>CM046876.1:228485869-229685869 GCA_025667525.1 Glebionis coronaria | reverse complement strand
TCTTGGTGGCTCTATTAGTCGTGATTTAGTTTTTGCTGGTAATTTTGTTGCGCGTCGGGTCTCTAAGGCTATTTCTTTGTTAGAGGCTATTAGGGGGCTTGATGACCCGCAATGTGAACTTCTTCTCCTTCGTTACTGTGCTGGTGTTTCAAAGTTGGTGTATGCTTTGAGGACTTGCCCCCTGGGTTTCTTGAGGGTGTTTTGTCACAGTTTGATCAGGCCTTACGCGCGTCTTTGGAGTTGATTGTTACGGGTTCAGGGCCTGGGTTTGGTGATTTACAGTGGCGTCTTGCTACTCTTCCTATCAGTATTGGTGGCCTAGGGGTCTTATGTGCTGAGGATGTCAGGTTCTTTGCCTTTATTGCTTCTCGTTTACAGTCTGGTGATTTGCAGGATCAGATTTTGGCGAGGTCTGGGATTGTTTCGCCTGGCCCTATTTTTCAGTCTGCTCTTGATGCTTTCTCGACCTGTTGTGGTGTCGACCCTCTCTCTGTCACCACTAGCTCTCCTTTCCCCCAGTTTATGAAGTCTTTGGCAAAGAGTTACTTTGGTTTCATTGATGGTTGTTTGACGTCGCGTTTCGGGTTGAGTCGTCGTCAGGAGGCACTTCTCAGCTGTGTGCGTGCTCCTCATGCGCAAGATTACCTCTTCACTATTCCGATTGATGGGCTGGGACAGCGGATGAACCCGAGACAGTTTCGTGCGGTATTGTGTTATCGTTTGTCGATTCCTTTATTTCCTGATGGTTCTTTGTGCTCGGGTTGCCATGTACATCGGATGGATCTGTGGGGTGATCATGCTGTTCATTGCGCTAGTGATTTGGGGGTTAAGTTTCGGCACAATCTTGTTCGTGATGTGTTGTTTGATATTTGTTCTAAGGTTGGTGTGTCGGTGAGGAAAGAAGCTGATATGGGATTTGTTTCTGATGGTGGGCGTGATCTTCGGCCAGCAGATTTATTGCTTCACAATTGGTCCCAGGGCAAAGATGTGTGTTTAGATGTTACAGGGGTTTCTCCGTTTGCACAGGCGGGGTTAGATTCGTGGGTTCCCGGGAGTGCTTTGCAGTCGGTTGTTCAGAAGAAGAAGAGGAAGTATTCTTCTATTTGTGCTGAGCATGGTTACTCGTTTATTCCATTCGCCTTCTCGACTTTCGGGGAGTTTGAGGTGGAGGCGATGGGTACTCTCTCGCGTCTTAAGCGGTTAGCTGGTTGTCATTCTAATGACGCGAGGAGTGGTGGTTTTTTGATGTCTAGACTTAGTTTTTGTATTCAAAAAGGGGTGGGCGCGCAGCTTGTTTCGCGGCTCCCTTCCAATTTTGTGTCATCAATAAAATTGGAATTATTATTTTATTATTATTATTATTATTATTATTATTATTATTATTATTATTATTATTATTATTATTATTATTATTATTATTATTATTATTATTATTATTATTATATAACTAGTTCAAATTAGGGGGGTTCATATTTCTGCAACAGGCAAAGCCATAAGGGGTTAAATACCATTTTTGCACTAGTATTATCAAAGGTATGCCCAGCTCAGCTGGCCTACCTTTGTTGCTTAAGGATTGAGCTGGGAGACCAATGTTCGATACCTGGCAATGGCTAAAGCTAGGGATTATATACCCAGTGCCACATGGCACCACCTCAGTGGTCCACATGGCGACCCGACCCGTTGACCGACCCGAACCAGACCCGGTTCAACTCGGTTCATGTCCAGTTCAGACTGGCTGACGTCAGCAACACGTGGCGGCGGCTGACACGTGGCAGTACGAGGTAGGGCTGACAGTGGAAGTAGCGGCGCTGACATGTCAGCGGACATATCAGTCCTAGGATCAGATGTGGCAGAGAAAAGTGGCGGCTGACCTTTCAGATGTTGACACGTGGCGGCGACGCCGCCACGTCAGTACCAGGTTTCAGTGATTAGTATGAGGTCTCAGTGTGCTAGTGGCGGCTAACCACTCACAGCTTGCCACATGGTAAATTTCGATGTAAACAAGAAAGTGGGCGTGTGCCAGGCATATTAATGCATGTGTCAGCCCAATGATGGGCGCGTGATCCCAGCCATAGACTATTCGAAGGAAAAAAGAGTATAAGTGTAACTTCCAAGCTAAGAAAGAGAGTGAAAAGACTATTCTACCCTCACTTTCATCAGCCTATATAAAGACCTCCTCCATCTCATTTTTTGTTGTTAGCATAGTCTTAGAAATTAGTTTTCTCTCTAGTTTTCTTTGCATTTTATAAATGTAATTTTACTTTTCCAAGCATTTTAATCTTTCATTTTTAATAAAATTCAAGTTTTAGTTTATTGATTGTCTCTTTACTCTAATCCTCATTCTTCCTTTCTTTTACTTTTTATTATAATATATCTTATTATTTTGGGATAAGTTTTTACAACTTTTTCCAAATAAGTTAGATTTATATAAAGTTTGAAATAATTAATTTTATCAAGCTTATTGTTGCCTTATTTTCGTAGATCTAGCTTATTTTTGGAGGGTTTATTTAATTATCTTTTTAGCTTTTTAAATCTCATAAGTTCTAAGCTTAGGCTTACAACTTGTTTATAAGCTAGTTTTTTTTATTTAATTTCTTTTAGTTTATATCTATTAGTTTTTCTTAGATCTATTATTTTTAAGTTTTAAAAATTAAAATACTTTCATAAAACCAAAAATAATTGTTAGATCTATTAGTTTTTTATACTAATTAGTTTAGATCTATAAGTTTTAAGCTTAAAAGTTAAAGTATTTTCAAAAAATCAAAAAAATTAGCTTAGATCTATTAGGTAATTGATAAAATAGTGTACATCTATTAATTTTTAGTTTAAAAATTATAAAATTGTTATAAAACTAAAAAATATTCTAGATCTATTAGTTTTATTCGAGTCTCTTCATATAATTTTAATAGTTGCTTATTATTCTAACCTTTTATGTTTTTTGTGATCTTGGCGAATCGATTTATCAAGTTTGGTAAAGAGTTTATGGTTGATTAATTTGGTTCGAGTTTGATTTGGTTGGTCGTGTAATTTAGGGCCATATTTTGTTGCTTTTGGGAGGCTGTGTACTTTACAGGCCATATGTTGTTACCTATGATTGGTTTTGTTTAGAGCGTTTTCTACGGACCACGGCTACCAAAGTTCTCTCCTTTTTATTTTTCATAGCTTAAGCGTTTTAGTTTAAATAATTAGTTTAATATAGTTTAAATTGTTTTTTCTAAATATCTCTTTTATTAAAATCGGTTTAATTAGTTTTAAATATTGTAATTGTTTTAAAAAATAGATTTAAAGGTTTAAATTAGTTTTCATTTAGATAAGCTTATTATTAGTATAAAGTTTGCACCTTTTTGTGGTTATTAAGCTTATTAGTATATAAATTTTAAAGCTTTATCATCTAAAAGATTAATAAGTTAAAAAGGTTAGAGCTTTACGCTTATTTTTTAAGTTTATCTTTGTGATTTCATTTTTTTGTCATTTTTACTTGTTATTGCGTGCTTTCATTTAGAGTAATTTTGCTTTCAAATTTATTAATATTTTTAATTATAGTTTATTGTTGTTGCATTTAGATTTTAAATTGTAGTTTAATTATATTGCATTTTAAATTAATTTTATGTGAATTATTTGCGCTTTTACTTTTGTATATTCCTTAGCCTAAATAATTTTCGACATTTTAGTTTAATTAGACAATAGATACAAAGCAATAATTATTAACCAAAAACAAATAAATCTTGTGTTAAGTTGTAAATCAATTTGAGTCGAGTCGAGGAGAAAACGAAATACTAAAAAATGGTTATTAAAATGGCGCCGCTACCGCATCGATCTCGTTACGATTGACGATTTTTCGTGAGACGATTTGGATTTTGGGATCCGTTCACTTTTGAACTCTATTTTTCTTGTTAAAAAATCAAAAATATAAAAAAACAAAATTAAAAAAATTAAAAAAAAATCATAAAAGCAAATTCATTCCTAAGATTTGCACCAAAAAAATTAAAAAATCGAAAAGTAATACTTTTCCTAAATTATTACACCAAAAATATTAAGTACTATTACTATTTTTCTTATTTCGATTTACCTTGATTTTTATTGTGAATATATTTTTCTTAAAAAAAATACAAAAAGATTTTTCTTTTACTATAGATATTACGTATAAGAACCTCAATATACAATATTTCCATAAGTATTGCTTGCAATACCCCGTATTTGGAGGCGTTCCGGTTCCATATACGTGTATCGATCTAAACAAAAATAAAGGCAAAATAGATAAATACTTTCGTTAACCAATAATTCGAAAAATACGAACTTTAAGGTGAATAGAGAGGCGACGTGCTATAAAAGGCCGTCTAAGAGAAGCTAGGTACTTAAGTGCTTCGCGCCACCTCATTCCCCCCGTTCACTTGTAATTATTTTGAGAAGGAAGGCTCATCGAGGGTTTTGTCGCCCAAGTAGTATTACGTATATATTTTTTGTAGCTTTTTGATATTGAACCTCGAGAGGGATAATCCCTTTCCTCTCAAAGTCGACCAAGGGAAATCCCCTTATTCCTTGTGTTTAGTTGTATGTGCACTCGTGCGCGTACACACATACAGAGTGGTGTACCAAATACTTCTAATTCTTCCAAAAAGAAGAAGAAGAACAAAAAGACCGTCAATCAAGCCGATCCTGAGAATCGAGCTTTGATCAATAAGATGGCAATGGATAACCGACCGATGATTGAGATCTTGCAATCCCACGTGGAGGGAAATGATGACGCAATTGTGGTGCCCGTAATTGGAGCAAATAATTTTGAAAATAAAACGGGTTTCATTCAAATGGTTTCCGCTACACCATTTTTGGGCCGTTCCCAAGATGACCCCCATGATCATATTAAGAGATTCATCCATTTGACTAATATGGTGAAATACAATGGGGTGACTCAAGAGGCAATACGTTTGTTGCTCTTTCCTTTTTCCCTCGAGGGATAAGCCCAGATTTGGCTTGATAAGGAACCACCCCAAAGTATTCTTACATGGGCGGATTTAGAGACCAAGTTCATTAACTACTTTTTCCCACCATCACGGACCACCAGTTTAAGGAATGACATCATTACCTTTGAACAAAAATATGCGGGAACGTTTAGTGAGTCTTGGGACTGTTTTGAGGAGCTTTTAAGAAATGTCCACAACATAGTTTCACAAAAGTGCATCAAATTAATACGTTTTTACAATGGTTTAACTCTAACTGACCGAGACTCACTCAATAGTGCTGCGGGGGGTGATATTCTTATGAAATCCATGGACGAGGCTTGGGCAATAATTGAAAACAAGGCAAAAGTTCAAACCAAGAGTGTAAGGGCTACAATAGCTAGTGCTAGTGATAATGAGGTGACTAATCAAATTAAAGAGCTTACTTCTTTTGTGAAACAACTTGCTTTAAGAGATGTACATACCTTAAATGAGACTTGTGAAACGTGTGAGAGTTGTGGTGGATGATATTCGTACTATAATTGTGACAAGGTTTACAATCAACAAAAAGAAGTCTATGCTCATAACACCAATGAAAATGAGAGGGTTCACTTTAAACCGAACGTTGATGTTAACCATTTGTATTATAAGACTACTAACTATTTGGCTCCTCCGGGTTTTGTAGCTCCACAAAGACCACCCCCACCCGCCCAAAATACCTAATACCAAAATAGGAACCAAGATCCTCAAAGGGGTAATTTTCAAGGGAATTCAAATGCAAGGGTTTTTAACCAAATCAAGAGAATTTTCAAGGGCAAAACAAAGGGTTTAATAAAAAAAACAAAGCTTTAATACCCAAGGTTTTCATAATCAAGGCTTTCAAAATCCTAATCAATTTCCAAACCAAGGTTTTCAAAATCAAGGGTTTCATAATCAAGGTAATCGAGGGTTAATCAAGGGAATGTTACTAATCCTCAAATGGATTTAGTTCTCCAAAAATTAACCGAACATGAGAGAACTATGAAACAAATGCAAGAGTCCACCGATAGGAAATTCATGCAGATGTTGCAAGCCCTTAGACCCCAAGGAGGGTTACCTTCTAATACCGAGACTAACCCTCGTGCTAATGTGAGTGTTATCGCTACTCGAAGTGGACTAATTTAGTGGGACCTTCCATCTCTTCACCCATAAAGGAGAGACAAGGCTCGAAGGTCATACTGTGTAATCCTACTCCCCCTTCGGTGATCCCTCCCACTACCACTCCTAGTGCTAGTTCTCCATTGCCTAAAGAGCCTAACCATAAGGTTGTTCAAGAAGCGAGTCCTTCTCCTTCTCAACCTTCCCCTCCTAAGCCCAATATGCCTTATCCCTCTAGGTTGGACAAGACTAAGTTGCTCACCAAAGATGACATTCATGTTTCCAACTTTTTGAAAATGATTTCCCAAGTGAATGTTAACATTAGCCTTATTGAAGCACTTGCTCAAATGCCTAAATTTGTGAAAATGTTTAAAGATTTGCTCAATAAGAAAGAAAAAATTGTAGAACTAGTTAACACTCGTTTAAATGAGAATTGTTCCGCGGTTCTCCTCAAAAAGCTTCCCAAAAAGCTAGGAGATCCCGGACAATTCGTTTTACCTTGTTTGTCTCCTCAAATTAATGATTGTATGGCTTTAGCGGATCTCGGTGCTAGCATCAATCTTATGCCACTCTCGGTATGGAAACAATTATCATTACCCGACATTGTACCGACTCGTATGACCCTCGAGTTAGCTAATAGAACTCTCGCATACCCCGTTGGTATTGCCGAATACATTTTTGTTCGAGTTGGTACATTCACTTTCTCCGTGGACTTTGTTGTCGTCGACTATGAGATGGATCCTCGTATTCTGTTAATACTTGGTAGACCATTCATAAGATCCAGAAAAGCCTTAGTTGATGTGGTCGAAGGGGAATTAATTCTTAGGGTTAGGGATGAACAACAAGTTTTAAAATGGGAAAAATCAAAACTAAATTAAATGGAAAAGAATCGGTCACTATGATTGATGTTCTTAATTAGGATAATGAAGAGATTTTTATTAATCCTTTTAGAATTAAAATGTAAAACCCGTATTTAAATTGGGAAAACATAAATACGCGGGTTTTTACTTAAACCATTTACGTAGAATTTATCGACGGAACAAACGCGAAAATTTTTACAAGTAGTATTATTATATACAAGTTTAAAAAAAAATATATAAAAATAAATAAATGAAAGAGAGGGGCCGGTTTTAAAATAAAAAAAGAAAAGGAGGTAATGGGCTTTAGCCAATTTTGGCTTCACAAGAGAAAACAGACGGGACTTAAACCCCATTCACATTCAGTCGTAAAAAAAAGAGGGGGAATTAGGGTTCATTGTGTTTGGCCGCCGGTAATAGAAAAAAAAAAAAAAAAAGAAGTCCGGTCGTGTTGATCTAGAAATCACGATACATACCTTCCGGTTATCAAGCTATCATGGTAATTATTTCTTTCGTATATCAATTTAGTTAATCACGAAATATATGTGATAAATCAAAGAGAGAATGTTGTTTTTATAAAAAAAAAATAAAAAAAATATAAGAACCATGCGTTTAGGGGTCGGGTTTGGATTTGATGATGAAACCGAGACCATAGTGGGTCTCGGTGTGGGCTGTGTCGGGCGACCGAGGGTCAAGAGACCCAAGGATGGGGTGTTCGTTAAGCTTAGGATGGTCGGGACTGTTTGGTTTAGATGAAACCGAGACCTAGAGTCTTGATGACTTCTTTCCCTGCCCAGCCGTGACCCACACAGGGGCGGCTAGGGCCAGTTACAACATAAGGGTGCGTTTGGGGGCTGTAAAACATAAGGGTGCGTTTGGTTTATAATAACACTGGGAACGGCATAACATAGCAGTGGGAAAAGTGGGTAAAAACAGTGGAAAAAGATGGGTCAGAAACACATTATATTCATCACATTAGCGACAGTTTAGCGACTATTTTTCTGTCGCAAAACTGTTAGATTTTATGCAGTTTTTAAAGGGGCAGTTTTAGCGACAGTTTTAGTGACTCAGTTTTTGTCGTTAATTTCATATAGACAGATTTTTAATATAGTTGTGACATTGTGTAACGCGACCGAGATGGGCTATGTAGGCTCGGGAAGTTATTATAAATAATAAAATAAATACTTTTATATTAGACCTTTTTAAATTAAATTGTTTTACAAATATTTAAAATATATTTTAAGTGTATAAAATTAATTTAGTTCTTTAATATTTAAAAAGGGTATACTTTTAGAAAAGGAATTAAATTAATTGAGAAACTTTCCAAATTTAGAAACTTTCTAATTTAGCGGGATACTTACTATAGTATACTATATCGTCAGAAATACGTTGTACCATAATTGATACTAGAAAATAATACATTAAATGAATTATTATAAGTTCCAATTTATCAGTTGGTATACGTACAGAATTTCAGAATCAAAATAAAATAAAGATAAGGAACCAATAAGATCAGTAAAGTTTAATAACGAATATCAGTTAACTTATTCGCGTTCATGTAGCACGCGTGAAGCCGAGTAGTATTCATCAGCCTTCCATTCAGACAGTTACTGGACAAGAGGTACGGATTTCCCGTCCTTTCAGTAAGGACTTCCTTTATATGCATGATTAGGATTTCCCCATCTTCAGCCAAATTTTTTCCTCAGTATATGTTTAAACTTATCAGTAATCATGTTAAGAATTAAATAAATTGCCTGAGCATTATATACAAGCATGTTTAGTTTATGTACTAGTTACGGAGGTACCGTAACCACGGCACTAGAGGCACCGGTGTCGTGACTCACATGCAGGAGAGTGATATCCTGCATCGTCCCACTCAGCTCAGCTTGGCCATTTTATCAGTATTAATTAGTGGGGCGTATGGATGCATCCTAGGCTACAGTTTACAGTTTAGCAGGTGAATGTGGTGTGTGCTCTACATCCTTCACATTGGAGCTGATCCCTCCACCCAGCACAGTTATTTAGAGGTCACCCCTCTACAGCATGACGAGGACACCCCTCTATGTATTCATGCAACAGTTGTTACAGTTCATGACCTATATAAGCTCTTGGCAAATTAAAATACAGAAAATATATGTTTTCAGAATTAATAAATTATATTTTAGTTTCAGTACTTATGAACCAGGTTTATCAGATTTTATGTAGAGTTTTATCACATGTCATATCAGTTTTATAGCTTCTTGTTGTCTTCTATTCCATTACTTTCAGTACTTCCTATTCATGCTATGTCCGTCCACTGAGCGTTATGCTCAGCCGTAGTTTCCTTTCATGTTTTCAAACGGCAGGTACACAGGGACGATCTTAGGACTTCTAAGAGAGTACGTGCATTTGGATGGGAGCTATCCAGACTCCTTTATTTTTATGCACACATTACGTTACTTTACTTTGGTTGTTTGGACACTGTTTCGTCCTTTTTCTTCCAGTACTTAATCTTTATATTTTGGGCTTATGTTGGACTACCGATGTTTGATTCCGGTACTTCCGTTTGGTCAGTTAATGTTTAATACATTGCCTTGCATGCTTTGATGACACGCCATAAATACACGTAACGGTCCATTTATCCAAGTGGGGTGTTACAATTATGGTATCAGAGCGCAAGGTTCGACCTGTAGGCTCTAAAACTTGACCTGTGACTAGTGGGTAGTCACCAAGAACTTCTTGTATTTTGGCGTCGTTATTTTCCATGCTACTCATGAATTTTATCAGTCGGATTTTCAAAATTTTGATTAAGTAAACGGTTGGTACAGGACTGGCCATACTTAATCGCATGTGCTTTTCAGCGAACATTTCGTTTTGGTGAACTGACCATAGGCGTTCACCCTTGCAGTTTAAATTTTGTATGGATGAACTGACCATAGGCGTTTATCCTTACTCATGTCGGAGTTATGTTTCAGTAATTGTCATTTTGTGAACTGACCCTAGGCGTTCACCAGTATTCATGTCATATTTTATTGGCTATACCTTCATGAATTACACTATGCGTATACAGATTTATTACCCCAGATTTTGGCAGTTTTATCAACTTATCCTCTTTTATTTCAGATGCCACCCAGACGCGAAACCGAGATTGATCCTAACGCAGCTGCCATTGTTGCTGCTGTTCAGGCTGCTATACAGGCCATGTTACCCCAAATTCGTGATGAGATCCGAGCTGAATATCAAAATGGACCTCAGCAGAATAACAACCCTCCTGCTCCACCACCTGCCACTTTACCCGCTTGGCTGGATCTGTTTAACAAGTAGAAACCCCGACTGTTTGAGCAGACTGTAGCTCCAACTGACGCTGAAGACTGGATCTACCATATAGAGAAAATTTTTGGAGCTATGGGTTGTGGTGATGTTTTCAAAGTTAGGCTTGCAGTTTACAAGCTGGAGGGTCCTGCTCTACATTGGTGGAGGTCTCAGAAACTGTCCAATGGGGGGGGGGATGCTTGGGAGCTTGCATTGACCTGGGCACGTTTCAAGACGATGTTCTATGACCAGTTTTTCCCGCATGCGGAGCAAGCTAAGATGAAGAGGGACTTCCACGTTATACGTCAGAATCATGGCGAGAACAATATAGAGTTCATACACCGATACCTCAGGATGGCTGGATTCTTAGGGGAGGCTGCGGGTACCGTAGAGGAGCAAGCGAAGCAATTTCGCTGGGCTCTTCACTCTAGGACTGCAGATAGACTGATGAGTGCCACATTCACTAATGTGTCACAAGTAGCTAATGCAGCTCGGGATGTCGAGATGCTTTTCGAGAGAGATGAGCTCGAGAATGTAGAGCGTCCGGAGAAGAGGTACATCTCACCCAACAGACTTAAACAATTTAGCCCCATTATTGCTTGTCAACTTATATGTGTTGACTTATCCAATTAAATCTTACAGACACAGAGGAGGAGACCGATCCCAATCGGCTACTCCGCATCAGAACTACAGGAACCACGGTCAGTCATATGACCGTAATCTGTCAGATAAGAGGAACGGCGGTGATAATTACCGCGGCAGCTCCAACTCATCTGGCAGCTACAGGTGAGTCTTTAAGCTCCATAAATACTAAACTATCGTGTAAAACAGATCTTAAATTTATTTGTAAATTCCAACAGAGATGCTGGACAGGGGCGTGACCAAAACAACAGGGGTCAGCAGGTTGCCCGACCGGCAAATTCTGGTAATTTTAATTTCAGTTAGATAACCTTATTTCAGGTTAAGATATCAGAATCGTGACACGTGTTTTTCATCATAAATCAGGTTCTCAGCAAACCAGAACTGCTTCTATCGTGTATACTTATCCCACTTGCATCACATGTGGAAAGAAACACACGGGACCGTGCCGTCGTGGTACAAGTGGTTGTTTCCAGTGTGGCCAGCCGGGCCATCTGAAGAGGGATTGTAAGAGCGGGAATGCTGCTGGTACCTCAGGTCAGACACCTCAGATGTTACCTCCGCCACCACCACTACCACCAACCACTGGTCGTGTCTACATACTACCCGTGAGCAAGCAAATAAGACCGCAGGTACCATTACTGGCATTTTGTTTATACACGGACATGCTGCTTGCGTACTTTTCGATACAGGCGCCACCCACTCAGTTATATCCACCTCTTATGCTGTTAAAATAAACATGACCCCTACGCCACTAGACAGCGCACTTAGTATATCTACCCCCATGCGAGACTCTGTACTCATCACCCAAGTGTATAAAGATCTCCCTCTTGAGTTTGATGATAAAATCCGTCCAGTCAGTGCTCTTCCTTTGGATATGTGTGAATTCGATATTATTCTGGGTATGGATTGGTTGTCGGTTCATCATGCCACCATAGATTGTCATGCTCACCAGGTCATCTTTGGTGATGTCCAGACACCAGAGCATATTTACCGAGGCTTCCTACCAGGAAAACATGTTCAGATTATTTCAGCTTTACAGGCTCGTACCTTACTATACCATGGTTGTGAGGGTTTCCTAGCTACAATTCATGACACGACTTCGGAGACACCTTCAATTCATGATCAACCAGTTGTGTCAGACTTTCCAGATGTCTTTCCCGAGGAACTTCCAGGTTTACCTCCCATGCGAGAGGTAGAATTTGGTATCGATCTCATTCCAGGTGCAGAACCAGTATCTAAAGCTCCTTACTGTATGGCTCCTGTAGAGCTTAAGGAACTGAAAGATCAACTTCAGGAACTTCTCGAAAGGGGTTTCATTCGTCCAAGCGTGTCACCATGGGGCGCTCCAGTTTTGTTTGTCAAGAAGAAGGATGGTAGTATGCGGTTGTGTATTGACTACCGTGAGTTGAATAAGCTCACTATTCGTAACCGTTATCCACTTCCTCGTATTGACGATTTATTCGATCAGCTTCAGGGTGCCAAGCACTTCTCAAAAATCGATCTACGGTCAGGCTACCATCAGCTGCGTTTAAAAGAGCAGGATATATCCAAAACTGCTTTTCGCACGAGGTACGGTCATTACGAGTTTGTTGTTATGCCATTCGGTCTCACGAATGCGCCCGCATTATTTATGGACTTAATGAACAGAGTCTTCCACGAATTTTTAGACAAGTTTGTGATCGTATTCATCGATGATATCCTCATTTTCTCCAAATCCAGAGAGGAACATGAGAACCATCTCCGTACAGCTTTGCAGATTCTCAGACGAGAAAAGCTATATGCTAAATTTTCGAAGTGCGAGTTTTGGCTGAATACAGTGGCGTTTCTAGGTCACATTGTTTCTGCGGAAGGAATCACCATGGATCCTGCGAAGGTTGAGGCTATCACCAAATGGCCAAGACCGACGTCCGTCACGGAGATACGTAGATTTCTTGGGTTGGCGGGTTATTACCGCAGGTTTGTGGAAAACTTCTCACGTTTGGCATTACCATTGACCCAACTCATGCGAAAAGGTGAGAAGTTTATATGGACCGAGGAGAGAGAAAAGAGTTTTGAGGAACTCAAGCATCGATTGATCTCAGCACCGATACTTACTCTTCCATCCGGTACAGGTGGTTATCAGATTTACAGTGACGCATCAGGAAAGGGCTTAGGCTGTGTACTTATGCAGCATGGGAAAGTCATTGCTTATGCTTCGCGTCAACTGAAACCGTATGAGAAAAATTACCCTACTCATGATCTAGAGCTCGCAGCAGTCGTTTTCGCCCTTAAAATCTAGAGGCATTATTTATACGGCGAGTCGTGTGATATCTTCACCGATCACAAAAGTCTCAAGTATATATTTACACAGCGAGAGCTGAACATGAGACAGAGGCGATGGTTAGAACTGCTAAAAGACTATGACACCAATATCCAGTATCACCCAGGCAAAGCAAATGTAGTAGCAGATGCCCTTAGTAGAAAATTAGGTATGATAAATGGCATCAAAGTTCAGGAAGAAATTATTCGGGAATTGGAGCAGTATGATATTGAGCTCTTAGTGCGCGGACAGAGGGGATACTGGGCTAGTTTGAGGGTAGAACCAGACTTACTCTCTAGGATTAAAGCCGCCCAAGAGGATGATGGTGAAATCTGGGCGATTATCCAGAACATTGACCGGCAGACCGAATTTCGCATCGATGACGATGGTATCGTATGGCAGGGTACCAAACTCTGCGTTCCAGAAGACCCTGCTCTCAGAGAAGCCTTAATGACTGAGGCTCACAGCTCTCCGTTCTCTATCCATCCGGGTTCCACCAAAATGTACCACGATCTTAAGCAGCATTTCTGGTGGAGCGGCATGAAACAGGATGTCGCAACATTTGTGTCTAAATGCTTAACCTGTCAGCAGGTTAAGATAGAGCACCAGCGTTCCAGTGGTCTTCTCCAGCCATTAGATATTCCAATGTGGAAATGGGACAAGATCTCTATGGATTTTGTCACCGGACTACCACAGACTCAGCGGAGACATGATGCAATCTGGGTTGTTGTCGATCGTTTGACCAAGTCGGCACATTTCATTCCTATTCGCAAAGATTTCGCAGTCAGTAAATTAGCGAAACTATTCACCGAGGAGATTGTACGGTTACATGGTACACCCTCCGAAATTATATCAGATAGGGATCCACGGTTCACTTCTCATTTCTGGAGAGGTTTGCACAAAGCTTGGGGAACTAGGCTCAAGCTCAGCACAGCTTTCCATCCACAGACGGACGATCAGTCAGAGCGTACCATCCAGACCTTAGAAGACATGCTACGCGCCTGTGCATTGGAATGGACAGGACACTGGGATGACTATATTTGCTTGGTCGAGTTTGCCTACAACAACAGTTGGCATGCTAGTATCAAGCGTGCTCCATTCGAGATGTTATACGTCAGAAAATGTCGTGCTCCTATTTGTTGGGATCAGGTGGGAGAACGTTTGATTGAAGGACCTGAACTGATAGAACTGACCAATGAAAAGGTCGCCATCGCTAGGGCAAAGCTGCAAGAAGCGCGTACTCGCCAGAAGAGTTACGCCGACAAGCATCGTAGAGATCTATCATTTCAGACTGGAGATCGTGTGTTTCTCAAAGTATCACCCGCACGCGGTGTCAAACGTTTTGGCCTCAAAGGTAAACTCAGCCCTCGCTACATCGGACAATTCGAAATCCTTGAACGTGTCGGGGAAGTATCATATCGGTTGGCGTTACCGCCTCAGCTTTCACACGTTCACAACGTGTTTCATGTATCATTACTCAGGGGGTACAACTATCATGAGCTTCACAAAGTAAATTATCCACTCGATCAGATTCGGGAGGATTTATCTTATATTGAGGAACCCGAAGCAGTTTTAGATCGCCAGGATCGAGTTATGAGAAGGAAGACCATTCCTTTCGTCAAAATACTGTGGAGGGACCATACCGAGCGGGAGGCCACGTGGGAAACAGAGGAGTCTATACGGAGTTCTTATCCTCACTTTCGGTTTTGATTCGGGTATGCCCTTTCAGCTTCTACGTTTTTCCAGCTTATTAGCATTTTCGGCTTTTACACCAGTCAGCTTAAGTACCTTATATTCGGGGACGAATTCTTCTTTTAGAGGGGAAGAATTGTAAAACCAGTACGGCCGTATTCTTAATTCGGGGACGAATTTTTCTTTTAGAGGGGAAGAATTGTAAAACCCGTATTTAAATTGGGAAAACATAAATACGCGGGTTTTTACTTAAACCATTTACGTAGAATTTATCGACGGAACAAACGCGAAAAATTTTACAAGTAGTATTATTATATACAAGTTTAAAAGAAAAATATAAAAATAAATAAATGAAAGAGAGGGGCCGGTTTTAAAATAAAAAAAGAAAAGGAGGTAATGGGCTTTAGCCCATTTTGGCTTCACAAGAGAAAACAGACGGGACTTAAACCCCATTCACATTCAGTCGTAAAAAAAAGAGGGGGAATTAGGGTTCATTGTGTTTGGCCGCCGGTAATAGAAGAAAAAAAAAAGTCCGGTCGTGTTGATCTAGAAATCACGATACATAACATCCGGTTATCAAGCTATCACGGTAATTATTTCTTTCGTATATCAATTTAGTTAATCACGAAATTGATGTGATAAATCAAAGAGAGAATGTTGTTTTTATAATATATATATATATATATATATAAGAACCATGCGTTTAGGGGTCGGGTTTGGATTTGATGATGAAACCGAAACCACAGTGGGTCTCGGTGTGGGCTGTGTCGGGCGACCGAGGGTCAAGAGACCCAAGGATGGGGTGTTCGTTAAGCTTAGGATGGTCGGGACTGTTTGGTTTAGATGAAACCGAGACCTAGAGTCTTGATGACTTCTTTCCCTGCCCAGCCGTGACCCACACAGGGGCGGCTAGGGCCAGTTACAACATAAGGGTGCGTTTGGGGGCTGTAAAACATAAGGGTGCGTTTGGTTTATAATAACAGTGGGAACGACATAACATAGCAGTGGGAAAAGTGGGTAAAAACAGTGGGAAAAGATGGGTCAGAAACACATTATATTCATCACATTAGCGACAGTTTAGCGACAGTTTTTCTGTCGCAAAACTGTTAGATTTTATGCAGTTTTTAAAGGGGCAGTTTTAGCGACAGTTTTAGTGACTCAGTTTTTGTCGTTAATTTCATATAGACAGATTTTTAATATAGTTGTGACATTGTGTAACGCGACCGAGATGGGCTCGGTAGGCTCGGGACGTTATTATAAATAATAAAATAAATACTTTTATATTAGACCTTTTTAAATTAAATTGTTTTACAAATATTTAAAATATATTTTAAGTGTATAAAATTAATTTAGTTCTTTAATATTTAAAAAGGGTATACTTTTAGAAAAGGAATTAAATTAATTGAAAAACTTTCCAAATTTAGAAACTTTCTAATTTAGCGGGATACTTACTATAGTATACTATATCGTCAGAAATACGTTGTACTATAATTAATACTAGAAAATAATACATTAAATGAATTATTATAAGTTCCAATTTATCAGTTGGTATACGTACAGAATTTCAGAATCAAAATAAAATAAAGATAAGGAACCAATAAGATCAGTAAAGTTTAATAACGAATATCAGTTAACTTATTCGCGTCCTTTATTCATGTAGCACGCGTGAAGCCCGAGTAGTATTCATTCATCCTTCCATTCAGTCAGTTACTGGACAAGAGGTACGGATTTCCCGTCCTTTCAGTAAGGACTTCCTTTCTATGCATGATTAGGATTTCCCCATCTTCAGCCAAATGTTTTCCTCAGTATATGTTTAAAATTATCAGTAATCATGTTAAGAATTAAATAAATTGCCTGAGAATTATATACAAGCATGTTTAGTTTATGTACTAGTTACGGAGGTACCGTAACCACGGCACTAGAGGCACCGGTGTCGTGACTCACATGCAGGAGAGTGATATCCTGCATCGTCCCACCCAGCTCAGCTTGGCCATTTTATCAGTATTAATTAGTGGGGCGTATGGATGCATCCTAGGCTACAGTTTACAGTTTAGCAGGTGAATGTGGTGTGTGCTCTACATCCTTCACATTGGAGCTGATCCCTCCACCCAGCATAGTTATTTAGAGGTCACCCCTCTACAGCATGACGACGACACCCCTCTATGTATTCATGCAACAGTTGTTACAGTTCATGACCTATTTAAGCTCTTGGCAAATTAAAATACAGAAAATATATGTTTTCAGAATTAATAAATTATATTTCAGTTTCAGTACTTATGAACCAGGTTTATCAGATTTTATGTAGAGTTTTATCACATGTCATATCAGTTTTATAGCTTCTTGTTGTCTTCTATTCCATTACTTTCAGTACTTCCTATTTATGCTATGTCCGTCCACTGAGCGTTATGCTCAGCCGTAGTTTCCTTTCATGTTTTCAAACGGCAGGTACACAGGGACGACCTTAGGACTTCTAAGAGAGTACGTGCATTTGGATGGGAGCTATCCAGACTCCTTTATTTTTATGCACACATTACGTTACTTTACTTTGGTTGTTTGGACACTGTTTCTCCTTTTTCTTCCAGTACTTAATCTTTATATTTTGGGCTTATGTTGGACTACCAATGTTTGATTCCGGTACTTCCGTTTGGTCAGTTAATGTTTAATACATTGCCTTGCATGCTTTGATGACACGCCATAAATACACGTAACGGTCCATTTATCCAAGTGGGGTGTTACATAAAAAGTCTAATCAAAATGATTTTGTGATAACTTCATCCCTTTCCTTAGAGCCTCAAAATTTTGAAACTCCTATTTACCATACTTATAGTGATGACACTTCTTTAAGTGATCACATTATCTTCGGTTTAGACGACCCACCTTTTGACCCACCCACTTTTGATCCACCAATATTTGATGATTACGATGATGACACTTCTTTAAGTGTCCTCATTATTTTTGATGACCCACCTCGTGAGCTTAATGCACCTCATATATCTATGAGTGATTCTTCTATTATTGAGACTCCTTTTGACTTTTATATCCCAATTTTAGAAGTCATGACTTTTGAGGAGGATCTCCCACTCTTAGAGAACATTCCTACTTTAGAGGATATTCCATTTGAGTAGGATTTAGACATCTTTCTAAATACCTATTTTCCTCACGAGGATGAGTTTTCCTATGACTCCAATGATACTTATGTTTTCACATCGAGTTTGGAAGAGGACGACTTTCCCACTTTGGATTATGATGACATTTTGAGCTTTAATGTCAACACCTCTTGCTATTTTCCCGTTAAGGAACTAGTGTTTGATCCGGGAATAGAGACTTTTGTGCTATCATTGCCATATCACCATACCACCCTTTCCTTTAAGAGATCTTTGCCTAAGGATACCCCTCTCGACTTATACTTGTGTGATTTTACCACCATGGGGTTTATTTCTTTTCGTGATGGAAATTATGTGTTTGACCCGGGTGGACATTATTAGGGTATTCCTTATATGACTATGTTTCACCCTTTATCATGGAGATATTTTTCTCCCTTGGAAATCTCGACATTTCCATGATTTCCCATTTGAACGATGATATTCGGGGAATCGAGTCGAGCTAGAGACTCTGGTAATAAAATCAAGCATCGTTTAACTAGGTTAGATTTTTACCTTTTCCACTAATAGTGTAGGGGAGCCAAGTAGGTTGTGTTTTCTGATTTTGTGCAGGGATATGTGCTTTAATGATCCACTTTTGGTGCTTTTGATGTGACCCGTGATCCCGTGTACCCGGTTATCTTTGATTTTTTTTGCTATTGTGATTCGATTTTGTATATAAATAAAGTTGTAAAAATTGATCACTTTAGTTGTCTCTTCCTTAGCTCGATTTAAACAAAGTGCACAATGTCCTAAGTGTAGGGGAGTTTACTTCCACATGTTTAAACATTAAGAACAATGTTTATATTAAGTGTAGGGGAGACTTCTATCGAAGTTTAGTGGGCTTTTTCATGAATATGTCCTCATTATAACCGGAAAATTAATATTTTTCGACGTTTTTCAAAAATTTTGATCTATTTTGGCCTGGTAGTATTTTTCATTTATTTTCTTTCCATTTTATCATCACCATCATATGTATATATTCCATTTCATGAAATGAAAAATGAATAACTAAAATGGTTTTAACAAGTTTAGACGTCTTTGATATATTAGGCTCGTCGTGAATATTTTGACTCAACCCGAGTTTACTTATTTGATTTTGCTCTAGCTAGTATCCTTAACCATATGGACCTTAATTGGTTTATTAGGCTAAGCATCCACGAGTCTCATTCCTTGAGATTTTAAATTGTGGAGAAAGAGAAATGATAGAGTAATTATAAGTTTTGTATTATAACTTATGTGAGTTAATTATAAGCTTTTTCTCCCATCACGGGTAAATAAATAAATGCAATATATAAGGTCGTACAATTTGAAAAGTTACTTAGCTTTTAGCCCAAAATCTTTTAAAAGTTGCTCCGGATTAATTAGAGTTCATAGCCAAGGCATAACTTATTGAAGCGGGACGCGAAGATTGGCGTACCAAAAAGGCCCTCACAAGGCATGAGGATATCGAGTCCAAAAAGGGCCCTCACAAGGCATGAGGATTCACTTTTTTGCTAAAGATCCTAAGATGATGTGAAGATCATTAATCCAAATCAATATGAAGGATCAAGACACACGAAGAGAAGCAAATACTCCCCTAAAGATCATGAAGAAGTGTATCCAAAAGGACCCCAACAAGGTATGAGGATAAATATATCCAAGTCCGAAAAAGAGTCGGATCATTGTATATCAAAATCCTAAATAAAGAAGAGGATAAATAAATAATTCGTGGTCAACTTTTGAAGCATCTCTCACTCCAAATGAAGATGTATACCAAAATGAAGAGAAGACCATAATTTCAAGAAGGTCTCTCAAGATTTGAAGTTTGAATTCAATGCCAAATATCGGTCCGAGAAAGGTCTCAAATCGTGAAACGAGTTATGCCAAGATAGGAACTTTATGAGATTTCGAGAAGCCGTTTTAAAAGATTTTCCTTTAGCTAACTATTGATTAAATCGTCCTACTTTATTTCCGGCCTTAATAAATTATCGAAATAAGTAAAAAAATGCATCCTCGTGATCATTCAAGGCAAAAATAAAATATAAGAGATACACCGTAGGAATAAGGGGGTCTAAGTGAATAATTAAACCACATGAGTAAGTGTTAGTTTTACTAACTTTTAATTACAATGATCTTGTTTTTATGCTTGGTATTGGGAACGTAAAACTTGAGGGTGATTAATATTCATGACATCAAAGCCCTAATTTAAGTCTTTGATTTCTTTACAAGTTTCTTCTATCAAAAAATTTCAAAGTTAATAAATAAAATGGAAACTGTTTTATTGTGACACCCCGAACCTAACGCCATTATTTAATCATAATTTACGTATATTTTTTAAATTTTTAAGAAATTTTGTTGGTAATATGTTTGACGGTTTAAGTTGAAACCAATGTTGGAAGTCATAACTTTAACGTTTGACGATTTGAGAAGAACCGATAACGACTACGATACCGACGGATGCCCAAAATTTATCTTTTATTATCGATTGATCGATATTTGAGTTTTTTTTGAAGTTTTATTTTTATTACGTTTTAAGTCGAGTCGGAACCATATGTATATTCGTTTTGTGTGCATTTGAACCATTTAAAAGTATTTTGGGGTAGCCGAGATGAACCCCGACTCCCGCAAAAATTTAAAACCGACTACTAGGCCGGTTCCCGCTCTTTAAATAGTTGTTTGCCAAAAGGGCCAAAAGATAGCTAAAATTGCCACCTAGGTCCCTCCATTTTTAGAAAAGGGACAAACAAACACACACACTCTCATTTTTACTTGAATATTTTCACCATCCCTTCCTTTTCTCTCTATGGTCGCGGGCCTACCACCACCACCACCACAAAAACTTGATTTTTGGAACATCTAATCAAAGACCATCCTTCATAATCATTTTGTAAGTGAATCCCTGATATGAGCTTAAACTCATATCCTTTTATCAACAAATTACCCTAAAACATGAAGCAAAATACCCTTTTATATTGTAAAAAGCAGTGTTATGTGGTATGTTTGTGTTTGTGTGATCTTATGTAGGTAAAAGGATACAATTTCAAGCAAACAAGGAAAAACCAAGCTCAAAAGGATGAAAAAGACAAGGAAGGATCACAAGTGACAAGTTTTCAAAGTTCAAGGACCTATCTTGACAAGAATGAAAGTTGAGGGACTTAAAGTGCAAATACTGCAAAGTCAAGATCCAAGTCAAACCTGGTCAAACTACAAAGTCAATCAAGTCAAAGGGTCATTTTGTTGAAGAATCAAAGTTGAAGGGCCAAAATTGTCAAAGAAATGAAGTTTCTAGCCTTAAAGAGAAATCTGCCAAGTTAAGGGGTTTATTCTGCCAAGTTTTGAAAGTTAAATAAAGATCAATCCAAGTGAAAGGCTAAGGACCAATGAGAAGAGAGAAAGAAAGACACACGGATTGAGCATTTAATTCCCACTTCCGCCGCCTTCATTTAATGACCAAATCTGTACAGTGCAATCCGCAACTTACTTTCTCCACCAATTAAAAGCTGCCACGTGTCCTTCTCCTTCACAAGATATATTTTCCAGATCGCGTTTTTGATAGAGAGCATTTCAAGTGAAGATCAAAACATCAAAGTTGCTCGTTTTGAAGAGACGAATCTAATGGTGTTATCCAATTAACATATAAATCATTGAATCAAAAACCCCCAAATGAGTTCATCACCTTCAAAACGGATTTGCAGAATTCCTCCACGTGTCAAGACATGATTGGCCTGAACACGTCACATCTCCAACAAACTCTCAATTCTAGCCTATAAATACACAACTTGTTCTTCATTTTCAGTAGTAGTTAATTTTTGTAAACACCTAGTTCTCTCAATTTCCCTTTTCTTCTTTTTCCCTCCTTTTCACCTAACAACTCAAGAGATTGACAACCTCTTGAGTTTGTTAGTTAGTTAGAACCTTGTAACTACCTTTTATAACTGAATTCTTCAATAAAATTTCAAATTCCAGTTTTCCCGCCAAAACTTGTTCTTCAATTCCTGCTACTTAAACTGCTATTGTGTGATTCATTTGTTGCTGATAGAAGTTTGTTATGATCATACATGGATCATAACTGACTTTGTTGAAGAATTGTTGCTGTTTGATCAGAATTCCAATTCATTCCTAGTTTTTGAAGTTTTCATGGCAGAATGAAGTATTGTAGCTGTTTTGGTGATTGATTTGAGTTGATAGATAGTGATAGGTGGTGGTATCACTAGGGCAAGAGAGCTCAGCGCTCCTCTTCTACCCAAAGGATAACTACAAAAGGTTTCTGAGCTTCTGTTTTTAAGTTCCTCTAAACAGTTCCTGCATGCTCAATTCCCTAGTGTAATGATTGATGGCTGCCTGATTCTATTTTATTAGTTGCTGATTGATATTGTTTGAGTGTTTGTAGTTTAGCTTTCTCATACTTGTGCTTGTTTCAATCTTGTAGTTTTAAGCTGATTTTCAGTTCTTTTTAGTCCATTAGCTACTTGTAGTTCTAGACCTTGTTTTTACTTGTTCTTAGCTTGAATACATCTCATTTGGATCACTTAAACTGGTTTGCTATAGCTCTTTGTTCAGTTTTAATCAATACTCAATTAGTCTTTGAAATTGTTTGATCATAATCAGATAAGGAGTGTTTGGGACTAGTAGTTAATCAGTTTTCAAGTATTGTTAAGTGAAGTTTAAGTGTTCATTTCTACTCCTTAGAAGTTAACAAGTAGTCCTGAGTCAATTGTAAGTCAATATAAAAGTCAAAAAGGCAATTGGTTGATAAAAAGTTTGGGTTATAGCTTTTATCAGTTTTAGTTCATAAACTTGCTAAATTCACTTGATCATTTCTCCTTCATTACTTGTTCAAAATTGCTCAAACCAGTTTCTAGTTAAAGCTTATATCATAATCTTTTAGTATCTAGAAGGAAATTCTACAGTTTCAAGAAATAAGCAAGAAAACAGCTTATTAGTTCAGACCTTAGCAAATTGCATTCTCTGATATAAGTTCCTTACTGTTTTACTAGTTCTAATAATCCACTTCATAAAAGTCCTCATTTTCTTTCACAAATCAGTTTAGAAAGGTTTGGATATGAAGTTTTGAGATTTTGAGCTTTTTCAAAAATCTGGTCAAAGTTTGGTCAACATAAGCTCATTTGAGCTTATTTTCAGATATCTTGCTTATTAGTGGATGAAATTTGTTCTAGTTTGATTTCCCCTGCTTTAAATCAAGTGCTTATTCATTTTCTTTACAAAAATCAAGTTGTGGATGTTTGGAATAAGCTGTAGCTTATTTTGAGCTTATTGATAAGCTCTCTTTTGCTTATTTTGGACTTTTAGCCATTTTCCTTGAACACACGTAGTTGTAATTGGATTTTAGAAGTTTTGCAAGTGATTTCAGCTTATTTGGTTGAGAAATAAGCTCAAACGAGCTTATTCTTTCATTGAGCCCGTTTTTGGTTAAAAAGTTTGGATAATTGCACTTTAGTCCCTAGGAGTTTAATTAGTGTTTAAACCTAGCTAATCTTTCTAAATTTCTGGAATTTGCAAAACTTGGTCCCTGGATTTGTTAGTTAGTTAAATTTCAGTTTAAAAGTTTGTTAGATTGTTGAAATTTGGTTAGTTTGTTAAATCTTTTACAAGTTTAGTCCTTATAGTTAATTGCTTTACATTTTTAGTCCTTATAGTTTTAGAATTTACATTTCAAGCATTTATAACTTTTAGAAATTACATTTTCAATCCTTATAGTTTTGAATTTTGCATTTTAACATTTTACTAGAATAATTTTGTGGAATTTGCAATTTGTTTTACGTATAAGTAGGTTTATATTTTTCATTTTTAGATAGTTTTGTTTGAATTAGCAATAGATTACCAAGCAAGCTTGAACAACCAAAAACAATTATAAATTTGATATTGATTGGACTTTCTATTAGTTAAGAACTGAGAAAACGAACTTGCATTATACACATTTTAAATGGCGCCGCTGCCGGTTCTTTGACTACACGAGAGACTATCGATTGACGGTTTTCATTGGCTTTTGGGATCCGTTCACTTTGTGGACGTTATTTTTACGTATCATAAATCAAAAACAAATAAAAAATCAAAAATATAAAAATATATAAAAACTAAAAAATTAACAAAACAATTCTTTTCCTAAAGAATTGACCAAAAAAATTAAAAAAAATCCAAAAAAAGCAATCTTTTTCCTAAGAGATTGCACCCAAAAATATATATTATTGGATTCTCTCGGTTTTTATGTACATATAGTATTTTCCTTTAAAAACTCATATATACAAAAATATTTTCCATATATTATTATAAGTAAATACGTATACGTATAAGAACAATCAATCTACATATCTTCCATAAGTATTGCCGAGGCAATACACCGTGTTGAGGGGCGCTCCGGTCCTTGACACGCGTATCGATCAAACAAAATAAAGCAAGAATAGATAAATACTCTCAATAAGCAATAATTCGAAGAATACGAACATTTAAGTGAATAGAAAGGCGATGTGCTATAAAATGCCATCTAAGGGTCAATAGGTACTTAAGTGCTTCGCGCCACCTAACCCCCCGTTCACTTGGGAGTATTCTAAGAAGAAAAGCTTCATTGAGGGTCTTGCACCCAAAGTAGTATTACATATATTGTTACTTTCTTGTGGATATTTAATATCGAAACTCGAAGAGGATAATCTTATTCTTTTCAAAGTCACACGAGAGCTTCTCTCTCATTCCTCGTATTGAGTTGCATGCTCACTCGCGGGCGTGCACAAATACCGATTGGTGTACAACCTCTTCCTCCGAAAAGGAAGAAGAAAAGAAAGAGTAAGACCACCACCGTCCACCAAGCCGATCACGAGAATCGTGCTTTGTCATCACCACAAGGAACCATGGCTGTTGATAACCGTACTTTGTTTGAACGTATGCAAACTAACATTCATGGATTTGTTAGTGCCATTAAGATTCCCGACTATCCCGCTAACACATTTGAGCTACATACATCTATGATCAATATGGTTGCTGCATCACCTTTCTATGGCAAACAAAATGAGGATCCCCATGCTCATCTTAAGAGATTCCTTTCACTTTGCAATACCATTAAGCATAATGGGGTTCCACCGGATGTCATTAGATTGTTGTTAGTGTCATTTTCACTAGATGGGAGTGCTAAGCATTGGTTAGACACCCAACCACCCGATAGTATCACCACATGGGATGGTTTTACCACTAAGTTTTTGAACAAATTCTTTCCTCCACAAAAGACTATGGCTTTGAGAAATATGATTATGGGCTTTACACAAAAACCTAGTCAATCCTTTGGTGATGCTTGGGAAGAGTATAGTGAGTTGTTGAGGCGATGCCCTAATCATGGAATGGATGATCTAAGCAAAATCAATACCTTCTACAATGGCCTTAAACCTCACCACCAAGATTCACTAAATGCTTCCGCGGGAGGGAGTATTCATTTCAAGACATACCAAGAGGCTTTGACCATTATTGAGACTAAGGCAATGGTTCAAACCAATGATCCATTTGAGGAAAGAGTTCATGTTATCCAAAACACTTCTCAAATCCCTTTTGACAACCAACTCCTCAAGTTTCAAGAAGCTATTTTTCAAAGGATGGATAGAGAAAGTGAGAGGCATTTGCAAGCACAACAAGACATGCTTCAAACTTTTAAGAGCATGACATTGAACAATTCCTCAAACAATGTGAATGCCATCACCATTTCTTGTGTTACTTGTGGAGGACCTCACTCTTATGAACAATGTGACAAGGTGCAAGGGTATCAAGGGGAATGTTATGCTTACCAAGAGGAACACCGTGAACACTTCAAGCCTAACATCAATCCAAATAACCTTTCTTACAAATCACAAAATTACCTTACTCCACCCGGCTTCCCACCCCAACCACCCACCCAAATTCCACAAAATCCTCCTCAAATTCTAGCAAGGAATCAAGGGCAAAGACAACCATACCAAGGCAATAATTACAAAGCACCCAATCAATTTCAACCTCAAGCTAATACCTTTTATCCACCACAACAAGGATTTAATCAACCACTTCCATTTATTCCCAATCAAGCATATGCTCCAATTCCAAATCAAGCTTACCCTCAAAATCAAACTCAAGGATATGGGATGCAAGAGACTCAAGAGTATGTTGACAAGAAAATGCGTGATATTGAGAAGAGAATGAATGATCAAGTGAAACGTACAATAGAGGAACAAATTAATAGGGTTTTAGTGGCGGTAACTCAAAGACCACAAGGAGCTTTACCTTCCAACACACAAACAAATCCTAGGGCCAATGTCAATGCTATTACAACAAGGAGTGGTACAACAACAAAGGATCCTTCACCTCCTAAACCTACTATTGTTCAACCCACTTGTGCTCCTACTTGTGATAAGCCTTCTACTTCTACTCCACCTCCTCAAAGTGCTCCTATTCAATCAAACACACCTTCTCAACCACCTCATACTTCTCCTTTACCTTCCACACTTCCCAATGAAGAGGCTAACAAAGACAAATCTTCCACTACAACACCTATTCCACCTACACCCAAACCCACTCTTCCATACCCTTCAAGGTTGAAAAAGGACAAGTTAAAAAATAAAGATGACATACAAGTCTCCAATTTCTTAAGGATGTTCAAGCAACTCAATATCAACATATCCTTTGCGGAAGCTCTTGCTTATATGCCAAAGTTTGCTAAGATGTTCAAGGATTTGCTCTCAAACAAAGAAAAATTGGTTGACTTGCCCAACACATCACTTAATGAAAATTGTTCCGCGGTGTTACTTAAAACCTTACCAACAAAACTTGGAGATCCGGGGCGCTTCTTGATACCTTGTAATTTTCCCGGTGTTGAAAATTGCATGGCTTTGGCGGATTTAGGGGCAAGCATAAATCTCATGCCTTTATCGGTTTGGAAACAACTCTCTCTTCCCGAGCTCACCCCCACTAGGATGACTCTTGAACTAGCCAACCGAACCATAGCTCACCCCGTAGGTATAGCGGAAGATGTGTTTGTAGGTGTGGATAAGTTTACCTTTCCGGCCGACTTTGTAGTGGTCGATTATGACATGGATCCTAGAGTGCCTTTGATTGTTGGTAGACCGTTTTTGAGAACGGGTCGTACCTTGATAGATGTGGCGGAAGGAGAATTAATTATGAGAGTAGAGGATGAGAAAGTGGTGTTTAAGTTAGGGAAAGTTTGTGATAGAAAAGAGGTTAAGGAGTCTAGACCTTGTGAGACGATTAACATTGTGGATGTGTTAGATGAAGTGTGTAATGAACACTTTCATGATGCTTGTAAGAATGCTAGTGATGAGATTCCACATGTTGAAACCGTGGCCTCAATTGCTCCCTCTTTAACACCTTTTGGAGAGAGTGATTTCCTCTTGGAGGAATTTGAGTCTAACTTTCTTGGTGATGATGATTCTCCCATAAATTGGGAAGAAGATATTCTTACAATCCAAAAGTTGCTCAATGAGGACCCTATTCCTTCCCCTATTCCACAAGAGATTAGCATTGAGGAACCTTCCATAGTGAAACCTTCCATAGAGAGTCCACCTCCCATTGAACTTAAGGAACTTCCATCCCACTTAGAATATGCTTTCTTAGAAGGAAAAGACCAATTACCGGTGATTATTGCTAAGGAATTGAAAGAGGATGAGAAGGAGCAACTTATTGAAGTCCTTAAGAAACATAAGAAAGCTTTAGCATGGAAAATATCCGACATAAGGGGAATTGATCCACATTTTTGTACTCACAAAATCCTTATGGAGGATGATTATAAACCCGCCATTCAAAACCAAAGGAGAGTTAACCCAAAAATTCATGAGGTTATTAAGAAAGAAGTGATTAAACTCTTAGATGCGGGTATGATTTACCCCATTTCCGACTCTCCATGGGTTAGCCCGGTTCATTGTGTTCCAAAGAAGGGTGGAATCACCGTGGTGCCTAATGAGAACAATGAGCTTATTCCCACGAGACTTGTAACCGGTTGGAGAGTTTGCATTGATTATAGAAAACTTAATGAGGCAACTAGGAAAGACCATTTCCCGCTTCCTTTTATGGATCAAATGCTTGAACGCTTAGCGGGAAATGAGTACTATTGCTTTCTTGATGGCTTTTCGGGTTATTTCCAAATACCCATTGACCCTAAGGATCAAGAAAAGACCACATTCACTTGTCCATACGGTACATTTGCTTACAAGAGGATGCCTTTTGGCCTATGTAATGCACCGGGGACGTTTCAAAGGTGCATGATGGCAATTTTCCATGATATGATAGAGCAAACCATGGAGGTTTTTATGGATGACTTTTCCGTATTTGGGAACTCCTTTAGCTCGTGTCTCACCAATCTTGAGAGAATGCTTAAGCGTTGTGAGGAAACACGTTTGGTGCTTAATTGGGAGAAATGTCACTTTATGGTAAAAGAGGGGATTGTTTTAGGACACAAGATATCCAATAAGGGATTAGAAGTTGATCGTGCTAAAATTGATGTGATTGCTAAGCTTCCCCCACCCACCTCGGTTAAAGGTGTGAGGAGTTTCTTAGGTCATGCGGGTTTTTATAGGCGCTTTATACAAGATTTTTCTAAGATAGCTAGACCGATGACTCATCTCTTGGAGAAAGAGGCTCCTTTCATTTTTGACCAAGCTTGTTTAGAATCTTTTGAGACACTTAAGGAAAAATTGACAAAGGCTCCCGTTTTGGTTTCTCCAAATTGGGAATTACCTTTTGAGCTTATGTGTGACGCTAGTGATTATGCGGTGGGGGCCGTCTTAGGACAAAGAGTTAATAAGCATTTCCAACCTATACACTATGCGAGTAAAACCATGACCGGTGCACAACTTCATTACACTACCACGGAAAAAGAGTTGCTTGCTATAGTATATGCTTTTGAGAAGTTTAGACCATACCTTGTGCTTTCCAAGACCATAGTGTATACGGATCATTCCGCTCTCAAGTATCTTATGACAAAACAAGATGCTAAGCCTAGGCTTTTGAGATGGGTTTTGTTGCTTCAAGAGTTTAAGATAGAGATTCGTGATAAAAAAGGGGCCGAGAATTTAGCGGCGGATCATTTGAGTAGACTTGAGCATCCTTTTCAAGGAGATTTCCCACCTCAAGAAATCAATGAATCCTTTCCATTAGAGGAGCTCATGTCTATCTCTTCCCAAGAGGATGCCACACCTTGGTTTGCGGATATTGCAAACTATCTTGTGGGCAATGTGCTTATTGAGGGTCTTACTTACCAACAAAAGAAAAAGTTTCTTAAGGAAGTTAAGTATTACTTTTGGGATGATCCATATCTTTTTAGGCAATGTGCGGACCAAATCATTAGACGGTGTGTAGATGGGCCCGAAGCATTTAAAATCTTAGAGGCATGTCATAAAGGACCTACGGGTGGACATTTTGGGCCTAACTACACCGCCAAGAAAGTCTTTGATTCGGGTTACTATTGGCCTTCCATTTACAAGGATGCTCAAGAGATGGTGAAATTCTGTGATGTTTGTCAAAGACAAGGAAAAATTACACAACGTGATGAGATGCCACAAAATTTTATCCAAGAGTGTGAGATATTTGATGTATGGGGAATAGATTTCATGGGACCTTTTCCATCCTCTAAGGGAAACAAGTATATACTTGTGGCGGTGGATTATGTGTCCAAGTGGGTGGAGGCTAAAGCCTTACCTACTAATGATGCTAGAGTGGTTGTAAAGTTTTTGAAACAATTGTTTGCTAGATTTGGTGTACCTCGGGCCATCATAAGTGATCGTGGTACGCACTTTTGTAATGACCAATTTACGAGAGTTATGAAGAAATATGGAGTGAATCATAGACTTTCTACCGCGTATCACCCTCAAACTAATGGCCAAACCGAGGTCACAAATCGTGGTTTAAAGAGAATTTTAGAGAGAACGGTGGGAGAGCATAGAGCTTCTTGGTCGGATAAGCTTGATGATGCTTTGTGGGCGTTTAGGACGGCTTTTAAGACACCAATTGGTTGTACTCCTTATAGGCTTGTCTATGGAAAAGCGTGCCACCTCCCATTTGAGTTAGAACATAAGGCATCTTGGGCTCTCAAGTGGGCTAACTTTGATTTAAACCAAGCCGGTTCACATAGGAAAGATCAACTCAATGAGATGGATGAGTTGAGAGCCAATGCCTATGAGAATTCTTTGCTATACAAGGAAAAGACTAAGAAATTGCATGATGCTAAGATTAAGAATCGTGAGTTCAAAGTTGGAGAGCCGGTTCTCCTCTTTAACTCAAGATTGAAGCTTTTTGCGGGCAAGCTTAAGTCGAGATGGTCCGGTCCATTCACTATTGCTCAAGTGTTTCCATATGGAACTCTTGAGTTGTCCCAACCCGATGGTCCAAATTTTAAAGTGAATGGTCACCGTGTTAAGCACTACTTTGGGGAGGACATTTCCGTTGAAATGGTCCAAGAGGTCCCCATTTTCCCCATTAATTAATTCATTGAGGGACGAGTCGAGCTAGAGACTCATTAACTCAAGCATCGTATAACTAGGTTAGAGTGTTGTAGGTTAGAAATAAAGGCATAGATTTGGAGATAAGTGTAGGGGAGACCTTCTTTTGTCTTCATGTTTGTTTGTAGGGTTGCTCACTCATTTCATGCTTTGGAGCTTATGGAGGAGGCCCTTGTATCCGGTTCACTTCGTTACTTTAGTGATTTTTCATTGACACGTTGTGCTTAAACTTGATTTCACTAATAGTAGTCCTTTCCTTAACTTGGGTTAAGCAAAGTCTATTCATTGTCCTAAGTGTAGGGGAAGTTTTTATACTTCCATGCTCTTAAACATTGAGGACAATGTTTAGCTTAAGTGTAGGGGGGTCTTCTATCGAAGTGACCTTACCTAGAACTTGTCATTGTCTTGCATGATAACATGGAAAATTGGATTTTCAACATTTTTCAAATTTTTGATCTACTTTGGCCAACAAAAATATGCATTCATAATTTTTGCATCAATCATTTTTCATTTGCATAACACATTTGCATTGTATATATTTCTTCTTTTATTTTTCATCAAAAATATATAAAAAGGAAAATAAAATAAAACATGGTTTTAACAAGTTTAGACTTCTTTGACATATTAGGCCCGCCATGGATATTTTGACTCAACCCGAGTTTGCTTATTTTAGCACTCTCTAGCTAGTATCCTTAACCATGTAGTCCTTCATTGGTCTATTAGGCTAAGCTTCCACCAATTTCATTCTTTGAAATTTTTAATTTGTGGAGAATGGGAAATGATAGAGTTGAAGCAAGTGTAAAAGGGCTAGATAGACTTCATGGCAATTACTTATGGCTAAACCCTTCTCTTCTTTACCTCTATTTTCTTCGCTTGTATATAATTGTTAATAAATAATCAAGTACGGTTTTAATTGGTTTGTAATCTCTTATGCATTTTTGGCTAATCATTTATGGTTGATATGAGTACGTCTTAAGATTCTAAGTTAGCACGTTTTATGTGTACTAGACTTGTGTCATGCTCCATATTTAGCGGGTGTTTTTCCTTTTCTTTTTTTGCAAATTTCTTGGTGAGGAATAAAGAAAAATAAGAGCGGCTTATGAAAAAAAAAAAAAATGAGTGGCTAGAAGAAAAAAAAATAAAAGAAAGAAAAAAAATAATGCAAGACTCCCAAGAGGGGCAGTGTGGTGTTAATTATAGTGACTATTGAGTTCCAATATTACCTTGACGGGTTGCGGGGATTCAATAGATTGCTCCAATCCAATATTACCTTGACGGGTTGCGGGGTTGAAGATCCAAAGTCTCAAAAAGATGCGGATGTAAATTATTGCGTGAGTTTTATTTTTCTTTCCTTAGCGAGTGTGTAGTTACTTATGAAAGCATGGCATGAGGATTTTACACATAAGGCGAATGACTTATTACTCTTAATACGGACTTATATTAATTGTGAGCGGTTTTTCAAGTAATGGATGAGAAGATTACTTAGGATTAAAACCGTCCTTCCTTATTTTTGGATTTTACATTTCTTATATTTCACGCTTGAATAATGACAAATTTGCTCACAAGCAATTTGCTCAAATAATAACCGGTTCCACATTTAATTGTCATGAATAAGTTGATGCACTTTTTACTTGTGAATGCAATGATCCCATTTATTAGCTTGGTATGGGGAAAGTGAAACTTGAGGGTGATAAGTATCCATGGTACCCAAGCCCTAATCCAAGTCATTGAGTTCTTTATGAGTTATTTCCATCAAAACCATTTCAAGAAAAATCAAAAAGATATAGATAGAATTGTATTTTAATCCATTGCATTGTTAAAAGTCAAAATCATGCATCATCTAGTTTAGAGTAGTGTAGATGCATCTCATATGGCCAAGGTGGATTAATTATGAGGGAAATGTAAATTTTTAAGCCTTGAAAGATAATATTGCATGAGGACATGGCAATGCTCAAGTGTAGGGGAATTTGATATGAGCTTAAACTCATATCCTTTTATCAACAAATTACCCTAAAACATGAAGCAAAATACCCTTTTATATTGTAAAAAGCAGTGTTATGTGGTATGTTTGTGTTTGTGTGATCTTATGTAGGTAAAAGGATACAATTTCAAGCAAACAAGGAAAAACCAAGCTCAAAAGGATGAAAAAGACAAGGAAGGATCACAAGTGACAAGTTTTCAAAGTTCAAGGACCTATCTTGACAAGAATGAAAGTTGAGGGACTTAAAGTGCAAATACTGCAAAGTCAAGATCCAAGTCAAACCTGGTCAAACTACAAAGTCAATCAAGTCAAAGGGTCATTTTGTTGAAGAATCAAAGTTGAAGGGCCAAAATTGTCAAAGAAATGAAGTTTCTAGCCTTAAAGAGAAATCTGCCAAGTTAAGGGGTTTATTCTGCCAAGTTTTGAAAGTTAAATAAAGATCAATCCAAGTGAAAGGCTAAGGACCAATGAGAAAAGAGAAAGAAAGACACACGGATTGAGCATTTAATTCCCACTTCCGCCGCCTTCATTTAATGACCAAATCTGTACAGTGCAATCCGCAACTTACTTTCTCCACCAATTAAAAGCTGCCACGTGTCCTTCTCCTTCACAAGATATATTTTCCAGATCGCGTTTTTGATAGAGAGCATTTCAAGTGAAGATCAAAACATCAAAGTTGCTCGTTTTGAAGAGACGAATCTAATGGTGTTATCCAATTAACATATAAATCATTGAATCAAAAACCCCCAAATGAGTTCATCACCTTCAAAACGGATTTGCAGAATTCCTCCACGTGTCAAGACATGATTGGCCTGAACACGTCACATCTCCAACAAACTCTCAATTCTAGCCTATAAATACACAACTTGTTCTTCATTTTCAGTAGTAGTTAATTTTTGTAAACACCTAGTTCTCTCAATTTCCCTTTTCTTCTTTTTCCCTCCTTTTCACCTAACAACTCAAGAGATTGACAACCTCTTGAGTTTGTTAGTTAGTTAGAACCTTGTAACTACCTTTTATAACTGAATTCTTCAATAAAATTTCAAATTCCAGTTTTCCCGCCAAAACTTGTTCTTCAATTCCTGCTACTTAAACTGCTATTGTGTGATTCATTTGTTGCTGATAGAAGTTTGTTATGATCATACATGGATCATAACTGACTTTGTTGAAGAATTGTTGCTGTTTGATCAGAATTCCAATTCATTCCTAGTTTTTGAAGTTTTCATGGCAGAATGAAGTATTGTAGCTGTTTTGGTGATTGATTTGAGTTGATAGCTAGTGATAGGTGGTGGTATCACTAGGGCAAGAGAGCTCAGCGCTCCTCTTCTACCCAAAGGATAACTACAAAAGGTTTCTGAGCTTCTGTTTTTAAGTTCCTCTAAACAGTTCCTGCATGCTCAATTCCCTAGTGTAATGATTGATGGCTGCCTGATTCTATTTGATTAGTTGCTGATTGATATTGTTTGAGTGTTTGTAGTTTAGCTTTCTCATACTTGTGCTTGTTTCAATCTTGTAGTTTTAAGCTGATTTTCAGTTCTTTTTAGTCCATTAGCTACTTGTAGTTCTAGACCTTGTTTTTACTTGTTCTTAGCTTGAATACATCTCATTTGGATCACTTAAACTGGTTTGCTATAGCTCTTTGTTCAGTTTTAATCAATACTCAATTAGTCTTTGAAATTGTTTGATCATAATCAGATAAGGAGTGTTTGGGACTAGTAGTTAATCAGTTTTCAAGTATTGTTAAGTGAAGTTTAAGTGTTCATTTCTACTCCTTAGAAGTTAACAAGTAGTCCTGAGTCAATTGTAAGTCAATATAAAAGTCAAAAAGGCAATTGGTTGATAAAAAGTTTGGGTTATAGCTTTTATCAGTTTTAGTTCATAAACTTGCTAAATTCACTTGATCATTTCTCCTTCATTACTTGTTCAAAATTGCTCAAACCAGTTTCTAGTTAAAGCTTATATCATAATCTTTTAGTATCTAGAAGGAAATTCTACAGTTTCAAGAAATAAGCAAGAAAACAGCTTATTAGTTCAGACCTTAGCAAATTGCATTCTCTGATATAAGTTCCTTACTGTTTTACTAGTTCTAATAATCCACTTCATAAAAGTCCTCATTTTCTTTCACAAATCAGTTTAGAAAGGTTTGGATATGAAGTTTTGAGATTTTGAGCTTTTTCAAAAATCTGGTCAAAGTTTGGTCAACATAAGCTCATTTGAGCTTATTTTCAGATATCTTGCTTATTAGTGGATGAAATTTGTTCTAGTTTGATTTCCCCTGCTTTAAATCAAGTGCTTATTCATTTTCTTTACAAAAATCAAGTTGTGGATGTTTGGAATAAGCTGTAGCTTATTTTGAGCTTATTGATAAGCTCTCTTTTGCTTATTTTGGACTTTTAGCCATTTTCCTTGAACACACGTAGTTGTAATTGGATTTTAGAAGTTTTGCAAGTGATTTCAGCTTATTTGGTTGAGAAATAAGCTCAAACGAGCTTATTCTTTCATTGAGCCCGTTTTTGGTTAAAAAGTTTGGATAATTGCACTTTAGTCCCTAGGAGTTTAATTAGTGTTTAAACCTAGCTAATCTTTCTAAATTTCTGGAATTTGCAAAACTTGGTCCCTGGATTTGTTAGTTAGTTAAATTTCAGTTTAAAAGTTTGTTAGATTGTTGAAATTTGGTTAGTTTGTTAAATCTTTTACAAGTTTAGTCCTTATAGTTAATTGCTTTACATTTTTAGTCCTTATAGTTTTAGAATTTACATTTCAAGCATTTATAACTTTTAGAAATTACATTTTCAATCCTTATAGTTTTGAATTTTGCATTTTAACATTTTACTAGAATAATTTTGTGGAATTTGCAATTTGTTTTACGTATAAGTAGGTTTATATTTTTCATTTTTAGATAGTTTTGTTTGAATTAGCAATAGATTACCAAGCAAGCTTGAACAACCAAAAACAATTATAAATTTGATATTGATTGGACTTTCTATTAGTTAAGAACTGAGAAAACGAACTTGCATTATACACATTTCAATCCCACCAATAATATCAAACATGCATCATCTTTAAATTTTTCCTAAAAATTATATATTTTTAGTGGGTTTTGATCTTATTTCCTTTTATGAATGTTTGAATCTTGTGTTTAGAACCAAGGAGGATTAATTAAACAAGTTTGGAATCAAATTTTTTTTGGTGTTCTTGTTCTCTCAGCCCCACGGCACAAAGGGGGGGGTTCTGGTTTGGCTTTAATTTTGATCTTGTTTCTTGTGGGTATGTATTCATATTCATATTTTTATCATTTTTTTTAATTATTTAATTACATTGCATGTGTAATTTTTGATTTGGGTTTTATTAACGAATAATCATACAAGTGATTAGGATAGATTAGAATGGTTTAGGATGATTGTATAGTGTTATTAGAGGTTTAGGAACAGAGGAAACGAACTGAAAAGATGTCTTGTTATGATTTTGAAATGGGTATTTTAGATCAGTGAGTTTGAAGGGATTTTTCGTGAGCTTATGTCCAGGTCAAAGTTGATATTACGAGATATTGTTTTAGAGCTTCTTTCAGGCTTCGTTTTGATATAAGGTAGAGCTTTTAAGTCCAAACGAGTCAAAAGTTATGTAAGTTTGAATTTTCGTGTACCGGGAGATGAAAGTCGACTTAATCCGAAATTGTGTTCGATTTTAGGTCAAATCTCGGGGACTATAAGTTGAGTTCTAAATATGGTTAGAGGCTGATCTCAGACCCTAAACTTAACATTTTGAGTCTACTTTTAAACTTCGGAGTCAGATTTACAAATGGTATTGGTTAAGGAGGTCAAAAGGGTTTTACAACGCGAAGGTACAAAACTGTCCGAAATTTTAAGTTTAGTAATGTGACATGCAGTAGGTCTTAGAAGTGAGAACTTTTTATGAAATTTAATATGGGCTATCTACAACCCGTACATTTGGTATGTACCGGCAAAATATAAAATGAGCAATAGTTTTAATAAAGTATAAAAGTGAACGTGTCTAGTAAATATCACTTGTTTAGATTTTTAGAGTGAGTTTATGTGAACTTTGAGTGTTCTTAATTATGTACATACAGTACTTGAAGGTGTTGATTCATTTCGCGGTTGTTTGTTAGGTGTTGTATTTGATTTCCCGGGGCATCCTCATCGTCGGTGATTGTCTTCGTCTACGTCTTTGTTACTACTACTATCGTTACTACTTAAGGTGAGTCTGTAGCCTCGATTTTATACTATCTTCTAAATGATTTTAACCCGCGAGGGGGAATACATGCTGTTTGAAATAAAATGGAACACAAGTCATGAATGATTGTTTGGATCCTAATGTTGTTTGGATTGTATTGAGTACCTTGTTGCTAAAGGCCCTAATTTCATGAACCGTTAGTTATTGTCTTGCCCTTGTGTGGGTTGGAAATAGCCGCTTATACAATTGATAGTACTAGGGGGTTGACGACCCTATCCGAGACGAGAGCTAGTACGTTGAGTACCCTCTGCGGACGGATAACTTGTTATAAGAGATAAGGTATAAATATGGCAACGAATATCTTAAGAGGGGCAATGGTTTCACTTTGATCATGCCGGCAAACGTGGCGCAGGTGATTAAGTTAACGGGTCGGTGTCATGAGCTTAAATACAATCAATTAGCTTTGCTAAATATGAAATACTTGAATAATAGATTGTATGCGCACAATTCTATTAAATGATTATAATTGATTTTTCTCTTGTGTTCAACTAATGATTTGGTAAACCTATAGATTCGCTCAACCATTGTGTTGATGATTTTAAGCATGTGTTTCAGGTAATCAAGATTGATAGCAGCGGAGCATGCATGGAGGGAGTTGGTGCTTGTTTGTCTAAACTTATGGATTTCCTTCCCTTTCTATCAAATTAATTATTGTCATATTGTGGTAAAAAAAGTTGTTATGTTTTGGTTAAGATCTTTGAGGACAAGTAACGCTACTCTGATGAAAACTAAATTTTGGGTTGGAAATGTTTTAGACAATGGTTGTAAAGATTCTTTAATGTTTATTTTAAACGTCTCTTTTGAGGTTGTTTTCTATGATTGTGTGTGATGTGCTATGAATTAACGCCCAATGTGGACATTCCGCTGCATGGTAATTTGGGGGTGTTATTGATTGGTAATCAGAGCCACAAGTTATAGAGAACTAGGTCGACTTTTGAAAAACCTAAACTATAACTTTTGGTGTGTTGTAAAAATTTTTAAAGCACGCAACTACTCTGCATGGCTCTGGTAAGATCTATTTTAGAATTGCTTTATATTTTAGATGTATCCCTCAAAACTTATATGAATTCCCTAGTATTCAGTAAGTAAATACTATGATAATATATTGAGATATATTGTTGTGTACGTCGAGTACTTATCATCGTAATTGCAAATTCTTGTAAGACTTAATACAAGGTTTTAACCAAGTATGAAATAAATTCGTTCAAAGTCTTTTCGAATTGATTACCGTTAATTAGTGCGACTCAGTCGTTCTTGGTGGAAAAATAAGAAAGGTTTGGTTGTCTAAAACTAATTAAAAGAAAAGGCGTCGTTGAGTAATTAAAGTAAAAATAAAGCGAGAAAAGATTAAACTAAAATTAAATGACTTAAAAATTATATGACGAAGAAATTAAACTAATTAAACGTAAAAATAAAAACTTTAGAATAAAAACTTTTAACAAGAAACTAAGAGAAGACAAATTAAAATAAAGTTTACGAAGAATAAAACAAATAAGTAAAACGAAACTTAAAGAAATTGGCGGGAAAATTTAAATTCAAAAATACTTTGGACTAAAATGATTTAAATTCGCAATTAAATCAAAAAACTGAATTAAATTCGCAATTGTAGAACAATTCCGCAATTAAAGCAAAGATTTCGCAATAGCTTAAACAAGGGAACAAATCCGCAATAACTAAAATGCATAAATCCGCAATTGTGGAAATGAAGAATTAGCAATAGCAAAAAGAATGATTTCGCAATAGCTTAATCATTCAATTCCGCAATGCCAAAAAAAAGAACAATCCGCAATACTTAGAAACAATGATTTCGCAATACATTAAGATGCACAATTTCGCAATTAAAAGGGGATTCAATTTCGCAATGGTAAAAATGGAAGATTTCGCAACTTTAAGCCAAGAATTCGCAATGTCACAGGGATTCAATTTTGCAATGGTACAAATGGAAGATTTCGCAACTTTTAAGCCAAGAATTCGCAATTGTGAAGATTCAATTTCGCAACTTAGCCAAAGACAAGATTTCGCAATTATGGAGAATTGCAAAATTGAATCAGACGACCCTAAAAACTAGGAACAAGAACAAGGACGATTTTGAACAACTTTTTAACAACTTTTTGAGGACCATAAGCACAAAAGAACACCAATAAGCTACCAATAAGCTAGCTAAATGATAAAAACTTATAAACCTTTAACACGCGAACCAAGAAACACGTAAAGGAACAAACTTTAGGTGGCGTTTAGAAAAAGTAGATGAAAAAGAAGACTAAAACAAGATTGTAACTAATAAGAAAGATTAAAAAGATGAAGATTAAGACAAGATTAAGCTTAAAAGTAAAGGTTTGATTAAAACAAGAAAGATAAAAGATTAAGTTTTTCTAGTGAGAGAAAGTTAAGCTTTCTCTCTCTAGAATTTAAAAACTACAAATGAAAGAAAAAATAAATACTAGACTAATTTTGTGATGGAAAGGGCTTTATATAGTAGTTTGATGTGGGCTTGTTTTGTTGTGGGCTTGTAAGCGGGCTTTCTTCTTTCTTCTTAGTCTTCTCGTTACTTAAGTTAAATAAACGTTTCCGATTTTGAATTGAGATTTATCGGTTGAATATTTCCAACTCGTCTTTTAATCTCTCGTTAAATAGACTTGAGTTCTTCGACATATATAAGTCTTCCGTCTTTGGCCCTTTTCTTCGATAAATCTTCAAATAGGTCCATTGACATCCAATCTTTTGCACTCTTGATCTTTTGACTTCGTCTTTTCTCGTTTCTTCGATAAAAGCTCGTGATAGCCCATGTTTTCTTCCTTTTTCATCTTTTGGTCCTAAAACACAATAAAAACACAAACCACGCATAATTCCGACTTTTACGACATAAAATACACGTTTTGGTCTTGTTATTATTTGAAATAAGTGGTAAAAGGATAAGTGTTTTCACACTTATTAAATCCCATACACTTGACCATTGCAATGCCCTCATGCAATGCATTAATTTTAAAGCACGGTTTACATTTTCCATCATAAATAACCCACCTTGGCCTTTATTAAATACCAAACTTTAAGGAAACTAAAAAGATAGAAATATGTACAAAACAAGTAAAGAAATTAAAGACTTACATTGGGGTTTTGGCAGTCATGAATGTTCATCATCCTCAAGTTTCAAGTTCCTCATACCAAGCTTAAAAACGAGATCATTGTTATTATAAGTTAGCAGACCAACACGAACTCATGTGGCCCAATTATTTACTTAGAATCCCTTATTCCTAGGTGTATCTCTTATATTTTAATTTTGTCTTGAATGATCACGAGGATGCATTGTTTGACTTATTTCGATAGTTACTTAGGCTGAAAATAAAGTGGGACGATTTAATCAATAGTTAGCTAAATGACAAAATCTTTTTAAACTGCTTCTCGGGACCTCATAAAGTTCATATCTTGGCATAACCCGCTTCACGATTTGAGACCTTTCTCGGAGCGATATTTGGCAGCGACTTCATACTTCAAATCTTTGAGAGACGTTCTCGAAATTATGGTCTTCTCTTCATAATAGGAATTTCTTCACTTGAAGTTTTGAGAGATTCTTCATCTTTGGACCATGACTTCTTCATTTTTCTCCAATCTTTATTTTGGACTTTCATATACAACGATCCGCCTCCTTTTAGGACTTGGATCTATTTATCCTCATACCTTGGTAGGGTCTTTTCGGATAGACTTCTCCATGATCTTTAGGGGAGTTTTTTTGCTTTTCGTCGTGTGTCTCGATCCTTATATTGATTTTCGATAAATGATTCTTCACATCACATTTGGATCTTTAGCAACAAAATGTAGCCCTCATGCCTTGTTAGGGCCTTTTCGGACTCGCCAATCTTCGCATCCCGCTTCAACAAGTTATGCCTTGGCTATGAACTCTAATTAATACCGAGCAACTTTTAAACGATCTTGTGCTAGAAGCTAAGTAACTTTTCAAATCATACAACCTTATTTATTGCAGATAAATTAATTAACAAGCGATGGGAGAATAGGCTTATAATCAACTCACATAAATTCACGAAAGAATACCAAACTTATAATTGACTCTATCATCTCTCGTTCTCCATAATTTAAAATCTCAAGGAATGAGACTCGTGGATGCTTAGCCAATTAAATCAAAGTTTTGGGTTTTCGAGTCATCTATAGGATCTTGCAAACTCTTAGACTATTTCAAGTTTAGAATTCGCATTTTAAAGTTACCTTGATAAACGACTCTCTAGGATCAATTATAGGAACTTGTGAAAAGTTCTTGTTCTTAACCCGTGAGAGTTAAGACTTTCGCATTTTAAAGTTCCCTACATAAAAGCCTAGCAAAACTTGACTTAAACACGTTAAGGATACTAGCTAGAGTAAACTTAGATAAGTAAACTCGGTTTGAGTCAAAATATTCACGACTTTGAAAAATTTAAAACCACTTTATTGAAAATTTATTCTGTCAAAGAAAGTAAATAACGATAACAAAGGAAAAACTACTAGGCCAAAATAGATTAAAAATTTTGAAAAATGTCGAAAAATCAAGTTTTCCGGTAAAAATGAGGGCAAATTCATGAAAAAGACCACTTACTTCGATAGAAGTCCCCCTACACTTGATATAAACATTCTCCTCAATGTTTAAGCATATGGAAGTAACCTCCCCTACACTTAGGAAATTGTGCACGTTGTTTAAATCTTACTAAGGAGCGGACAACTATAGTGATTTCAATGTGAACATATAAGATATGCAATACTGAATCACGAGAGTTTAGGATAGAACCGGGAAGACGGGAACACGGGATCACGGTTCGTCAAATGTCATCAAGAGTGGATCTTTGAAGCTTTAATCCCTGCACAGCACAAGAAACAAGACAACAAACACATACGGGGCTCCCCTTACACTTATTATAAAAACGGTAAAGGATAAAACACGGGTTGCATCCCGAGAAGCGCTTGTTTTTGTTAACCGAGTCATGAGCCTGACTTGACCCAGAACTAGTTCAAGGGAAACGTGGTGAGGGATGGCATCATCTCATGAGAGATGTCCTCACCAAAGTACAACTTCACGCGTTGGCCATTCACCTTAAAATTAGGCCCATTTGGCTGAGAAAGCTCAATGGTGCCATATGGGAAGACTTTGGCGACGGTGAATGGACCAGACCAGCGGCACTTCAACTTTCCTGAGAAGATCTTCAACCGAGAGTTAAAAAGTAAGTCTTGATCACCATCGTGGAACTCTTGGTTCTTAATCCTTTCATGATTGATGATCTTGGTCTTCTCCTTGTAGATCAACGAGTTCTCATAAGCTTCATTGCTTAGTTCGTTGAGCTCGTTGAGTTGAATCTTCCGAAGATCGTCGGCTTTATTGATGTCGAAGTTAGCCCACTTCAAGGCCCAGTATGCCTTATGTTCCAGCTTGATAGGGAGGTGGCATGCTTTCCCGTACACAAGACGATAAGGTGTACAACCAATCGGGGCCATATAAGCGGTACGGAAAGCCCACAAAGCACCATCTAACTTATCGGCCCACGAGGCACGATGCTCTCCCACAGTACGCTCTAGAATTCGCTTCAATCCGTGGTTAGATATCTCGGCTTGCCCATTAGTTTGGGGATGATAAGCGGTGGAAAGACAGTGATTGACACTGTACTTAGCCATGACTCTTGCGAATTGATCATTGTAAAAATGAGTCCTGCGGTCACTGATAATAGCACGAGGAACACCGAATCGAGCAAAAAGCTGCTTCAAAAAGTTCACAACCACCCTCGCATCGTTCGTAGGGAGAGCCTTAGCTTCAACCCATTTGGATACGTAGTCAACGGCTACGAGGATGTATTTGTTCCCTTTAGATGATGGAAATGGCCCCATAAAGTCGATACCCCATACATCAAAGATTTCACATTCTTGTAAGAATTTTTTAGGCATCTCATCTTTATGTGTGATCTTGCCTTGTCGTTGGCAAGCATCACAATGCTTAACCATTTCATGAGCGTCATGATAAATGGTGGGCCAATAAAATCTAGAGTCGAATACTTTCTTCGCGGTGTAATTGGGACCAAAGTGACCACCGGAGGGTCCTTTATAGCAAGCGTCAAGGATTTGTACCGCTGCCGGCCCATCAACACATCGACGAATGACAAGATCCGCACATTGTTTGAAAAGGTAACGGTCGTCCCAGAAATAATGTTCAATATCTTTAAAGAAATTTTTCTTTTGTTGGGATGTAAACCCTTCCTTGAGAATTCCACCCGCTAAGTAGTTTGCAATGTCCGCAAACCACGGGGTGTCATCAAGATTTTGTTTGATAGACATTAAGGCTTCAAGGGAAAAGAGTCATTGATCTCTTGATTCGGATGATCCCCTTGATAAGGATCCTCAAGTCTACTTAGATGATCCGCGGCTAGATTTTCGGCTCCCTTCTTGTCACGAATTTCAATGTTGAATTCTTGAAGGAGCAAAACCGAACGAAGAAGTCTTGGCTTAGAATCTTTTTTAGTCAACAAGTACTTCAACGCGGAATGATCGGTATACACGATGGTGGTAGAAAGAACAAGATAGGGGCGGAACTTCTCAAAAGCATACACTACAGCTAAAAGCTCTTTTTCGGTAGTGGTATAATGCAATTGAGCCCCCGTCATTGTCTTGCTAGCATAATGGATTGGTTGGAAGTGTTTATTCACTCTTTGGCCCAAAACCGATCCAATAGCAAAGTCGCTAGCATCACACATCAATTCAAAAGGTAGCTCCCAATTAGGGGTAACCAAGACCGGTGCCTTAGTTAGCTTATCCTTAAGAAGATTGAAGGATTTAAGACACTCTTTGGAAAAGATGAAAGGAGTATCTTTTTCCAAGAGGTGGGTCATCGGGCGAGTGATTTTAGAAAAATCTTGGATGAATCGATGATAGAAGCCCGCATGACCAAGGAAAATTCTCACACCCTTCATAGTTGAAGGTGGAGGTAATTTGGCTATGACATCCACTTTAGCACGGTCCACTTCAAGACCGGCTTTAGAGATTTTATGTCCAAGCACAATGCCTTCTTTTACCATGAAATGACATTTTTCCCAATTTAGAACAAGGCGAGTGTCTTCACACCGCTTAAGCATGCGTTCCAAATTGGCAAGGCAATGAGAGAAAGAATCACCATAGACCGAGAAATCATCCATGAAGACTTCCATAGTTTCTTCAACCATGTCATGGAAGATAGCCATCATACACCTTTGGAATGTCCCAGGAGCATTGCATAAGCCGAAAGGCATTCTTTTATAAGCAAATGTTCCATAAGGGCAAGTGAATGTGTTTTTCTCTTGGTCTTTAGGATCGATGGGAATTTGAAAATACCCGGAGAAACCGTCTAAAAAGCAGTAATAGTCATTACCCGCTAGACGTTCAAGCATTTGGTCCATGAAAGGAAGGGGAAAATGATCCTTTCTCGTAGCATCATTGAGTTTTCGATAGTCTATACAAACTCTCCACCCTGTAACGAGACAAGTAGGAATCAACTCGTTGTTTTCATTGGGCACAACGGTGATTCCGCCTTTCTTAGGCACACAATGGACGGGACTAACCCATGGTGAATTCGAGATAGGGTAGATCATTCCCGCATCAAGAAGTTTGATAACCTCTTTTTGATAACGTCATGGATCTTAGGATTCACCCTTCTTTGGCTTTGAATAGTGGGTTTAAAGTCGTCCTCCATGAGAATTTTATGTGTGCATAATAAGTGTAAAAACACTTATCCTTTTACCACTTATTTCCAATAATAACAAGACCAAAACGTGTGATTTAGGTCGTAAAAGTCGGAATTATGCGTGGTTTGTGTTTTTATTATGTTTTAGGACCCAAATATGAAAAAGGAAGAAAACACGGGATTTCACGGGCTTTTATCGAAGAAAACGGGAAAAGACGAAGTCAAAAAGATCAAGAGTGCAAAAAGAACGGAAGTCCAAGGCCTATTCTGAAGATTTATCGAAGAAAAAGTCTAAAGACGGAAGTTTAACGAAGTCGAGGAACTTAAGTCTAATAGAAGAAGAAAATTAAAAGACAAGTTCAAATCCCGAGACGACATCGAGAAAAGACGAAGAATTAAAGTCGAGTCGAGAAGAAAAAGAAAGAAGAAAGCACCACACATTCCTCCCACTTCCCTATAAATACCCTCCTAATCACATTAGGAGGGGAGTTAGCTAGTTTTTATTTTTAAGTTTCATTCTAGTTTTTAGAGAGAGAAAGTCTTAAACTTTCTCTCACTAAATTTCATCTTCTTTCTTAATCTTTCAAGATTAAACATCTTTGTATTGCTTATTTTCATTAATCAAAGTTCCATTTTAAGCTTTTAAATCTTAAGTCTCATTCTTCACTTCTTGATTTATTTCACATTTGATCCGAATTGCATACTTCATGCGTATGATTTTATGATTTCGTGATTGAAGGATTGATTTTCTTGTTCTACTCAAGCTCCTTCGTCTAAGCCATAAGCTCGTAATGCTTATTAGCTTATTTCGAGTCTTAGCTTGTTAGTTTTCGGATTTTGCAAAAAGGTTTTTAGTAAGTTTAAAGTTCATTCCATAAAGTTTTGATCTTTCATGTTTTAGAAGTCATTAAATTTAAGTTTTTTTGAATTGTTTAAGATTCGGTTTGATAGCTTATTGCATTTGCTTATTTATTGTTACCTTTTCCATCAATTTCGGATTTAGTATTGCCGTCCATCGCAATACAAGGGTTTACTACACATTCCGACAGCGTTATACACATTCCGATAGGTTTTGGTGTTTGATCTCAATAACCCATTAGGGTTCTACTTTGCGATCGGTTGGTTTTTCCCCCTTATTCCGATCTGGGTTGCGATCGCTTATTGCGATCGCATATTCAGACGGGTCTTAAGGTCTTGGTTAAGGCGAAGTGCTGCCCATTTTTCGATAGGAACATTGCGACAACATCATTCCGATAGATACTCATTGCGACAGTAGTATTCACAACATTCCGATGGTAGTAAGTTTAACATTCCGATGGACTCTTGTTTGAATTATTCCGACGGGTAATTCTAGTGACATTCCGATGGTTGCAATTTTGAAGTATTCCGATGGACATGAATTGTTTTATTTCGATTAACTAAGTTTTTAAGTTTTAAAGTTTTTCAAAGTTTTAAGTTTCAAGTATTTTCTTAATTGACTTTAACTTTAATTTTGTCAAAGTTTCAAATTTACTCAACGACACTTTAATTACTTGCTAATAGTTTAAAATAAACAAATCAACCAGACCATTCTCTTGATTCACCAAAAGACGATTGAGTCGCAATTAAGACCGGTTTTCAATTCGAAAAGACTTGGGACTACGAATTTTGATACTAGGTAAAAAAGCCAAGTATTAAATGGCGCCGCTGCCGGCTCTTTTCGTTACGATTAACGGTTTCTAGTGAGAGACGCATTGAATTTTGGGATCCGTTCTTTGAACGTTATTTTCCTTGCTTTAAAAATTTCCAAAAATCCAAAAAAATATAAAACTCTTCAAAAATCCAAAAACATTTGAAAAATCATAAAAAGCAATTCTTTTCCAAAGGTTTTGCACCAAAAAGATTATATAGATATTCTTTGTGTATATTTTTCTTCTGCAGGTGTATGCGTACTAGATCTTCGAACTATTCTGAGCCCGAGACTCGTGAAGATTTAGATATGGCTGGTGTTAAAAACAACAATAATAACCCACCTCAACCCAATTTGAATAACAACAACAACAACAACAATGTTCACCTACCTGATTTACGGACAACGGAGGAATTGTGTCAACCCACCATGAACGGACGCGGAGGCCCGATTGCGCCAATGCACGTCACGGCTCAGGAGTTTTCGTTGAAGCATCACATGATCCAACAAGTGCAAACTAACCCGTTTCGCGGAATTCCGGATGATGATGCCAACAAACACCTCGATAAATTTATTACCATGACCCAAAGCATGAAGTGCTCCGTGTTTCTATGGATGACCTTCGCCTCCAACTTTTTCCCCACTCGCTTTCTCACCATGCCGAAAAATGGTTTGACCGTCTTCCTAAGAATTCTATTCATACGTGGAATGACATGACTCAACGCTTTTTGTCGCGCTACTTTCCCCCATCCATGGTCACTAGCCTTCGTAACCAAATCAGTGGATTCATGCAAGAGAATGATGAATCGCTTTTCGATGCTTGGGAACGATACAATGATTTGATCGACCGATGTCCAAATCACAATATGCTCCCCGTCACTCTCATTGACACCTTCTACAATGGTCTCACTTTTCGTGATCGTGACACGATCAATGCCGCCGCCGGTGGTACCTTTATGAAAAGGAGACCGGAGGAGTGTCGAGAGTTGATTGAAAACATGACTACTCACCACAAGAATTGGGATTCATCCGCATCCTCAAGATCTAATCAGAGAGTCAATGTTTCATCTACTTCTTCTACCACCAACATGTCCGTTGTGGAACGTGCTATTCTTGATATTAACAAAAGTCTCCAAATTTTGACTTCTAACCAAACTCAACAAGCTAAAGCCGTTGCTATTTCTTGTGACACATGTGGTGGTCCTCATTCCTACAATGAGTGTCCGTCTACTCACAGAAATTTTTCTGAAGACGTTAACGCAGCATACGGTACTTATCCCACGGGAGGCTATCAAGCCCGCCCTCAAGGAGACCGTGGCTTGCTAAGTTATCGTTCCAACAATTATCTTGCTCCACCTGGTTTCCCTCCTGCAAACCAAAACCAACAACAAAGCTACAACCAATCCCAACCTCGTGCAAACAATCAATATCAATCCCAACGAAACCCATACCCAACTCAGGGAAATTCCCAAGCCTACCAAGCTCCACCTCTCAATCAACCGATGGCAGTGAGTCCAGAAGTCGAGACATTCATGAAGACTAATCGGGAGTTGGTGACGAATCTTCAGAGTCAAGTCCGCAACTTGAAGGGAGAAATGGCAAAACAAGGGAGCGATATTCGAGCTGAGCTAAGGAATGATATGGCAAAACACAGCAATGAAATTAATGCAAACATGCAAAACTCTTTTAATAATCAAGCGGTTCACCTTCGTGATATGATTGGTTCGCTCATCCAAGGTAATCAACCCTCTTCTTCGGGTACTCTTCCGAGTAATACCGTTGCGAATCCAAGAGGGGAGATGAAAGCAATCACCACTCGTAGTGGAAAAGGTTATATGGAACCCGAGCTTCCTACACCTCCACCCGTGATTGTGAACAAGGAAAAAGAGCAACTTTCCCCACCTCCTTCACCTTCTATCCCCATTTCCCCACCACCCGTGGTTGAGAGTGAGCCTATTCCCTTAAAGCCTTCTTCTTCATCCAATATACCCTATCCTTCAAGGTTGAGGAAAGAGAAGCAAAAGAGCAAGGATGATATTCAGGTTTCAAACTTTCTAAAAATGTTTAAACAATTGAATTTTAACATCTCCTTTGCCGAGGCTCTCGCTCACATGCCCAAATACGCTAAGATGTTTAAAGATCTTCTAAGTGATAAGGAAAAGCTTCTTGACATCGCTCAGACCCAACTTAATGAAAACTGCTCCGCAGTGCTCTTAAGGAAATTGCCCACCAAACTTGGTGATCCGGGTCGCTTCTTGATTCCTTGCAACTTCCCGGGAGTAGAGAATTGCATGGCCCTAGCCGATCTAGGTGCCAGTATAAACTTAATGCCTTTAAGTGTTTGGAAGCAATTATCTCTCCCCGAGCTAGTCCCCACCAAAATGACTTTGGAATTAGCCAACCGTACGGTTGCTTATCCAGTGGGGATAGTCGAAGATGTCTTTGTTGGCGTCGACAAATTCACCTTCCCGGCGGATTTTGTTGTCGTTGATTACGAGGTGGACCCTCGTGTTCCATTAATCATTGGACGTCCATTCCTGAGGACCGGTCGCACTCTCATTGATGTAGCCGCAGGCGAAATAATCATGAGAGTTGGTGACGATAAAATTGTCTTCAACATGGGTAAGATTTCTAAGCAACCTTATTCATATGAGAGTGTTAATGCTATTGATGTTCTCGATGAGGCTTGTGAAGAACATTTTCATGATGCTTGCAAAAGTACTCTCTCTTCTCTACCCAATGTTGAGACCGTTGCCTCAATTGCTCCAGCATTGACTCCTTTCGGAGAAAGTGACTTGGATGATTTCGAAGCTAGCTTGGGTCCTCTCGATATTAAGTATGATAATTTGTCCACCAATTGGGATGAATACATTCGCACTATTGAGAGACTTCTCAATGAGGACCCGTTTTCTCCTCCTTCTCAAGAGGTGACTAATGATGATCCATCGTTAGTTTCACCATCTATTGAGGATCCTCATACTCTTGAGCTTAAGGACCTACCCCCTCATCTTGAGTACGTTTTCCTAGAAGCCGACGAGAAGCTACCGGTCATCATCACAAAGGATCTGACAGAAGACGAAAAAGCCCGACTTGTCGCTGTGTTGAAGAAGCATAAAAGAGCTATCGCGTGGAAAATCTCCGACATCCGTGGAATTGATCCCCACTTCTGCACACATAAAATTCTCATGGAGGACGACTTTAAGCCCACAATTCAAAGCCAACGAAGGGTGAATCCCAAAATCCATGAAGTCATCAAAAAAGAGGTTATCAAACTTCTTGATGCAGGTATGATTTACCCTATTTCGGATTCACCATGGGTTAGTCCAGTCCATTGTGTGCCTAAGAAAGGCGGCATCACCGTTGTGCCCAATGCTAACAACGAGTTGATTCCTACCCGTCTCGTTACTGGGTGGAGAGTTTGTATAGACTACCGCAAACTCAATGATGCCACGAGAAAGGATCATTTCCCTCTACCTTTTATGGACCAAATGCTTGAACGTTTAGCGGGTAATGAATATTACTGCTTTCTTGATGGTTTCTCGGGTTATTTCCAAATACCCATCGATCCCCAAGATCAAGAGAAGACAGCATTCACTTGTCCCTATGGCACATTTGCTTACAAAAGGATGCCTTTTGGCTTATGCAATGCCCCCGGGACTTTCCAAAGGTGCATGTTGGCTATCTTCCATGACATGGTTGAGCAAACCATGGAAGTCTTCATGGATGATTTCTCGGTCTTCAGGGATTCCTTCTCTTCTTGCCTTGCCAATTTGGAACGTATGCTTAAGCGGTGCGAAGACACTCGCCTTGTTCTGAATTGGGAAAAATGCCATTTTATGGTAAAAGAAGGCATTGTGCTAGGACACAAAATCTCTAAAGCCGGTCTTGAAGTCGACCGTGCTAAAGTAGATGTCATAGCCAAATTACCTCCACCTTCAACCGTGAAGGGTGTGAGAAGTTTTCTGGGTCATGCGGGTTTCTATCGACGATTCATTCAAGATTTCTCTAAAATCGCTCGCCCGATGACCCACCTCTTGGAAAAAGATACTCCTTTTATCTTTTCTAAAGAGTGTCTCGAAGCCTTCAATCTTCTTAAGGATAAGCTAACTAAGGCACCGGTCTTGGTTACCCCTAACTGGGGGCTGCCTTTTGAGTTGATGTGCGATGCTAGCGATTTCGCTATTGGTGCGGTTTTGGGCCAACGAGTGAATAAACACTTCCAACCAATCCACTATGCTAGCAAAACAATGACGGGGGCTCAATTGCATTATACGACAACCGAAAAAGAGCTTTTAGCTGTTGTCTACGCTTTTGAGAAATTTCGCCCCTATCTTGTTTTATCCCCCACCATCGTATACACGGACCATTCCGCGTTGAAGTACTTGATGACAAAGCATGATTCTAAGCCAAGACTTCTTCGCTGGGTTTTACTCCTTCAAGAATTCAACATTGAAATTCGCGACAAGAAGGGAGCAGAAAACCTGGCCGCGGATCATCTGAGCAGACTTGAGGATCCATATCACGGGGATCATCCGAACAAAGAGATTAATGACTCTTTCCCCCTTGAGACCTTAATGTCTATAAATCTCAATCTTGATGGCACCCCGTGGTTTGCGGACATTGCAAACTACTTAGCGGGTGGTATTCTCATCAAAGGGTTAACATCCCAACAAAAGAAGAAGTTCTTGAACGATGTTAAGACTTACTTTTGGGATGACCCTTATCTATTCAAACAATGTGCTGATCTGATTATTCGTCGATGTGTTGACGGACCGGCAGCTTTTGACATTCTCCAAGCTTGCCACAAAGGACCCATCGGTGGTCACTTTGGTCCCAACTACACCGCTAAGAAAGTGTTTGATTCTGGATTCTACTGGCCCACCATTTATCCTGACGCTTACGAAATGGTTAAGCATTGTGATGATTGCCAACGTCAAGGCAAAATCACACATAAGGATGAGATGCCTTAAAATTTCATACAGGAATGTTAAATCTTTGATGTATGGGGCATCGACTTTATGGGGCCATTTCCATCCTCCAAAGGGAACAAGTACATCCTCGTCGCCGTCGACTACGTTTCTAAATGGGTTGAAGCCAAGGCTCTCCCTACGAATGATGTGAGGGTGGTTGTGAACTTTTTGAAGCAGCTTTTCGCTCGATTTGGCGTTCCTCGTGCTATTATCAGTGACCGCGGGACTCATTTTTGCAACGATCAATTTGCAAGAGTCATGGCTAAGTATGGTGTTAATCACCGTCTTTCCACCGCCTATCATCCCCAAACGAATGGGCAAGCCGAGATTTCCAACCGTGGCTTGAAGAGAATTTTGGAGCGTACTGTGGGAGAGCATCGCGTCGCGTGGGCTGATAAGTTAGATGATGCTCTGTGGGCTTTCCGTACTGCTTACAAGACCCCGATCGGTTGTACACCTTACCGTCTTGTGTACGGGAAAGCCTGCCACCTACCCATCGAGCTGGAACATAAGGCGCACTGGGCCTTGAAATGGGCTAACTTCGACATCAACAAAGCCGGTGATCATCGCAAGATTTAACTCAACGAGCTCAACGAACTAAGGAATGAAGCTTATGAGAACTTGCTGATCTACAAGGAGAAGACCAAGATCATTCATGACGCTAAAATCAAGAACCGAGAGTTCCACGTTGGTGATCAAGTCTTACTCTTTAACTCTCGGTTGAAGATCTTCTCTGGCAAGTTGAAGAGCCGCTGGTCTGGTCCATTCACCGTCGCCAAAGTCTTTCCTTATGGGACCATTGAGCTTTCTCAGCCAAATGGAACAAATTTCAAGGTGAATGGCCAGCGTCTGAAGCTGTACTTTGGTGAGGACATCTCTCAAGAGATGATTCCATCCCTCACCACGTTCCCCATTAACTAAAATTGGGTCGAGTCAGGCTCATGACTCGGTGAACAAAAACAAGCGCTTCTCGGGAGGCAACCCGTGATCTATCCTTTACTGCTTTCATAATAAGTGTAGGGGGAGCCCCGTATGTGTCTGTTGTCTTGTTTCTTGTGTTGTGCAGGGATTAAAGCTTCAAAGATCCACCTTGATAACTTTTGACGAACCGTGATACCGTGTTCCCATCTTCCCGGTTCTATCCTAAACTCTTGTGATTCAATATTTCATATTTTATATGCTCACATTGAATTCACTTTAGTTGTCCTTTCCTTAGCAAGATTTAAACAAAGTACACAATGTCCTAAGTGTAGGGGAGTTTACTCCCACATGCTTAACCATTGAGGACAATGTTTATCTCAAGTGTAGGGGGACTTCTATTGAAGTAAGTGGTCTTTTCCATGTATTTGCCCTCATTTTTACCGGAAAATTTGATTTTTCGACATTTTTCAAAATTTTTAATCTATTTTGACCTAGTTGTATAGTTGTATTTGCCTTTGTTATGTTTATTTTCTCTCCATTGCTAGAATAATTTTTCAATAAAGTGGTTTTAGATTTTTCTTAGTCGTGAACATTTTGACTCAACCCGAGTTTACTTGCCTAAGTCTACTCTAGCTAGTATCCTTAACGTGTTTAAGTCAAGTTTTGCTAGGCTTTTATATAGGGAGCTATAAAACGCGAAAGTCTTAACTCTCACGGGTTAAGAACAAGAACTTTTCGCAAGTTCCTATAATTGATCCTAGAGAGTCGTTTATCAAGGGAACTTTAAAACGCGATTTCTAAACTTGAAAAAGTCTAAGAATTTGCATGATCCTATAGGCGACTCGAAAACCCAAAACTTTGATTTAATAGGCTAAGCATCCACGAGTCTCATTCCTTAAGATTTTAAACTGTGGAGAACGAGAGATGATAGAGTCAATTATAAGTTTGGTATTCTTTCGTGAATTTATGTGAGTTAATTATAAGCCTATTCTCCCTCCGCTTGTTAATAAATTTATCAACAATAAATAAGGTTGTACGATTTAAAAGGTTACTTAGCTTCTAGCCCCAGATCGTTTAAAAGTTGCTCGGTACGGATTAGAGTTCATAGCCAAGGCATAACTTATTGAAGCGGGATGCGAAGATTGGCGAGTCCGAAAAGGCCCTAACAAGGCATGAGGGCTACATTTTGTTGCTAAAGATCCAAAAGTGATGTGAAGAATCATTTATCAAAAATCAATATGAAGGATCGAGACACACGACGAAAAGCAAGAACTCCCCAAAAGTCATGGAGAAGTCTATCCGAAAAGACCCTAACAAGGTATGAGGATAAATAGATCCAAGTCCTAAAAGGAGGCGTATCGTTGTATATCAAAGTCCAAAATAAAAGATTGGAGAAAAATGAAGAAGTCGTGGTCTAAAGATGAAGAATCTCTCAAAACTTCAAGTGAAGAATTCCTATTATGAAGAGAAGACCATTATTTCAAGAACGTCTCTCAAAGATTCGAAGTATGAAGTCGCTGCCAAATATCGGTCCGAGAAAGGTCTCAAATCGTGAAGCGAGTTATGCCAAGATATGAACTTTATGAGGTCCCGAGAAGCAGTTTTAAAAGATTTGGTCCTTTAGCTAACTATTGATTAAATCGTTCACCTTATTTTCGGACTACATAACTATCAAAATAAGTCAAACAATGCATCCTCGTGATCATTCGAGACAAAAATAAAATATAAGAGATACACCTAGGAATAAGGGAGTCTAAGTGAATAATTGGCCCACATGAGTTCATGTTAGTTTGCTAACTTATAATAACAATGATCTCGTTTTTAAGCTTGGTATGGGGAACGTGAAACTTGAGGATGATAAACGTTCATGGCCGCCAAAACCCAATGTAAGTTTTTTTTAATTTCTTTACTTATTTCTATCTTTTATGTTTAGTATTTAATAAAGGCCAAGGTGGGTTATTTATGATGGAAAATGTAAACCGTGCTTTAGAATTAATGCATTGCATGAGGGCATTGCAATGGTCAAGTGTAGGGGATTTAATAAGTGTAAAAACACTTATCCTTTTACCACTTATTTCCAATAATAACAAGACCAAAACGTGTGATTTAGGTCGTAAAAGTCGGAATTATGTGTGGTTTGTGTTTTTATTGTGTTTTAGGACCCAAATATGAAAAAGGAAGAAAACACGGGATTTTACGGGCTTTTATCGAAGAAAACGGGAAAAGACGAAGTAAAAAAGATCAAGAGTGCAAAAAGAACGGAAGTCCAAGGCTTATTCTGAAGATTTATCGAAGAAAAAGTCTAAAGACGGAAGTTTAACGAAGTCGAGGAACTTAAGTCTAATAGAAGAAGAAAATTAAAAGACAAGTTCAAATCCCGAGACGACATCGAGAAAAGACGAAGAATTAAAGTCGAGTCGAGAATAAAAAGAAAGAAGAAAGCACCACACATGCCTCCCACTTCCCTATAAATACCCTCTTAATCACATTAGGAGGGGAGTTAGCTAGTTTTTATTTTTAAGTTTCTTTCTAGTTTTTAGAGAGAGAAAGTCTTAAACTTTCTCTCACTAAATTTCATCTTCTTTCTTAATCTTTCAAGATTAAACATCTTTGTATTGCTTATTTTCATTAATCAAAGTTCCATTTTAAGCTTTTAAATCTTAAGTCTCATTCTTCACTTCTTGATTTATTTCACCTTTGATCCGAATTGCATACTTCATGCGTATGATTTTATGATTTCGTGATTGAAGGATTGATTTTCTTGTTCTACTCAAGCTCCTTCGTCTAAGCCATAAGCTCGTAATGCTTATTAGCTTATTTCGAGTCTTAGCTTATTAGTTTTCGGATTTTGCAAAAAGGTTTTTAGTAAGTTTAAAGTTCGTTCCATAAAGTTTTGATCTTTCATGTTTTAGAAGTCATTAAATTTAAGTTTTTTGAATTGTTTAAGATTCGGTTTGATAGCTTATTGCATTTGCTTATTTAGTGTTACCTTTTCCATCAATTTCGGAATTAGTATTGCCGTCCATCACAATACAAGGGTTTACTACACATTCCGACAGCGTTATACACATTCCGATAGGTTTTGGTGTTTGATCGCAATAACCCATTATGGTTCTACTTTGCGATCGGTTGGTTTTTCCCCCTTATTCCGATCTGGGTTGCGATCGCTTATTGCGATCGCATATTCAGACGGGTCTTAAGGTCTTGGTTAAGGCGAAGTGCTGTCCATTTTTCGATAGGAACATTGCGACAGCATCATTCCGATAGATACTCATTGCGACAGTAGTATTCACAACATTCCGATGGTAGTAAGTTTAACATTCCGATGGACTCTTGTTTGAATTATTCCGACGGGTAATTCTAGTGACATTCCGATGGTTGCAATTTTGAAGTATTCCGATGGACATGAATTGTTTTATTTCGATTAACTAAGTTTTTAAGTTTTAAAGTTTTTCAAAGTTTTAAGTTTCAAGTATTTTCTTAATTGACTTTAACTTTAATTTTGTTAAAGTTTCAAATTTACTCAACGACACTTTAATTACTTGCTAATAGTTTAAAATAAACAAATCAACCAGACCATTCTCTTGATTCACCAAAAGACGATTGAGTCACACTTAAGACCGGTTTTCAATTCGAAAAGACTTGGGACTACGAATTTTGATACTAGGTAAAAAAGCCAAGTATTAGTGCAAAAGTGAGGATCAATTCCACGAATATCGGAGATTTTCCAAGCGATCGCTTTCTTGTGATTCTTTAGCACCACAATAAGTCGAGATTTTTCTTCCTCTTTCAAGTCCTTTGCGATGATGACGGGTGACTTCTTGTTGTCTTCAAGGAAAACGTACTCGAGATGAGACGGTAGGTCCTTAAGCTCTAAATCCGGAGGATTTTCGATAGAAGGCGTAGTCAAATTCTAATCATCGATAGAGATATCCTTAGGAGATGGTGGAGAAATATGGTCCTCATTGAGAAGTTTCTCAATGGTACGAATGTCTTCATCCCAATTGGAGGGAGAATCGTCATATTGCAAGTCCACATCTCCCAAAGTTGCTTCAAATTCTTTCAAGATGAAACTACTTTCTCCAAATGGAGTTAGTGATGGAGCAATAGAGGCAACGGTCTCAACAATGGGTAGAGAAGAAGAACCACTTTTACAAGCGTCTTTGAAATGTTCTTCACAAGCCTCATCAAGAACGTCAATGAAATTAACACTCTCGTTTTCATAAGGCTGCTTAGAAAGTTTACCCATGTTGAAGACGATTTTATCGTCACCAACTCTCATGATTAATTCGCCCGCGGCTACGTCGATGAGAGTGCGACCGGTCCTCAAGAATGGACGTCCAACGATTAATGGAACACGGGGGTCCATCTTGTAGTCAACGACAACAAAATCCGCTGGAAAGGTGAATTTGTCGACACCAACGAAGACGTCTTCGGCTATCCCCACCGGATAAGCAACCGTACGGTTAGCTAATTCCAAAGTCATTCGTGTGGGGACTAGTTCGGGTAGAGACAATTGTTTCCAAACGCTTAGAGGCATTAAGTTGATACTAGCACCTAGATCGGATAGGGCCATACAATTCGCTACCCCAAGGAAGTTGCAAGGAATCAAGAAACGACCCGGATCACCAAGTTTGGTTGGTAATTTTCTTAAGAGCACTGCGGAGCAATTCTCATTAAGTTGGGTCTGCGCGATATCGAGGAGTTTCTCCTTATCACTGAGAAGATCTTTAAACATTTTGGCATATTTCGGCATGCGAGCGAGAGCCTCAGCAAAGGAGATATCGAAATTCAGTTGTTTAAACATTTTAAGAAAGTTAGAAACCTGAATATCATCCTTGTTCTTCAATTTCTCTTTCCTCAACCTCGAAGGATAAGGTATATTGGGTTGAGATGAAGGCTTTGGGATAGAATTCCCACTCACATCCTTGGGTGGTGGAGGGGTGGAAGTAGAAGGTGGTGGAATTGGAGAAGGAGAAGTTGGAGGAATTGGAGATATAGAAGGTGGAGGAATTTGAGAAGTAGACTCGTTTTCCTTTGTCACAATCACCGGTGTAGGTGTAGGAAGCTCGGGTTCCTTTAAACCTTTTCCAATTCGAGTGGTGATTGCTTTCATCTCCCCTCTTGGATTAGCAACGGTGTTACTCAGAAGAGAACCCGAACCAGAGGCTTGATTACTTGGGAAGAAACTAGCCATCATGTTCCTTAAGTCATTCGTTTGACTTGCCAAAGTGTTTTGCATACCATATCTGCTTTCATGTTGCACTATCACATCATTAGTCCTCATGTAAGTTTCAACGTCTTGATGTAATGCGGTGGGTTGGTTGGGAGGAGGAGCATGGTAGGCAGGTGGTTGATAAGCGGGTTGTTGGTAAACTTGGTTGTTTCTTTGAGGTGGATATGGGTTTCTTTGGTTTTGATATTGATTTGGAGCTCGTGGTTGGTTTTGGTTGTTGCGATTGAGGTTGTTTGGGTTTGGATGTGGAAAACCGGGTGGTGAAAGAAAGTTGTTTGAGCGATAGCTGAGCAAATTGCGATCACCTTGAGGACGTACTTGATAGCCTCCCGTGGAATAGTTACCGTTGGCGGCATACACATTTTCCGGATTGTCATGAGTCGAAGGACAATCGGTGTATGAGTGACATCCCCCGCATATTTCACATGATTGCGTCATATCATTAACTTGGGCATTGATAGCTTTGGTGTTGTTAGAGGTTTGGAGAGCAAGTGATTCAACAAGCGTAGTGAGCTTATCAATTCTCTTGTCGCTCTCATTAGTGCTAGCACTAGCCACATTAGTCCGAACACTCTTGGTTTGCACTCTAGACTTGTTCTCAATAATATCCCAAGCGGCATTAGAAGGCTTAACAAAAATGTTACCCCCCCCCCTGAGGCACTATTTAGTGAATCTTGGTCATTCATGCTTAACCCATTGTAAAAAGTATTTATTTGATGTACTTTTGTTAAACCATGTTGTGGACACTTTCTTAAAAGTTCCTTAAAATGGTCCCAAGATTCACTAAATGTCTCACCGTACTTTTGTTCAAAGGTAATTATTTCATTCCGCAAAGCGGTAGTACGTGAGGGTGGGAAAAGTAATTGATGAATTTGGTCTCTAAATCCGTCCACGTAAGAATACTTTGTGGCGGTTCCTTATCAAGCTAATGCCGGACTTGTCCCTCTAAGGAGAAAGGAAAAAGTTGCAAGCGAATTACCTCTTGTGAAACCCCATTATACTTAACCGTATTAGTGAGTTGAAGAAACCTTTTAATATGGTCATGAGGATCATCAATTGAACGCCCCAAGAAAGGTTGAGCAGAGACCATTTGAATAAAGCCAGATTTAAGCTTAAAGTTGTTGGCTCCAATCTCGGGTATGACAATAGAATCAGTGTTTCCTTCTACGTGCGATTGCAAAAGCTCGATCATTGGTTGATTGTCCATGGTGACAATAGGTGGAGTAATGACTTCGGCTTGAGCTACTTTCTTCTTACGAGCACGAGTACGCATGCACACCTACAAAAGGAAAAACAAAATAGACAAGAAATATTTTTGGTTTTTATATGTTTTTCTATTTTTTTGTATTTTTGAAAATTTTATATTTTTTAGGATTTTTGAAAATTTTAAAGCAAGGGAAATAACGTTCAAAGATGAACGGATCCCAAAATCCAACGCGTCTCTCACTTAAAACCGTTAATCTTAACGAAAAGAGCCGGCAGCGGCGCCATTTAATACAAGGTTTTAACCAAGTATGAAATAAATTCGTTCCAAGTCTTTTCGAATTGATTACCGTTAATTAGTGCGACTCAGTCGTTCTTGGTGGAAAAATAAGAAAGGTTTGGTTGTCTAAAACTAATTAAAAGAAAAGGCGTCGTTGAGTAATTAAAGTAAAAATAAACCGAGAAAAGATTAAACTAAAATTAAATGACTTAAAAATTAAATGACGAAGAAATTAAACTAATTAAACGTAAAAATGAAAACTTTAGAATAAACACTTTTAACAAGAAACTAAGAGAAGACAAATTAAAATAAAGTTTACGAAGAATAAAACAAATAAGTAAAACGAAACTTAAAGAAATTGGCGGGAAAATTTAAATTCAAAAATACTTTGGACTAAAATGATTTAAATTCGCAATTAAATCAAAAAGCTGAATTAAATTCGCAATTGTAGAACAATTCCGCAATTAAAGCAAAGATTTCGCAATAGCTTAAACAAGGGAACACATCCGCAATAACTAAAATGCATAAATCCTCAATTGTGGAAATGAAGAATTCGCAATAGCAAAAAGAATGATTTCGCAATAGCTTAATCATTCAATTCCGCAATGCCAAAAAAAGAACAATCCGCAATACTTAGAAACAATGATTTCGCAATACATTAAGATGCACAATTTCGCAATTAAAAGGGGATTCAATTTCGCAATGGTAAAAATGGAAGATTTCGCAACTTTAAGCCAAGAATTCGCAATGTCACAGGGATTCAATTTCGCAATGGTACAAATGGAAGATTTCGCAACTTTTAAGCCAAGAATTCGAAATTGTGAAGATTCAATTTCGCAACTTAGCCAAAGACAAGATTTCGCAATTATGGAGAATTGCAAAATCGAATCAGACGACCCTAAAAAATAGGAACAAGAACAAGGACGATTTTGAACAACTTTTTAACAACTTTTTGAGGACCATAAGCACAAAAGAACACCAATAAGCTACCAATAAGCTAGGTAATAATAAAAACTTATAAATCTTCAACACGCGAACCAAGAAACACGTAAAGGAACAAAGTTTAGGTGGCGTTTAGAAAAAGTAGATGAAAAAGAAGATTAAAACAAGATTGTAACTAATAAGAAAGATTAAAAAGATGAAGATTAAGACAAGATTAAGCTTAAAAGTAAAGGTTTGATTAAAACAAGAAAGATAAAAGATGAAGTTTTTCTAGTGAGAGAAAGTTAAGCTTTCTATCTCTAGAAATTTAAAACTACAAATGAAAGAAAAAATAAAGACTAGACTAAATTTGTGATGGAAAGGGCTTTATATAGTAGTTTGATGTGGGCTTGTTTTGTTGTGGGCTTGTAAGCGGGCTTTCTTCTTTCTTCTTAGTCTTCTCGTTACTTATGTTAAATAAACGTTTCTGACTTTGAATTGAGATTTGTCGGTTGAATATTTCCAACTCGTCTTTTAATCTCTCGTTATACAGACTTGAGTTCTTCGACATATATAAGTCTTCCGTCTTTGGCCCTTTTCTTCGATAAATCTTCAAATAGGTCCATTGACTTCCAATCTTTTGCACTCTTGATCTTTTGATTTCGTCTTTTCTCGTTTTCTTTGATAAAAGCCCGTGATAGCCCATGTTTCTTCCTTTTTCATGTTTTGGTCCTAAAACACAATAAAAATACAAACCACGCATAATTCCGACTTTTACGACATAAAATACACGTTTTGGTCTTGTTATTATTGGAAATAAGTGGTAAAAAGATAAGTGTTTTCACACTTATTAAGACTATTTTATAGGATGCATGTAATTGGCATACGTGCTACGTTGCATTGCATGGCAACAATGCGTTGTGATCCTACGTGTATGTAGGAATGATTGTATGTATAGGTATGTATATACTATGGTATTTGGAGGCATTGCACGCGAAGCAATGGTCCTTGCATGGTTATCATACATTTAAAATGCGGTTTTGTTGAGAATTCGGCCTCACCGCCAATAATCAATCTTGATAATTAATTTATTGTTAGAATAACCGAGTATAAACTTCGCTTGATACTCAAGATACGTAAATAATGCTTCGTAACATATTGTATATCGACTAGATTGATCTCGATTGTCGTTATCGCACCGTGATGTGTCATTCTTGGACATCTTCTTTTGAAACGTAAACTACTAACGTACTATTTTATTTCCCTCATTCCTATGGCTTTGATATATTAGTTCGCGTAACTATAACATAGCCGAAGTATAATCAACGATGCGTACATCGTAAAGACAAATCATATGTGTATATTATAAAACGTGGTTGAGGCGTATCGCCATTTAATAGTTTGTTATCATCCTACTCGAATTTAAAGATGTGTTTTAAGGATAGACTAGCATTGTGACCAAGCGGGATAGCTTGAAATTTGGTTGGTTTGTGTTAATTTTATTGTGTACGATTTTGAGACCCACCCGAAGTCGATATAAACGCATATAGAGTTGACATACGTATTATATATGACGAGGTCTGACAATTGTGCCAGTTAAATAAGGATTGAATTTTGTTAACTAAATGATTTAAACATAAAGTGTCTTACATATTAAATATATGGTGAATGAAACTTTTGGATAAAAATGACGTATGATGCGTCTTGTAACAAGTAAAATTCGTGTAGAGAATAAAGGGACAAAGTGAAATTATTGTTCTTTCAACTTTGGTTGGTAAATCATAATAAGTAATTTATATTACTAGTAAAATCTTTGTTTTCATACATTAATACTTGGTATTAAAAGCTTGTGATGGAACTATCAAAATTTGCCTAATTTAATTTGAAATAGGAGTTATTAATAAAAATTAACGATATGACTATTGAGTATATGTAGCTTTGGGCTTGGTATAAATTAATTTTGGGTCAATATAGCAAACTTTTGGCGTAATTTATAATATATAACATGAGTAGAAAAATTGGTCATGTATTTTGGAGCTAGAGACTTTGCAAAACTGGTTTTATTTTAAACATAAAGTCAAGTTATATTTACGAATGCGTAGGTATAAATTGGAACTCATAACTCCTTGTAGTGAATAAACTGGGTTAAAATCGAAAGATACACTTTAAGTGAGAAATTCTAACGCTTGAAACAAATAATTAAATATTGATGGAACGTTATTTTATTCTGCTGCGAGATGTGTTAATTTTAAAATCACTTTACAATTGGCTAAAGATTCAAAATTGGAATCTTCTACATTTCAGAATTATTGAAATAAGCATTTTAATTATTTATTTTATTATTATTATCGAGATTCAAGTCTCGACTAAAAACAGTAAGTTATCCGAGATAATACTACATGAACATCTTTAACGTCTGACTCGAGTCGCGTGAATAAAATATAGCATACCAGTTTTAAGGAAGACTTACGTATAATAAAAAGTCAAATATTGATTTTTAAGAGTCAATTGGACAAATCTGGGTCTCGTTGGTTACTTGTATATACGTAATAAGATATGTCGTAATAATAATATGAAACTTTGAAAATTCTAACTATGTACGTTTTTTGTACTTAAGATATGAATATTAATGAGATTTTGACACAAGTATGGAGATTTTCAAACCTAATGATTTTTTCAATTCTGATAACCGGGTCACCACATTTACTAATGTTAAGTAATTTTCTTGAGATTGAAATATTTCCAGAAATGAAAACTTTGTAAGTCGGAAAATGAAAGGTATAAATTCTTTAACGGTGTAACACAAATTAAAAATGTGCAAATGTTTGGTTTTACAATATACAAGGTAACATTAATTAGGATATGAAAATGGAATACCCAACACACGCATACCTGTATTATTTTCTTAAGACGTAATGTTTTGAGTCACGATGGTTCGATCGTACAGCATCCCTTCTTTGATTTTGCGAGTCTATATCTGAACTTGGGTAGTCCTGTGATTTTTCGTTTTAAAATTGTCCATGGTATGAGACCATTATTTATTTTTGAATTGCTACTTCACTATTACATGATAATAAGGGTATGTCACCCGGTGTATTTTTGTCATCTTAATGGACGTTGTAACTTTTCTTCTTTCGGGTAATGGAACCTAAATTGGTGGAATGTATGTGTAACTCGAGATGATGGGAATTATGATCTTTGTCCTATTTTTGGTGCTCGTGATGATGTTCGATGTCCACTCCATGTATTTATAGATCGCTGTTGATTATCCCAAAACTCTTGTCATATATTCGAAGTATTTTCATTTCTAATGTAGTTAATTTCCGATGGCAAATATATTTCTCGTCTATCTTAAATGATCTCATTGACTTTTTATTTTTTTTACTCGTTGTGCTTGCAATGATCTTTAATCTGGAACAACCTTACCGTTATTTTGTGAACAATCTGTTTCAAAAATATGTATGAGTGTGTGAAATGTTTCGTTGAACCAAATGCAAATGGTGTCGATTTATTTATTTATTTATTTATTTTTCTCATAAAAAGGCAAAGCAAAAGTATGTTTTCAAAATGGATGAAAAATGTTTGATGTGTTCCTTGAAATGATGGTAACAATATTTTCCCATTTCAAATGAATTGGTCTTTTTGAAGATTAGGTCAAAAACTTTCGTAGTCATATTTGGTGTGTAATAATAATGTTGTGTCGTCCCTCGATCCTCAATTATGCACAGCTTAGCTAACTATGCATAATTCGGGAAGAGTCCTGTTTTGTTGGTTGTTGTTGCTTGATCCTCAATTATGCATGATGTAGCTAATTATGCATGGTTTAGGAAGGGCAACGTCGTTTCAAATCAATTGGTCATCTTTAAAACTGTTAGTGTTTTTTTATAAATGTTTGGATGAGAACGCTTTTAAAATGGTGGATCCTTATGTAAGTAATCGTATTCTCTTTAATTCCTAAAGAAAATTTTTGAATTTTCTTGTGTTCCTCGAAATATTTTCTTTCGTTTGGCGTTGACTTAGTGAGTCACCGTGACCGAGTAATTATGGAATTTGTTTTGTGTTATATGTAACGTGTGAATTCCATCGCAATCACTAGGGTGTTGATGAAACACCAAAGGGGCGCGTACCGACACTGAGAAGAAATTTAAACAAAAATAGAAGACTGCCGAAGTAGAGGAAATCTGAGTTTAAGTAACTATGAGGGAAATGAAGAAGACTTCTCGTACATCCAATGTATTGTACCTTATTTATTTTTTTTTCTCATTCTTTTGATATGTCAACGACACGCGATAAACTATTGAAGTTTACCAACTGTGCATCGGTGGTTGGAAGACAATTCCATTTTCCGTCTTCGTTTATTAAAGTGAGGAATCCTCTTTGCTTGACTCTATTTTCTTGTATCATCGATGGTTAAACGACAGATAGACATAGTTGATGTTTTTGGTGGTAAACCCTTGCCTTTTTAGGTATTTATGTGGTATGTAATCTAGTCGAGTGATTGTAAGTTGTGAGAACTTGAGACGACATTGTCCAATGACGTCCGATCATAAATAACATGTACCATATAATATCTTTTTAACCTTCAACGAGGATGATAATTGAGATTTTGACCACGCTTGGGACGGAAGTTTGATGATGTTCTTGTAATTTTTATTTTTTTTGGGTATGGATCTGTGTGTGAGCACCCTACGATGACATATGTGTGTATTTTCTTTCTTTATAGATATCCATCCATAGCTAGAAAGCTTGTGAACCTCCTTTAACTTGCAATTTCTTTTGGCTGGACTCATCCAAAATCCCGTCAAATATTCTTATTCATCATGGCTTGGTTGATTAGCAAGCATGAGTTAACTTGATTGAATTTATTTACTTGGCATGGTTTGGCTATTTTGCAAACATGTCGTAATGTGGTGGTATGTGCTTCATAATGGCTTTTGTGTTTGATTGGATTATGATGTTTTCGAGAGATTATGTATACGTCGAATAATTTCCGTATCGATGAATTCGTTTTTGACAAACTAGGTTTGTATGTACGTAATATTGCAATAAGGTGATTTTGTACGACTATAATTGGTTACTTCGTCTTGTATGTTCTGAACATTTTTGATGGGGTTATGTGCGACACGTGCGATTTTCATTGTGAGTAATTATTTTTATGAGACCGATGAATCAAGTGAAAGGACGATTCGAACGTTGGAAGACATGGTCCGAGCCTGTGTGTTTGACTTAGGTAGTAGTTGAGATCGACACTTGTCGTTGGTAGAATACCTATTGTGAGGGTGTGATGGAAATCGATACGTGGATTGGAGTTCACATAGGAACGTGAAGACTTATTTAGGAAGAAGTACCCTTATCTTTCTAGTAGTACGAAATGCGAGTATAAGAAGCGGAGAGCGCTGGGACGTCGCTCCCTTAAGGAGGGGAGGATGTTACACCCCGAACCTAACGCCATTATTTAATCCTAATTTATGTATATTTTTGAATTTTTTAAGAAATTTTGTTGGTAATATGTTTGAGGGTTTAATTCAAAACCAATGTTGGAGGTCATAACTTTATCGTTTGACAATTTGAGAAGAACCGATAACGACTACGATACCGACTGATGCCTAAAATATATCTTTTATTATTGATTGATCGATATTTGAGTTTTTTTCGAAGTTTTATATTTATTACATTTTAATTCGAGTCAGAACAATATGTATATTCGTTTTGTGTGCATTTGAACCATTTAAAAGTATTTTGAGGTAGCCGAGATGAACCCCGACTCCCGCAAAAATTTAAAACCGCCTACTAGGCCGGTTCTTGCTCTTTAAATAGTTGTTTGCCAAAAGGGCCAAAAGATAGCTAAATTTGCCATCTAGGTCCCTCCATTTTTTACAAAAAGGGGCAAACAAACACACACACTCTCATTTTTACTTCAAAATTTTCACCATCCCTTCCTTTTCTCTCTATGGTCGCCGGCCTACCACCACCACCACCACAAACTACCACAAAAACTTGATTTTTGGAAAATCTAATCAAAGGCCATCCTTCATAATCATCTTGTAAGTGAATCCCACCAAAAATATCAAACATTCATCATCTTTAATTTTTTCCCAAAAATTATATTTTTAGTGGGTTTTGATCTTATTTTCTTTTATGAATGTTTGAATCTTGTGTTTAGGACCAAGGAGGATCAATTAAACAAGTTTGGAATCAAAAATTTTTGGTGTTCTTGTTCTCTCAACCCCACGGCACAAAGGGGGTTCTGGTTTGACTTTGATTTTGATCTTATTTCTTATGGGTATGTATTCATATTCATGTTTTCATCATTTTTTTTAAATTATTTAATTACATTGCATGTGTAATTTTTGATTTAGGTTTTATTAATGGATAATCATACAAGTGATTAGGAATGATCAGAATGGTTTAGGAGATTGTATGGTGTTATTAGAGGTTTAGGAATAGAGGAAACGAATTGAAAAGATGTCTTGTTATGATTTTGAAATGGGTATTTTAGATCAGTGTGTTTGAAGGGATTTTTCGTGATCATAAGTCCAGGTTAAGGTTGATATTATGAGATATTTTTTTAGAGCTTCTTTCAAGCTTCGTTTCGGTATAAGGTAGAGCTTTTAACTCCAAACGAGTCAAAAGTTATATAAGTTTGAATTTCCGTGCACCGGGAGATGAAAGTCGACTCAATCCGAAATTGTGTTCGATTTTAGGTCGAATCTCAGGGACTATAATTTGAGTTCTAAAAATGATTAGAGGCTGATCTCAGGCCCTAAACTTAACACTTTGAGTCTACTTTTAAACTTAGGAGTCAGATTTACAAATGGTATTGGTTAAGGAGGTCAAAAGGCTTTTACAACGCGAAGGTACAAAACTGTCCGAAATCTTGAGTATAGTAATGTGACGTGCAGCAGGTCTTAGAAGTGAGAACTTTTTATGAAATTTAAAATGGGCTATCTACAGGTTGTAAATGAATTTTACAATTTTTCTCATAATTTTTGGTGATGTCTAAGTATAGGAAAACAGCCCGTACATTTGGTATGTACCGGCAGAATTGTAAAATGAGCAATAGTTTTAATAAAGTATAAAAGTGAACGTGTCTAGTAAATATTACTTGTTTGGACTTTTAGCATGAGTTTATGCGAACTTTGAGTGTTCTTAATTATTTACATACAGTACTTGAAGGTACTTGAAGGTGTTGATTCATTTCGCGGTTGTTTGTTAGGTGTTGTATTTGATTTCCTGGGGCATCCTCATCGTCGGTGATTGTCTTCGTCTACGTTTTTGTTACTACTACTATCGTTACTACTTAAGGTGAGTCTACAGCCTCGATTTTATACTATCTTATAAATGATTTTAACCCGCGAGGGGGGATACATTCTATTTGAAATAAAATGGAACACAAGTCATGAATGATTGTTTGGACCCTAATGTTGTTTGGATTGTATTGAGTACCTTGTTGATAAAGGCCCTAATTTCATGAATCGTTAATTATTGTCTTGCCCTTGTGTGGGTTTGAAAAAGACGCTTATACAATTGATAGTACTATGGGGTTGACGACCCTATCCGAGACGAGAGCTAGTACGTTGAGTACCCTCTGCGGACAGATAACTTGTTATAAGAGATAAGGTATAAATCTGGCAACGAATACCTTAAGAGGGGCAATGATTTCACTTTGATCATGCCAAAAAATGTGGCGCTGGTGATTAAGTGAACGGGTCGGTGTCATGAGCTTAAATACAATCAATTAGCTTTGCTAAATATGAAATACTTGAATAATAGATTGTATGCGCACAATTCTATTAAATGATTATGATTGATTTTTCTCTTATGTTCAAGTAATGATTTGGTAAACTTATAGATTCGCTCAACCGTTGTGTTGACGATTTTAAGCATGTGTTTCAGGTAATCAAGATTGATATCAGCGGAGCATGCATGGAAGCAGTTGGTGCTTGTTTGTCTAAACTTATGGATTTCATTCCCTTTTTATCAAATTAATTTTTGTCATATTGTGGTAAAAAGTTGTTACGTTTTGGTTAAGATCTTTGGGGACAAGTAACGCTACTTTAATGAAAACTAAATTTTGGGTTGGAAATGTTTTAGACAATGGTTGTAAAGATTCTTTAATGTTATTTTTAAACGTCTCTTTTGAGGTTGTTTTCTATGATTGTGTGTGATGTGCTATTAAATAACGCCCAATGTGGACATTTCGCTGCGTGGTAATTTGGGGGTGTTATAGATTGGTAATCAGAGCCACAAGTTATAAAGAACTAGGTCGACTTTTCAAAAACCTAAACTATAACTTTTGGTGTGTTGTAAAAAGTTTTAAAGCACGCAACTACTCTGCATGGCTCCGGTAAGATTTATTTTAGCATTGCTTTATATTTTAGATGTATCCCTCAAAACTGATATGAATTCCCTAGTATTTAGTAAGTAAATACTATGATAATATACTGAGATATATTGTTGTGTACGTCGAGTACTTATCATCGTAATTGCAAATTCTTGTAAGACTATTTTATAGGTTGCATGTAATTGGCATACGTGCTACGTTGCATTGCATAGCAACAATACGTTGTGATCCTACGTGTATGTACGGATGATTGTATGTATAGGTATGTATATACTATGGTATTTGGAGGCATTGCACATGAAGCAATGGTCCTTACATGGTTATCATACATTTAAAATGCGGTTTTGTTGAGAATTCGGCCTCACCGTCAATTATCAATCTTGATAATTAATTTATTGTTCGAATAACCGAGTGTGAACCTCGTTTGATACTCTAGATACGTAAATAATGCTTCATAACATATTGTATACCGACTAGATTGATCTCTATTGTCGTTATCGCACCGTGATGTGTCATTCTTGGACATCTTCTTTTGAAACGTAAATTACTAACGTACTATTTTATTTCCCTCATTCCTATGGGTTTCATATATTAGTTCGCGTAAGTATAACATAGCCGAAGTATAATCAACGATGCGTACATCGTAGCGACAAATCATATGTGTATATTATAAGACGTGGTTGAGGCGTATCGCCATTAAATCAGTTTTTATCATCTAACTCGAATTTAAAGATTTGTTTTAAGGATAGACTAGCATTGTGACCAAGCGAGATAGCTTAAAATTTGGTTGGTTTGTGTTAATTTTATTGTGTACGATTTTGAGACCCACCCGAAGCCGATATCAACGCTTATAGAGTTGAAATAGGTATTCTCGTTCCGTTTATTTCATTTGTCTTGTTGTCTCAATATTTTGAATCTGATATTATATATGACGGGGTTTGACAACTGTTCCAGTTAAATAAGCATTGAATTTTGTTAACTGAATGATTTAAACATAAAGGGTCTTACATATTAAATATATGGTGAATGAAACTCTTGGATAAAAATGACGTATGATGCGTCTTGTAACAAGTAAAATTCGTGTAGAGAATAAAGGGACAAAGTGAAATTATTTTTCTTTCAACTTTGGTTGGTAAATCATAATAAGTAATTTATATTACTCGTAAAATCTTTGTTTTCATACATTAATACTTGGTACTAAAATCTTGTGATGGAACTATCAACTGCCTAATTTAATTTGAAATAGGAGTTATTAATAAAAATTAACGATATGACAATTGAGTATATGTAGCTTTGGGCTGGGTATAAATTAATTTTGGGTCAATATAGCAAACTTTTTGCGTAATTTGTAATATATAACATGAGTAGAAAATTTGGTCATGCATTTTGGAGCTAGAGACTTTGTAAAACTGGTTTTATTTTAAACATAAGGTCAAGTTATATTTACGAATGTGTTGGTATAAACTGGAACTCATAACTCCTTGTAGTGAATAAACTAGGATAAAATCGAAAGATACACTTTAAGTGAGAATCTCTAACGCTTGAAACAAATTATTGAATATTGATGGAACGTTATTTTATTCTGCTGCGAGATGTGTTAATTTTAAAATCACTTGACAATTGGCTAAAGATTCAAAATTAGAATCTTCTACATTTCAAAATGATTGAAATAAGCATTTTAATTATTTATTTTAATATTATTATCGAGATTCAAGTCTCGACTAAAATCAGTAAGTTATCCGAGATAATACTACATGAACATATTTAACGTCTGACTCGAGTCGCGTGAATAAAATATAGCATACCAGTTTTAAGGAAGACTTATGTATAATAAGAACTCAAAGATTGATTTTTAAGAGTCAATTGGACAAATCCGGGTCTCGTTGGTTACTTGTATATACGTAATAAGATATGTCGTAATAATAATATAGAACTTTGAAAATTCTAACTATGTACGTTTTTGGTACTTAAGATATGAATATTAATGAGATTTGACACAAGTATGGAGATTTTCAAACCAAGTGATTTTATCAATTATGATAACCGGGTCACCGCATTTACTAATGTTAAGTAATTTTCTTAAGATTGAAATATTTCTAGAAATAAAAACTTTGTAAGTTGAAAAATGAAAGGTATAAATTCTTTAATGGTGTAACACAAATTAAAAATGTGCAAATGTTCGGTTTTACAATATACAAGGTAACATTAATTAGGATATGAAAATGGATTACCCAACACACGCATACTTATATTATTTTCTTAAGACATGATGTTTTGAGTCACGATGGTTCGATCGTACATCATCCCTTCTTCGATTTTGCGAGTCTATATCTTAACTTAGGTAGTCCTGTGATTTTTTGTTTTAAAATTGTCCATGGTATGAGACCATTATTTATTTTTGAATTTCTACTTCACTATTACATGATAATAAGGGTATGTCACCCGGTGTATTTTTTTCCTCTTCATGGACGTTGTAACTTTTCTTCTTTTGGGTAATGGAACCTAAATTGGTGTAATGTATGTGTAACTCGAGATGATGGGAATTATGATCTTTTTCCTATTTTTGGCGCTCGTGATCATGTTCTATGTCCACTCCATGTATTTATAGATCACTGTTTATTATCCCGAAACTCTTGTCATATATTCGAAGTATTTTCATTTCTAATGTAGTTAATTTCCGATGGCAAATATATTGCTCGTTTATCTTAAATGATCTCATTGATTTTTTTACTCGTTGTGCTTGCAATGATCTTTAATCTGGAACCACCTTACCGTTATTTTGTGAACAATCTGTTTCAAAAATATGTATGAGTGTGTGAAATGTTTCGTTGAACCATATGCAAATGGTGTCGATTTATTTATTTATTTATTTATTTTTCTCATAAAAAGGCAAAGAAAAAGTATGTTTTCAAAATGGATGAAAAATGTTTGATGTGTTCCTTGAAATGATGGTAACAATATTTTCCCATTTCAAATGATTTGATTATTTTGAAGATTAGGTCGAAAACTTTCATAGTCATATTTGGTGTGTAATAATAATGTTGTGTCGTCCCTCGATCCTCAATTATGCACAGCTTAGCTAACTATGCATAATTCGGGAAGAGTCCTGTTTTGTTGGTAGTTGTTGCTTGATCCTCAATTATGCATGATCTAGCTAATTATGCATAGTTTAGGAAGAGCAACGTCGTTTCAAATCAATTGGTCATCTTTAAAACTGTTAGTGTTTTTTATAAATGTTTGGATGAGAACGCTTTTAATATGGTGGATCCATTTGCCGTCTTCATTTATTAAAGTGAGGAATCCTCCTTGCTTGACTCGATTTTCTTTCATCATCGATGGTTAAACGACAGATAGACATAGTTGATGTTTTTGGTGGTAAACCCTTGCCTTTTTAGGTATTTATGTGGTATGTAATCTAGTCGAGTGATCGTAAGTTGTGAGAACTTGAGACGACATTGTCCAATGATGTCCGATCATAAAGAACACGTACCATATAATATCTTTTTAACCTTCAACGACGATGATTATTGAGATTTTGACCACGCTTGGGACGGAAGTGAGATGGTGTTCTTGTAATATTTTTTTTTGTATGGATCCGTGTGTGAGCACCCTACGATGACATATGTGTGTATTTTCTTTCTTTATGGATATGCATCCATAGCTAGCAAGCTTGTGAACCTCCTTTAACTTGCAATCTTCTTTTGACAGGACTCATCCGAAATTCCGTCAAATATTCTTATTCATCATGGCTTGGCTGATTAGAAAGCATGAGTTAACTTGATTGAATTTATTTACTTGGCATGGTTTGGCTATTTTGCAAACATGTCGTAATGTGGTGGTATGTGCTTCATATTGGCTTTTGTGTTTGATTGGATTATGATGTTTTCGAGAGAGTTATGTATACGTCGAATGATTTCCGTATCGATGAATTCGTTTTTGATAAACTAGGTTTGTATGTACGTAATATTGCAATAAGGTGATTTTGTACGACTAGAATTGGTTACTTCGTCTTGTATGTTCGGAACGTTTTCGATGGGGTTATGTGCGACACGTGCGATTTTCATTGTGAGTAATTATTTTTATGAGACTGATGAATCAAGTGAAAGGACGATTCGAACGTCGGAAGACATGCTCCGAGCCTGTGTGTTTGATTTTGGTAGTATTTGAGATCGACACTTGTCGTTGGTAGAATACCCATTGTGAAGGTGTGATGGAATTCGATACGTGGACCGGAGTTCACGTAGGAACGTGAAGACTATTTTAGGAAGAAGTACCCTTATCTTTCTAGTAGTACGAAATGCGAGCATAAGAAGCGGAGAGCGCCGGAACGTCGCTCCCTTAAGGAGGGGAGGATGTTACACCCCGAACCTAACGCCATTAGTTAATCCTAATTTACGTATATTTTTGAATTTTTTAAGAAATTTTGTTGGTAATATGTTTACCGATTTTAAGTTGAAACCAATGATGGAGGTCATAACTTTAACGTTTGACATTTGAGAAGAACCGATAACGACTATGATACCGACGGATGCCCAAAATTTATCTTTTATTATCGATTGATCGATATTCGAGTTTTTTCGAAGTTTTATTTTTATTACATTTTAAGTCGAGTCAGAACCATATGTATATTCGTTTTGTGTGTATTTGAACCATTTAAAAGTATTTTGAGGTAGCCGAGATGAACCCTGACTCCCGCAAAAATTTAAAACCGCCTACTAGGCCGGTTCCCGCTCTTTAAATAGTTGTTTGCCAAAAGGGCCAAAAGATAGCTAAAATTGCCACCTAGGTCCCTCCATTTTTTCAAAAAAGGACAAACAAACACACACACACACACACACACTCATTTTTACTTCAAAAATTTCACCATCCCTTCCTTTTATCTCTATGGTCGCCGACCTACCACCACCACCACCACAAACCACTAAAAAAACTTGATTTTTGGAAAATCTAATCAAATACCATCTTTCATAATCATCTTGTAAGTGAATCCCACCAATAATATCAAACATGCATCATCTTTAATTTTTTCCCAAAAATTATATTTTTTAGTGGGTTTTGATCTTATTTTCTTTTATGAATGTTTGAATCTTGTGTTTAGGACCCAGGAGGATTAATTAAACAAGTTTGGAATCAAAAAAAATTGGTGTTCTTGTTCTCTCAGCCCTACGGCACAAAGGGGGGTTCTTGTTTGGCTTTGATTTTGATCTTGTTTCTTGTGGGTATGTATTCAAATTCATGTTTTTATCATTTTTTAATTATTTAATTACATTGCATGTGTAATTTTTGATTTGGGTTTTATTAATGGATAATCATACAAGTGATTAGGAATGATTAGAATGGTTTAGGATGATTGTATAGTGTTATTAAAGGTTTAGGAATAGAGGAAACGAATTGAAAAGATGTCTTGTTATGATTTTGAAATGGGTATTTTAGATCAGTGAGTTTGAAGAGATTTTTCGTGATATTAAGTCCAGGTCAAGGTTGATATTATAAGATATTGGTTTAGAGCTTCTTTCAAGCTTCGTTTCGGTATAAGGTAGAGCTTTTAACTCCAAACGAGTCAAAAGTTATGTAAGTTTGAATATTCGTGTACCGGGAGATGAAAGTCGACTCAATCCGAAATTGTGTTCGATTTTAGGTCAAATCTCGGGGACTATAAGTTGAGTTCTAAAAATGGATAGAGGCTGATCTCAGGCCCTAAACTTAACATTTTGAGTCTACTTTTAAATTTAGGAGTCGGATTTACAAATGGTATTGGTTAAGGAGGTCAAAAGGGTTTTACAACGCGAAGGTACAAAACTGTCCGAAATTTTGAGTTTAATAATGTGACGTGCAGCAGGTCTTAGAAGTGAGAACTTTTTATGAAATTTAAAATGTGCTATCTACAGGTTGTAAATGAATTTTACAAATTTTCTCATAATTTTTGGTGATGGCTAAGTATAGGAAAACAGCCCGTATATTTGGTATGTACCGTCAGAATTGTAAAATGAGCAATAGTTTTAATAAAGTATAAAAGTGAACGTGTCTAGTATATATCACTTGTTTGGACTTTTAGCGTGTGTTTATGTAAACTTTGAGTGTTCTTAATTATGTACATACAGTACTTGAAGTTACTAAAAGGTGTTGATTCATTTCGCGGTTGTTTGTTAGGTGTTGTATTTGATTTCCCGGGTCATCCTCATCGTCGGTGATTGTCTTCGTCTACGTCTTTGCTACTACTATCGTTACTACTTAAGGTGAGTCTATAGCCTTGATTTTATACTATCTTATAAATGATTTTAACCCGCGAGGGGGGATACATGCTATTTGAAATAAAATGGAACACAAGTCATGAATGATTGTTTGGACCCTAATGTTGTTTGGATTGTATTGAGTACCTTGTTGCTAAAGGCCCTAATTTCATGAACCGTTAATTATTGTCTTTCCCTTGTGTGGGTTTGAAATAGCCGCTTATACAATTGATAGTACTATGGGGTTGACGACCCTATCCGAGACGAGAGCTAGTACGTTGAGTACCCTCTACGGACAAATAACTTGTTATAAGAGATAAGGTATAAATCTGGCAACGAATACCTTAAGAGGGGCAATGGTTTCACTTTGATCATGCCGACAAATGTGGCGCGGGTGATTAATTTAACGGGTCGGTGTCATGAGCTTAAATACAATCAATTAGCTTTGCTAAATATGAAATACTTGAATAATAGATTATATGCGCACAATTCTATCAAATGATTATGATTGATTTTTCTCTTGTGTTCAAGTAATGATTTGGTAAACCTATAGATTCGCTCAACCGTTGTGTTGATGATTTTAAGCATGTGTTTCAGGTAATCAAGATTCATAGCAGCGGAGCATGCATGGAGGGAGTTGGTGCTTGTCTGTCTAAACTTATGGATTTCCTTCCCTTTTTATCAAATTAATTATTGTCATATTGTAGTAAAAAAGTTGTTATGTTTTGGTTAAGATCTATGGGGAAAAGTAACGCTACTTTGATGAAAACTAAATTTTGGTTTGGAAATGTTTTAGACAATGCTTGTAAAGATTCTTTAATGTTAATTTTAAACGTCTCTTTTCAGGTTGTTTTCTATGATTGTGTGTGATGTGCTATGAAATAACGCCCAATGTGGACATTTCGCTGCGTGGTAATTTGGGGGTGTTATAGATTGGTAATCAGAGCCACAAGTTATAAAGAACTAGGTCGACTTTTCAAAAACCTAAACTATAACTTTTGGTGTGTTGTAAAAAGTTTTAAAGCACGCAACTACTCCGCATGGCTCCGGTAAGATTTATTTTAGCATTGCTTTATATTTTAGATGTATCCCTCAAAACTGATATGAATTTCCTAGTATTTAGTAAGTAAATACTATGATAATATATTGAGATATATTGTTGTGTACGTAGAGTACTTATCATCGTAATTGCAAATTCTTGTAAGATTGTTTTATAGGTTGCATGTAATTGGCATACATGCTACGTTGCATTGCATGGCAAAAATGCGTTGTAATCCTACGTGTATGTACGGATGATTGTATGTATAGGTATGTATATACTATGGTATTTGGAGGCATTGCACGCGAAGCAATGGTCCTTGCATGGTTATCACACATTTAAAATGCGGTTTCGTTGAGAATTCGGCCTCACCGCCAATTATCAATCTTGATAATTAATTTATTGTTCGAATAACCGAGTGTGAACCTCGTTTGACACTCTAGATACGTAAATAATGCTTCGTAACATATTGTATATCGACTAGATTGATCTCGATTGTCGTTATCACACCGTGATGTGTCATTCTTGGACATCTTCTTTTGAAACGTAAATTACTAACGTACTATTTTATTTCCCTCATTCCTATGGGTTTGATATATTAGTTCGTGTAACTATAACATAGCCGAAGTATAATCAACGATGCGTACATCGTAGCGACAAATCATATGTGTATATTATAAAACGTGGTTGAGGCGTATCGCCATTAAATCGTTTTTTATCATCCTACTCGAATTTAAAGATGTGTTTTAAGGATAGACTAGCATTGTGACCAAGCGAGATAGCTTAAAATTTGGTTGGTTTGTGTTAATTTTATTGTGTACGAGTTTGAGACCCACCCGAAGCCGATATCAACGCTTATAGAGTTAAAATACGTATTCTCGTTCCGTATATTTCATTTGTCTTGTTGTCTCAATATTTTGAATTTGATATTATATATGACGAGGTCTGACAATTGTTCTAGTTAAATAAGCATTGAATTTTGTTAACTGAATGATTTAAACATAAAGCGTCTTATATATTAAATATATGGTGAATGAAAGTTTTGGATAAAAATTACGTATGATGTGTCTTGTAACAAGTAAAATTCGTGTAGAGAATAAAGGGACAAAGTGAAATTATTTTTCTTTCAACTATGGTTGGTAAATAATAATAAGTAATTTATATTACTCGTAAAATCTTTGTTTTCATACATTAATACTTGGTACTAAAAGCTTGTGATGGAACTATCAAAATTTGCCTAATTTAATTTGAAATAGGAGTTATTAATAAAAATTAACGATATGACTATTGAGTATATGTAGCTTTGGGCTGGGTATAAATTAATTTTGGGTGAATATAGCAAACTTTTGGCGTAATTTGTAATATATAACATGAGTAGAAAAATTGGTCACGTATTTTGGAGCTAGAGACTTTGTAAAACTGGTTTTATTTTAAACATAAGGTCAAGTTATATTTACGAATGCGTTGGTATAAACTGGAACTCATAACTCCTTGTAGTGAATAAACTAGGATAAAATCGAAAGATACACTTTAAGTGAGAAATTCTAAAGCTTGAAACAAATTATTAAATATTGATGGAACGTTATTTTACTCTGCTGCGAGATGTGTTAATTTTAAAATCACTTGACAATTGGCTAAAGATTCAAAATTAGAATCTTCTACATTTCAGAATTATTGAGATTAAAGTCTCGACTAAAATCAGTAAGTTATCCGAGATAATACTACGTGAACATCTTTAACTTCTGACTCGAGTCGTGTGAATAAAATATAGCATAACAGTTTTAAGGAAGACTTATGTATAATAAGAAGTCAAAGATTGATTTTTAAGAGTCAATTCGACAAATCCGGGTCTCGTTGGTTACTTGTATATACGTAATAAGATATGTTGTAATAATAATATGAAACTTTGAAAATTCTAACTATGTACGTTTTTGGTACTTAAGATATGAATATTAATGAGATTTTGACACAAATATGGAGATTTTCAAACCAAATGATTTTATCAATTATGATAACCGGGTCACCGCATTTACTAATGAAAGGTATAAATTCTTTAATGGTGTAACACAAATTAAAAATATGCAAATGTTCGGTTTTACAATGTACAAGGTAACATTAATTAGGATATGAAAATGGATTACCCAACACACGCATACTTGTATTATTTTCTTAAGACGTAATGTTTTGAGTCACGATGGTTCGATCGTATAGCATCCCTTCTTCGATTTTGCGAGTCTATATCTGAACTTGGGTAGTCCTGTGATTTTTTGCTTTAAAATTGTCCATGGTATCAGACCAATATTTATTTTTGAATTGCCACTTCACTATTACATGATAATAAGGATATGTCACCCGGTGTATTTTTGTCCTCTTCATGGACGCTGTAACTTTTCTTCTTTCGGGTAATGGAACCTAAATTGGTGGAATGTATGTGTAACTCGAGATGATGGGAATTATGATCTTTGTCCTATTTTTGGCGCTCGTGATGATGTTTTGATGTCCACTCCATGTATTTATAGATCGTTGTTGATTATCCTGAAACTCTTCTCAAATATTCGAAGTATTTTCATTTCTAATGTAGTTATTTTCCGGTGGCAAATATATTGCTCGTTTATCTTAAATAATCTCATTGATTTTTTTATTTTTTTTTACTCGTTGTGCTTGCAATGATCTTTAATCTGGATCCACCTTACCGTTATTTTGTGAACAATCTGTTTCAAAAATATGTATGAGTGTGTGAAATGTTTTGTTGAACCAAATGCAAATGGTGTCGATTTATTTATTTTTTTTTCTTATAAAAAGGCAAAGCAAAAGTATGTTTTCAAAATGGATGAAAAATGTTTGATGTGTTCCTTGGAACGATGGTAACAATATTTTCCCATTTCAAATGATTTGATTATTTTGAAGATTAGGTCGAAAACTTTCGTAGTCATATTTGGTGTATAATAATAATGCGGTGTCGTCCCTCGATCCTTAATTATGCACAGCTTAGCTAACTATGCATAATTCGGGAAGAGTCCTGGTTTGTTGGTATTTGTTGCTTGATCCTCAATTATGCATGATCTAGCTAATTATGCATAGTTTAGGAAGAGCAACGTCGTTCCAAATCAATTGGTCATCTTTAAAACTGTTAGTGTTTTTTATAAATGTTTGGATGAGAACGCTTTTAATATGGTGGATCCTTATGCAAGTAATCGTATTCTCTTTAATTCCTAAAGAAATTTTTTGAATTTTCTTGTGTTCCTCGAAATATTTTCTTTCGTTTGGCGTTGACTTAGTAAGTCACCGTGACCGAGTAATTATGGAATTTTTTTGTGTTGATCGCAATCACTAGGGTGTTGAAGAAACACCAAAGGGGCTCGTACCGACACTGAGAAGAAATTTAAACAAAAGTAGAATACTGTCAAAGTAGAGGAAATCTGAGTTCGAGTAACTATGAGGGAAATGAAGAAGACTTCTCGTACATCCAATGTATCGTACCTTATTTATTTTCTTTTCTCGTTCTTTTGATATGTCAACGACACGCGATAAACTGTTGAAGTTTACCAACTGTGCATCGGTGGTTGGAAGACAATTCCATTTGCCGTCTTCATTTATTAAAGTGAGAAATCCTCCTTGCTTGACTCGATTTTCTTTCATCATCGATGGTTAAACGACAGATAGACATAATTGATGTTTTTGGTGGTAAACCCTTGCCTTTTTAGGTATTTATGTGGTATGTAATCTAGTCGAGTGATCGTAAGTTGTGAGAACTTGAGACGACATTGTCCAATGACGTCCGATCATAAAGAACACGTACCATATAATATCGTTTTAACCTTCAACGACGATGATTATTGAGATTTTGACCACGCTTGGGACAGAAGTGAGATGGTGTTCTTGTAATATATTTTTTTGGTATGGATCCGTGTGTGAGCACCCTACGATGATATATGTGTGTATTTTCTTTCTTTATGGATATGCATCCATAGCTAGCAAGCTTGTGAACCTCCTTTAACTTGCAATTTTCTTTTGACAGGACTCATCCGAAATTCCGTCAAATATTCTTATTCATCATGGCTTGGCTGATTAGCAAGCATGAGTTAATTTGATTGAATTTATTTACTTGGCATGGTTTGGCTATTTTGCAAACATGTCGTAATGTGGTGGTATGTGCTTCATAATGGATTTTGTGTTTGATTGGATTATGATGTTTTTGAGAGAGTTATGTATAAGTCGAATGATTTCCGTATCGATGAATTCGTTTTTGACGAACTAGGTTTGTATGTATGTAATATTGCAATAAGGTGATTTTGTACGACTAGAATTGGTTACTTCGTCTTGTATGTTCTGAACGTTTTCGATGGGGTTATGTGCGACACGTGCGATTTTCATTGTGAGTAATTATTTTTATGAGACCGATGAATCAAGTGAAAGGACGATTCGAACGTTGGAAGACATGCTCCGAGCCTGTGTGTTTGATTTTGGTAGTAGTTGAGATCGACACTTGTCGTTGGTAGAATACCCTTTGTGAGGGTGTGATGGAATTTGATACGTGGACCGGAGTTCACGTAGGAATGTGAAGACTATTTTAGGAAGAAGTACCCTTATCTTTCGAGTAGTACGAAATGCGAGCATAAGAAGCGGAGAGGGCCGGGACGTTTCTCCCTTAAGGAGGGGAGGATGTTACACCCCGAACTTAACGCCATTATTTAATCCTAATTTACGTATATTTTTGAAATTTTTAAGAAATTTTGTTGGTAATATGTTTACCGTTTTTTAGTTGAAACCAATGTTGGAGGTCATAACTTTAATGTTTGACGATTTGAGAAGAACCGATAACGACTACGATACCGACGGATGCCCAAAATTTATCTTTTATTTTCTATGTTTTATTTTTATTACATTTTAAGTCGAGTCAGAACCATATGTATTCGTTTTGTGTGCATTTGAACCATTTAAAAGTATTTTGAGGTAGCCGAGATGAACCCCGACTCTCGTAAAAATTTAAAACCGCCTACTAGGCCGGTTCCCGCTCTTTAAATAGTTGTTTGCCAAAAGGGCAAAAAGATAGCTAAAATTGCCACCTAGGTCCCTCCATTTTTACAAAAAGGGACAAACAAACACATACACTCTCATTTTTACTTCAAAATTTTCACCATCCCTTCCTTTTCTCTCTATGGTCGCCGGCCTACCACCACCACCACCACAAACCACTACAAAAACTTGTTTTTTGGAAAATCTAATCAAAGACCATCCTTCATAATCATCTTGTAAGTGAATCCCACCAATAATATCAAACATGCATCATCTTTAATTTTTTACTAAAAAATATATTTTTTCAGTGGGTTTTGATCTTATTTTCTTTTATGAATTTTTGAATCTTGTGTTTAGGACCCAGGAGGATTAATTAAACAAGTTTGGAATCAAAAAAATTTTGGTGTTCTTGTTCTCTCAGCCCCACGGCACAAAGGGGGGTTCTTGTTTGGCTTTAATTTTGATCTTGTTTCTTGTGGGTATGTATTCATATTCATGTTTTTATCATTTTTTTTAATTATTTAATTATATTGCATGTGTAATTTTTGATTTAGGTTTTGGATAATCATACAAGTTATAGGAATGATTAGAATGGTTTAGGATGATTGTATAGTGTTATTAGAGGTTTAGGAATAGAGGAAACAAATTGAAAAGATGTCTTGTTATGATTTTGAAATGGGTATTTTAGATCAGCGAGTTTTGTAATAACCCGAACTTTAAAATCAACATTTAGACCGAGTTCTAATACTATTTTTAATATTCTGACCAATATTTATTAATCGACTTTATTTGTCATGATTATTTTTGAGAATAATATTAAGTTCTCGGCTAATCGGCAATATTAGGGTTTTAACATATCGAATATATGTCGATTATAATTCACCGGCAAAGTATATGTCCGTCATCGATCATAAATATTCTCGTTATGACATAGAAATATTTTCTATTATCGTCGTTTTAATGTCTCGTTTTACAAGCATTCTTCATAATTTAAATTGAGCCTTTAGGCGTCATTCGTTTATACGACACGTTAACGTTTATTAATTTATAAGGCCTTATTTATTTATCAAAATATTAATGTTCTCCGAATGTCGAAGTTTTTATTTTATATTGAGCGTTTATTTTTCGTGTTATACGCGTAACTTTCAAAATCGTGTAACTTTTAAAATATCGGATCTCGATAATACCCACTTTAACAAATTGTGAGGCAAGATTTTTATACTCATCTCATATCATATGTCTTATATATAAAATAAAGAAAAATAATAACTTGATGACACGTATTTGCACTAATACGTGTCTTGCTAACCAAATATCATATCCATATCAAGTTACATCTATACTCTTTATCATTCTTTTATTGCCGTGTGTTAAATAAGACATCAACACCACTCAATTGAACTTTCATTACTGTTTGGTACATGGGCTGATTAATAAGAGCCCTACCAATGTTTTCATGTGCAAAATTGGAGTTATCAACGTTGATTCGGGAGTTAAAGGCATCGATCAATTGTCTAGTAAAATCTTCATCATATTTTTTGTAAGAACTATTATTTATGTTATTATTTTATGTATTTTATTCATGTATATTTCCTACTGACGTGATATGTATTTTAATCATGTATTTATCATTTTATATGTTTGAGACATTGTATAAAGAGGTTAGACATTTGTGAACACTAATAAACTTGTTTTATAACAAGGTGTTAGAGTTGTTTTAACACCTGTAGTAAAACGTGGGTGTTTTACAAAACTCAGCAGGTTTTGATATTAGAAAATAATTAAGAATGAGAGGTCGGTGTTTTGTGATGATTTGGCCGGGTGACTCGTCTCGTGACGATACCCGATGAATTAGATATGGCCAAAACAATAAAAAGTGTAAAATCTGAATAAGCTCAATAAATGGACCGAAAACTCATAATAGAACCCATAACCAATGAAAAAGGTAAAACTATGGGTTGTATATAAAATTATAAACAACTAGAATCAGTTGGATAGTTTATCAGTTCATTACGGTTTGGAAATGGCGGGCAAAACGGTGGAACTGAAGGTTGGCTGCCAAAAATAGCCAACTCTTCTAAGTAATAAAATGGGTCTATGAGATATGATAAGGGCCATTGGACTTATAATAAGTAAACTACATAAATTAATAATGACTTTGGTAAAAATAACTCATCTATATTATTTAAGGTTTAGGATAAGCGACGTAATCTACGAGGGATGTCGGGAAAATTTTAAGAATTAGACTATATTAAATAAACGTTTAACGTGACGATTTTTATAAAAACCGAAGTGGTATGACCCACTTGTCGGGAGTTGTAGACTCAGTTTTATACTGATATTTAAAGAACCCAAGACCCGACCAATGTGAGATATTAAGTCGTCAACGTTTAGAGGCGTTTTAGAACCCGTAATGCATATAAAGTGGTTTTGGGCCATTATTAGACCTGAGATTAATAATATATATGGAGATCAATACTGATTTTGAAATGGACTTAGGTTATATAAATGATTAATGGGCCACTAATAGGCTAGAGTGGGCTTAATTATCATAATGAGAAAATATATGGTAAATTGTTATCAAAGGTTTTATAAAAAGTTTTACAAAACTTATACAATGTCCAAACCTACTAAAGTGAACTATTTACATATTCGTTTGACTTATGTATAGTCTCGATCATAAGACGCGTCTCGTCATTATATTAGGTCTCTTTCGATTATATGTCGACTGTTGGGCATCTCGTTCTCGATCAATGAGAGATTGATATCTCGTGAAGTCGTGTATCGACTATTAGACGTTTATTGCTTGATCTACGTGTAATAGCTATATCAGGTGAGTCTATAGCCTCGCTTTTATATTATATGGTAAATGATTTTTAACCCGCGAGGGGGAATACATGTTGTTTTATAAAATGAACACAAGTTGTTTTCGGTATGCTGGACCTGAATATGATGATAAATGCCTAAGTACCATTGTCTTATGAAGTCCCTGAATTTCATGAACTGTTAATTACCTTGCGAGGTAAACGCTAATACATATGATAGATCTATTTGGTTTGACAGCCTTATCCTAGGGTATGTATCCTTGTGATCACCTGAGAGGGATATTATGTATAAGAGGTCGTTGGTATATGACAATATTACCTGTTGTAGGGGCGCCGTAAGTGACTCGGTGTGACGTGTTGGTTAACGTTCAGTTGCATGAGCTTAAGACATTTATCGATATATATATGACTTGTCTGTGTGACAAGCCTGAGATGATTAAAAATTCTTGTGTTCAAATGATGATTTGCAAAACCTATAGATTCACTCAGTCGTTGTGTTGATGATTTTGGGCATGTATTTCAGGTAATTAAGATGGATAGCAGCAGAACATGTAGGGAGGAAGTTGGTGCTTACTTGTCTAAAGTTTATATTGTTTTCCATCCTTTGAAATGAATAAATGACTTTTAAGTCTTTGATGAATGTGATGTATTGGTAACGATTTTTGGGACTAAACGCTACTCTGATTTTATATATTGGGATGGGAAACTTTTTAGACAAGGTTGTATATTATTTTAACGTCTCTTTTAAAGTCGTTGTCTATGATTGTGTGTGATGTGCTATGAGTAGCGCCCCAATGTGGTCATTCTGCTGCGTGGTAAATTGGGGGTGTTACAAAAATGGTAATCAGAGCCACAAGTTATAGAGAACTAGGTTGATTTTGAAAACCCTAAACTATAACTTTGGTGCGTTTTAAAAAGTTTTAAGCACGCAACTACTCTGCATGGCTCCGGTAAGGCTATTCTTGTATTACTTTATGATTGATTGTGGTTACATGATCCTATGTGTACGTAGGAATGGTGGTATGTATATGTATAAATATACTATTGTATTTAAAGGCATTGCACATGAAGCAATGGTCTTTGAATGATTGTCGTACCTTGTATAATGCGGTTTCGTATCGGATTTGGCCTCATCGCAAATCACCGATCTTGATGATTATGTATTATCTGAATACGAGTATGAAACTATGTTGATACTTTGAGTATGTATATAATGTTTTGTAATCTATCGCATATCGACTTGTTTAATTTCGATTGTTATTATTGTACCGCGATGTGCTATTTTAGGACATCTCCTTTCGAAACGAAATTGATAAATGCGATGTTCGTGTTTTCGATACTTCTTATGATTTTGAAGAATCATTTATCCGAGGCGACATCTTCTATGTAATGCGACGTGTGATTTGATTTTATATGAATACGTTTTATTGGTGAAAAGGAGAATGTCAATGTTGGACTTAAGATATATATATCCTAATCAAATATATATAGTTGGGTACAACAAAGATATGCTCGTAGTAGTCATTCGGTTGAGTGACTTAATATCTTGTATCTAAATGGAATGGGTAGAGATTTTAGCTCGCCCAACTATGAGTCGTTCAAGGTTGTCTTATTGAAATGGGTTGGGACATTTTTATAAGAAAATTTTAAACCACTAGACCTTAGATTGTCGTGTTTTCCTTATTTAAATGGAATGGGACGCTTGAATACGGAAATCATGATGTAAGTTTATTGACACCTTGTATTTACTATGGTATTTGGATATGATATCGTGTTGAGAGATAGTAATACTTGAGTAGGATGACTTATAATCGTCTTGTTGGAATGGATTGGGACGCCTTTTCATTTGAACAAGAAAGTTATAAGTTCCTGAACCGTAAATTCATAAATTCTTGTATACATGGAAAAGGACGCCTTTTGATGTAGACAAGGAGTTATAAATGAGTGGGCTCAAGTATGTCTGGCTCGATTTGTGAGTGTTTGGTGTGCGTACGTCATTCTTCGAATCGTGTTTCGTTGATATGAATCGTTCAGTGTCGTCGTCATTATGTTGATCGTCGATTATCATCTATGCACGAGTAACCCGTTGGACTTTTCCTTCGAGTTATGTATTATTCTGTCCTTATAAGAATTGAAGTTACATTCAAACCGTTCAATTGTGCCTGTTATGTATACGCATTGCTTTGACTTTTGTTCAGCCAACCTTCGTTAGAAACCTCGGTGATGACTTGTCTATTCCTCACATCTTTGCTATTAAACCAAAGACTATTGAGATGAATTAAGCGTCGGGACGTCGCTTTCTAAAGGGTTAGACGATGTAATAACCCGAACTTTAAAATCAACATTTAGACCGAGTTCTAATACTATTTCTAATATTCTGACCAATATTTATTAATCGACTTTATTTGTCATGATTATTTTTGAGTATAATATTAAGTTCTCGGCTAATCGGCAAGATTAGGGTTTTAACATATCGAATATATGTCGATTATAATTCACCGGCAAAGTATATGTCCGTCATCGATCATAAATATTCTCGTTATGACATAGAAATATTTTCTATTATCGTCGTTTTAATGTCTCGTTTTACAAGCATTCTTCGTAATTTAAATTGAGCCTTTAGGCGTCATTCGTTTATACGACGCGTTAACGTTTATTATTTTATAAGGCCTTATTTATTTATCAAAATATTAATGTTCTCCGAATGTCTAAGTTTTTATTTTATATTGAGCGTTTATTTTTCGTGTTATACGCGTAACTTTCAAAATCGCGTAACTTTTAAAATATCGGATCTCGATAATACCCGCTTTAACAAATTGTGAGGCAAGATTTTTATACTCATCTCATATCATATGTCTTATATATATAATAAAGAAAAATAATAACTTGATTACACGTATTTGCACTAATACGTGTCTTGCTAACCAAATATCATATCCTTATCAAGTTACATCTATACTCTTTATCCTTCTTTTATTGCCGTGTGTTAAATAAGACATCAACACCACTCAATTGAACTTTCATTACTGTTTGGTACATGGGCTGATTAATAAGAGCCCTACCAATGTTTTCATGTGCAAAATTGGAGTTATCAACGTTGATTCGGGAGTTAAAGGCATCGATCAATTGTCTAGTAAAATCTTCATCATATTTTTTGTAAGAACTATTATTTATGTTATTATTTTATGTATTTTATTCATATATATTTCCTACTGACATGATATGTATTTTAATCATGTATTTATCATTTTATATGTTTGAGACATTGTATAAAGAGGTTAGACATTTGTGAACACTAATAAACTTGTTTTATAACAAGGTGTTAGAGTTGGTTTAACACCTGTAGTAAAACGTGGGTGTTTTACAAAACTCAGCAGGTTTTGATATTAGAAAATAATTAAGAATGAGAGGTCGGTGTTTTGTGATGATTTGGCCGGGTGACTCGTCTCGTGACGATACCCGATGAATTAGATATGGCCAAAACAATAAAAAGTGTAAAATCTGAATAAGCTCAGTAAATGGACCGAAAACTCATAATAGAACCCAGAACCAATGAAAAAGGTAAAACTATGGGTTGTATATAAAATTATAAACAACTAGAATCAGTTGGATAGTTTATCAATTCATTACGGTTTAGAAATGGCGGGCAAAACGGTGGAACTGAAGGTTGGCTGCCAAAAATAGCCAACTCTTCTAAGTAATAAAATGGGTCTATGAGATATGATAAGGGCCATTGGACTTATAATAAGTAAACTACATAAATTAATAATGACTTTGGTAAAAATAACTCATCTATATTATTTAAGGTTTAGGATAAGCGACGTAATCTACGAGGGATGTCGGGAAAATTTTAAGAATTAGACTATATTAAATGAACGTTTAACGTGACGATTTTTATAAAAACCGAAGTGGTATGACCCACTTGTCGGGAGTTGTAGACTCAGTTTTATACTGATATTTAAAGAACCCAAGACCCGACCAATGTGAGATATTAATTCGTCAACGTTTAGAGGCGTTTTAGAACCCGTAATGCATATAAAGTGGTTTTGGGCCATTATTAGACCTGCGATTAATAATATATATGGAGATCAATACTGATTTTGAAATGGACTTAGGTTATATAAATGATTAATGGGTCACTAATAGGCTAGAGTGGGCTTAATTATCATAATGAGAAAATATATGGTAAATTGTTATCAAAGGTTTTATAAAAAGTTTTACAAAACTTATACAATGTCCAAACCTACTAAAGTGAACTATTTACATATTCGTTTGACTTATGTATAGTCTCGATCATAAGACGCGTCTCGTCATTATATTAGGTCTCTTTCGATTATATGTCGACTGTTGGGCATCTCGTTCTCGATCAATGAGAGATTGATATCTCGTGAAGTCGTGTATCGACTATTGGACGTTTATTGCTTGATCTACGTGTAATAGCTATATCAGGTGAGTCTATATCCTCGCTTTTATATTATATGGTAAATGATTTTTAACCCGCGAGGGGGAATACATGTTGTTTTATAAAATGAACACAAGTTGTTTTCGGTATGCTGGACCTGAATATGATGATAAATGCCTAAGTACCATTGTCTTATGAAGTCCCTGAATTTCATGAACTGTTAATTACCTTGCGAGGTAAACGCTAATACATATGATAGATCTATTTGGTTTGACAGCCTTATCCTAGGGTATGTATCCTTGTGATCACCTGAGAGGGATATTATGTATAAGAGGTCGTTGGTATATGACAATATTACCTGTTGTAGGGGCGCCGTAAGTGACTCGGTGTGACGTGTTGGTTAACGTTCAGTTGCATGAGCTTAAGGCATTTATCGATATATATATATATGACTTGTCTGTGTGACAAGCCTGAGATGATTAAAAATTCTTGTGTTCAAATGATGATTTGCAAAACCTATAGATTCACTCAGTCGTTGTGTTGATGATTTTGGGCATGTATTTCAGGTAATTAAGATGGATAGCAGCGGAACATGTAGGGAGGAAGTTGGTGCTTACTTGTCTAAAGTTTATATTGTTTTCCATCCTTTGAAATGAATAAATGACTTTTAAGTCTTTGATGAATGTGATGTATTGGTAACGATTTTTGGGACTAAACGCTACTCTGATTTTATATATTGGGATGGGAAACTTTTTAGACAAGGTTTTATATTATTTTAACGTCTCTTTTAAAGTCGTTGTCTATGATTGTGTGTGATGTGCTATGAGTAGTGCCCCAATGTGTTCATTCTACTGCGTGGTAAATTGGGGGTGTTACAAGTTTGAAGGGATTTTTCGTGGTCTTAAGTCCAGGTCAAGGTTTATATTATGAGTTATTTTTTGAGAGCTTCTTTCAAGCTTCGTTTCGGTATAAGGTAGAGCTTTTAACTCCAAACGAGTCAAAAGTTATGTAAGTTTGAATTTTCGTGTACCGGGAGATGAAAGTCGACTCAATCCGAAATTGTGTTCGATTTTAGGTCAAAACTCGGGGACTATAAGTTGAGTTATAAAAATGGTTAGAGGCTGATCTCAGGCCCTAAACTTAAAATTTTGAGTCTACTTTTAAACTTAGGAGTCAAATTTACAAATGGTATTGGTTAGGGATGTCAAAAAGGTTATACAACGCGAAGGTACAAAACTGTCCGAAATTTTGAGTTTAGTAATGTGACGTGCAGTAGGTCTTAGAAGTGAGAACTTTTTATGGAATTTAATATGGGCTATATACATATTGTAAATGAATTTTACAAATTTACTCATAATTTTGGGAATGTCTAATTATAGGAAAACAGCCCGTACATTTGGTATGTACTGGCAGAATTGTAAAATGAGCAATAGTTTTTATAAAGTATAAAAGTGAACGTGTCTAGTAAATATCACTTGTTTGGATTTTTGGCATGAGTTTATGTGAAATTTGAGTGTTCTTATTTATGTACATACAGTACTTGAAGGTACTTGAAGGTGTTGATTCATTTCGCGGTTGTTTTTTAGGTGTTGTATTTGATTTCCCGGGGCATCCTCATCGTCGGTGATTGTTTTCGTCTACGTCTTTGTTACTACTACTATCGTTACTACTTAAGGTGAGTCTATAGCCTCGCTTTTATACTATCTTATAAATGATTTTAACTCGTGAGGGGGGATACATGCTATTTGAAATAAAATGGAACACAAGTCATGAATGATTGTTTGGAACCTAATGTTGTTTGGATTGTATTGAGTACCTTATGCTAAAGGCCCTAATTTCATGAACCGTTAATTATTGTCTTTCCCTTGTCTGGGTTGGAAATAGCCGCTTATACAATTGATAGGACCATGGGGTTGACGACCCTATCCGAGACGAGAGCTAGTACGTTGAGTACCCTCTGCTGACGGATAACTTGTTATAAGAGATAAGGTATAAATCTGGAAACGTATACCTTAAGAGGGGCAATGGTTTCACTTTGATCATGCCGGCAAATGTGGCGCGGGTGATTAAGTTAACCGGTCGGTGTCATGAGCTTAAATACAATCAATTAGCTTTGCTAAATATGAAATACTTGAATAATAGATTGTATGCAAACAATTCTATTAAATGATTATGATTGATTTTTCTCTTGTGTTCAAGTAATGATTTGGTAAACCTATAGATTCGCTCAACCGTTGTGTTGACGATTTTAAGCATGTGTTTCAGGTAATCAAGATTGATAGCGGCGGAGCATGCATGGAGGGAGTTGGTGCTTGTTTGTCTAAACTTATGGATTTCCTTCCCTTTTTATCAAATTAATTATTGTCATATTGTGGTAAAAAAAGTTGTTATATTTTGGTTAAGATCTTTGGGGACAAGTAACGCTACTCTGATGAAAACTAAATTTTGGGTTGGAAATGTTTTAGACAATGGTTGTAAAGATTCTTTAATGTTTATTTTAAACGTCTCTTTTGAGGTCGTTTTCTATGATTGTGTATGATGTGCTATGAAATAACGCACAATGTGAACATTTCGCTGCGTGGTAATTTGGGGGTGTTATATTTATCCTTTATAAAGTTTTTATCTTTCCATCGTACTTTAGTTTCTTTTATTGTATTAGTAGTAGTATATCGTAATAAAGGCCGAGATGGGTTAATTATGATGAAAAATGTAAATTTGTGCTTTAAAATTGTGCATTGCATGGAGACATTACAATGGTCAAGTGTAGGGGATTTAATAAGTGTGTAAACACTTAACTTTTTACCACTTAAAACAAAGAAAAACCAAACCAAAACTTGTATTTAATATCGTAAATGTCGGAATTCTGCGTGGTTTTTTGTTTTGTTGTGAAATAGGTACAAAAGATCATAAATGAAGAAAACACGGGATTTAACGGACATTTATCGAATAAAAAGGTCAAAGATAAAGTCAAAGGACCAAAAGTGCCAAAAGAATGGAGTTTGGAGGGGTAAGGATGTCGATTTGATGAAGATTTTACAACAAGGACCATTTTTGCCATTCTCCAAAGTCATTCACTAATAAACCACATTGAAGAGCACAAAATTACAAAGCCAACGGTCCCAATCTCGCGTCGTAACTCCTCGCGGTTTACTTTCTATGAAATTTTTAAGTTTATTAGTTTTTAAATTAAATAAATAAGTTTTTAAATAAAGGGGAAAGACTGAATTTATGTAACGTATTTGTTCAAATTAACTAATGTACGTAAGATACTTTTTTTATTCTGGATCTACGCAACATACTTTCAAATACTTACTAATCTACGCAATATTGACCAAAATGTGAGTTGTTTAACCGGTTACCACTTAGAAAAGTTACAGTTTGGTCATTTGGTCTGCGTAGACTTCCACCGTTAGTCCTTTTACATTTTTTTATTAGAAAATTTAGTAATGATACCTGACTTTAATACACGTTTTTATACGTGTTAATATATACACGTTTTATACGCGAGAAATTCTGAACTTTGACAGACGATTTCAACGTGAAAACTTATCCCGTAAACTCCGAAAAACTCACGTTAAGTCAATGTATACGTTCTTTACAATTTTCATGTTTTATGTTTTTCATGAAAAAGACATTTAGATGGTCGAAACCCCGATTTAAAACTCTGACATCAATACTAGTATTTTCAGTAATTAAGTAAATCCGAATTTCGACGGTCTCGGTTAGTGCTAAATACTTACTTTGAAGTATCTAAACCTATTAATAACTAAATATAGATACTCTATACATAAAATATTATAAAACAAAGTGTAAAACTTATAAAAATAGTAGTATGATAAAAATAGAAAATTTAATAAGTGCACCAGATCGATTCCATTACGTATCTAAAAAAAACCTGTTAAAAGAAATTGCTCGAAAAATTTCTCGTTTAAAATTAAACTCAAACACAAAACATGTGTCTAAAAATGTGTATCGAAGTGTGTGTATACAAACGTATATAAAAGTTGTATAAAAACGTGTGTATAAAATTGTGTGTATTAAAAAGCGTAATTTTTTTTTAAATTGACTTAGCGCGAGATTTTCGGAGTCTATGGGATCAGTTTTGACGCTAAAATCGTCTGTCAAAGTTCAAATTTTCTCGCGTATAAAAACGTGTATATAATTGCACGTATAAAAAAGTGTGCATAACATCGTGGATAGAAATGTGTGTATTAAAGTCAAAGTATCATTACTAAGTTTTTAACGAAAAAAAATGTCAAAGGACTAACGGGAGAAGTCCACGTAGAGCAAATGACCAAACTATAACTTTTCTAATTTGTAACCGGTCAAACAAGTCACATTTTGGTCAATATTACGTAAATTAGTAAGTATTTGAAAGTATGTTGGGTAGATATGGAATAAAAAAAGTATCTTGCGTACATTAGTTAATTTGAACAAAAATGTTACATAAATTCAGCCTTTCCCCTCAAATAAATAAATAGTAATTAATAAATTATAATTCCGAATATTATTATTAATAAATAATAAAATAAAGTTTTTATAAAACTAAAATTATTTTTCGTATTATTATTATTATTATTATTATTATTATTATTATTATTATTTTAACCATCACTTTATTAGAAACAAAAAGGGATTTAAAACAAATTTGATGGGATTTACAACAAATTATTATTATTATTATTATTATTATTATTATTATTATTATTATTTATTATTAATAATTATTATTATTATTATTTTTTTTAATCAAAAATTCAAATTTTATTAATCACACAAAATTGGAAGGGAGCCGCGAAACAAGCTGCGCGCCCACCCCTTTTTGAATACAAAAACTAAGTCTAACATAAAAAAACCACCACTCCTCGCGTCATTAGAATGACAACCAGCTAACCGCTTAAGATGCGAGAGAGTACCCATCGCCTCCACCTCAAACTCCCCGAAAGTCGAGAAGGCGAATGGAATAAACGAGTTACCATGCTCAGCACAAATAGAAGAATACTTCCTCTTCTTCTTCTGAACAGCCGACTGCAAAGCACTCCCGGGAACCCACGAATCCAACCCCGCCCCTACAAACGGAGAAACCCCTGTAACATCTAAACACGCATCTTTGCCCTGGGACCAATTATTATTATTATTATTATTATTATTATTATTATTATTATTATTATTATTATTATTATTATTATATAACTAGTTCAAATTAGGGGGGTTCATATTGCTGCAACAGGCCAAGCCATAAGAGGTTAAATACAATTTTTGCACTAGTATTATCAAAGGTATACCCAGGTCAGCTGGCATACCTTTGTTGCTTAAGGATTGAGCTGGGAGACAAGTGTTCGATTCCTGGCAATGGCTAAAGATGGGGACACCACCTCAGTGGTCCTCGTGGCGACCCGACCCATTGACCGGTTCAGACCGGACCCGAAACAGACCCGGTTCGACTCGGTTCAGACCCGGTTCAACCCGGTTTAGACCGGCTGACATCAGCAATGACATCAGCAACACGTGGCGGCGGCTGGCCAATTCCAGCGCGCCACGTGGCACTGACAACAATTATTATTTCGCAGGTACGAGGTACAGGTGTCAGATGACGTGGCGGTGGCTGACCAATGGGTGGCTGACACGTGGCAGTATGAGGTAGGGCTGATAGTGGTAGTGGCGGCGCTGACATGTCAGTCCTAGGATCAGATGTGGCAGAGCACAATGACGGCTGACCATTCAATTGTTGACACGTGGCGGCGGCGCACCACGTCAGTACCAGGTTTCAGTGATCAGTACGAGGTGGTTGTGTGCCAGTGGTGGCTGACCACTCACAGCTCGCCACGTGGTAAATTTCGATGTAAACAAGAAAGTGGGCGTAAGCCAGGTATATTAATGCATGTGTCAGCCCAATGATGGGCGCATGATCCCAACCCATGATGAGTTGTCAGTAATTTTGGAGGAAACAAGAGTATAAGCGTAACTTCCAAGCTAAGAAAGAGAGTGAAAAGACTATTCTACCCTCACTTTCATCAGCCTATATAAAGATCTCCTCCATCTCTTTTTTTTGGTGTTAGCATAGTTTTAGAAATTAGTTTTCTCTCTAGTTTTCTTTTCATTTTATAAATGTAATTTTACTTCTCCAAGCTTTGTAATCTTTCATTTTTAATAAAATTCAAGTTTTAGTTTATTGATTGTCTTTTTACTTTAATTCTCATTCTACCTTTCTTTTACTTCTTATTATAATCAATCTTATTATTTTAGGATAAGTTCTTATAACTTTTTCCAAATAAGTTAGATTTATATAAAGTTTGAAATAATTGATTTTATTTCAAGCTTATTGTTGCCTTATTTTCGTAGATCTAGCTTATTGTTGGAGGATTTATTTAATTAGCTTTTTATATCTCATAAGTTCTAAGCTTAGGCTTACAACTTATTTATAAGCTAGTCTTTTTTATTTAATTGCTTTAGTTTATATATTAGTTTATCTTAGATCTATTAGTTTTAAATTTTAAAAATTAAAAATACTTTCATAAAACCAAAAAAAAAATAGTTAGATTTATTAGTTTTTATACTAATTAGTTTAGATCTATAAGTTTTAAGCTTAAAATTTAAAGTCTTTTCAAAAAATCAAAAAAAATAGTTTAGATGTATTAGGTAATTGATAAAATAGTATAGATCTATTAATTTTTAGTTTAAAAATTATAAAATTGTTATAAAACTAAAAAAATATTTTAGATCTATTAGTTTTATTCGAGTCTCTTTATATAATTTTAATAGTTGCTTATTATTCTAACCTTTTTTGTTTTTTGTAAACTTGGCAAATCGATTTATCAAGTTTGGTAAAGAGCTTATGGTTGATTAATTTGGTTCGAGTTTGATTTGGTTGGTCGTGTACTTTACGGGCCATATTTTGTTTCTTTTGGGAGGTCGTGTACTTTACGGGCCATATGTTGTTACTTATGACTGATTTTGTTTAGAGCGTTTTCTACGTACCACGGGTACCAAAGTTCTCTCCTTTTTATTTTTCATAGCTTAAGCGTTTTAGTTTAAATAATTAGTTTACTATAGTTTAAATTGGTTTTTTTTAAATATATCTCTTTTATTAAAATCGGTTTAATTAGTTTTAAATATTGTTATTATTTTAAAAATTAGATTTAAAGGTTTAAAAATTAGTTTTCATTTAGATAGGCTTGTTATTAGTATAAAGTTTACACCTTTTTGTGATTATTAAGCTTATTAGTATATAAATTTTCAAGCTTTATCATCTAAAATATTAATAAGCTAAAAAGGTTAGAGCTTTACGCTTATTTTTTAAGTTTATCTTTGTGATTTCATTTTTTATCACTTTTACTTGTTATTGTGTGCTTCCATTTAGAGTAATTTTGCATTTAGATTTATTAATATTTTTAATTATAGTTTATTTTTGTTGCATTTTGATTTTAAATTGTAGTTTAATTATATTTCATTTTAGATTAATTTTATATGAATTATTTGCGCTTTTACTTTTATATATTCCTTAGCCTAAATAATTTTTCTCATTTTAGTTTAATTAGACAATAGATACCAAGCAATAATAATTAACCAAAAACAAATAAATTTTGTCTTAAGTTGTAAATCAAATCGAGTCGAGTCGAGGAGAAAACGATATACTAAAATATGGTTATTAATGAGTGATTGGAGAAATATTTTTTTTTGCTTGTTTAGGTGCTAATCATGCCTTCGGAATATCAACAAGATCACCAACGCACTAAACAATATATGCCAAACCTAGCTGAAATGTGTCCTTCCCCTCAAATTTCAAATACCTATTCTTCACTCCAGAATCGTTGCTTTCACGATGGTAGAGTTGTCCAAAATGACATTGAGGGCTATATATATACTCAGTCGATGTTCGGACAAATCGAGTTTGATTGTTTGTTGAACATCAAGGAGTATATATATCCCGAATTTCTTTTGGAGTTCTTTAGAGAATATTCTCTCGTGTTTGATAACGATAGAGTATATGTTAGGTTCATCATTGATGGTCGACTCATTCAACTCTGTCTCGATGACTTTGGTCAAGCTCTCCGTGTTCCATTTAGAGGCACTTGTCGATTTACACATAAATGGAAGCTTGATGCTCTCCTTGAACCCTTCGACTGAGCTCCAAATGAAAATGAAGAGATTGACCTTGACTTCATCCTTGATGTCATTTGTAAAGAGCGTAGTGGAAACGTTGTAAGAAGTCTCCATTCAAACAAGCGTCGGGTGAAACACTTGGAGGTTCTCTTAAGCGACCTTAATGATTGTATGGTCTGATGGGCCGGCGCGTATGGCGCACATGTTATGTTGAATCGCTACCAACGCCAAGTACAATCTTGCATATTTTATCGCTCGACGAATCAATTATGCTCTTTCCAAACCTAAAACAAATCTTCCCTATGCCATGCTCCTTACTCGCCTTCTTAAGAAGGTTGGTGAAGACTATCCCGACATCAACATTTCTCGCATTCGTTCGGTCAAACGAGTTATGCTACCTATTCAAAAGGTACAACCACGAAAGCCGAGAAGTGATCGAGGTTCGAGGAAGTACGATCCACAAGAGTCCGATGATGAGGACTTTGATATGTCACCAAGTGATGGTGGTGGTGTAGGCACTAGTACTCATTTTGGCTCTTTGAGTGACTCCCATCCATCCATGGAAACTTTCATGGACGGGTTAGACGAAACTATCCCTCCTCCTCACTTTGCCACTAGTAGACTTCCGGATAACTTGGGACTTGAGGATGTCTATCGTGCTAATCTTAAAACCCAAAGTGAGTTGTATGATCATCGAGTGGAGTCAAGAGGATCGTTCAAGAGCATAAGCAAATTGATCAAGGGACTTGGCAAAAAGAAGAAGTGAAGCTTTGGATAATCATGGTTAACATGTTTGTAAACATGTTTGTATTGTTGAACATTATTTCTTTTATCTTTCTTTATTTAGGATGTTATGTGTTTTAACTAATACTTTGTGTTTGGATCATTTAGTATTTTAATCCTAATTGTCTATGCGATCGATCCTTCAATTTGCATAGCTTAATGCATCTTATGTGTTAGTTAGCTTCCTAGTTTTTGATTAACAGTTCACCTTGGCTTGATAAACCTTTGTGTAAAATCTGGCTAGCAAAACTTTCAGGAAGTTCATTTTATCGAACCCACTGGGGGAGTTTCTTTATCTATGTCGCGGTTCTTTATCGATAACGAACCGCGCTTGTCTATAAGGAACCGTCGTTGTCTGTTCCGAGAGAATCTTTGCTTTACACTGTTTTTCCTTAATCTGTGTAAACATTGATAAAAATTTTGCAAAAACCTGCACTTTCCGAAACTAGGCTACCTAATTTCATTATTCACATAAAATAATTTTAACCCATTACTAGTTTGGATCAACCCTTCCTCTTCTTAAACCCCTCCTTGTTTATCTTGTTCTTCATCCATTAATCTTCTTTCTAAACCTCTTCACAACCATGGTGTCCACTAGAACATCCAACTCTTCCAAAATTTCCTCATCCAAAAGAAACCTTAAGATGAGATTCAAGTTTCCTAAACTTGGTTCTCCATCTTCTCACAAACACATGATTGAATCTTCTCTTATTTTCATATCTTCATCACTTTCACCACCCCTCACTCCATGCAAGACCAACTCAACCCATGGTACTAACCATTCACATGGTTCTACCTCTTCTTCATTCCAATCAAGAATGAAAGAGTTAATCTCACCCTTCACTCCTAGTCCTCCCTTGGATGTGAATACTCAACCTCAACCTCAATCTCATCAAATAATTCCTTTTGTTTTTTAGCCTCTTCTTTTCACTCCACCAAGTTCACCCATTTCACCCATATCACCCTTGGACACTATGCCTCCACCACCTCCTCCTCCCTCAAACACTCTACTTTTGGGTATTCCCATTTCCTGCTTCTTAGGTGATCCACACTTATTTGACATTTTCATTTACAATGGAACCAATTGTCCTTGTTGCTTGAACAACTTCCACCTCATTGATATCCTTAGGTTGGAGATAATTGGGGCTCACATCAAGTTGCAAAGCTTCTTGTTGAACCTATTTGCTAATCCTCCTCTTCCTAGGAGATGAATGATGATTTTCAAAATCAAATGTTTTTAAATAAAGTCAAGCCAAATAAGACTATGTTATCAAGAACTAGTTTAAGCTAACTTTGTATTAGTTAGTTGTTATTTCTTTTCTTGTATTTCATTTCCTTCATGAGTTTTTCATGAAGATGTTCTATGGATTTAGTTTTTATGTGTTTCAAACCTATGTGGTCACATTAATCGAATTCAATTTATTTAAAATTGAATCTAAATCTATCACAACCTCTAAAACTTGACTAAAAATTGGTTCAAAATGTTATCTAAATATTTTGTCACCCTTTGTCAAGACATTCTTTGCGAGTGTGTTGCTTTTATGCAACCCTAGCATATTCTAGTGCTAAAAGAGGTAAAAATCCAAGATTTGCAAATTTTTGAAAGAGTCTTATTTTTCTCCAAAACTTTGAAAAATCATGGTTTCATGTCCACTATATGCGGCTCAATAGCAGTCGCATGGCTCCATATCGATATGGAACCGCCGGTCCCTATAAGGAATCGCGGACAGCAAGCCCGTTTTTGGCTTATTTTTTGTCTTTCTTCTTTGACCACTGTCTTTGTCAAGATTCTTTGTTTAACCAATTTGGCTAAACATTCCTTAAAACCTTTTGCTTTCATTTCAAATCTTTGACTTGTCTATTTTCTTTAAATTCTTCTCTTTTGGGAGTTCTCCTCTTCATCCCTCACAATGTCTAATTCTTCCTTTCCTAACATTGACATATCCTTGTCACAATCTTCTCAACTTAAATCTTCTTCTTCTAAGCTTTCAAAGAAACCGAAAATCTCGGTTTTACCCGTTTAGATCAAAAAGAGCAAGAGTCCTCATGATTCATCTTCTCCCAAACCTTCTAAGAATTCGTCTTTCTCTTCGATCAAATATTGGAATGAGACTTACTCTATAAATCCAATTACCGGAGAAAAGGAAATTCTTTCACCACCACCTAAACCATTCAACACTCCTCAACTCAATGACATATCTTCTTTCCCAAACCTCACTAGGCATTGTGAAAACATTTCTTATCTATTATGTCCCTCTCCCTCAAACTCTCATCTTGATGGTCCTCCCCCATCTAACGACTTTGTTTTGCATCATGGATCCTCGTGTGCTTGTTGACGATCTCAATAAATTGAACTTGCTCATGTTTATGACAAGCTAAATTTCCTTGAATTCCTCCTCACTCGACCTCCTCTCAAAGTTTCCGTTCCCGTGAACAAAACTTCGAATGATGCCTCGTCGTCTTTCTATTCCAATTAAGGCACATTTTGTACTTTAGTTGTTTGAGTCAATAAAACTTAAGAAATCTTGGAAGATTATCACTACTAGAGTAGTTTATTGATGAGACTGCAATTATAAATAGTATCATCGTCCAAATCGGGCTTAAAACGCTTAAAATATCATTAAAATACCCCAAAATATGCTTGTGTTTGTTCATTGTGTATTTTTGGTACGGATATCGTGAAATCAACAAAAGATCACAAGAATCAAGAAAAAACGAACACGGGAAACGAAGCCGCACAAAGAACCAGACCCGAATCATGATTTTCCAAAGAAGTCCTTGAAGTTTAAAGATTTGGCAAGATTGGTCCCTCAACTTTTGAAGACTTGCCACTTTTGACCCTTGTAAATCTCAAAAGTTACAAGTATGGTCCTTAAGTTTCAAAATTATACATGAAAGGCCCTTGAAGATTCAAGAAAATGCATTAATGGTCCTTGAAACAAGTTTGCAAACTTCTTTGTGGCCAAAGTAGAAAAATACAGACTTCATTATAAAGGGTTTTGAGTTAAAAGGCTGTTAAAACTTTATGTGACAAAGTTATGGGAATGGAAGGACCAAAGTTGGGAAGACAAGTAAACTCCATACCACCACTCTCCTCCTGCCACGTCCCCCACTCCACACCTTTCCACCAATCCCATCATACCACCCCTCCACATCACTTTTCCACTCAAACTTTTTTATATATAACAGATTTTAAAAATCTGTTTACACTAATTGGTTTTTAGGGAAACACGAATTTAAACCTAATAAACCCCTAAACACAATCTAACACCACTATTCACCCATCTCCCTAATCCATAAACCCTAACTCTAATCATTCCCAAAACAAAGGGTTTTCCCCTCAATCTTTCTAGAATAACTATTAACCCTCACCTAACCAAAACCCACTACCCAAATAATCCACCAGCTCACCTGTGGACCCCCCTTGTACCTCCTCTTCACCAGTCACTTTCCCCAAACCCCCAAAACCCGACCAAATCAATGTCCCATGGCCTTTTCTTCCTCCCAAAGTCTCATTTAACGTTTGAGATCATCCAAGACAACTGGCATCTACTGGCAAGTCACAAGACTCCCCTTTGACGATTTTGAAATATGTTGACTCAAGGGCTTTTCAGGAAAATCATAGCTAGGGTTTTCAATATTGTTTCAGAGTTCTAGTATCTTCTATCTTAGCTTATAAAAGGAGAATGCAACATGTGCATATCCCTTTGTTCTAGATTTTCTTTGTAAACCAGATTTTATAAATAGTTAAAGTATATTTTCAGCCTTGCATTTAATCTCTAAGTTCCAGTAGTGTAATCTTGTTTTTTTTAATTTGTCTCTTTTATGTTTATGCACTTGTTATTTCAGTCACCAAAAAAATCTGTTTGTCAAAAAAAAATATTTTTGGTTAAGTAAATTTGGAACCCAAGGATTCTTGTTTGATTGTGGATACTTGGTTTGACAACCCAAGCATCAGCAAGAACAAGAGTTCTTGTTACTTTGTGTTCTAGTGTTTTTCAAAAATTTGTGTTTCAAAAAGTGTTCTAAAAGGTTTTCATCAAATCTTGGTTACTGTTCTATAAGCTCACCATAAGCTGCTGACAACAGCTTATGGTTAGCTCTTGAAGCTTGTGTTCCATCTTGTTTTCTTAGCAGGTACTTTCATTTTCATTGAAGATATAAGCTTCTTGGACTGCTGTAGTCCAAGAGCTTGGTCTGTTGTAGACCTCTCAACTAGAGAAGCTCCTTGCATAAGCCAGAACCCCATAGATAAGCTAAAAATGAAGATGGCATCAGCTTTCCATTGTGTGGCTTGAATGTAAGCCACATAAGGTATTTTTGGCTTGAACCCCCATTTTTCTGTGTTTTATGATTATTTCTTGTGTATCTTGCATGTGGACTGCTCTTGTATGAGATTTAGGTTATTTGTAGTAGATTTGGTGTTTCAAACTTGTTTGGTAGTCATTGTTCAAGATTGGTTAGATTCTACTCATTCGTTCTTTGTTAAAAATCTTGGTTCTAGTTAGTAAAGGGGTGTTTGGATTTGGGTCTTAACTAATTTTGGGTGACACAAAGGTAGGTTAAAACCAGTTATACACACTCTAAATAGGTAATAACAAGGTTTATCAGTAGGTTGTTTCAAGTTTGATGGTTTAAAAGGATTTTGCATGTTAAAATTTGGTAAAAAGCAGTCAAGTTATATCAGTAGGCTTATCTAGTTGGTTTTAGTGTTTTTTATTTTGAAAGTTGGTAATCTGTTAGGGTAAGTTGTAATCTAGGATTTAGAACTTGTTTGTTGTGGTTTGGTGATAATTTGATCAAGATTGGGTGGTTTGAATCTCACAAAATGGCCATTTAGATCAGCAATTTATGCCCAGACCATACCAGCCATATCAGTAACTCTATTATGCTAGATTTCATGTGATTTTTGTGTTTGAGTTATGTGTTTTCTTGTTTAAACTGACTCCCTACACTCCACTAAGTGTAGGGGTGCCATTTGTGTCCAAAGAAACCAACAAATCAGCTCACAAACCGTCTTTGTTTGTTTTCTGTGACCAAGCAGTGGGAAAAAGTTCCCACTGCTAGTATAAAGTTTCCCACTGCTACACTATAAAACAAAACAATCAGACCTGTCAACATCAGATCTTGACTTTTTTGTCTTTTGTGACCAAATTTGTGTATTTTTCATTCTTTTTATTTTCTTTGTTTTGTTTATTTAATTTAAGATTTTTTAGTAAGTTTAATTTTATTTTACTGTTCATTTGTTATTTTTAGAGTTTAATTAAGATTTAATTAGTTTTATATTAAACTGTTTTAGCGTTTTAGTGTAAAAAAGTATTACTTTTCATCTTTTAAATTTTTCTTGGTTCAAGTTAATTGTTTTAAGGTTTTTAAAATAGAAATTTCACTGTTCACTTTATTTATTTATTTTTTTAGATTTAATTTAAGTTTAAATAGGGTTTTAATCAAACTGTTTTGTCTTTTAGTGGTAAAAAGTACTTTTTCAACTTTTTCTATTTTTCTACTATATAGCATTATAAAATAGGATTTTTCAAAAAGTAAATTTAATTTTAGCATTATTTTATTATTTTTAAACATTATTTTAGTTTAAAAAATGTTTTTAGTATTTAAAAAATAAATAAATAGTTTCTAAAATTTAGAAAAAATACTTTTTAGTGTTTAATTAATATAACTAAGGTATTAGTTTGATAAAATAATATTTTGGGCTTTTTTTAATTATATTTAATTTTAGGGTTTTAATTAGCATTTAAAATTGAATAGTAAATTAATAAAAGGTTTTAAAATTTATTTATTTAATTTTTATTCTTATTTATATTATTTTAAACTTAGTTTTATTTTTTAATTAATTTTTAGGTTTAATTTTAATTTCGTCGCGTTTTACGTATTTACGTCATCGTTTTTACGTTTTACGTCGTAGTGTAGTCGTGGTGTAGCTCGTCTTTAATTTTCTTTCTCTAAACCCAAAAACGACACTAATTCAAACTTGATTTTATATTATTGGCTTAACAACTACACCTCCGTCGAGAACTAACTCGCACTTATCGGTTTTACGGTTTTCCTAAATCGTAAGACTGAATACTTGCCCGCTTTATATTCCTTTTTCCTGAAAGAGTGTAAAAATACGTACATCAACTTTGGCGCCGCTGCCGGGGAGGTGTGTTAGCCTTATATATATCGTATTTGTGTGAGTAGTGCGTTTTTGCTTTTCAATTTTTGGAAAGCGTATATAACGTACATACTCATTTTTGTTATTTTCTCTATTATATTATAGTATCCAAATAAATCGTGTTTAGTTTTCCTAAATTAAACACAAAACAATCATTTAATATATTATAGATATATTGGTTTTCGTTTTTCTTGTGAATATTATTAATATATTGTATACGTATAACAAATAATTTACAATATCTCCAAAAGCGTGAAAACGTAAACTTAATTGGGATTTCATCACTCAATTATTGTATTCGAATCTAAAGCAAAAGTTTAAAGACAAAATAAATAAATACTTTCATGAGACTTAATTTCGATTAAAACAAACTATAAGGTGGGTATAAGGCGGTTGTATTTCACGACCAAAGGGAAAAAGGCTCTTAAGTGCTTAGTGTCGCCTCGTTTCCCCCGCATGCTTGTGCGTGCTTTGAGAAAGAGAGCTCATCTAGGGTTTTGCTGCCCAAGTATTATCTACGTATCATATATATTTGCTTGTTTTCAAGATTAAACCCTCTTGAACGTTTTGGTGTTCCACCAACGTTCTAAAGTCATCGAAGGAGTTCACCCCACGTGATCGTTTTCATTCCTTGAGGCTCCTTTAATAGAGAAATTGATTCGAGAAGAGATTTGTAGATTTGAATCTACGTAATACACCCAAATCCAAAAATAAATAAAAAACAATCAAAAACAAAAAAAATTGAAAAAACCAAAAAACCGCAAAAAGAAATAATAAGTGTGAAAACACTTATCCTTTTGCCACTAAAATTAAGGAAAAACAAGACCGAATCATGTGTTTATTATCATAAATGTCGGAATTACGCGTGGTTTTGTGTTTTTGTGTTAAAATAGGTACAAATGATCAAAACAAGAGAAAACACGGGATTTCACAGTCAAATGTTGAAGAAAAGTGCAAAAAGAGACGAAGACAAAGTCAAAGATCAAAAGTTTGCCCTAGTTCACAAAAACCGGCTAAACCGACACGTTTTTGAAGAATCAATCAAGGAAGCCGAAATCGAGCTCAATTTTTAGCGGATTAAATCTTTTTAAGATAATCGAGCTTCGTGGGTCCCACATTAACTAAATGGGTTTTGAAGGCCCATTTATGAGATTTAAACTTCATATTTAACCAAAAGCCCATTTCAAAAGCCCATTTGATTGAAATTTGAACAAACGGATGGAATTAGTTTTATTGGGCCAGGCCCATTTGTGAACAAGAAAAACATAGGATGGTTACATGATCAAAAACGAAAGTGAGTTACTTCCTGGGTAAACTTTAATACCTTGGTCTCACATATCACTCACACGTGTAACCTTCAACACTCTCCCCACACGTGTCTTGATACAATAAGTTACCCACTTCACACAAAAAAAAATTCTCCTATCACACGTGTCTACAAACACACAAATTAAATAATTCTTACCCCACTTCCTTAATTGACCGGTCAACCCTCAAAACATGTTTACCCCTCACACGTAACCCAATTTTCCCCCACCCACACTATTAAACAAAAACGTTTTTACCCCATTAATTCCCTTTTCGTTAATAACAAGGAGGAGTCAAACTCCTTGGTCAACTTTCCCCACGTTTTTATCCCTCACCCCACTTTTCATTTAATAAATAAATTACCCCACCTTTATTTATTCATTCGTGCCTCTCACTGTTACCCATCTCTCTCACTCACACAACTTCATCTTTTTCACCACAAACCCTAATTTTCCCATCACAAATTTATATTATTAATTTTGGGGCTTTTACTCTTATGGGTTAATTCACACAAAGGAGAATAAATTCCCCCTTTAATTCAGATCAAACACTCATCAGTGGTCCTAATCCAAATCATGATGTGGCTAATTCCTTCTTTGTGATTGGTTGTGACAACACCCTCCACCAATCCCTCCAATCATTCTACACCACATCATCAATCCGTGGCACAAGGTTTAATTACAACCGTTTGATCAAAAGAAAAAGAAAGAGAAGATGAAGAACTGCCAAGATTTGAAGCCTTGCTCACCAAGTTTAGGGTTTCTTTATAAAAACCCCATCTCCAAGATGTAATAAGCAGCTTTTTCTTTATTTTTCAGTTTTTTAATTAATTTTAGGAGTAGGGTTAAATTAGATTTAATTTTCAGCAAGATTAGATTAGGGTTAATGTATTTTTTTATTCCAGTCTTGTAATTTTTAATCAATTAATGAAAAAAAAGTTTTATTGATTAATTTTCGTCTATTTTAAATTTCTATTTTAGCAATTTAAATTTCATCTTGAATCTCTCCTATTTATATTACTGTTAATTCGATTATTAAAATAAAAAAAAGAAAAAAAATATAATAAAAAAATGTCCGAGAGCTACTGTTACGGTTCATTTGGTTCAAGAGGTGTTGATTCGGTTCGAGTAGTTGTAGCGAGACTTTGATTTGATGTTCTTGGGGTGATTTAAAGGTGGTGTTTGATTTGTGATTCGGTTCACAAGGTGGCTCAGCGCCAACCTTCGACTCAAAGGTTTCGACACAAGGTTTGATTTCTTTTTACTTTTATAAGTTTAGTTTATTGTTATTTTTTTATCTGCTTATTTGGGTTGTTTGTTTACTGTTGAATCTGTTTAATTGGGTGGTACTGTTAATCTGCTTATTTAGTTTTAGAGTTTTATTTACTTTGTTTGAGTAGTGTCTATTTCAGCTTATTAGATTTACTTCTCTAGGATTAGGTTTAGTTAAAGATGCTTATTCAGTTTTGCGTTATATGTTTTGAGTGGCTTACTTGCTTATTTTCAGTAGTCATATGTTTAATTTTCCTTTTTGCTTATTTGGTTTGGATTTATGTAGATTTGCTTATCGATTGTTTAATTTTATTTGTTCTAGCTAATTATTAGCTTATTTGATATCTGCTTATTTAATATCTGTTTGTTTCATTTGCTTCTTATTTTTAGTTTAGTGTGTTTTACTTACTAGTCTTGCTTATTTTTATTTTCAGCTTATTTACTTATCTGTTATTTTAGTCTAGTTTGAATGTGCTTATTTTGTTTTTTAGAATTACTGATTAAACTGTTTGACTACAGACCCTTTTGGTCTGTTGGTCCTTGAATCCCAAAAATCCAAAAATATAATATTAGCATAAAATTTGTCCATTGAGGGAATCGAACTCGTGACCTCTCGTACACCTGTCCGACGACCCAACCATCTCGTCTGGACTACTTTTTGTTTAAGTTTCGCATAGTTTCATTAATATAGGGAATTTAGTTAGTGGCAGTTTTAAATTAAGTTATTAATTAAATTAGTTTAAGTTTATTTTAAATTTATTTATTTTATTTAAAAAGTTTATTTAAATTTTCTTTTAATCTGTTTTTATAAAATAATAAAAAGAAAAATATATATATATTTTAACTTTTAATTACTTTTAAAATTAGTTTAAATTTTATTAGTTTTAAATTTAGTTTTATTAAGTTTTCATTTAAAGCTATTTTTTTTTAAAAGTCATTTAAAAGTTTTTAGTTTTATTTTTAAAATAGCTTTTACATTAATTTTTCAATTGAGTTTTTAAATTAGATTTATTTCAAAATAGTTTTTATTAAAATTAGTTTAAAATAGTTTTTAAGTTAAATTAGTTTTAAATAGTTTTCTTTTAATTAAATAGTTTTTAATTAGATTAAAATTTCCAAAAAGTTTCATTTTACCAAAAACAAAGTTAAGTCGAAACGTTAATTGGATATCAAATTCGAGTCGAGTCGAGGAAAAACGAACTTAATTGAACATGCAAAATCCTAATTTCAAATGGCGCCGCTGCCGCTTCGCTCGTGCGATTAACGATTTTTCGTGAAGACGTTGGATTTTGGGATCCGTTCTTTTTGAACGTTACGTTTTTTGTTAACATAATCAAAAATACAAAAAAAATCAAAAACTTAAAAATACAAAAAAAAAATTAGAAAAATACAAACGCAAATTATTTCCTAAGATTTGCACCACAAAAATTAAAAAATAAAAAAGTAATACTTTTCCTAAAGTATTACACCAAAAATATTACGTATTAGTGTTATTTTTTTAATTCGATTTCTTTCGATTTTTCTTGTGAATATATATTTTTATGAAAAAATACAAAAAGATTTTATATATTACGTAGCATAATAATTACTGTTATTTCGATTTCTTTCGACACTACCATGGATAATCGTCCGATTTAGGAAATCTTGCAAGAAGAGCGTTATAAGATTGTGTCCTAGGAGTGTTCGACTTGTGGTGGGCCTCATGCTTATTTTAATTGTGACAAAACTTATGAGGAGGTTTATAATAATGAGGAAAGTATGTGTTATGATACTAATACTTATTTTGGCTCCCCTAGTTTTCCTACAACTAGTGACCCACCACAATATGATCCACAGTTTTATGGGGAATTTCAAAATCAATGGTTTTCAAATAATGAAGGTTTTCCAAATGAAGGCAATTTTCAAAACTATAAGCAAGGGAATATTTCACAACCTCAAATGGATTTAATTCTTAATAAACTTGAGGAACATGATAGATTTTTAAGATAAATGCAAAAGGAAACCGATAGGAAATTCATGCTCATTTTAGAAACCTATCAAGCTCAATGTGATATTGAGCCGTCTTTGAGAGTTGATATTGAGGCTAACACCACTACTAGTAGTGATGTTCCCACTGTGGATCCTTCCATCTCTCCGCCAAAAAAGGAGAGACAAGGCCCGGAGATTATCATGAGTTTTACTCACCCTCCGGTGTTGACACCCACGGATACTATTAGCTCTCCTCTTTCCTCACCTATTGAGGAAATTCCCGAGATTATTCTTGAGCCTTCATTACCCGTTGATGACCCCATTTCTTTTATGACTCCTTCACCTACACCTTTAAATGACTTTATGCTTTCTTCAAAACCTCTTAGCGAGACATGTTTTGATAAACCAATTTTTGAGGTGTGTGAGTGCATAGAAGAAGAACCCATAAGCTGTCCTACACCTAAGGAGTTTTTAGATAGGGATGAGTTATCTTATGATTCCGACTACATTTTTAATTATTCCTCGGGATCGGATGAGGATGATTCTCCTATTTTACCAAGACCAACTTTTGAAAACCATGATACTAATGATTTATCGGATTCTTTACTCCTTAGCATTGACTTTTATACCCCGAGTATTGAGAAATTCCATCACGAGGATGCTTTTTATGATCCCGTGTTATTGGATTTCTCGCATGAGCTTAATTGTGATCATGGTATTGATGAGAAGGAAAATGGTGTTTTAAAACTTAAATATTGATATTGATTTTGAGAACTCGGACTTTGATAAATTCACATTTGCCTCTTCACCAATTACTTTTGATTCTACCATCGATTCTCATTCAATTCTCGAGGAGTTACCTAATCAACACTCCTCTAATGAGAATTACGTTTACCACATTCGTGAGGATTTAACTTATCAACAAATCCCACAAATGAATGATGGTTTCGTACTTGATCATGATCTCTTCGAGAGAATTTCTAAAATCCTCAATGAGGGGAACGACAAACCTTTGTTTGACGAGTCTATCTATGATGAAGAAATCGAAGAGATTCACGTTCATGAGGATGAATGCTTTGACCCGGGAGGTGACATTGACCATTCTATGATTGATACCTTTACGGCTTTGCCGAATAGTGACCATCCTTTGTCTTTGGGGGATGACAATTTGTCTCCTTTACCCATCCCACCTCCCGTGGATCACGACCTCACATATTTCACATATGTTGAGAGGACCTTTTTACCGTTTATGACTTATCCTCATGCCTCTCATTTATTATGTTCCTCTGGGACCGAGGACAAGATTTTTGATCCCGGTATTACATTCGAGGCTTCCCCCATGGACCATTTAATTTGGGGTCGAGTCAGGCTCGTGACTCGGTTAACAAAAACAAGCGCTTCTCGGGAGGCAACCCGATTATCTATCTTTTATCTATTTTCTAGAATAAGTGTAGGGGGAGCCGTGTAGGTTGTTTGTTTTGTGTGTTGTGATTGTGCAGGGACATGTGCTTAATGATCCACTTTTGGTGCTTTTGACACGACCCGTGTTCCCGTGTTTCCCGTGTACCCGGTTCCTTCGATAAGTTTTTGCTATTGTGATTCAATCATGTATATAAATAAGACGAATAAATGTAATCACTTTAGTTGTCTGATAGGTGTGTAAACACCCATCCTTTTACCACTTAATTCGGGCTAAAACGAGACCAAAACACGTATTTAATATCATTTGTTTGGAATTATGCGTGGTTTTTGTGTTTGATGTGTTTTCAGAGCCAACCGGATAAATATTGAAGAAAACATGGGATTGCACAGGTTTTACTGAAGAAAAAGACTCAAGATAAAGTCTATTGTCCAAGAGATGCAAGAGATTTGAAGTCGCTGGGCCTATTCGAAGATTTATCGAAGAAAAGGACCAAAGATGGAAGATTTATATAAGTCGAAGAAACTCAAGTCTATTAAACGAAGAAATTAAAAGACGAGTTGAATTTAATCGACAACAAATCCCGAATCAGAATCGAAAACGGAAACTTTTCTGAAAAGACGAAAAGACACGAAGAACGGGAGAAAGCCCACTCACCAACCAAAGGAAACACCTAATAAATAGGCCATCCCACACACATTTTAGAGCTAGCTAGTTTTTCTTTCTTCCTCCCTTTTCCTTTCCTCCTGGTTCGTAGAACACCATCACCACTAGGGTGATTGGTGATTTTTATTATTATTTCTTTGATCTTGTAATTTTAATCCTTGTTTCATCTTGTCAAAACATTAATCATTTAATACCAAGTTCTTGTTTAATCTTTCCAATTAATCTTGTTCATCTTCATCTTTATCTTCAAGTTCTTAAGTTTTATTTTTCTTGATTTGATCTTCAAAAGTTGTTTGGATTCGTGTTTTTATTAGTGGGATTTGTTGCTTATATTGTCTAAATGATTTGTGTTTAATCTGGTAAAATCTTTTTAAGTGTTTGATTTGATTTTGATTAATTTGGTGTTCCGTGTTCTTCGCTTTAACTGTTTCTGTAACTGGGTTTCCAAAACTTCCGAATCAGCCAAAAAGTTCCGAATGAGTTCTTCATTCGGAAACTTCCGAACCAAGCCTTAGAGTTCCGAATCAAGAGAAAACTTCCGAATCAAGCTTTCATCCGGAAAGTTCCGGATCAGTCATAAAGTTCCGAACCAAGCCCTTCATTCGGAAGTTTAGAACTTCCGAACCAGTAACTTCCGGACGAAGCAAAAGTTCCGAATCAACCTTTTCATTCGGAAAGTTCCGAATCAAGCTGAAGGTTCCGAATCAAGAGAAACTTCCGATCCAGCAAGTTCCGAATGAGTGAATAGTGTTTTCCGAATCAGATAGTTCCGAATCAAGGTCTAAACTTCCGAATCCGTTAATTTTGAGTTTAGTTACTGTTTTACTGTTGATTATTTACTGTCTCTTTACTCATTTTTCACAATTTACATCTTAACTTTAATTTTAAATTGAACTTTAAATTTGCAACCAAGTTTTTGTTAATCTTAATTAGAGTAATTGCCTTTGATTTAAACTTTCATTTTCATTTATTATTAGAATAGAAAACCAACCCCTTTATTTAGTAACCAAGAACAATCATTCCACTTAAGGCCTAGATCAATTCGAGAGGATATCGAGAGACATAAAATTGAACCATACAAAATCCTTGTATCAAATGGCGCCGCTGCCGGCTCTTCTCGTTAAGATCAAAAGTTTTTTGTGAGAAATTGGATTTTGGGATCCGTTCCCCGTGAACGTTACTTTTTCAAGAAAATCTTCAAAAACAACTAAAAAATATAAAATTTTCAAAAATCCTAAAAAGTAAAAAACAATAAAAACCAAAAATATTTGTGCTTTGCTTTTCTTTGTTCGTTCTTTTATAGGTGTATGCGCACTCGATCCACGTCTTATCAAGAGCCCGAGCCTCTCGATAACTTAGACATGGCTGGTGTACAAAACAACAATAACATACCACCTCCGAACAACAATAATAACAACAACAACCCTCCTTTCAACAACATGAATAACAACAACAATGAGCACCTTCCGGATAATCGCCCAATGATTGAATTGCTGCAAGCTCATGTTGATGGCAACACGGATCCAATTGTAATCCCACCAATTGCCGCCAACAACTTCGAGCTCAAGTCAGGCTTTATCCAGATGGTCTCAGCTCAACCATTCTTGGGACGCACCATTGATGATCCACACGACCACATCAAGAGATTTCTACAACTCACTAACACGGTCAAGTTCAATGGAGTTTCACAAGAAGTGATAAGGTTACAACTTTTTCCCTTTTCTTTAGAGGGACAAGCCCGGCATTGGCTTGCTAAAGAACCGCCACAGAGTATTCTCTCGTGGACGGATTTGGAAACAAAGTTTATCAACTACTTTTTTCCACCCTCTCGTACTAGAATGAAATCATAAATTTCGAACAAAAGTACGATGAGTCATTCAGTGAATCTTGGGATCGTTTTAAAGATCTTTTAAGAAAATGCCCACAACATGGTTTTACCAAAGTACATCAAATAAATACTTTTTACAATGGTTTAAGCATGAGTGACCAAGATTCACTGAATAGTGCCTCAGGGGGTAATTTATTGGCTAAGACTTCCAATGCTGCTTGGGATATCATTGAGAACAAGTCTCGTGTGCAAACCAAGAGCGTTAGGACCAATGTTGCTAGTGCTAGCACTAATGACAGCGACAAGCGACTTGACAAAATTACCACGCTTCTTGAATCGCTTGTCACCCACACCGTCAGCAACAACAGCAGCAACAACGCCAAAAATGCACAAGTGAACGCTGTCAGCCAACCTTGTGAAATATGCGGTGGTCCCCACTCCTACACAACTTGTACCGCCACCCAAGATTACCCTGCTGAGAATGTGAATGCGACATATGGCACCTACCAACAACCTGCTTATCAAGCTAGACCTCAAGGTGACCGTAACTTGCTTAGCTACCGCAGCAACAACTATCTTTCACCACCTGGCTTTCCTCCAACCAACCCAAACCAACAACAAAACCTTAACCGCCCTACTCAACAACAACAACAACCTCGACAACCATACATTCCACCTCACAAGCAGCAACAACCACCTCAACGCAACAATCAAATATACCAACAACCTGCTTACCAACCACCTGCATACAATGCTCCTTCAAACCAGACCAACACTGCACTACACCAAGAGGTCGCCACCTATATGAGGACCAATGATGTAATAGTGGGAAATCTCCAAGAGGAAGTGCGCAACTTGAAGGCAGATTTGGTCAAGCAAGGAAATGATTTGCGAGCTGATATGAGAAACACGTTGGATAGCCAGACTAATGATCTGAGGAACATGATGGCTAGTTTTTTCCAAAGTAGTCAACCCTCTTCTTCGGGTACTCTTCCGAGTAACACCGTTGCGAACCCAAGAGGGGAGATGAAAGCAATCACTACTCGAAGTGGTAAAGGTACCAAGGAACCAGAGCTTCCTATGCCTCCACCGGTGGTTGTGACTAAGGAGAACGAGTCGCCTGCTCCTATTCCTCCTCCTTCCCCAATTTCTCCACCTCTTCTTTCTACCCCTCCTCCACCCGTGCTTGTGAGTGATCCTATTCCCCTAAAGCCTTCCTCTTCTTCCAATATACCTTATCCTTCTAGGTTGAGGAAAGAGAAGCAAAAGAGCAAGGATGATATTCAGGTTTCGAATTTCCTTAAAATGTTCAAGAAACTGAATTTCAATATCTCCTTCGCTGAGGCTCTCGCTCACATGCCCAAGTATGCCAAAATGTTTAAAGATCTTCTGAGCGACAAGGAAAAGCTCCTCGATCTCGCCAACACCCAACTTAATGAGAACTGCTCTGCAGTGCTCTTAAGGAAATTGCCAATCAAGCTTGGTGATCCGGGTCGTTTTCTTATCCCTTGCAATTTCCCGGGAGTAGAGAATTGCATGGCCCTAGCCGATCTAGGTGCCAGTATTAATCTCATGCCTCTAAGTGTTTGGAAGCAATTATCTCTCCCAGAGCTAGTCCCCACCAAAATGACTTTGGAATTGGCCAACCGTACGGTTGCTTATCCAGTGGGGATAGCCGAAGATGTCATTGTAGGAGTCGACAAGTTCACCTTCCCTGCCGATTTTGTTGTCGTCGACTACGAGATGGACCCACGTGTGCCACTCATTGTTGGTCGTCCATTCTTGAGGACCGGTCGCACTCTCATTGATGTTGAAGCCGGTGAGCTTATCATGAGAGTGGGTGACGATAAAGTAGTCTTCAACATGGGAAAGTTATCTAAACAGCCTTCTTCTTACGAGAATGTTAATTGTATTGACGTTCTTGATGAGGCTTGTGAAGAACACTTCAAGGATGCTTGTAAAAACATTCCTACCTCTCTTCCCAATGTTGAGACCGTTTCCTCTCTCGACTCATCACTATCTCTATTTGGAGAGAGTGATTTCCTTTGGAAAGATTTGGAAGCCAGCCTAGGAGATGTGAAGCAAGACAATGACGATTCTACTGCCACTTGGGATGAAGACCTCAGTTTCATTGCAAACCTCCTCAAAGAAGACAACCCTTCCCCTCCATCTCCCACTATCATTGCTATCGAGACTCCGACTTCGAATACGCCTCCCGTCGACAATCCTCCGGATTTGGAACTTAAGGAGTTGCCACCCCATCTTGAGTATGCATTCCTCGAAGAAGAGAAGAAGTCGCCAGTCATCATTGCTAAGGATTTGAAGGATGACGAGAAAGCCCGACTTGTCGCTGTGTTGAAAGATCACAAGAAGGCTATTGCTTGGAAGATTTCGGACATTCGTGGAATTGATCCTCACTTCTGCACGCACAAAATTCTCATGGAGGACGACTATAAGCCCACTATTCAAAGCCAACGAAGGGTGAATCCAAAAATCCATGAAGTCATCAAAACAGAGGTTATCAAACTTCTTGATGCGGGTATGATTTACCCTATTTCGGATTCACCGTGGGTTAGTCCAATTCATTGTGTGCCCAAGAAGGGCGGAATAACCGTTGTTCCCAATGAACACAACGAGTTGATTCCCACTCGTCTCGTTACTGGGTGGAGAGTTTGTATAGACTATCGCAAACTCAATGATGCCACGAGAAAGGATCATTTCCCTCTACCTTTCATGGACCAAATGCTTGAACGATTAGCCGGTAATGAATATTACTGCTTTTTGGATGGTTTCTCGGGTTATTTTCAAATACCCATCGATCCCCAAGATCAAGAGAAGACTACATTCACTTGTCCCTACGGCACTTTCGCTTACAAAAGAATGCCTTTTGGCTTATGTAATGCGCCCGGGACTTTCCAAAGGTGCATGTTAGTTATCTTCCATGACATGGTTGAACAAACCATGGAAGTCTTCATGGATGATTTCTCGGTCTTCGGGGATTCCTTCTCTGCTTGCCTTGCCAATTTAGAACGTATGCTAAAGCGGTGCGAAGACACTCGCCTTGTTCTAAATTGGGAAAAATGCCATTTTATGGTAAAAGAAGGCATCGTGCTTGGACATAAGATTTCAAAAGCCGGTCTTGAAGTAGACCGTGCTAAAGTTGATGTCATAGCAAAGTTGCCTCCACCTTCCACTGTGAAGGGTGTGAGAAGTTTCTTGGGTCATGCGGGCTTCTACCGACGATTTATCAAAGACTTTTCTCAAATCGCTCGCCCAATGACCCACCTCTTGGAAAAAGATACTCCTTTTATCTTCTCCAACGAGTGCCTTGAAGCCTTCAACTCACTTAAGGATAAGCTAACTAAGGCACCCGTCTTAGTTACCCCTAATTGGGAGCTGCCTTTTGAGTTGATGTGCGATGCTAGTGATTTTGCTATTGGAGCGGTTCTTGGACAAAGAGTAAACAAACACTTCCAACCGATCCATTACGCTAGCAAGACAATGACTGGGGCACAATTGCATTATACGACAACCGAAAAAGAGCTTTTAGCTGTTGTCTATGCTTTTGAGAAATTCTGCCCCTATCTTGTCCTTTCTACCACCATTGTGTACACCGATCATTCCGCGTTGAAGTACTTGTTGACAAAGCAAGATTCCAAACCAAGACTTCTTCGCTGGGTTTTGCTGCTCCAGGAATTTAAAATCGAAATCCACGATAAAAAAGGAGCAGAAAACCTAGCCGCGGACCATCTTAGCAGACTTGAGGATCCATACCAAGGGGATCATCCGACGAAAGAAATCAATGATTCTTTTCCCTTGGAGACCTTATTCTCTGTAAACTCGAAGCCGAATGAAACCCCGTGGTTTGCGGACTTTGCAAACTACTTGGCGGGTGGAATTCTCAAGGAAGGGTTGACGTCCCAGCAAAAGAAGAAGTTCTTTACCGACATCAAGACTTACTTTTGGGACGACCCTTACCTATTCAAACAATGTGCTGATTTGATAATTCGCCGATGTGTTGATGGACCGGCAGCGTCGGACATCCTTGATGCTTGCCACAAAGGACCCACCGGTGGTCACTTTGGTCCCAACTACACCGCTAAGAAAGTGTTTGATTCGGGATTTTATTGGCCCTCCATATACCGTGACGCTCACGATATGGTCAAGCGATGTGATGTTTGCCAAAAGCAAGGCAAAATCACACATAAAGACGAGATGCCTCAGAACTTCATTCAAGAGTGTGAAATTTTTGATGTTTGGGGGATCGACTTTATGGGGCCATTCCCTTCGTCTAAAGGACACAAATACATCCTTGTAGCCGTTGACTACGTATCAAAGTGGGTTGAAGCCAAAGCTTTGCCTACTAATGATGCAAGGGTGGTTTGTAACTTTTAGAAAGCTCTTTTCGCTAGATTCGGTGTGCCTCGCGCCATTATTAGTGATCGTGGGACTCATTTCTGCAATGACCAATTTGCTAGAGTCATGGTTAAGTACGGTGTACATCATCGTCTTTCCACAGCCTACCACCCACAAACTAATGGCCAGGCTGAAATATCCAACCGAGGGCTGAAGCGAATTCTTGAAAGGACCGTGGGAGAGCATCGTGCCTCATGGGCTGATAAATTGGATGATGCTTTGTGGGCTTTCCGTACTGCTTACAAGACCCCGATCGGCTGTACGCCTTATCGTCTTGTGTACGGGAAAGCGTGTCACCTCCCCATTGAGTTGGAGCACAAGGCTTATTGGGCCTTGAAGTGGGCTAATTTTGATATAAACAAAGCCGGTGACCTACGCAAGATCCAACTCAATGAGCTGAATGAACTTCGGAATGAGGCTTATGAAAATTCTTTGATCTATAAGGAACGAACTAAGCTCATTCACGACTCTAAGATCAAAAACCGAGAGTTCCATGTTGGAGACAAAGTCTTACTTTTTAACTCTCGGTTGAAAATCTTTTCGGGCAAGCTCAAATCTCGTTGGTCCGGCCTATTCACCATCGCCCAAATTTTTCCATATGGTACTCTCGAGCTCGCTCAACCTAATGGACCAAATTTTAAGGTGAATGGCCAACGAGTGAAGTTGTACTTTGGTGAGGACACCTCTAAGGAGGTGATTCCATCCCTCACCACGTTCCCCATGAACTGAATTTGGGTCGAGTCAGGCTCGTGACTCGGTTATCAAAAACAAGCGCTCCTCGAGAGGCAGCCCGAGTATCTATCCTTGTATGTTTTAATCCCCTAAGTGTAGGGGGGACTTGTATATGTGTATGCCTTTGTGTGGTGATGTGATTACAGGGATAAGTGTACTCTTGGAATCTTTGAAAAACCGTGCTCCCGTGTTTATCCGAAATCCGGTTCTACCTCTCAACTATCGTGATTCAATTTTCTTCATACTCACATTTGAAATTGATCACTTTAGTCGTCTCTTCCTTAACTTGAGTTAACCAACGTGCACAATGTCATAAGTGTAGGGGAGACTTCTCCCACATGCTTAAACATTGAGGACAATGTTTATCTTAAGTGTAGGGGGGACTTCTATCGAAGTTTTAAGTGGACTTTTCCATGAAAATGCCTTCAATTAACCGGAAAATCCTATTTTTCAGCATTTTTCAAATTTTTTATTAACTTTGGCCATTTAGTCGTAATTTTTAAATTTTTATCGTTGCTTTCATATGTATATATTCTGCAATAAAGTCAAAAATATTAATAAAGTGGTGTAGCTAGTTTAGAAGTCTTTGACATATTAGGCCCGTTGCGTTTATTTTGACTCAACCCGAATAAGACTTATCCAAGTTTATTCTAGCTAGTATCCTTAACCATATAGACCTTAATTGGTTTATTAGGCTAAGTGTCCACGAGTCTCATTACTTGAGATTTTAAATTGTGGAGGACGAGAAATGATAGAGTCAATTATAAGTCGGTATTCTTGCACAAGCTCACTTGGTGTAATTATTTGCCTATTCTCCCATCACTTGCTAATAATTTATCTGCAATAAGTAAGGTCTTACGATTTGAAAAGTTACTTAGCTTCTAGACCAAAATCGTTTAAAAGTTGCTCGGTAATGATAAGAGTTCATAGCCAAGGCATAACTTATGAAGCGGGGAGCGAAGATTGGCGAGTCCGAAAAGGCCCTAACAAGGCATGAGGATTCAATTTTATTGCTGAAGATCCAAAAGTGATGTGAAAAGCATTATTCCTAAAGTCAATATGAAGGATCAAGACTCACGACGAAAAGCAATCAACTCCCATAAAGATCATGGAGAAGTCTATCCGAAAAGACCCTAACAAGGTATGAGGATAAATAGATCCAAGTCCGAAAAGGAGGCGGATCGTTGTATCTCAAAATCCCAATTAGAGATTGAAGAAATAATCATGAAGTCGTGGTCAACAAAGTTGGAGAACCCCTCAAAAGTCTCCAAGTGAAGAAAATCTATTATGATGAGAAGACCATTATCTCAAGAACGTCTCTCGAAGATATGAAGTATGAAGTACATGCCAAATATCGGCCCGAGAAAGGTCTCAAATCGTGAACCAAGTTATGCCAAGATATGAACTTTTTGATATCCCGAGAAGCAGTTTTAAGAGATTTTGTCCTTTAGCTAACTATTGATCAAATCGTCCTACTTTGCTTTCAGCCCTAATAAACTATCGAAATAAGTCCCAAAATGCATCTTCATGATCATTCTAAGACAAAAATAAAATATAAGAGATACACCTAGGAATAAGGGAGTTTAAGCATTTAATTAAGCCATGTGTGTAAGTGTTTGAATTGCTAACTTATAATAACAATGATCTCGTTTTTAAGCTTAGTTTGGGGAACGTGAAACTTGAGGGTGATAAATCTTCGCAGCACCAAAGCCCTAATGTAAGTCATCAATTTCTCTACAAGTTATTTCCATGTAGCTATTTTCAAGTGAAAATGGTTTTCTATCTTTTTGTTACCTTTGAAGATTTATTTTCCTTAATTTTTGTTTAGTAGAATTTTAAATAAGGCCAAGGTTGATTAATTATGAGAAAAGTGTAAGCTTGCTTTATCACTAAGCATTGCATGAGGGCATGGCAATGGTTAAGTGTAGGGGATTTGATAGGTGTGTAAACACCCATCCTTTTACCACTTAATTCGGGCTAAAACGAGACCAAAACACGTATTTAATATCATTTGTTTGGAATTATGCGTGGTTTTTGTGTTTGATGTGTTTTCAGAGCCAACCGGATAAATATTGAAGAAAACATGGGATTGCACGGGTTTTACTGAAGAAAAAGACTCAAGATAAAGTCTATTGTCCAAGAGATGCAAGAGATTTGAAGTCGCTGGGCCTATTCGAAGATTTATCGAAGAAAAGGACCAAAGATGGAAGATTTATATAAGTCGAAGAAACTCAAGTCTATTAAACGAAGAAATTAAAAGACGAGTTGAATTTAATCGACAACAAATCCCGAATCAGAATCGAAAACGGAAACTTTTCTGAAAAGACGAAAAGACACGAAGAACGGGAGAAAGCCCACTCACCAACCAAAGGAAACACCTAATAAATAGGCCATCCCACACACATTTTAGAGCTAGCTAGTTTTTCTTTCTTCCTCCCTTTTCCTTTCCTCCTGGTTCGTAGAACACCATCACCACTAGGGTGATTGGTGATTTTTATTATTATTTCTTTGATCTTGTAATTTTAATCCTTGTTTCATCTTGTCAAAACATTAATCATTTAATACCAAGTTCTTGTTTAATCTTTCCAATTAATCTTGTTCATCTTCATCTTTATCTTCAAGTTCTTAAGTTTTATTTTTCTTGATTTGATCTTCAAAAGTTGTTTGGATTCGTGTTTTTATTAGTGGGATTTGTTGCTTATATTGTCTAAATGATTTGTGTTTAATCTGGTAAAATCTTTTTAAGTGTTTGATTTGATTTTGATTAATTTGGTGTTCCGTGTTCTTCGCTTTAACTGTTTCTGTAACTGGGTTTCCAAAACTTCCGAATCAGCCAAAAAGTTCCGAATGAGTTCTTCATTCGGAAACTTCCGAACCAAGCCTTAGAGTTCCGAATCAAGAGAAAACTTCCGAATCAAGCTTTCATCCGGAAAGTTCCGGATCAGTCATAAAGTTCCGAACCAAGCCCTTCATTCGGAAGTTTAGAACTTCCGAACCAGTAACTTCCGGACGAAGCAAAAGTTCCGAATCAACCTTTTCATTCGGAAAGTTCCGAATCAAGCTGAAGGTTCCGAATCAAGAGAAACTTCCGATCCAGCAAGTTCCGAATGAGTCAATAGTGTTTTCCGAATCAGATAGTTCCGAATCAAGGTCTAAACTTCCGAATCCGTTAATTTTGAGTTTAGTTACTGTTTTACTGTTGATTATTTACTGTCTCTTTACTCATTTTTCACAATTTACATCTTAACTTTAATTTTAAATTGAACTTTAAATTTGCAACCAAGTTTTTGTTAATCTTAATTAGAGTAATTGCCTTTGATTTAAACTTTCATTTTCATTTATTATTAGAATAGAAAACCAACCCCTTTATTTAGTAACCAAGAACAATCATTCCACTTAAGGCCTAGATCAATTCGAGAGGATATCGAGAGACATAAAATTGAACCATACAAAATCCCTGTATCATTGTCCTTTCCTTAGCTCGATTTTAAACAACGTACTCAATGTCCTAAGTGTAGGGGAGTTAATTCTCCCACATGCTTAAACATTGAGGACAATGTTTATATTAAGTGTAGGGGGACTTCTATCGAAATTTTAGTGGCTTTTCCATGAATTTGACCCCATTTAACCGGAAAATTTAAAAAAAATTTCAACGTTTTTCAAATTTTTGATCTATTTTGGCCTTGTAGTATTTTTATTTTATTTTCTTTTCTTTTTTCATCGCATCTTATTTTTATTTTCCATTTCAAAAATAAAAGTCAAAAATAAATAAATAAATAAAATGGTTTTTAACAAGTTTAGAATGTCTTTGATATATTAGGCCTGTCGTGAATATTTTGACTCAACCCGAGTTTACTTATTCGAGTTTACTCTAGCTAGTATCCTTAACCATATGGACCTTAATTGGTTTATTAGGCTAAGCATCCATGAGTCTCATTCTTTGAGATTTTAAATTGTGGAGAACGAGAGATGATAGAGTTAATTATAAGTTCGGTATTCTTTCATTAACTTATGTGAGTTAGTTATGAGCTTTTTCTCCCATCGCTTGTTAATAAATATATTTGCAATAAATAAGGTTGTACGATTTGAAAAGTTACTTAGCTTCTAGCACAAGATCGTTTAAAAGTAGCTCGATATTAATTAGAGTTCATAGCCAAGGCATAACTTATTGAAGCGGGACGCGAAGATTGGCATATCCAAAAAGGCCCTAACAAGGCATGAGGATACCCGAGTCCAAAAAGGCCCTCACAAGGCATGAGGATTCACTTTTTTGTTAAAGATCCTAAGAGATTGTGAAGATCATTAATCCAAATCAATATGATGGATCAAGACACACGACGAGAAGCAATTTCTCCCCTAAAGATCATGGAGAAGTCTATCCAAAAAGACCCTAACAAGGTATGAGGATAAATAGATCCAAGTCCGAAAAGGAGGCGGATCGTTGTATATCAAAATCCTAAATAAAGAAGAGGACAAATGAAGAAGTCGTGGTCAACGTTTGAAGCATCTTTCACTCCTAATGAAGATGTATACCAAAATGAAGAGAAGACCATAATTTCAAGATCGTCTCTCAAGATTTGAAGTTTGAAGTACAAGCCAAATATCGGTCCGAGAAAGGTCTCAAATCGTGAAACGAGTTATGCCAAGATATGAACTTTATGAGGTTTCGAGAAGCCGTTTTAAAAGATTTTGTCCTTTAGCTAACTATTGATTAAATTGTCCCACTTTAATTTCGGCCTTAATAAATTATCGAAATAAGTCAAAAATGCATCCTCGTGATCATTCAAGACAAAAATAAATACAAGAGTTACACCGTAGGAATAAGGGAGTCTAAGTGATTAATTAAACCACATGAGTAAGTGTTAGTTGTGCTAACTTGTAATAACAATGATCTTGTTTTTGATCTTGGTATGGGGAACGTGAAACTTGAGGGTGATTAATATTCATGACACCAAAGCCCTAATTCAAGTCTTAGATTTCTTTACAAGTTTCTTCCATCGAATAATTTCCAAGTTAATAAATGGTTATAACTTTTGTGTCCTTTTAAGTTTTTATCTTTTCGTCGTCATAGTAGTAGTAATAGTAATAAAGGCCGAGATGGATTAATTATTAGAAAAATGTAACTTTATGCTTTAAAACTATGCATTGCATGGGGTCATTGCAATGTCAAGTGTAGGGGATTTAATAAGTGTGAAAACACTTATCCTTTTGCCACTAAAATTTAGGAAAACAAGACCGAATCATGTGTTTATTATCATAAATGTCAGAATTACGCGTGGTTTTATGTTTTTGTGTTAAAATAGGTACAAATGATCAAAAGAAGAGAAAACAAGGGATTTCACGGTCAAATGTTGAAGAAAAGTCCAAAAAGAGACGAAGACAAAGTCAAAGACCAAAAGTTTGCCCTAGTTCACGAAAACCGGCTAAACCGACACGTTTTTGAAGAATCAATCAAGGAAGCCGAAATCGAGCTCAATTTTTAGCGGATTAAATCTTTTTAAGATAATCGAGCTTCGCGGGTCCCACATTAACTAAATGGGTTTTGAAGGCCCATTTATGATATTTAAACTTCATATTTAACCAAAAGCCCATTTCAAAAGCCCATTTGATTGAAATTTGAACAAACAGATGGAATTAGTTTTATTGGGCCAGGCCCATTTGTGAACAAAAAAAACATAGGATGGTTACATGATTAAAAACGAAAGTGAGTTACTTCCTGGGTAAACTTTAATACCTTGGTCTCACATATCACTCACACGTGTAACCTTCAACACTCTCCCCACACGTGTCTTGATACAATAAGTTACCCACTTCACACAAAAAAAAATTCTCCTATCACACGTGTCTACAAACACACAAATTAAATAATTCTTACCCCACTTCCTTAATTGACCGGTCAACCCTCAAAACGTGTTTACCCCTCACACGTAACCCAATTTTCCCCCACTCACACTATTAAACAAAAACGTTTTTACCCCATTAATTCCCTTTTCGTTAATAACAAGGAGGAGTCAAACTCCTTGGTCAACTTTCCCCACGTTTTTATCCCTCACCCTACTTTTCATTTAATAAATAAATTACCCCACCTTTATTTATTCATTCGTGCCTCTCACTGTTACCCATCTCTCCCATTCACACAACTTCCTCTTTTTCACCACAAACCCTAATTTTCCCATCACAAATTTACATAATTAATTTTGGGGCTTTTACCCTTATGGGTTAATTCATACAAAGGAGAATAAATTCCCCCTTTAATTCGGATCAAACACTCACCGGTGGTCCTAATCCAAATCATGACGTGGCTAATTCCTTCTTTGTGATTGGCTGTGACAACACCCTCCACCAATCCCTCCAATCATTCTACACCACATCATCAATCCGTGGCACAAGGTTTAATTACAACCGTTTGATCAAAAGAAAAAGAAAGAGAAGATGAAGAACGGCCAAAATTTGAAGCCTTGCTCACCAAGTTTAGGGTTTCTTTATAAAAACCCCATCTCCAAGATGTAATAAGCAGTTTTTTCTTTATTTTTCAGTTTTTTAATTAATTTTAGGAGTAGGGTTAAATTAGATTTAATTTTCAGCAAGATTAGATTACGGTTAATGTATTTTTTTTATTCTAGTCTTGTAATTTTTAATCAATTAATGAAAAAAAGTTTTATTGATTAATTTTCGTCTATTTTAAATTTCTATTTTAGCAATTTAAATTTCAACTTGAATCTCTCCTATTTATATTACTGTTAATTCGATTATTAAAATAAAAAAAATTAAAAAAAAATAATAAAAAAAATGTCCGAGAGCTACTGTTACGGTTCATTTGGTTCAAGAGGTGTTGATTCGGTTCGAGTAGCTGTAGCGAGACTTTGAGTTGATGTTCTTGGGGTGATTTAAAGGTGGTGTTTGATTTGTGATTCGGTTCACAAGGTGGCTCAGCGCCAACCTTCGACTCAAAGGTTTCGACACAAGGTTTGATTTCTTTTTACTTTTATAAGTTTAGTTTATTGTTATTTTTTTATCTGCTTATTTGGGTTGTTTGTTTACTGTTGAATCTGTTTAATTGGATGGTACTGTTAATCTGCTTATTTAGTTTTAGAGTTTTATTTACTTTGTTTGAGTAGTGTTTGTTTCAGCTTATTAGATTTACTTCTCTAGGATTAGGTTTAGTTAAAGATGCTTATTCAGTTTTGCGTTATATGTTTTGAGTGGCTTACTTGCTTATTTTCAGTAGTCATATGTTTAATTTTCCTTTTTGCTTATTTGGTTTGGATTTATGTAGATTTGCTTATCGATTGTTTAATTTTATTTGTTCTAGCTAATTATTAGCTTATTTGATATCTGCTTATTTAATATTTGTTTGTTTCATTTGCTTCTTATTTTTACTTTAGTGTGTTTTGCTTACTAGTCTTGCTTATTTTTATTTTCAGCTTATTTACTTATCTGTTATTTTAGTCTAGTTTGAATGTGCTTATTTTGTTTTTTAGAATTACTGATTAAACTGTTTGACTACAGACCCTTTTGGTCTGTTGGTCCTTGAATCCCAAAAATCCAAAAATATAATATTAGCATAAAATTTGTCCATTGAGGGAATCGAACTCGTGACCTCTCTGTCTTACGACCCAACCATCTCGTCTGGACTACTTTTTGTTTAAGTTTCGCATAGTTTCATTAATATAGGGAATTTAGTTAGTGGCAGTTTTAAATTAAGTTTTTAATTAAATTAGTTTAAGTTTATTTTAAATTTATTTATTTTATTTAAAAAGTTTATTTAAATTTTCTTTTAATCTGTTTTTATAAAAATAATAAAAAGAAAAAAATATATATATTTTAATTTTTAATTACTTTTAAAATTAGTTTAAATTTTATTAGTTTTAAATTTAGTTTTATTAAGTTTTCATTTAAAGGTATTTTTTTTAAAAGTCATTTAAAAGTTTTTAGTTTTATTTTTAAAATAGCTTTTACATTAGTTTTTCAATTGAGTTTTTAAATTAGATTTATTTCAAAATAGTTTTTATTAAAATTAGTTTAAAATAGTTTTTAAGTTAAATTAGTTTTAAATAGTTTTCTTTTAATTAAATAGTTTTTAATTAGATTAAAATTTCCAAAAAGTTTTATTTTACCAAAAACAAAGTTAAGTCGAAAAGTTAATTGGATATCAAATTCGAGTCGAGTCGAGGAAAAACGAACTTAATTGAACATGCAAAATCCTAATTTCAAGAATCTTCTTTGCTACCCCATTCTACGCTTAGTGCATGCGCACTCGATCGAAGGATTATTCTAATCCTAGCGACGCTTCGAATCGACGCAATCGAAATCGATGGAATAGACGACGTAGACGAGAATTAGAAACCGACGTTCCTAATATCGTTGTTGAAGAGACCGTAGACAAGATGGCCGACAATCGTTCGATGATGAAATTGCTCCAAGCGCCCACCGAGGGTTATGGAGACACGATCGTAATTCCCGCTATCGAAGCGGAGAATTTTGGGATTAAGAGCAGAATTCTTTCGTTGATACAAGCTACGAAGTTTCGAGGTCGTGAGGCGGATAATCCTCACGATCACATTCAAAATTTTTGATTGACTTTTGGCCACGAGCAAGTTTAAGAACGTCGACACCGATGTCGTCAAGCTTATGCTTTTTCCGTACTCGCTCGATGGTGCCGCCAAGGATTGGTACGAGAAAGAGCCACCTAATTCTCTAATTACGTGGAAGGATCTCGTTTCCAAATTCGTTAATCATTTTTTCCCACCGTCTAAGATGACGTTTTTCAAAAACGACATTACGAGATTTGATCAAAAACCGAATGAATCTTTTAGAGACGCGTGGGATCATTTTAAGGAATTGCTTAGGCAATGTCCTCACCATGGATTTTCCGAGTTGCACCAAATCGATACGTTTTACAACAGTCTTAGTTTTCAAGAACAAGATTTGTTGAATTCCGCCGTCGGTGGAAACTTTTTGTGTAAAACTCCGAAAGATGCATTAATGATTATCGAGAATCGATCCAAGTTTTACCAACTTTGAAACGCACCGAGTGTTGCCAATGTCGCCAATGTTAGTAATTCTAATCGCGACATTGAGAGAGTTGATGCGAAAGTCGATAAGTTAACGAATGTGTTTACGTCTTTTCTCATCGAAATGCAAAAGAAAGACGCTCCCGCTATGGTGAAAGTGGTTGAGGCATCGTGTACGTTGTGTGGTGGACCTCATAATTATTACGAGTGTGCGGCTACGGATTGCCAAACGTCACGTGTTAACGCATTAAACAACAATTTTCAAAATCAAAATAACGCGGGTCCATCACAAGGCAATTATAACCAAGGCAACAATTTTTCGAATCAAAACTGAAACGATTTTTAAGGAAATAATCACCAAGGAAATTTTCAAAATCAAGGTTATAACCAAGGTCGTAATTTGAGTTGGCAAAATCGAGATAACAAGAACAACCAAAACTCGAATTTTTCAAACAACAAAAATCAAGGAAACAATTTTTCGAGTGGTAATCAAGGAAATTTTCAAAAGAAATAATCAAAACCAAGGGAACTTTAATTCAAATCAAAATAGTTCGTCAAACGATTTTCAAGAGTATATGAAAACGAATGAAGCTAATATGAGACGATTAGAGGGACAAATTGGTACTTTGAAAAATGACTTTTCCAACACTTTGAAAAATCAAAATACGAAGATTGAGCAAGGACAAATTGATATTAAAAAGATGTTTTCGGCTATTATGAACAAAGCCTTGGGTGCATCATCGAGTTCGTTACCTAGTGACACCGTTGCAAATCCGAAGGAACAATGTAAACGACCACGGCCATTTTGTTTATTGTTAATTTTGAAACTTGTGTATTTCATTGTATTTCAATGCCGCATGATGTATCACGTCTTACACATGAAAAGGGAAAATACATACAAGTCTATAATTTACTAGACATGCGACGTGTGTCTTTACTATGCAGAGTACCGTGTGGATACGGCACACAAAAAACTTATCACAACGTCTTGTGAGTAAGGCGTCTAGTAAGGATACATGATCCGTGCGGCTGGGGTTGCATCCCTCTTACGCGGCAAGTTGAATTAGTAGGTTCACTTAATCCTCTTACCCCGCCTGGAGGCGTATAGTACATGTACAGTAATTTGAAAGAATGCATATGAATAAAACATGGCATATTATAATACAAGTAAAAAATTCATATGACTAACAAAAAATCTAAAAAATGATTTGCACGAAACAGGCCGTGGAGCTAGCTAGGCACCACGGCATTTTATTTAGAACATTTACACTTTGTTTGAACAATAATGACAAGTCCTAAAAACAAGAAAGTAATCTAAACAAACATAAGACAAAACAAAACAGATGAAACCGCATGGTTCTTCATAAAGACCGCACATAGCGAAGTGCCCATGCAGAAGCCGTAGCTTTCAAAGATAACACCTTTTGAGATTGGAAATATTCCATGTGCGCTCTAGGTCACGTCCATCCATATCACGTAACCTGTACGCGCCTCGTCCTAAGGCTTCAGTGACTTCATACGGTCCTTCCCACTTAGGGCCCAGCTTTCCTGTGTTCTCCGCTCGACTTGCTTCGTTAGCACGGTAGACGTAGTCTCCCGGTCGAAAAGAAACACCCTTGACCTTGGCTTCATAATAAGCCTTCATCTTAGCCTTGGACTTAGCCTCATTGATGGCTGCTATTTCCCTTTTTTCTTCCAACAGATCCAGGTTGATTCGCAGCTGTTCATCGTTCATGACGACATTAACCTCTGATGTGCGGATGGTAGGCATTCCTATTTCCGCTGGAATAACAGCTTCAGTTCCGTAAGCCAATGCAAATGGAGTATCCCCGTTGGCTGTTTTGATCATAGTTCTATGCGCCCATAGCACATGTGATAACTCATCGACCCATTTGCCACTTCGTTCGTCCAGACGCGCCTTGATGCCATTCCCCAAGCTTCTATTTGCTCGTTCGACAAGGCCGTTTGTTTGTGGATGCTTAACAGATGTGAAGCGCCGCTTGATGTTCAATGATGCACACCAATCTTTAAATGGGTTGTCCGTGAACTGCTTGCCGTTGTCCGAGATGATTTCTCCTGGTAGACCAAAACGGCACACAATGTGTTCCCACACAAACTTCTTGACCTGCTTGCCTGTGATAGACTTGACTGCCTTGGCTTCTATCCATCGTGTGAAGTAGTCCATTGCAACAATGAAGAATTTAACCCCCCCCCCCCCCCCCCCGCAGCTACAGGAAACGGTCCTGCAATATCAATTCCCCACTTGTAGAATGGCCATGGGGACGTGATAGGTGTAAGCTCCTGCTGCGGGTGCCGCGGTACTGGCCTATGCACTTGGCAATCACTACACTTGTGAATCATGTCGCGCGCGTCTCTGTGCATGGTAGGCCAATAATATCCTGTTCGTAAGGCTCTAGCTACCACAGATCGTGGACCTGCATGCATGCCGCACAACCCTTCGTGTATGTCGCGGATTACGTAAGCTGCCTGGCGTGGTCCAACACACCGCAGCTACGGCTGCAAAAAAGAGCGCTTGTAAAGGATGCCTTCTCGAAGTTCGAAATGCTGCGACTTCCTTCTAATGCGTCGTGCTGCTTTTTCCTCGTCTGGAAGGGTCTCATTAGTCAAATAGTTGATGATTGGGGTCATCCATGTAGGTCCCTCCTCTTCAACTATAGCGGCAACCTCCCCTTCCGTTATAGATTTCTCCTTGAGTATTTCCACCAAAACTCGTTTAGACAAGTGAGCGAAGCTTGTGGATGCGATCTTGCTAAGAGCGTCCGCTTTCTTGTTATCGCCCCTTGGCACCTGCTTGATGGAAAACTTACTGAAAGTCGCGATTAGCGACTTGACTTTTTCCAAGTACCTGACCATGTTGTCCTCCTTAGCCACATACCCACCTAGAATATGGTTCGCGACAAGCCGTGAGTCCACGTAGGCCTCAAGGTTGCGGACTCCCATTCTAGCGGCGATTTTTAAACCCGCGATTAATGCTTCATATTCCGCTTCGTTATTGGTGGCCGTGAACTCAAAACGGAGGGCGTACGTGAATTCCATTCCTTCTGGGTTTGTGAGGATGAGACCTGCTCCTGACCCGTCCGTGCACGAGGATCCGTCCGTGAATAACACCCATGGTTCCGTTGGGATCTCGTCTTGCTTGATGATTGGTCCTTCCTCATCCGGCTTCTCGATCAGGAAATCTGCCAAGATCTGGCCTTTAACAGCCGTCCTTGGTTGGTAAGATATATTGTGCTCCCCCAATAGGATACTCCATTTATGTAGCCTCCCTGCCACGTCCGGTCTAGAAATAACCTGCTTGATTTGTTGATCCGTAATGACTACAATTGGGTGCGCCTGAAAGTACCGGCGCAACCGTTTTGTAGCAAACACTAGTGCTAACACCAATTTTTCCATGGAGGAATAATTCAACTCCGGCCCTTGTAGTGTTCTACTTATAAAGTAGACCGGAGTTTGTACTGTATCTCTATCCGTCATAAGTACCGCGCTTATTGCGCCATGAGTAGCTGAGAGATACATAATGAGTTCCTCTTTTGGCCGGGGAGCTACGAGCATAGGGAGAGATGCAAGATGTTGTTTGAGTTGGCTGAAAGCTTCCTCGGCTTCCTTCGTCCAACGGAAGTCTCCCTTTCTAATGCACTTCTTGAGTGTCTTAAATAGGGGTAATGACTTCTCTGCGGATTTAGATAGGAATCTATTCAGCCCGGCTAACTTCCCGTTCAAGGACTGTACCTCCTTCCGTGTCTGAGGGGACGGCAGTTGTATCACTGCGTCCGTCTTCTATGGGCAAGGTTTGATGCCGTTTGGGTCAATCAAATATCCAAGGAACATTCCCTCCGTTGCTCCAAACGTACATTTCTTTGGATTTAACTTCATGTTAATCCTTCTCAGCGTGTCGAATGTCTCTTAGACATCCCGGAGAAGTGCCTCCTCCGTGTGACTTTTTATCACCAAGTCATCAACATAGACTTCCAAGTTGCGTCCTATTTGTGATTCAAAAGCTTTGTCCACCAACCGCTGATATGTAGCGCCGGCGTTCTTCAGTCCAAACGGCATTTTCGTATAGCAATATACGCCCTGGCTCGTATGGAACGCCGTTTTTTCTGCATCCTCCTCCGCCATCTGGATTTGGTGATACCCTTTATATGCGTCCAAGAAGCATTTGAAAGGATACCCACACAAGGACTCCACCTTCCAGTCAATTTCCAGTAACGGGTAACTGTCCTGTGGGCAGGCCTTGTTTAGATCCGTGAAATCCACACACATGCGCCAACTTCCGTCATGTTTCTTGACCATGACCGGATTGGATAACCACTCGTGGTAGTATACCTCGCGCATGATGCCTGCATCCACTAGTTTCCGTACTTCCTCCAATATCACTTGGCTGCGCTCAGGCGCCTGGCCGCGCTTCTTTTGTTTAATGGGTTGGTACCCTTGGCGGATCTGGAGCTTATGCTCTGCTATCGCACGTGGCACGCCTGTCATATGCTTTGGCTCCCATGCGAATATATCTAGGTTTACACTTAAAAGAGAGCACATGGCCCTTTTTCCGCTGTCCGAGAGCGCCCCTCCTATGGATATCTCCTGGTCCGGGTAGTCAGGGTGAATGGCTACCTTCCAATTGGGAGGTGGTGATCCATCCTTGGATGGAACAGGTGGAGCTGGTGTTGTCACGGTGTGACACTCGGATGCTGGTACGACTGTGTTGTAAATGGTAACAATACCTCCCTCAACGGGGAACTTGATCATTCTGTGCGCCGTAGAGGGTACTGCTCGTATAGCCAAAATGCCTGGTCTGCCTATGATCCCATTATACGGAGAGTGTGAGCGTATCACCATGAAGTTCATCCACGCCGTAGTGGAATGTTCCTCATTCCCAATGGTTACAAGCAAACGTAATTGCCCTATCGGCCAGATAGTGTCTCCACTAAAGCCAGTAAGCGGCGACGTGGCCGGTACTAATTGGCTTCTTACTTTTGGGCATAACTGCATAAAACAGTGTTCATACGGTACCTCTGCTGACGATCCTTCATCCACATACATGCGACGAACGTTGTGTGTTCCAATGCTTATCTCAATAGTGAGAGGCGCATCAATCACATCGCTTGCTGTGATGGGAGGGAATGAGATTTCCCTGCCGCGTGAAAATTTTTGGCCAACTTTCTGCCTCGTGTGGCGCTGTCTGGATTGGATCATGTATATAGTCAAAGGTTTGTCCTTTTGGGGATCCTTCTTATCATACTTTTTGTTGTTGTCTTTTCCATCCTTCCAATCCTTAACAAGGTGTTTGAGTTCACCTGATTTGATCAGTGACTCGATATGCTTCTTGAGCTGGATACATTCCTCCGTACCGTGGCCTTTGTCATTATGGAACTCGCAGAAGCGACTTCCTTGCCGTCGTTCCGGTGGAGTGGTCATTGGGGGAGGCCTTGGAAAGTTCGCCCCTTTTGTCAGCAAGATCTCCCGGTAGGACATCTTTAGGGGGGTGAACTTATCGTCCGACCGTCCTCCTTTGCTTTGGATCTTATAGTCTGAACCCTTGTTATTATTCTGATTACCTTGACCGCCCGACTGTCTCCGGGACTGGTCATTTGACCGGTACCCATTTCCCCGGGATGGGTAGGCCGCGGCAACAGCTGTTTCTCCCTCTATGAAATTTCTGACCCTTTCCATGAGGTCATCATATCTCTCTGGACGCTTGTCATTGAGGCGCCTGATCAGTTCTCTGTCTGTTATGGCGTGCATGTAGTCAGAGATTTTCAGGAGCTCTGGCATGGTTCTTGTGCGCGTGCACTCATCATTGAAGCGCTCAGTGAAGGCTTCTATGGACTCCCCCGGCCGTTGTTTGACAGTTGCCAATGAGACCGGATCCCTATTATACTTCTTCCTTTGAGTATAATTGTTCTCAAACGCAGTGCGTAGTTCCGTGAAACTATCAATGCTCCGCGGGGGGGGGGGGGGGGGGGAGTGCCTCAAACCAGTCACGGGCGTTTCCAATCAATGTCGAATTGAACATTTGGCACCATATGGGCATGGGCCATCGCTCAATTTTAGCCTGCGTATCAAATATTTTAAGGTGATCGACAGGATCACCGGACCCATCATAAGTCTTGATACACGCCGGCAAGCGACGCTTGGTGTCCTCAGAATAGTTCCGTATGCGGAGGGTGAACGGGTCTTCCCTGGGATCCGCCCATGGCCGGGTAAGTCTAGGGTCATCCCATGGTTCACACCATGGACGCGAAAGATCCTCCGCTTCCGCATCTCGATAGTAAGGTCCACCATCATACCCATCATTGTTTGGTGGTGGTGGAGGGGTGCGCCTAGGTCGGCGACGCTTAGGCGGATGGTCATCGGAGTCCTCTCCGGACGGATCCGGGGATGGCGGTGGTGCCCCATCCTTTGAATAGGGACCACTTTTTCAGGATGAACCAGGAGCCTTTTTCCCTGTGTTCATCCTGTCCCACACACTCGGGCGACGTGTGGTTCTGGCCAGCTCTCGATCCAGTCGTTCGGGTGAGCCATCCGACCTTTCTCCTTCTCGAGACTGCATTAATTCCTGCACAAGGCGATCTCCTATGCGCTCAAACACATTCCGGGGTTGAGGGGTTTCCTCAAAGGTACCCTGCTCCTGATGCCGAGCTCTCCTTTTCCTCTAATCTTGGGAGGAGATGATTGGTCCGGTGTCACCGAAGTTGAGTCTGGCTTGGAGGTTCCTCCCCAGATTCAACCTTGATGCGATCCCCGGGACGATCCTTTCGAAGTTCTGCGTGAGAACTCGAGTAAGATCCTCCTCACTGAGTGGTAGGACTTCCACTTCTTCCTCCGTCGAGGGCCTGCGCGGTTCCTTGTTAGGAGGGTTTGGCGCACTCCCCGGATCAGGGTTGTCCAGGGTTGAAGTAGGTGGGGGTGTCATCGAGATCATGCTCGTCACCCCCACGGGCTGAAAACCGCTACGGTTACCCGGCCCGCCTGCGAGGCGGCTAGGTGATTGGTTGGGGATGAGAATCCCTTCCCCTTGGGACTTCCGGTTCCCGGGATTCGCGTTCCTAGGGTTAGCTTGCGGATGCCCCTTCGTCTTGGAAATTCGAGATGAGGTTTTGTTCTAGCTTAGTGTTATGGCCCCCACGGATGGCACCAACTTGTTGATGCAAAAGTTGGTTGATCCTTGCTAGACCCGAATTAGGCTTAATTCGGGTTGGCTGGGCTCCGGCTCCTGCACCAAGTGAATCGTCTGGTTGGGATCCTGCACACTAAACAGCACGCGTTAGGCTTACCGTTGGAATGTTTCCCACGATTAGACTCCGGCGTGAGAGTAAGTAATCGATTTAGGGTTTATGTGAGTTTAGAGTATGAATCGTAATACCTTTGTGGAACCCTTGGGGGTTCCTTTTATAGGCAGTGAAACCCTAGTGGGCTTTCACTGATGCTTCGGCCCCAAGGAAGAGATAACCACCAGAATTAGAATGATTGTTATCTTCTAATTCTGGTAGTGAATATCCTCTCCCATTGGGATAAAGATATTCCTAGACAGAATATTATTCTGTCTAACCCTATGTCGGTCATATCGGCCGCACCGGGCCGTGGGCCACACATATGTGTACGGTTACTGTCCATCCAAGCCCATTAGCCTGAATGACATTATTCCACCCATCTGTGACGGGCCGGATACGGGTAGTACCCGTGGGCCGGGTTTGTGACCCGGTTGGGGACTATACGTCATCAATTACCCCTACCCTTGATGGATTTAGAGTTGTTCCTTCTTCTCAACCCTCGACTTCTAAGACTTCATCATGTTCTAAAGTCGAGGGGGTGAACGTGGCGACCAAGGAAAAGAGTGCACACCCTCGTGTACCTCTAATTCCATCCACGGTTCAAAAAGAGAGGTTTATCGACCTTACCCAAGTAACCCTTCAAGAAACTTGTGCATCGATCCTTCTTAAAAAACCGAAAATGCATATGCCGAGAAAGGAAGAGGATCCGGGCCAATTTCTACTACCTTGTGATTTTTCTGAGATTAAGGGATGTTTAGCCCTTGCCGATTTAGGTGCTAGTATCAATCTCATGCCTCATTCTCTTTGGAAATTGGTGAGATTGCCTAGTCTTACCCCCACGAACATGACTATCGAGCTTGCAAATTATACTCCTTTAGAACCAATTGGGATAGCCGAGGATGTCTATGTTAGGATTGGAAAGTTTGTTTTTCCCGCAGACTTCGTCATATCCGATTATGAGTGTGATCCTAAATGTCCCATTATTTTTGTTGGAAATACGATTTACGTATTAGAAAGAATCGGTCACTCCAACAATAGTCCATGTTATAGCTCGTAGTTTAGTTATTTACATTTATTAAACAAAGCCCAAAACCGAGCCCGTGAAGTGTATGGGCCGGCGGCCTAATGTAAACCCAAGCCCATCTCATGGGCTTGGGTATATAAACCCTCTCCTTAGATGGAGAGGGTGTGTGGTTATTCATTTTACACATAGTTGAAAAGTGTTTTTCTTTCACTTTCTCTCTCTAAGTGTGTGTGTTCTCACCATCTCTCTATCTCTTTCTCTCGCTAAAACATAAGCAAGATTTACATATCCTACAAATGGTATCAAGAGCCATGGGATGATTGTATTGTTTATGTGTTTGTGTTCTTGATTCATACGCCTATTTTGATCCTTTTTACACGAACCAATTTTTTTTTTTGTGTTTTTTATGGTTTTTTCTTGATACAAATCATCTACATAGTTGTGGTAGTGATTTGGTATTGTTACTTTGGCTAAAAACACAAAATTTTTGGGTGTTTTGATCATTTTTTGGCTTAAAATCACGTATTGGTTGAGTTATGTCCGAGAAAAGTGGGAATTATTCCGATCTGGTCATCGGAAAAGGGTTTATAGTACATTCCGATCAGTGTAATCGGAATAGGGTAAAGGGATTCCGATTTTGGTATTCCGATTTGGTATTCCGATTTGATATTCCGATTTGGTGCATTCCTATAAGGATATTCCGATTTGGTATTCCGATTAGGGTATTCCGATAGTGTTTATTCCGACAAGGGTATTCCGATTAGGGTATTCCGACTAAGGGTATTCAGATAGTGTTTATTCCGACAAGGGTATTCCGATTAGGGTATTCCGACTAAGGGTATTCAGATAGTGTTTATTCTGACAAGGGTATTCCGATTAGGGTATTTGATAGGTGTGAAAACACCCATCCTTTTACCACTTATTTCTTACTAAAACAAGACCAAAACGCGTGTTTAATATCATTTGTTTGGAATTATGCGTGGTTTTTGTGTTTATTGTGTTTTCAGAGTCAACCAGATGATTATTGAAGAAAACATGGGATTGCACGGGTTTTATCCAGGAAAAAGACTAAAGACGAAGTCTATTGTCCAAGAGATGCAAAAGATTTGAAGTCAATGGGCCTATTTGAAGATTTATCGAAGAAAAGGACCAAAGATGGAAGATTTACATATGTCGAAGAAACTCAAGTCTATTAAACGAAGAAATTAAAAGACGAGTTGAATTTAATCGTCGCCAAATCCCGAATCAGAATCGAAAACGTCAACTTTTCTGAAAAGACGAGAAGACAAGAAGAAAGGGAGAAAACCCACTCACCAACCAACCACTTAGCCTATATAAGGGAATCACCCTCACAAAATTTGGCACCGAGTTTTAGTTTTCAGTTACTCTTTTCCTATTTCGTAGGAAGAACCATCTCCCTTAAGGAGTGGTTTTCATCTTCTTTGATTTCTTCTTGAATTGTGTAAGTGTAATCCTTTCATTTTGTTTATTGAATCTTAATCATCAATACAAGTTTTCATTTAATCTTTTCATTCCTCTTGTTCATCATCATCTTTTTATTCAAAGTTCTTAAGTTCTTATTTAGTTGAGTTTTGATCTTAAAAAGTTGTTGATTTTGTGTTTTTATGATTGGGATTTGATCCTTATGGTTAATAGATGATTTGTGGTTAATTCGGTTAAACCTTTTTGTTTACTTGGCTTGATTTAGTAATAATTTGTGTCCCCTGTTCTTCTCTAGCTGTTACTGTTCTTGAATTTCCCAGATATTCCGCATAGGATAGTATTCCGAATAGCCTGCTTATTTTGTCCCCTACTCGGAATGTTTATTTATTCCGAATAGCTTCTTTTCCTTTTTCCTTATTCAATATTATATATATTCCGGATAGTCCCATTTATTCCGCATAAGACTTTTTATTCCGAATAGGCATGATTATTCCGCATAGAGTTACTTATTCCGCATAGTCTCAATATTCCGAGTAAGCCTTGTTTATTCCGCATAGAACTTTATTCCGAGTAACAGTTTATTCTGCATAGCTTTGATATTCCGCATGGCTCCATTATTCCGCATAGTATGATTATTCCGGGTAGAGTTGTTTATTCCGCATAGAAGCAATTATTCCGCATGGCAAGTTTATTCCGGACAATGAATATTCCGCATCATCATTATTCCGAATAGAGCATTTTTAAGGGTATTTTCTAGCTACAGTTTTATTGATATTTTAATTCAAGTTTTACTTTTTAATTATTACTTGCCTCTAGTTTCCCTTTAAAATCACTTCACTCATTTATCTTTTTAATAGAATAGAAAACCAAACCCCCTATTTGTCACCAAGAACAAATCATTCCACTTTTGGTTGTGATCAATCGAGAAGATACCGAGAAACGAACTTTCAACTAGTAAAATCTCTTGTATCAGTATTCCAATTAAGGGTATTCCGATAGGACATTCTGATCAGCATTCAGATCTTTATTCCGATCAACATTCCGATAACCAAATATTATTCCTTAAAAAATTTTGAATGGAATCGTGTGTAATTTTGACATGGAATTTTTGGTTTATTGAGAACATATTTTAGGGGATTTTTAACATTGTTTCTCGACTTCAACTCACAACAACAAACACATTTACTTTCTTTCATTGATCGATCAACGTTTGTAAATCTTAACTTATTGAAATGGAGTACACATCTCTTACGGATAAGTCCATCCTCTCGGGTACGGATAATCGTCCACCAATGTTGGTGAAGACTATGTATGAGGAATGGGCTTCCAGAATGGAACTTTATATGTTGAACAAGGAGAATGGACATCTCATTTGGGCATCGGTGCTCAATGGACCATTAGATTATGGTACAGTGACGGAAGGTACAACTACTCGTCCTCGCACAACGGGTGAATTGACTGGAGATATGAAGATTCAAGAAAAATGTGATAAGTATGCTACAAACATCATTCTCCAAGCCCTTCCTCCAGATGTCTACAAACTCGTCAGCAAACATAAAGTTGCCAAAGAGTTATGGGATATAATTCGTGTTCTCATGCAAGGCACCTCGTTAACTAAACAAGAACAAGAGTGTAAGCTTTATGATACTTTTGATAAGTTTGCCTATGTGCCAGGGGAGACTCTCAATGATTACTATCTGAGATTTACCATATTGTTGAATGAGCTCAATATCTATGGCATGACAATTCCTACCTTTCAATTGAACACCAAGTATTTGAACACTCTTCCTTTTGAATGGAAAAAATACGTGACGGATGTTAAATTGGCTAAGGACTTGCATAACACCAATGTGGATCAACTTCAAGCTTTTCTTCAACAACACGAATGCCATGTGATCGAGGCTCGGTTGTCTACACCTCAAGTTCACGATCCACTTGCAATGTATGATTCTCAACAAAACATGGCTTATACTTATCAACAACCATCATACTTGCAGCAGCCACCACCACACACCTATCAGCAACCATCATATCAACCACCAATGATGCCACAACAAGCATTTCAACAAAGTGTTCATCAACAATCTTTTCCATAGCAACCACCATATCAGACATCACCATCACAAGCCAACACTTCTCCAATGGTCTATACTCCTCAGCAAGGATATTTTCCACTAGAAGCACAACCAGCACAAGCTTTCTACTCTAATGAACTTCCACCAATCCAAGCACCGGTCTTTACTCCAAATGATACGCCAGCTGATGTTCTAAACCATCTCACAGCCTACTTGTCAAAACTTGTTGCAACTAGAGGATTTCCACCAACAAACAATCAGCTCCTAAAAAATATAAAATTTTCAAAAATTAAAAAAAAAAATTAAAAAACATAAAAACCAAAAATATTTTTGCTTTGTTTTTGCCTTGTTAGTTCTTTTGCAGGTGCATGCGTACACGATCAACGTCTTATCAAGAGCCCGAGCCTCTCGAAGACTTAGACATGGCCGGTGTACAAAACAACAACAATAACAATCCACCTTTCAACAACAATAATAACAACAACAATGAGCCTCTACCGGATAATCGCCCGATGATTGAACTTCTGCAAGCACATGTAGATGGTAACAATGATCCAATTGTCATACCCGCGATTGCAGCCAACAACTTTGAGCTCAAATCCGGCTTTATCCAGATGGTCTCTGCTCAACCATTCTTGGGGCGTACCATTGATGATCCACATGACCACATCAAGAGATTCTTGCAACTCACCAATACGGTCAAATTCAATGGTGTTCCACAAGAGGTAATCCGTTTACAACTTTTTCCCTTTTCTTTAGAGGGAGAAGCCCGGCATTGGCTTGCTAAGGAACCGCCACAGAGTATTCTTACGTGGACGGATTTGGAGACCAAGTTTATCAACTACTTTTTCCCACCCTCTCGTACTACCGCTTTGCGGAATGAAATTATCAATTTTGAACAAAAGTACGATGAGTCTTTTAGTGAATCTTGGGATCGTTTCAAAGATCTTTTAAGAAAATGCCCACAACATGGTTTTACCAAAGTGCACCAAGTTAAAACTTTTTACAATGGTTTAAGCATGAATGATCAAGATTCACTAAATAGTGCCTCGGGGGGTAATATTTTGGTTAAGACATCCAATGCCGCTTGGGATATCATTGAGAATAAATCTCGTGTGCAAACCAAGAGTGTGCGGACCAATGCCGCTAGTGCTAGTACTAGTGACAGCGACAAGCGACTTGACAAAATTACTACGCTTCTTGAATCGCTTGTTACCCACACCGCTAACAACACCAACAACATCAATGCTAAAAACGCTCAAGTCAATGCTGTAAGCCAACCATGTGAAATATGCGGGGGTCCTCACTCTTACACCACTTGTACCGCCACCCAAGACTACCCTTCTGAGAATGTGAATGCAGCATACGGCACCTATCCTCTGGCCGCTTATCAAGCTCGTCCTCAAGGTGACCGCAACTTGCTTAGCTACCGCTCTAACAACTATCTCTCACCACCCGGTTTTCCTCCTAACAACCCAAACCAACAACAAAACCTCAATCGCCCTCCTCAACAACAACAACAACCTCGTACACCATACATACCACCTCACAAACAACCATATCCACCTCAACGAAACAACCAAGTTTACCAGCAACCTGCTTATCAACCACCCGCATACAATGCTCCTCCCAACCAACCCACCGCATTACACCAAGACATTGGAACCTACATGAGGACTAATGATGTGATCGTGGACAATCTCCAACGGGAAGTGCTCAACTTGAAAGCAGACCTGGTGAAACAAGGGAACGATCTGAGAGCTGATATGAGAAACACTTTGGATTGTCAAACGAATGACTTAAAGAACATGATGTCTAGCTTCTTCCAAGGTAATCAACCCTCTTCTTCGGGTACTCTTCCGAGTAACACCGTTGCGAATCCAAGAGGGGAGATGAAAGCAATCACCACTCGCAGTGGCAAAGGTACCAAGGAACCCGAGCTTCCTATACCTCCACCGGTGATTGTGACTAAGGAAAACGAGTCACCTGCTGCTATTCCTCATCCTTCTACTTCCCCAATTTCTCCACCTCTTATATCTACCCCTCCTCCACCCAAGGATGTGAGTGATCCTATTCTCCCAAAGACTTCCTCTTCTTCCGATATACCTTATCCGTCAAGGTTGAGGAAAGAAAAGCTCAAAAGCAAGGACGATATTCAAGTTTCGAACTTTCTTAAAATGCTTAAACAATTGAATTTCAACATCTCCTTCGCTGAGGCTCTCGCTCACATGCCTAAGTACGCAAAAATGTTCAAAGATCTTCTTAGCGACAAGGAGAAGCTTCTTGATATTGCTAACACCCAACTTAATGAGAATTGCTCTGCAGTGCTCTTAAGGAAATTGCCAACCAAGCTTGGTGATCCGGGTCGTTTCTTAATCCCTTGTAACTTCCTGGGAGTAGAGAATTGCATGGCCCTAGCCGATCTAGGTGCCAGTATTAACTTAATGCCCTTAAGTGTTTGGAAGCAATTATCTCTCCCTGAGCTAGTCCCCACCAAGATGACTTTGGAATTAGCTAACCGTACGGTTGCTTATCCAGTGGGGATAGCCGAAGACGTCTTTGTATGAGTCTACAAATTCACTTTTCCTGCCGATTTCGTCGTTGTTGACTACGATATGGACCCTCGTGTGCCATTAATTGTTGGTCGTCCATTCTTGAGGACCGGTCGCACTCTCATCGATGTTGAAGCCGGTGAGCTTATCATGAGAGTGGGTGACGATAAAATTGTCTTCAACATGGGAAAGTTGTCTAAACAGCCTTACTTTAACGAGAGTGTTAATTGTATTGACGTTCTTGATGGGGCTTGTGAAGAACACTTATAAGATGGTTGCAAAAGTATTCCTACCTCTCTTCCTAATGTTGAGACCGTTTCCTCTATCGATTCATCACTATCTCTATTTGGAGAAAGTGATTTCCTTTGGAAAGATTTGGAAGCCACCATGGGAGATGTGAACTTAGCTCATGATGATTCTACCACCAATTGGGATGATGATCTCCGCCTCATTGAGAACCTTCTTAAAGAAGACAATCTTTCTCCACCATCTCCCACGGTTATTGCTATCGATGCTCCGACTTTGAAAACGCCTCCCATCGAAAATCCTCCGGATTTAGAACTTAAGGAGTTGCCTCCCCATCTCGAGTACGTGTTCCTTGAAGAAGAGAAGAAGTCGCCAGTCATTATCGCGAAGGACTTGAAAGAAGAAGAGAAATCTCGCCTAATCGTCGTGCTTAAAGATCATAAGAAGGCAATTGCTTGGAAAATTTCCGATATCCGCGGAATTGATCTGAACTTTTGTACTCACAAGATTCTCATGGAAGATGACTTTAAACCCGCAATCCAGAGCCAAAGAAGGGTTAATCCTCGAATTCATGACGTCATCAAACAAGAGGTTATCAAACTTCTTGATGCCGGCTTGATCTACCCTATTTCAGATTCGCCGTGGGTAAGTCCCGTCCATTGTGTGCCCAAGAAGGGCGGAATAACCGTTGTTTTCAATGAACACAACGAGTTGATTCCCACTCGTCTCGTTACTGGGTGGAGAGTTTGTATTGATTATCGCAAACTCAATGATGCCACGAGAAAAGACCACTTTCCTCTTCCTTTCATGGATCAAATGCTCGAGCGTCTTGCGGGTAATGACTATTACTGCTTCTTAGACGGTTTCTCCGGGTATTTTCAAATTCCCATCGATCCCAAGGACCTAGGAAAGACCACATTCACTTGTCCCTATGGAAAATTTGCTTACAAACGCATGCCTTTTGGTTTATGTAATGCTCCTGGGACGTTCCAAAGGTGTATGATGGCTATCTTCCATGACATGGTGGAAGACACTATGGAAGTATTCATGGATGATTTCTCGGTTTATGGCGATTATTTCTCTGCCTGCCTTGCCAATTTAGAACGTATGCTGAAGCGGTGTGAAGACACTCGCCTTGTTCTTAATTGGGAAAAATGCCATTTCATGGTAAAAGAGGGTATCGTTCTAGGACACAAGATCTCCAAAGCCGGTCTTGAAGTAGACCGTGCTAAAGTCGATGTTATTGCTAAGTTGCCTCCACCTTCAACCGTGAAGGGTGTGAGAAGTTTCCTTGGTCATGCGGGCTTCTACCGTCGATTCATCAAAGATTTTTCTCAAATCGCTCGCCCGATGACCCACCTCTTGGAAAAAGATACTCCTTTTATCTTTTCCAAAGAGTGTCTTGAAGCATTCAACTTGCTTAAGGATAAGCTTACTAAGGCACCCGTCTTGGTTACCCCTAATTGGGAGCTTCCCTTTGAGTTGATGTACGATGCTAGTGACTTTGCTATTGGTGCGGTTTTGGGCCAAAGAGTGAATAAACACTTCCAACCAATCCACTATGCTAGCAAGACAATGACGGGGGCCCAATTGCATTACACGACAATCGAAAAAGAGCTTTTAGCTGTTGTCTATGCTTTTGAAAAATTTCTCCCCTATCTTGTCCTTTCTACCACCATCGTTTACACCGATCATTCCGCGTTGAAGTACTTGTTGACTAAGCAAGATTCCAAACCAAGACTTCTTCGCTGGGTTTTGCTACTCCAAGAATTTAAAATCGAAATTCGCGATAAAAAAGGAGCTGAAAACCTAGCCGCGGATCATCTCAGTAGACTTGAGGATCCTTACCAAGGGGATCATCCGAACAAAGAAACCAATGATTCTTTTCCCCTGGAGACCTTAATGTCTATCAACTCTACTTCTGATGAAACCCCGTGGTTTGCGGACATTGCAAACTACTTAGCGGGTGGAATTCTCGTTGACGGGCTAACATCCCAGCAAAAGAAAAAGTTCTTCAAAGACATTAAAACTTACTTTTGGGATGACCCGTATCTATTCAAACAATGTGCCGATTTGATTATTCGCCGATGTGTTGATGGACCGGCAGCTTTGGAAATCCTTGATGCTTGCCACAAAGGACCCACCGGTGGTCACTTTGGTCCCAATTACACCGCCAAAAAAGTGTTTGACTCGGGATTTTATTGGCCCACCATTTATCGTGATGCTCACGAGATGGTTAAACGATGTGATGCTTGCCAAAAACAGGGAAAGATCACACATAAAGACGAGATGCCTCAGAATTTCATTCAGGAATGTGAAATCTTTGATGTTTGGGGTATCGACTTTATGGGGCCATTCCCTTCCTCTAAAGGAAACAAATACATCCTTGTAGCCGTTGACTACGTTTCAAAGTGGGTTGAAGAAAAAGATTTACCTACTAATGACGCAAGGGTGGTTTGTAACTTTTTGAAATCGCTATTCGCTAGATTCGGTGTGCCTCGTGCCATTATTAGTGATCGCGGGACTCATTTTTGCAATGACCAATTTTGCAAGAGTCATGGCTAAGTATGGTGTAAATCATCGTCTTTCCACCGCCTACCACCCATAAACAAATGGCCAGGCTGAAATATCCAACCGAGGATTAAAGCGAATTCTTGAAAGAACCGTGGGAGAGCATCGTGCCTCATGGGCTGATAAACTTGATGATGCCTTGTGGGCTTTTCGTACCGCATACAAGACTCCGATTGGTTGTACACCATATCGTCTCGTGTACGGGAAAGCGTGCCACCTCCCGATTGAGTTGGAGCACAAGGCTTACTGGGCCTTAAAGTGGGTTAATTTCGATATCAACAAAGCCGGTGACCTACGCAAGATCCAACTCAATGAGCTGAATGAACTTTGTAATGAGGCTTATGAAAATTCTTTGATCTATAAGGAAAAGACTAAGCTCATTCACGACTCTAAGATTAAGAACCGAGAGTTTCAAGTTGGAGACAAAGTTTTACTCTTTAACTCTCGGTTGAAAATCTTCTCGGGCAAGCTGAAATCTCGTTGGTCCGGCCCATTCACCATTGACCAAATTTTTCCATATGGTACTCTCGAGCTCGCTCAACCTAATGGACCTAATTTTAAGGTGAATGGCCAACGAGTGAAGTTGTACTTTGGTGAGGACATCTCTCATGAGATGATTCCATCCCTCACCACGTTCCCCATGAACTAATTTTGGGTCGAGTCAGGCTCGTGACTCGGTTATCAAAAACAAGCGCTCCTCGGGAGGCAGCCCGAGTATCTATCCCTTTTCGTTATTAACCTCCTAAGTGTAGGGGTACCTCTATAGGTTCTTCGTGTTTGTGTGGTGATGTGATTACAGGGATGAATGCACTTTTGGAACCTTTGAAGAACTGTGCTCCCGTGTTATCCGAAATCCGGTTCTATCTCTCAACTATCGTGATTCAATTTTCTTCATACTCACATTTAAAATTGATCACGTTAGTCGTCTCTTCCTTAACTTGAGTTAACGAACGTGCACAATGTCCTAAGTGTAGGGGAGACTTTTCCCACATGCTTAAACATTGAGGACAATGTTTATCTTAAGTGTAGGGGGGACTTCTATCGAAGTTTTAAGTGGACTTTTCCATGAAAATGCCTTCATTTAACCGGAAAATCATATTTTTCAACATTTTTCGAATTTTTTATTAACTTTGGCCATTTAGTCGTAATTTTTTAAATTTTTATCGTTGCTTGCATATGTATATACCCCGCAATAAAGTCAAAAATATTAATAAAGCGGTGTAGCTAGTTTAGAAGTCTTTGACATATTAGGCCCGTTGCGATTATTTTGACTCAACCCGAATAGACTTATCCAAGTTTATTCTAGCTAGTATCCTTAACCATGTAGACCTTAATTGGTTTATTAGGCTAAGTGTCCACGAGTCTCATTACTTGAGATTCTAAATTGTGGAGAACGAGAAATGATAGAGTCAATTATAAGTCGGTATTCTTGCACAAGCTCACTTGGTGTAATTATTTTCCTATTCTCCCATCACTTGCTAATAATTTATCTGCAAGAAGTAAGGTCGTACGATTTGAAAAGTTACTTAGCTTCTATCCCAAGATCGTTTAAAAGTTGCTCGGTAATGATAAGAGTTCATAGCCAAGGCATAACTTATGAAGCGGGGCGCGAAGATTGGCGAGTCCGAAAAGGCCCTAACAAGGCATGAGGATTGCATTTTATTGCTGAATATCCAAACGTGATGTGAAAAGCATTATTCCCAAAATCAATATGAAGGATCAAGACTCACGACGAAAAGCAATCAACTCCCATAAATATCATGGAGAAGTCTATCCGAAAAGACCCTAACAAGGTATGAGGATAAATAGATCCAAGTCCGAAAAGGAGGCGGATCGTTGTATCTCAAAATCCCAATTAGAGATTGAAGAAATAATCATGAAGTCGTGGTCCACAAATTTGGAGTACCCCTCAAAAGTCTCCAAGTGAAGAAACTCTATTACGATGAGAAGACCATTATCTCAAGAACGTCTCTCGAAGATATGAAGTATGAAGTACATGCCAAATATCGGCCCGAGAAAGGTCTCAAATCGTGAACCAAGTTATGCCAAGATATGAACTTTTTGATATCCCGAGAAGCAGTTTTAAGAGATTTTGTCCTTTAGCTAACTATTGATCAAATCGTCCTACTTTGCTTTCAGCCTAAATAAACTATCGAAATAATTCCAAAAATGCATCTTCATGATCATTCTAAGACAAAAATAAAATATAAGAGATACACCTAGGAATAAGGGAGTTTAAGCATTTAATTAAGCCATGTGTGTAAGTGTTTGATATGCTAACTTATAATAACAATGATCTCGTTTTTAAGCTTAGTTTGGGGAACGTGAAACTTGAGGATGATAAATCTTCGCAACACCAAAGCCCTAATGTAAGTCCTTGATTTCTTTGCAAGTTGTTTCCATATAGCTATTTTCTAGTGAAAATGGTTTTCTATCCTTTTGTTTGATTGAAATTTTTAATTTCTCTTAGTACTTTAATTTTTGTTTAGTAGTATTTTAATAAGGCCAAGGTTGATTGATTATGAGAAAAATGTAAATTTGCTTTATCACTAAGCATTGCATGAGGGCATGGCAATGGTTAAGTGTAGGGGATTTGATAGGTGTGAAAACACCCATCCTTTTACCACTTATTTCTTACTAAAACAAGACCAAAACGCGTGTTTAATATCATTTGTTTGGAATTATGCGTGGTTTTTGTGTTTATTGTGTTTTCAGAGTCAACCAGATGATTATTGAAGAAAACATGGGATTGCACGGGTTTTATCAAGGAAAAAGACTAAAGACGAAGTCTATTGTCCAAGAGATGCAAAAGATTTGAAGTCAATGGGCCTATTTGAAGATTTATCAAAGAAAAGGACCAAAGATGGAAGATTTACATATGTCGAAGAAACTCAAGTCTATTAAACGAAGAAATTAAAAGACGAGTTGAATTTAATCGTCGCCAAATCCCGAATCAGAATCGAAAACGTCAACTTTTCTGAAAAGACGAGAAGACAAGAAGAAAGGGAGAAAGCCCACTCACCAACCAACCACTTAGCCTATATAAGGGAATCACCCTCACAAAATTTGGCACCGAGTTTTAGTTTTCAGTTTTTCTTTTCCTATTTCGTAGGAAGAACCATCTCCCTTAAGGAGTGGTTTTCATCTTCTTTGATTTCTTCTTGAATTGTGTAAGTGTAATCCTTTCATTTTGTTTATTGAATCTTAATCATCAATACAAGTTTTCATTTAATCTTTTCATTCCTCTTGTTCATCATCATCTTTTTACTCAAAGTTCTTAAGTTCTTATTTAGTTGAGTTTTGATCTTAAAAAGTTGTTGATTTTGTGTTTTTATGATTGGGATTTGATCCTTATGGTTAATAGATGATTTGTGGTTAATTCGGTTAAACCTTTTTGTTTACTTGGCTTGATTTAGTAAAAATTCGTGTCCCCTGTTCTTCTCTAGCTGTTACTGTTCTTGAATATCCCAGATATTCCGCATAGGATAGTATTCCGAATAGCCTGCTTATTTTGTCCCCTACTCGGAATGTTTATTTATTCCGAATAGCTTCTTTTCCTTTTTCCTTATTCGGAATATTATATATATTCCGGATAGTCCCATTTATTCCGCATAAGACTTTTTATTCCGAATAGACATGATTATTCCGCATAGAGTTACTTATTTCGCATAGTCTCAATATTCCGAGTAAGCCTTGTTTATTCCGGATAGAACTTTATTCCGAGTAACAGTTTATTCCGCATAGCTTTGATATTCGCATGGCTCCATTATTCCGCATAGTATGATTATTCCGGGTAGAGTTGTTTATTCCGCATAGAAGCAATTATTCCGCATGGCAAGTTTATTCCGGACAATGAATATTCCGCATCATCATTATTCCGAATAGAGCATTTTTAAGGGTATTTTCTAGCTACTGTTTTATTGATATTTTAATTCAAGTTTTACTTTTTATTGATTACTTGCCTCTAGTTTCCCTTTAAAATCACTTCACTCGTTTATCTTTTTAATAGAATAGAAAACCAAACCCCCTATTTGTCACCAAGAACAAATGATTCCACTTTTGGCTGTGATCAATTCGAGAAGATACCGAGAAACGAACTTTCAACTAGTAAAATCTCTTGTATCAGTATTCCAATTAAGGGTATTCCGATAGGACATTCCGATCAGCATTCAGATCTTTATTCCGATCAACATTCCGATAACCAAATATTATTCCTTAAAAAATTTTGAATGGAATCGTGTGTAATTTTGACATGGAATTTTTGGTTTATTGAGAACATATTTTAGGGGATTTTTAACATTGTTTCTCGACTTCAACTCACAACAACAAACACATTTACTTTCTTTCATTGATCGATCAACGTTTGTAAATCTTAACTTATTGAAATGGAGTACACATCTCTTACGGATAAGTCCATCCTCTCGAGTATGGATAATCGTCCACCAATGTTGGTGAAGACTATGTATGAGGAATGGGCTTCCCGAATGGAACTTTATATGTTGAACAAGGAGAATGGACATCTCATTTGGGCATCGGTGCTCAATGGACCATTAGATTATGGTACAGTGACGGAAGGTACAACTACTCGTCCTCGCACAACGGGTGAATTGACTGGAGATATGAAGATTCAAGACAAATGTGATAAGTATGCTACAAACATCATTCTCCAAGCCCTTCCTCCAGATGTCTAAAAACTCGTCAGCAAACATAAAGTTGCCAAAGAGTTATGGGATAGAATTCGTGTTCTCATGCAAGGCACCTCGTTAACTAAACAAGAACGAGAGTGTAAGCTTTATGATACTTTTGATAAGTTTGCCTATGTGCCAGGGGAGACTCTCAATGATTACTATCTGAGATTTACCCTATTGTTGAATGAGCTCAATATCTATGGCATGACAATTCCTACCTTTCAATTGAACACCAAGTATTTGAACACTCTTCCTTCAGAATGGAAAAAATACGTGACGGATGTTAAATTGGCTAAGGACTTGCATAACACCAATGTGGATCAACTTCAAGCTTTTTCTTCAACAACACGAATGCCATGTGATCGAGGCTCGGTTGTCTACACCTCAAGTTCATGATCCACTTGCAATGTATGATTCTCAACAAAACATGGCTTATACTTATCGACAACCATCATACTTGCAGCAGCCACCACCACACACCTATCAGCAACCATCGTATCAACCACCAATGATGCCACAGCAAGCATTTCAACAAAGTGTTCATCAACAATCTTTTCCACAGCAACCACCATATCAGACATCACCATCACAAGCCAACACTTCTCCAATGGTCTATACTCCTCAGCAAGGATATTTTCCACTAGAAGCACAACCAGCACAAGCTTTCTACTCTAATGAACTTCCACCAATCCAAGCACCGGTCTTTACTCCAAATGATACGCCAGCTGATGTTCTAAACCATCTCACAACCTACTTGTCAAAACTTGTTGCAACTAGAGGATTTCCACCAACAAACAATCAGCTCCGCACCTCATCAAATCCTCGACAACAAGCCATTGTTCAAGATGGTCAAGTGACGGTGCAACCTATTCAGGGAAGGCAAAATTCATATGGACCTCCTACAAGGACTGGGAACAATCAAGCTGTGAATTCTCAAGCTAGTGGAAATGGGAGTCCTATCGGTCCTAAAAAGGTTGTGACTTGCTACAATTGCCGAGGACAAGGTTATATGGCTAGGGAATGCACTTAGCCGAAAATGAGAAGGGATGATGCATGGTTTTGTGAAAAGATGTATTTGGTAGATGCTCAGTCTAAGGGGAAGATTTTGGATTCAGAGGAGTTAGCATTTCTTGCAGACCCAGGGGCAGCAAATACTGAAGGCATTGCAGTCGTTTCCACTTCTAATGCAGCTTATCAAGCAGATGATCTTGACGCATATGATTCGGATTGTGATGACATCCACTCTGCCCAAGCTGCTCTCGTTGCTAATCTCTCTCACTACGGTTCTGATGTCGTCAGTGAGGTACCAACCACATCTAATAATATTGATGATAACCAACATCAAGTTGGGCATGAAAATGACAACCTCGAACAGCATTCGGGAACTAGTAACTCAAATGATGTGGTACCCAATCCTACACATTTGAGTGAACCTCAACCAAATGCTACGACGGGTATGGAATCTTATGCTCAACATGATTTGGTCATGGTACCTAAACATATTATTGATCAAATGCATATGGCCCTCAGACAATCCATAGATACCAATTCCACCCTAACTGCTAAGCTTGCGTTGCATAAAGAAAAGGTCAAAACTTTTGAAATGGTCCCTCAAGCAGAGAAAATAACATGTTCTGAATTTGACCAATTTCGTTTTGAAAAGATTGAACACTTGAAAGAAATAGAATCATTAAAAGCTAATCTTTCTAATGAATTAAAAGCAAAAGAGTCGGTTGTCAATGATTTTCAGAAACTTAAAATGGATTTCGACACTCTCGAGTCTAAAAAGGTTGAATCAGAAATTAATGCTACCACACTTCTTAAATTCAAGGAACAACAGCTTTTAAAACAATACGCTTCCACAGAAAAGGTTCATCTTTTAACTAAATCATTTAAAGAACTCGAACTTAATCGTCTTCAAGATTTAACACCTAATCCCGGTTATGCAAAACAAGCTCAGGAATATATTCCGTGTCTTTATGATATGACCCTAATTGGCAAATCGAAAGAAGCACCTTTTGTTCGTAGTTCTGAGGAGACACAGTCACTTGCGGATGAAACTCATTCTAAAATGCTTTCAAAATTCCATACAATTGATTATGATCAATATAACAAAGATCAATTGTCTAAAAAGACCCGCATTCGCTTACAGAAGGAATTAGTTGAATTGACAGTTCTTGTGCCCCAAAGTTTGTCAAATGAAAACCCTCCTAGTACGTCTCCTACACTTGTCAAAACGGATTTAACGAAATTAATTCCACCGGTAAGTAAGGCGTCTGTTAACTTAAATGCGGTACACCAACACTTAGCCGATTTTGACAAGGTCATTTTGGAATGTACGACGGCTTCGGCCATAACGGAAGGTGAATGGAACTTTGAGCACACTAGAGCTGCGTTTCGAGATGAAATTGTTCCTTTTGTAAAGAATGTTAAGGCTTGTCTTAGTAATCTTTATCAAGATTTGCTTTTGGAAATAGAAGAAGTTAGACGTGTTTTCAATGAAATGGATGATGCTTATGAAAACAGTTTACTTGAAATAGAACGGGTTTCACGCCAAAATGATCAGCTTCTGAAGCAAGTGATGTCTCTTGATATAGTCTCCGTCTGTGTGAATAACAGTGTTGATAATGATTCTATTGTGCATAATGTTGAATCTGTGGATAATGTGGTAGATAGTACTTGTCACGAATCTGACGCTGAATTTTTAAAGCTTCAAGATTCATATTCTTCGCTTTCAAAACGTTTTGATGAGATTCAAACACATTGTATTTCGCTTGAATGCAAGCAACAATTTATTCAAGAAGTTGGCATTTCTCATGAAACATCCGTTGCTCGCACTCCACAACAAAACGGTGTCGTTGAAAGGCGAAATCGCACACTTATGGAAGTTGCTCGAACGATGTTAATTTACGCAAAGGCTCCATTGTTTTTATGGGAAGAAGCAGTATCTACCGCAGTGTATACCCAAAAACGGTCACTAATTCGTAAACGCCATGGTAAAACACCTTATGAGCTTCTCCATGGAAAAGTACCAGATTTATCATATCTTCATGTATTTGGTTCTCTTTGCTATCCAAATAATGTGATAATTTGGGAAAACTTCAACCAAAGGCTGATATTGGTATTTTCATTGGTTACGCACCCGCAAAGAAGGCATACCGAATCTACAACCGTAACTCTCGCAAGATCCTTGAAACTATGAATGTTGATTTTGATGAGCTGACGGCAATGGCTTCTGAGCAAAGCATCTCTGAACCCGCACTTCATGAAATGGGACCCAGTAACATTAGCTCTGGTCTTGACCCAAACAACCCTACTTCATCATCATTTACACCACCTTCTAGGAATGAATGGGATACGTTGTTTCAACCGTTCTTTGATGAATTATTTATTCCTCCAACTATTGTTGCTCTAGAACCTGAGGTAATAGCTCCGGTAACCGAAGTTGTCGCTCCAGCAACCGTTGCACAATCAAACACATCTGCACCTACAATTGGTCAAGATATACCATCATCTAGTAATTCTCAACCTACACCCGAATCAATTACCCATGTCATTCCTATTGATGATGAAGAGGATGATGATGATCACGACTTGGAATTCGCTCAAATGCGTGAACTTCCATTCTTTGGTGTACCAATTCCCGACCCTAATCAACCCGGGTCGTCCACCTCAGAGGAAGCTCCAACTACAGTTTACTCCAATCCACGGATTCGTGAACATGACAGCAAGTGGACAAAGGATCATCCTATAGATTCTATTATTGGTGACCCTAATCGTCCGGTATCCACACGAAGTCAGTTACAAGAAAGTGCAATGTTTTGTCACTTTGATGCTTTTCTCACTGAAGTTGAACCTAAGACAGGGGAACAAGCTTTTACTCAATCATGTTGGATAGAAGCTATGCAAGAAGAACTTAATGAATTTATAAGTCTTGACGTATGGGAACTTGTCTCATGCCCGGATCAAGTGCAGTTACTCACTTTGAAATGGGTTTACAAGGTGAAACTCGATGAGTTAGGCGGAATATTGAAGAATAAAGCTCGACTAGTAGCTCGTGGATACAAGCAATTATTGGGCATCGACTTTATGGAATCCTTTGCACCTGTTGCCCGTTTGGAAGCTATTAGACTATTCCTCGCTTATGCAGCCCACATGAATATGATCGTCTATCAAATGGATGTGAAGACGGCATTTCTTAATGGTGAAATCAAGGAAGAGGTCTATGTTCAACAACCGGATGGTTTTGTGAATCCTAAATATCCTAATCATGTGTACAAGCTTAAGAAGGCTCTCTATGGGTTGAAGCAAGCTCCACGCGCATGGTATGATCTATTGTCACAATTACTCATTACGCAAGGCTTCGCTAAAGGCAAGGTGGATCTCACGCTGTTCATTCAGAAACGAGGTAAAGATATGATTATGGTACAAATATATGTTGATGATATTATATTTGCAGCCTCGACCCAAACCTTATCCGATGAGTTTGGGACACTCATGTCTTCCAAGTTTAAGATGTCAATGATGGGCAAGGTATCATTCTTCTTAGGTCTTCAGATATCTCAGAGTCCCAGAGGCATCTTTATCAATCAATCCAAGTATGCCCTTGAATCGCTTAAGAAGTATAAGATGGAATCTTGCGACCCCGTGGATACTCCAATGGTGGAACGAACTAAGCTTGATGCAGATCCACATGGATTGTCGTTGATCCGACACTGTATCGTGGAATGATTGGTACTTTTCTGTATATCACAGCTAGTCGACATGATCTTCAGTTTGCTATATGCATGTGTGCTCGGTATCAAACTAGGCCTACTGAGTTACACTTAGCTACTGTTAAACGGATCTTTCGATATCTTAAAGGAACCATTAATCGGGGACTTTGGTATTCGAAGGACTCTTCTATTGCACTAATGGCATATGCAGATGCGGATTACGCGGGTTGTCAAGATACAAGGCGTAGCACGAGTGGAACTTTGCAACTACTAGGAGATCGACTAATCAGTTGGGCTTCGAAAAGGCAGAAAAGCGCTGCAATTACAAGTACGGAAGCAGAATACATAGCTATGTCCGGTTGTTGTGCTCAAATTCTTTGGATGAGATCGCAATTAACCGACTATGGTCTAGGTTTCAACAAAATTCCGATGTACTGTGACAACAAGAGTGCAATTGCCTTATGCTGCAACAATGTTCAATTCTCCCGGTCGAAGAACATTGACATTCGCTACCAATTCATCAAGGAGAAAGTGGAAAATGGAGTAATCGAGCTTTACTTTGTCCGATCTGAGTATCAATTGGCGGATATTTTCACGAAGGCTTTAGATCACGCTCGAATTGAATTTTTGGCCGACAAGCTAGGAATGAGAACTTTCTCGCCTGAGACTCTAAAGGAGCTGGCAGATGAAGCGAAAGAATAGTGGTGGTAAAACTATTCTCCGTATCCTTGGTGATCATTTGTATATATTGTTTATATTTTTATCCACAAAAGCAAAATACAAAAATATAAAACCATATAAAAACCATAAAAATTGAAAAACTCATAAAAATCCAAAAATATTTTTACTTTATTTTTCAAAGGCATGTCTTTTGGTACGATAATATTTACGGCCTTAGAAATGTTGATTAATATCGACACGACGCCATAAATAGAGTTCGTACAAAAGTTGTCAATATTTCATAAAACATGCCTATATGGCTTGTAGTTATTTCAGACTGCAACCCGGTTTTCACATTAAAGTCAAGTCTTTCTTAGGAAAGCTTTGGCTAACAACGGGAATTCATTTTCTCGGGCAAGGTTTACTTTAAAACCTTGTAAGGGATCAAGTTTACTTTATAACTTGGTCTAACACAAATCTATGTACGCTTTAGCGCATTTATTTGTTAAAACAAGAGAAGACTTGTTTTTATGAAGTTATCATCTCTACAACCATAGAAATCTACAATTGGTATCTACATACTTGACGATGCGACTACTCAACCGACGACTACAGCTCTTTCAATAGAACACGGGTCAACAATTGAGGGGGAGCAATTGTCAAGCATTCAGAATCTTCGATGCCGAAAATGCCAAGTTCACAAGTTGGTGTCAAGAATACAATACCAATCGTACCTGGTGTCAAGAGATGACTTCAGACGTGACGAGGCGACCAACATATGCTGACAAGAACCATCTGATCTTATCATATGATGTTCTCATCAATCAGGTCCAACCTTGTCAATTCTTTTTAAATATGGTGAATATGTGATCATGTTACCAATCGGTATCATATTTCATACATTTGGAATCATGAACATTAAACGGACTTGCATTTTTCTTCCCAAAACCTTTGTTAAAACTTCATTAAATCAATTGATATTAAAAACATCGATTGGGTTAATATTTTTAATATGGGGGAGAAAATGTGATTTAATATGGGATATTATCACAAATGGTTTGACTTAATGTGCTGGCTCATCCCGACATGTGCGAAATGTTTTTGAATATCGTGGCATATGTTACCCAAAACCCATTTATTTCACGACGATGAAGATTGTGGTGACATAAGGATGGTAGGTTAAGTCCTATGATTCTTCTAGAACCGGAGGAATCTTCCCAAGGACATTCCATAGCTAGAAATAGTAGTCCTTAGGAAAGATGGAGACAGATTGTGAATGTAGCTGAATGTCGACCAAGTACTTAAGTTAGCACTGGAACAATCACAACAAGGTGCTAGTTATGACGTATTGGTAAGCATTGAAGGGGTTGAAGAATGAAAAAGAATTGTAAAGATAAAGGGTGAAAATAAAGAAGCCCTCCTTACAACCTTAGGCAGAAACCGGGTCAATACATATGAAATTGAGATCATTTTAGTGATTCTCGATATTGAAGACAGACCTCATGGACCCAGTGATGCATTGCACAACCCATCCCAGCTAACTCAGATATCACTTAAAAGGTATTTGTTACAACACATTATCTATTGATTTATTCACTCCGAATAAATTGGTATTGAAAAGGTGGCACTCCTCTCCAGCCTCCGATCACTAAAATCCAAAGTGCACGATCGAGTCTAGAGCCATTTGAGATCAACAAATATCTCATTAGGACACACATAATTCCTTGCTTCTTCACACACTGTGAAAAGTAAGAAAGATTTTAAGAGTCCTACGTAAAATCTTCATGATCTTGCCTGAACATCAGAGTAATACGAAAGTATTTACAATGAAGATGGAAATCCTTCTTGAGCGAATCTCAAAAAGCTCATGGTAGGTGACTTGTGCGATTATTTATGAATCAAACTTGTGATAACTGGAAAGCAACAGTGGTTTAATTCTTAGCTGAACTTAAACACATTCCAGGCCTCTACGCAATATCTAAATGATCTTGCCAGAACACTCAGAGTGATACCTTAGTGTTCACAGTGATTAGTGGAAATCCTTCTACTGTTAACCTCAAACAGCACTTGGTAGGTAACTTGCAAGATTCAATATGAATCAAGCTCGTGACAACTGGAAAGCAACGATGGTGCGATTCTTTAATGAATCAAACTTGTTCCAGGAATCAGAATTGACGGCTTCAAATCATGCGAATATTTTTATCCAAATGATTCACTCTTTACGTTCGCAATCAGCTTTGGACGGTCGAGTAAAGAGAACGGGTTTACCCGCGAAATCTTGTCAGGGAGATTTTTAATTAAATCTACCTGCCACAAGTACGATATTTTATATCGTCCAACGGTCTTCACCGACCGGAGGTAAAATGCTACCGAATTAGAATGAAATGTTCAAAGCCATTTCGTTCGTGTCTACTTATGTTGCTGCATTTGAAGACGGTGGCGTTGCGGGATCCAAGAAGAAGTCGTCCCCGCATACTTATACTTTATGCACTTAATACCTCATCTAATTCAAGAAAGCCTAAAAGTTAAGTCTTTCGTTGTATTGAACTCTGAAGCTTTCAAGAATTACTAAGGTATAAGTATGTGGAACATGAGGTCACAAGAGGCGAAGATCACAAGTGATGGATGCACGAGATCAGGGCAAGAGATTAATTCTCAAGATTGATATCAAAGATCACATCAGCATGTTCACTAGAAAAGAAAAAGAAAAAGAAAGACGAAGACTACGAGCTCAAGACAAGCATAGTATGCTAGGTTTTTCTTATTATTGTAACTCGGGTAACGCCCTTGTTTGGAGTGACCTCCCTTAGGGGGAGATTGTTGGAAATACGTTTTACGTATTAGAAAGGATCGGTCACTCCAACAATAGTCCATGTTATAGCTCGTAGTTTAGTTATTTACATTTATTAAACCAAGCCCAAAACCGAGCCCATGAAGTGTATGGGTCGGCGGCCTAATGTAAACCCAAGCCCATCTCATGGGCTTGGGTATATAAACCCTCTCCTTAGATGGAGAGGGTGTGTGGTTATTCATTTTACACATAGTTGAAAAGTGTTTTTTTCACTTTCTCTCTCTAAGTGTGTGTGTTCTCACCATCTCTCTATCTCTTTCTCTCTCTAAAACATAAGCAAGATTTACATATCCTACAATTTTAGGTCGACCCTTTTTATCGACGGCTCGAGCCGTAATCGACGTTCACGGTGGGAAACTCACTATGAGATATGGGGAGGAACAAATGGAATTTTCATGAATAAATCCCAAGTTTCAAATGATCATGACAAAACCGAGATTTCAAATTCTGATGATTTCAAAATGTTAACTTTAGCGGAAAATATGAGGCTTGATGCATGTTTTGAAAGAATTAAAATGAACGGTTTTAAAGATGACGATTTTAACGATAAAGAATACGTTTACTTAATTCAAAAGGGTATTCGTAGATTTATGGATGAAAAATCATGTTGGGATTTATTCGGTGAAACAAATGAACAACCAATTCCGAAGGGCGAAGTTAGTGCCATCACGACAATGACCAAAATGGACTCGTCTTCACCACCTTCGAAGGACCACGTCTTTGAGGCTTCAACTTCTAATTCCATTGAATTTCCTCCATTTCCTAGCCTAACACCCGTTGAGGCTAAAGGTTTCATCGACATTGAACCACTCGTCTTAGAAAAGTCACCTAAGCATAGCCCTTGGGCTTGTAAGACCATGGTTGTGAGTGCTCACATCGACTCTTTCTTTAACGATGACGATGGCGATTTTGCCGAGATCGATCACGTGCTTAAAAATCAACATGCAATTTTTGATTCTCCTAAAAAGAATTCTAAGTGTGGTAAGTATGATGATTATGAGTTTGATCCCGAGATTGAGGAAATTATTGAACGAGAGCTAGCTCTTTTGCCTCTACTTCTACCTACAAGTGAGGTTGATTATTCAAAAATCGAGGATGAACTCAATGAGTTGGAACGTCTTATTTTCAATGACGAACCAACTCACGTGACCCAAAATCCCATTCTCGAGGAGTTACCTAATCAATACTCCTCAAATGAGAATGACGTTTGTCACATTCATGAGGAGTTACCTAATCAACACTCCTCCCTTATGAATGATGATTTTGTGCTTGATCGTTATCTCTTCGAGAGAATTTCAAATATCATTAATGAGGATTATGAAGAACTTTGGTTCGATAAGCCTATTTACGATGAAGAAATCGATGAGATTCACGGTCATAAGGATGACGAATATGTTGACCTCGAGGGGTCGGTGTTCTTTGTTGATCAACGTTTTTGAGAACTTATACAATCCACCACCCCCTAACCGCGACTTAAATGTGAGGATTTTTAGCGTGACTAATCTTGAGTTTGAAACAGCAAATATTTTTGACATAATCAAATCAGGTTTTCATAAAGAGTTTTTAAACAATGAAAAAGGAAAAGATTTTAAAATGGATTTAAAAGATTTTTCTACATGTCTAACTTCGTCATCACCACATTTTATGAGTACTACCACCTCGTCTACTCCTTTTGATGATGGTGTATGTGGTTTTAGTGTGGGGGAAGCCCCTAATGTTTCTTCAAACTTTTCCACTAACGACGAGATATTCGATCCCGAAATTGCTTGTAAAGGGAAATCTCGGTCTTCCACCGATGTAATAAATGGAAAATATATTCATTTGCTTGGTGTGAGTCTACCTCGAGTAGCTCAAAGTTTGCCTTACCCATTGTCCCACCCTTCTATTTCTTCTCATCTACTTTCTTTGACCTCTTTGAGGTTCCACTATCGGTTAAAGTAGCGTTGTTTCGTCTTTCATCCGAAAATGAGGACGCTATCTTTGACCCTGGTATACGATTATCGGGTTTTTAAAGTACTCCATGTACTTTTGGGCATTGTTTATCATGTAATCCCCACCTAAATTGACCAAACCATGATTACCCCTAAATGATCACATTTATGGGGATTCGAGTCGAGCTTTTGACTCGTTTATCAAAAACAAGGTGCCTCGTGGGGGATTCTCATGCTTATCCTTGTAAATATTATCGCTTTCTAACAGTGTAACGAGGGGACTTGTGCTCTTCCGACGTTTGTTTCGTGGTTGTTTGTGATTGTGATATATTAGGTTCATCGTCATCATTGAAGCCTCTTGATGTAGGTTTTTCGTACACGTTTTAGGAAAAACGCGTATGAGTGGCAAGTATTAAGTTCTACGCTTTAGGAAAAACGTAAAACCGAATAAATGTGGGTTCGTTCTCGAAGGAGGTGTGTGTATTAATGTGCCAATATATATATAAAATCAAGTTTGGATTAGTGACGTTTTTGGTTTAAAGAGAGAAAAATAAAAGACGAGCTACGCTACGATTACACTACGACGAATTAACGTAAAACGCGAACGTAAATACGTAAAACGTGACGAAATTAAAAATTAAACCTAAAAATTAATTAAAAGATTAAACTAAGTCTTAAATAATATAAATAAGAATAAAAATCCAACAAATATATTTTAAAACCTTTTATTAATTAAATATTCAATTTTTAATGCTAATTAAAACCCTAAAATTAAATATAATTAAGAAAAAGCCCAAAATATTATTTTATTGAACTAATAAGTAACTTATATTATTTAAAGAATAAAAACTATTTTTCCTAAATTTTCAAAACTATTTTTCTATTTTTTTTAATCACTAAAAACTATTTTTAAACTAAATAAATCCTAAAAAATAATAAAATAATGCCAAAATTAATTTAACAATTTTAAAAATCTTAAATTACCTTAATGAACAGTAGAAAATTGAAAAAGTTTGAAAAATGTAAAAATTTGCACTAAAAGACAAAACAGTTTAATATTTAAACCCTAATTAAACTAATTAATTAATAAAAAATGATTAAAAAGGTGAACAGTGAATATTTCTTACACTAAAAATCTTAAAATACTTTTCTAATTCTAGGAAAAAATTTAAAACTGAAAAATACAACTTTTCTACACTAAAAGACAAAAACTGAATAATAAAAAGTTAATTAAAATAGCTAAATTATGAAAAAAAAAGCAAATGAACAGTAACCTAAAAATAAATTATACTGAAAAATCAAGAATTAAAAAAGAAAAATATTGGAATTGGAATCAAGTCCTAAGTCCTAACTTTGTTCACTAAAGACAAATAATTATAAAACTGAAAGTGACATTTGCTTGTTTTTGGCAGTTAGCAAAGCAGTACTAAAAATAACTCTAGCAGGGGTAACTTTTTCCCACTGCTAGTGTAAAAATCAAGTCTGGTGACTGATGAAGCTTAGGGAAGCTTTTAGCTTGCTGATTTTTGGCAAACAAGGCACCCCCACAACCAGTTGAGTTGTGGGGAGTCAATGAATCAATAAAATCACACAAATCAATGCAAGAAAAACACACAAGAAGCACAATTAGGGGACTGAATATCAGAAACAAGGCCTGGGGTGTTTTTGCTGATATAGTGTGCACAAATATGATTTTTAATGGCACAAATCTTGCTCAAACATTCACCAAATCACACAAAGCCAATAACAAGCCCTAGGTTATCAGATTAACTAACAATGAGCAAGATGGTGGGCAAAATTAAACTAAAACAAGGCAGAAAATTGCACTTATCTGATTATATGCCTTCTATATCAACTTTTAACACATGCTATTCTTATAAAACTTAACAAAATGGATTACACTAACTGATATAACATGAAACTACTTAACCAAGTGTATTTAGAGTGTTTTCAAACCAAGAATCTGTCAAACTCTTGCCTTAAACTCTATTCCCAAACACACCCTTATCTACTGAAAACTGAAATTAACAAAGAAACTTGCATCAAATCCTATTTAAACTGAATAATAATTAATCTAACATGCAAATAATCAGCTAACAATCAGAATCAAAGCATAAAATTAAACCAAGAACAGATTCTACACAAAACACATAAATCTCATATAATACTCAAAAAAGATTCATAAAAAGGGTTCAAGCCAAACCTTGGGCTGAGGCCTTCTTTAAATGGACTGGATGAGCTTATGGGAGCTTATGGGATGTGTAGAGAGTCCCTGTTGGGGTTCAACAACAGAACCAGGGAGAACAATATCTTCAAAGGTAAAAAATGAAATGAAATGATTGGAACAATGGTACTCCTATGGAATTTTGTACCTGCACACTCAACAAACCAAGTGAAAACTGAAGAGCTCAAGCTTATAAGCCTAGCTTAATGGATAAGCAGGCTTATGAGCTTATAGCTTAATAAAAAAAACTTCTGAAAACTGAATTTTTGCCAAAGGAATCCTCTTTAAAACTACAAGAGAACTATAACAAAACCTCAAATAAGCAGTATCCAGTGACCAACTTCCACTTTCACTTCAGTTGGCCAAATGGGTAAGGCTGTGAAAGCTTTTGCCAACAACTTCAAGAACACTTAATTTTCTAAAAAACGTTTTATACTGAAAACTTTAAGACACTTCAAACCTACTTGCAAAATAATGAATTAAACTACTGAAAACATGTAAAAGGAACTCAGAGTTGCACATAAAAAACGTTCATTGTCATTAATAGTTTTTTAAAGATACAAAAACTGGAACAAACTTAAAGAGACACAAGTCATCTCTTTATATAGTACAGGATAGAAAATTCTAGAAAATAAATAAATAAGAAACCCTAATACATTCTATTCCAATTCTGCCGCTTGGTCAATCAGATTTTCAAAATGGGTCAAAACTGCCATCTTGTGATCTGCTAAGGCATGTGATCATTCCAGCTGTAAAAAGCAATCCTAGGCGTTTGTTGAAGAGTAGTGACCACGAAATCAATCTTGTTCGTTCATCTTGTCCCTTCCTTGGAATTCGTGGATAGTGAGTGGTGCAGGGGAAGGGCTTGGGTAGCACATGGGATAGATGGTGACGTTTTTGGGGTGTGGGTTTGGATGGGGAGAGGGTAAATTAGTGAACTGGAAAGAATCAACATAAAACCCCTTGTTTTGTGTTAGATTAGGATTAGGGTTTATAGGGATTAGTGGTGGTGAGCAGTTTGGGTTTGATCCGGTTTTTGGTTTAAAAAAGATGTTTCCCACCTTAATTATTAAATAAACATGTTTAATAACAAAGGGTTCAAAAGGGGTTGTGACTGGGTAGAATAAGGTTATGGACTGGTTCGTTCATTGAAAGTGGACTGGTGGGGGTGACGTGTCAAAAGGAGAGTGGTGGGTTAAGAATGCTGTCTGGCCACAAATACCCCTCCATGTTCTTTCTTCTTTGCACTTTGTAACAAATAGCTTCAAACTCTCTTTCCCTTTGTTTTTAACTTTCAGCACTTGTCAAAAATGGCACATGATATTTGCAAACTTTAATAAAGGATCATAAATACAAATAATGCATCCTTTAAGGGCTTCTATGTATAATCTTCAAACATAGAGGACATTTCTTGCCAATAATGATTTCTCCAAGGTCTATTCTTGCCAAATCTTCAAAAATGAGGGACCAAAGTTGTCAAATCTTCAAACTTCAAGGGCAATTTTGGAAAATCAAGATTCGGGTCCGGTTCTTTGTGCGGCTTTGTTTCCCGTGTTCGTTTTTACTTGATTACTTTGATCTTTTGGTGAATTCACGATATCCGTACCTAAAATACACAATGAACAAACACAGGCATATATTGGGTATTTTGATGATATTTTAAGCATTTTAAGCCCGATTTGGACGATGAGACTATGTATAAATACAGTCTCATCACTCCCCCATACTAAACCATTGCCGTGTCCCCACGCAATGCTAGAATTAAGTATCGTAGCACTTCCAAAATTCATTTTATGATGACTTTTATTCAAGACATAAACTTAAATAAACTACAACATGCGTTTTAGACATAATGTATTGTTTTCATCACGAGAATGTGACTTTTGGGATCATAGAACAAGAACACGTGAATGCTTCGTTAGAAATAATTTCGTCGTCCTCGATTTTCACCCAATTCCATGCTAAGCGTGTAACGAGATCATTGTTATTATAAGTTAGCAACATGATCATATCTCATGAGTGTTAATTACGAACCTAAACTCCCTTATTCCTACTTGGTATCTCTTATATTTTATTTTTGTCTTAATGATCACGAGGATACATCATCGACTTATGCGTGAATAGAGATTAAGTCTAAAAATAGAAACTTAACGGTGTAACCAAAATCATTAAATTAATAATTCACCCCAATAGACAACGATGTCAAAAAATTAAGTCAACAAGAAGGATCGATAAACACGGTTTTATAACGGTTTTGAACATGAGACTTATTACCAAGACTTTTATACGCCCCCTAACGGAAGGGCCTTATTATCTTTGGTTTACCTCCATCTTTTATTCAACTTCTCCATGAAGCTTTTATTATGACTTCGGTCTTGCCTTGCCTTTTATTATCCGCCTCATCGGTGGTTTTATTAGCCAAAGACGTATATCCTCACGCTAAAGCGAATTTTGGATCTTTAAAGCTTCGAAGATTAAGGCTTGATTCACTTTCAATTTGGGCATAGATTTTTCGGCCTTGTGAGCTTCAATTTTTTGCTTAATTTAGGTGAGCACTTGAAATCTTATTATTAGGTGAAGCTTTCGATTATTCGGGTGCCAATACTTCAAAACCGTGACGCTGGCGATACCTTAATGTTTTCCCAATTTAATTACATGGAAGCTACCAAAACAAATTAGAAACCCAACAATAGTGACTAAACCGCCAAATCAATATTTATTAACAATTTATTATGCAAAAGCGTTGGGAGAATAAGCTAATAATTACTACACATAAGATCGTGACGATTACGAGACTTATAAATAACTCTATCATTTCTCGTCCTCATTTAAGAGACTTAGCCTAAAAAGTTAAGGAATCGAAGCTAAGTGCTCAACACGCACGGTCGAGTCAAAAATTACTCTCGTTCTCACCATCGGAAAACCTACATTCGTGTCTTAAACACTTATCAAAAACTAGAAAAAATTTAAAATTTGGCCATTTTTAGCCTTATTTGCAACAAAACGATAGCAAAAAGATGAATATTGGATTGCGTGTTGACGTAAGCAAGGTGAAGTATCTACTCACCCCCCCCCCCCCCATACTAAAACTAAACATTGTCCTCAATGTTTCGAGTCTAGGGGTGTAAACACCCCATACTAGAGACAAAGTCGAATGCTTAATCTCGAGCATGGAAAGGGTAAAACGAATAACCTAAAAGCCGTTTATGAACTATGCTAATAAGATAAACGTTAGAACATAAAAGGATATCATCGGATATCGGAATCTCCAAAGGCAACGATCGAAGCTCGAGTAATCCGTAAAACGAACACGAGAGGCTTCAATGATGACGATGAACCTAATAAATCACAATCACAAACAACCACGAAACAAAGGTTGGAAGAGCACAAGTCCCCTCGTTACATTAAACTAAGAAAGCGATAATATGTACAAGGATAAGCATGAGAATCCCCCACGAGGCACCTTGTTTTTGATAACCGAGTCAAAAGCTCGACTCGGATCCCCATAAATGTGATCATTTAGGGATAATCTTGGTATGGTCATTTTCGGTAGGGCTTACATGATAAACAATGCCCAAAAGTACGTGGAGTACTTTAAAAACCCGATAATCGTATACCGGGGTCAAAGATGGCGTCCTCGTTTTCGGATGAAAGACGAAACAACGCCACTCCAACATGAACTAAAACCCCAATGGGGTAGAGGAAAATAGATAAGAAGTAGAAAGGTGGGGCAATGGGTAAGGCAACATAATGAGCTACTCGAGGTAGACTCACACCAAGCAAACGAAAAGATTTTCCATTTATTGCATCGGTGGAAGACCGAGATTTCCCTTTACAAGCAATTCCGGGATCGTAAATCTCGTCCTCGGTGGTAAAGTGTGAGGGAACATTTGGGGCTTCCCCATACTAAAACCACACACACCATCGTCAAAAGGAGTAGACGAGGTGGTAGCACTCATAAAATGATGTGATAACGGAGTTAGCAATGTAGAAAAATCATTTAAAACATTTTTAAAATCTTTTCCTTTTTCATCGTTCAAAAACTCTTTATGAAAACCCGATTTGATAATGTCGAAAATATTTGGCGTGTCAAATTGAAAATTAGTCGCGCTAAAAATCCTCACATTTAAGTCATTGGTGGGAGGGAGTGGCGGATTATATAAGTTCTCAAAACGTTTGTCAATAAAGAACACCGCCCCTTGGTCAATCAGATTTTCAAAATGGGTCAAACTGCCATCTTGTGATCTGCTAAGGCATGTGATCATTCCAGCTGTAAAAAGCAATCCTAGGCGTTTGTTGAAGAGTAGTGACCACGAAATCAATCTTGTTCGTTCATCTTGTCCCTTCCTTGGAATTCGTGGATAGTGACTGGTGCAGGGGAAGGGCTTGGGTAGCACATGGGATAGATGGTGACGTTTTTGGGGTGTGGGTTTGGATGGGGAGAGGGTAAATTAGTGAACTGGAAAGAATCAACATAAAACCCCTTGTTTTGTTTAGATTAGGATTAGGGTTTATAGGGATTAGTGGTGGTGAGCAGTTTGGGTTTGATCCGGTTTTTGGTTTAAAAAAGATGTTTCCCACCTTAATTATTAAATAAACATGTTTAATAACAAAGGGTTCAAAAGGGGTTGTGACTGGGTAGAATAAGGTTATGGACTGGTTCGTTCATTGAAAGTGGACTGGTGGGGGTGACGTGTCAAAAGGAGAGTGGTGGGTTAAGAATGTTGTCTGGCCACAAATACCCCTCCATGTTCTTTCTTCTTTGCACTTTGTAACAAATAGCTTCAAACTCTCTTTCCCTTTGTTTTTAACTTTCAGCACTTGTCAAAAATGGCACATGATATTTGCAAACTTTAGTAAAGGATCATAAATGCAAATAATGCATCCTTCAAGGGCTTCCATGTATAATCTTCAAACATAGAGGACATTTCTTGCCAATAATGATTTCTCCAAGGTCTATTCTTGCCAAATCTTCAAAAATGAGGGACCAAAGTTGTCAAATCTTCAAACTTCAAGGGTAATTTTGGAAAATCAAGATTCGGGTCCGGTTCTTTGTGCGGCTTCGTTTCCCGTGTTCGTTTTTGCTTGATTCCTTTGATCTTTTGGTGAATTCACGATATCCGTACCTAAAATACACAATGAACAAACACAGGCATATATTGGGTATTTTGATGATATTTTAAGCATTTTAAGCCCGATTTGGACGATGAGACTATGTATAAATACAGTTTCATCACCTCTCATGTTCGTTTTACGGATCACTCGAGCTTCGATCGTTGCCTTTAGAGATTCCGATATCCGATGATATCCTTTTATGTTCTAACGTTATCTTATTAGCATAATTCATAAACGGCTATATGTTATTCGTTTTACCCTTTCCATGCTCGAGATTAAGCATTCGACTTTCGTCTCTAGTACGGGGGTGTTTCACCCCTAGACTAGAAACATTGAAGACAATGTTTAGTTTTAGTATGGGGTGAGTAGATACTTCACCTTGCTTACGTCATCACGCAATCCAATTTTCATCGTTTTGTTTTCGTTTTGTTACAAAATAAGGCTAATAATGGCCAAAATTTATTTTTTTCTTGTTTTTCTTAAGTGTTTAAGACACGAATGTAGGTTTTCTGATGGTGAGAATAAGAGTAATTTTTGACCCGACCGTTCGTGTTGAGCACTTAGCTTTGATTCCTTAACTTTTTAGGCTAAGTCTCTTAAATGAGGACGAGAAATGATGGAGTTAATTATAAGTTATGTAATCTTTCACGATCTCATGTGTAGTTATTATTAGCTTATTCTCCCCACGCTTTTGTTTAAGTAAATGCAATAAGTAAGGTCATACGATTTAAAAGGTTACTTAGCTTCTAGCCCAAGATTGTTTAAAAGTTGCTCGTGTTCGAATAGAGTTCATAGCCAAGGCATAACTTATTGAACCGGGATGCGAAGATTGGAAAGTTCCAAAAAGGCCCTCGCAAGGCATGAGGAACTCCATTTTTTTGCTAAAGATCCAAGATGATGTGAAGTATCATTGTTCCAAAATCAATATGAAGGATCGATACACACGACGAAAAGCAATATACTCCCCTAAAGATCTTGGATACGTCTATCCAAAAAGACCCTAAAAAGGTATGAGGACAAATATATCTAATTCCGAAAAGAAGGCGGGTCGTTGTATATCATAATTCCAAATAACGACTGAAGAAAAATGATGAAGTCGTGGTCCAAGTGAACAAATTCCATATATGAAGAGAAAACCATTATTTCAAGAACGTCTTGCAAGATTTGAAGTTCGAAACACATGCCAAATATCGGTCCGAGAAAGGTCTCAAATCGTGAAACGAGTTATGCAAAGATATAAACTTAAGGAGATTACGAGAAGCCGTTTTAAAAAATCGTGTCCTTTAGCTAACTACCGATTAAATCGTCCTACTTTATTTTCGGCCTTAATAAAATATCGAAATAAGTCAAAAATGTATCCTCGTGATCATTAAGACAAATATATATATATATATATTTATATATATATATATATATATATATATATATATATATATATATATATATATATATATATATATATATATATATATATATATATATATATATATATATATATATATATATATATATATATATATATATATATATATATATATATATATATATATATATATATATATATATATATATATATATATATATATATATAAGAGATACCAATTAGGAATAAGGGAGTCTAAGTACGTAATTAACACTCATGAGTAATGATTGTGTTGCTAACTTATAATGACAATGATCTCGTTACACGCTTAGCATGGAATCCAGTGAAAATCGAGGATGACGAACTTATCTCAATGAGGCATTCACGTGTTCTTATTCTTTGACCCTAAAAGTCACTTAATCGTGATGAAAACATTACATTATGTCTAAAACACGTGTAGTAGTTTATTTAAGTTTACATTTTCAATAAATGTCACATAAAAATGAATTTTGGAAGTGTTGTGATACTTAATTCTAGCATTGCGTGGGGACACGGCAATGGTTTAGTATGGGGGAGTGATGAGACTACAATTATACATAGTCTCATCGTCCAAATCAGGCTTAAAACGCTTAAAATATCATTAAAATATCCCAAAATATACTTGTGTTTGTTCATTGTGTATTTTAGGTACGGATATCGTGAAATCAACAAAAGATCACAAGAATCAAGCAAAAACGAACACGGGAAACGAAGCCGCACAAAGAACCAGACCCGAATCAAGCTTTTCTAAATAAGTCCTTGAAGTTTGAAGAATTTGCAAGATTGGTCCCTCAAATTTTAAAGACTTGTCACTTTTGACCCTTGTAAATATCAAAAGTTACAAGTATGGTCCTTAAGTTTCAAGATTATACATGAAAGGCCCTTGAAGATTCAAAAAAATGCATTAATGGTCCTTAAAACAAGTTTGCAAACTTCTTTGTGGCCAAAGTAGAAAAATACAAACTTCATTATAAAGGGTTTTAAGTTAAAAGGCTGTTAAAACTTTATGTGACAAAGTTATGGGAATGGAAGGACCAAAGTTGGGCAGACAAGTAAACTCCATACCACCACTCTCCTCCTGCTACGTCCCCCACTCCACACCTTTCCACCAATCCCATCATACCACCCCTCCACATCACTTTTCCACTCAACCTTTTTTTTATATAACAGATTTTAAAAATCTGTTTACACTAATTGGTTTTTAGGGAAACACAAATTTAAACCTAATCAACCCTTAAACACAATCTAACACCACTATTCACCCATCTCCATAATCCATAAACCCTAACTCTAATCATTCCCAAAACAAAGGGTGCTCCCCTTAATATTTCCAGAATAACTATTAACCCTCACCTAACCAAAACCCACTACCCAAATACTCCACCAGCTCACCTATGGACCCCCCCCCCCCCCCCCTTGTACCTCCCCTTCACCCGTCACTTTCCCCAAACCCCCAAAACCCGACCAAATCAACGTCCCATGGCCTTTTCTTCCTCCCAAAGTCTCATTTAACGTTTGAGATCATCCAAGACAACTGGCATCTACTGGCAAGTCACAAGACTCCCCTTTGACGATTTTGAAATATGTTGACTCAATGGATTTTTAGGAAAATCATAGCTAGGGTTTTTAATATTGTTTCAGAGTTCTAGTGTCTTCTATCTTAGCTTATAAAAGGAGAATGCAACATGTGCATATCCCTTTGTTCCAGATTTTCTTTGTAAACCTGATTTTATAAATACTTAAAGTATATTTTCAGCCTTGCATTTAATCTCAGAGTTCCAGTAGTGTAATCTTGTTTTTTTATTTATCTCTTTTATGTTTATGCACTTGTTATTTTAGTCACCAAAAAAATCTGTTTTTCAGAAAAAAAATATTTTTGGTTAAGTAAATTTGGGACCCAAGGATTCTTGTTTGATTGTGGATACTTGGTTTGACAACCCAAGCATCAGCAAGAACAAGAGTTCTTGTTACTTTGTGTTCTAGTATTTTTCAAAAATTTGTGTTTCAAAAAGTGTTCTAAAAGGTTTTCATCAAATCTTGGTTACTGTTCTATAAGCTCACCATAAGCTGCTGAATAGCTTATGGTTAGCTCTTGAAGCTTGTGTTCCATCTTGTTTTCTTAGCATGTACTTTCATTTTCATTGAAGATGTAAGCTTCTTGGACTGCTGTAGTCCAAGGGCTTGGTCTTTTATAGACTTCTCAACTAGAGAAGCTCCTTGCATAAGCCAAAACCCTATAGATAAGCTAAAAATGGAGATGGCATCAGCTTGCCATTGTGTGGCTTGGATGTAAGCCACACAAGGTATTTTTGGCTTGAACCCCCTATTTTTCTGTGTTTTATGAGTCTTTCTTGTGTATCTTGCATGTGGACTGCTCTTGTATGAGATTTAGGTTATTTGTAGTAGATTTAGTGTTTCAAACTTGTTTGGTAGTCATTGTTCAAGATTGGTTAGATTCTGATCATTAGTTCTTTGTTAAAAATCTTGGTTCTAGTCAGTAAAGGGGTTTTTGGATTTGGGTCTTAACTAATTTTTGGTGACACAAAGGTAGGTTAAAACCAGTTAAACACACTCTAAATAGGTAGTAACAAGGTTTATCAGTAGGTTGTTTCAAGTTTGATGGTTCAAAAGGATTTTGCATGTTAAAATTTGGTAAAAAACAGTCAAGTTATATCAGTAGGTTTATCTAGTTGGTTTTAGTGTTTTTGATTTTGAAACTTGGTAATCTGTTAGGGTAAGTTGTAATCTAGGATTTAGAACTTGTTTGTTGTGGTTTGGTGGTAATTTGATCAAGATTGGGTGGTTTGAATCTCACAAAATGGCCATTCAGATCAACAATTTATGCCCATACCATACCAGCCATATCAATAACTCTATTATGCTAGATTTCGTGTGATTTTTGTGTTTGAGTTGTGTGTTTTCTTGTTTAAATTGACTCCCTACACTCCACTAAGTGTAGGGGTGCCATTTGTGTCTAAAGGAACCAACAAAACAGCTCACAAATCATCTTTGTTTGTTTTCTATGACCAAGCAGTGGGAAAAAGTTCCCACTGCTAGTATAAAGTTTCCCACTGCTACACTATAAAACAAAACAATCAGACCTGTCAACATCAAATATTGACTTTTTTGTCTGTTGTGACCAAATTTGCGTAATTTTCATTGTTTTTAATTTTCTTTGTTTTGTTTATTTAAATTAAGATTTTTTAGTAAGTTTAATTTTATTTTACTGTTCATTTGTTATTTTTAGAGTTTAATTAGGATTTAATGAGTTTTATACTAAACTGTTTTTGTCTTTTAGTGTAAAAAGTGTTATTTTTCAGTTTTTAATTTTTTCTTAGTTCAAGTTAATTATTTTAAGATTTTTAAAATAAAAAATTTCATTGTTCACTTTATTTATTTAATTTTTTAGATTTAATTTAAGTTTAAATAGGATTGTAATCATACTGTTTTGTTTTTAGTGGTAAAAATTACTTTTTTCAACTTTTTCTAATTTTCTACTGTTTAACATTATAAAATAGGATTTTTCAAAAAGTAAATTTAATTTTAGCATTATTTTATTATTTTTAATCATTATTTTAGTTTAAAAAAAAGTGTTTTAAGTATTTAAAAAATAGAAAAATAGTTTCTAAATTTTAGGAAAAATACCTTTTAGTGTTTAATTAATATAAGTAAGATATTAGTTTGATAAAATAATATTTTGGGCTTTTTGTTAATTATATTTAATTTTAGGGCTTTAATTAGTATTTAAAATTGAATGTTTAATTAATAAATGGTTTTAAAATTTATTTATTGAGTTTTTATTCTTATTTATATTATTTTAAACTTATTTTTAATTTTTAATTAATTTTTAGGTTTAATTTTTAGGTTTAATTTTTAATTTCGTCGCGTTTTACGTATTTACGTCATCGTTTTTACGTTTTACGTCGTAGTGTAGTCGTAGTGTGGCTCGTCTTTAATTTTCTTTCTCTAAACCCAAAAACGACACTAATCCAAACTTGATTTTATATTATTGGCTTAACAACTACACCTCCGCCAAGAACGGACTCGCACTTATCGGTTTTACGGTTTACCTAAATCGTATTAATACTTGCCCGCTTTATATTCCTTTTTCCTAAAAGGGTGTAAAAATACGTACATCATTTATGCTTCGTGGTTTATTTTCCATATTTTTTGCTTTAAGTATTCATATTATGTGTATGAATATTTCTCTTGTATGTTCTTTCATATTTGTGTAATATGAATGTTATGTGTGTTATCCTTTTCCCGCTAATTCTTTTTCACACATTTGTTAAAGAGTTGATCATGGTTAAAATTTACAATTGGTTATGGGTGATTCCATAAATTCTAAATTTTTAACCCCTTGACAATTTAATCATTTTATTTGGTTTGGATGTTTCTTTTCTCCCTCTATTCTACCAATTAAACTTTGATGTTGTCAACACACACTCTTTGGACATACTTAGCAAATGCTTACGTCTAATTTAAGATTTCTTTTCTTCCACCCTCTCAAGTTAGTTAGTAGGTAGTGCTCATTTATACATTGGTGTTTCTTTTCTTTCTTCTAACCTTTGTGTAGCATGTCACCCTTGCTCCTTTACTTGGTGCCCCTAGCAAAGGGGAGTAAGCATCAAGGGGGAGCTACTAGCAAAGTCGACTCTTCTCTTCTCCAAATACTTTTGCTAACCTTTTTGCTTCGACAAAGGGGGAGAAATGATAGTGAATAAACTCGTTATTAATTCGAATAATTTAGTATTTTACGCAAATGAGTTTATAGTTTGTCGTAATAAAAAAGGGGGAGATTTTTAATGCAAGTGATGTCTAAAAACATTATTAGTGTTAACTAATCTTTCTTAGCTTTGATCACAACAAACTATACAAGACATTTATAGTCAAACACAATCGTAAAACAAATTATCAAACAAACATTATCATCAAGGTAATAATCATTACACTAACATTTCTTAATCATGTTTAGTGATCATAAAAGTGATTAGCTTTAAAACTCACTTTTGTCAAATGTGATAAAAGATTCTTAATAAACTTTCTTTTTAAGAAAATGTTTTATTAAAATGGAAAATGAAAATTTGAATATGGCATATTCCAAATGCCATAAGAATATCCTTTAAAGGTTTAAACAGCCTCAGATATTTCAAATCCACTAAAAGACAAAAAGGAGCGGAGTCTACCTCCGCGGTTCCTTAAGTGCCTACGCGGTTCTTTATTGATAAGGAACCGCCTAGTGCAATAAGGAACCACGCTCAGCTAGCCGTTGGGTTTTGTCTTCTATAAATAGTGGATCAAATCTTCATTCTCTACAACCCTTTTTGGACATTTCTTTCAGCCTTCTTTCTCCTTTCTAATCCTAGTCATTTGTAAATGCTCACTTAATGTGTTAAGTATGTTTACTTATGATTATCCTCTTGATCTCCTTCTTTACCTTGTCCAAAGAGAAGATCACTCACACACTTGTGATGTGATTAAAGATGAAGCATCAATGAAGATCATCCTCTCCTAAAGATCTATTCATGTTCATCATGTGTTTATTTGTGTCTTGTGTAGATCCAATGTATTTGTGAATACTTGGACTAGTTGCGTTCATCCAAGCTATTTATGAATACTTGGATTAGAGTTGTGTAAGTCCATTGCATATGTGTGTGCTTGGATTTTTGTTGTGTAGATCCAAGTTACATGTGTGTAATTAGATATGTTTAGTTGAGTTGTAATGTGTTGTGTAAGTTCTCACTAAACTATAAAGTGATGTGGTTGTGTCTTGTGAGTTCTCACTAAACTATAAAGTGATGTGGTTGTGTCTTGTGAGTTCTCACTAAACTATAAAGTGATGTAGTTGTGTCTTGTGAGTTCTCACTAAACTATAAAATGGTGCGTAGTTGTGTCGTGTGAAGTTCTCACTTACCTTCAAAGTGAAGAGTCGTGAAGATTGGTTCTATCTTTCGATTAGAACTCGACATCTAGCCTTGTGTCGGAAAATGGTGAAGTAGGAAACGTTGTGAAGATTGGTTCTATCTTAAGATTAGAACTCGACACCTAGCCTTGTGTCGTAAAATAGTGAAGTGGGCGACGTTGTGTAGATTGGTCATATCTAAGATTAGCTCTCGACATTTAGCTTAGTGTCGGAAAATAATGTAAGCGACGTTGTAAGGTTTTCCCCGCCAAGAAGAGAGCTTGTGGATATAGTGGAAATCTCGAGTAGGTTTACTCGAGGAGTGGAGTAGGAACGAACATAGAGCTTCATTTCCGAACCACTATAAATCTTGGTGTCTTCCTACTAGGTTGTTTCTTTCCTTACTCTTTACTTACGTTCATTATCATCACACTTATTACTTGCCATTGTTAATGCATTGGAACTAAACCTAATCATTATGCAACTAACTTTCAAGTAAAAGATAGTTTTGGCACTCGCGTAATTGAAAGGAATTTTAATTAGGAGATAAACCGAAGAGAAACTATTCAACCCCCCCACCCCCCACCCCCCCCCCCCTTCTAGTTTCTACAAGCTAGTTTGCGAGCTTATTAGGTTTACTTATTTGTTGGTTCTCAGTTCTTGAAGAAAGTTTGGTCCTTGTTTGATGTTTTTTCAGAGTTTGGGTTCAAAGTAGTTTAGATAAGCTCTTAAAGCTTAGCTGGCTTATAGAAGCTGATAAGGAGCTTATTTGGTGAAAAGTTGAGGTTTTGGGGGTTGTGAAAAGGAAAAAGTTAGGTCAGATACTTCACAAGAAGCATTGGACCTATTATTAGTTATGTTACCTTTTTCTATCTCATTTCATTAAAGACTGCTTATTGCTTATTTTTTTAGGCTTATTTGCTTTTTTATTCCTTTTATCTACTTTAATTGCTTATTTCATTTTATGCTTTGTTTATCTGTTTAGTTATATCATTATCATAGTTTTATTTTCTTATCTCAATCTGTTTAAAGGTGTTTGGCGTTAGATTTTTATTTATCTTAATCTTATACTTAGGTTGTAAGTTCACTTGCATCATCTTATTGAGGTTAGGAGTAGCCTAATTTTACCTTTAATTTTATATACGTCTTAAAAAACATTAAAGATAAGTACGTACTTTTGTTTTTGTCAAATCATAGCAATTTTGATTCATAATTTGTGTTAGTGGTTAAATGTGTTTGTTTATGCTTGATTCAAGTGTTTTTAGGTTTGTTTTAGTGTTATTGAAAGCATAGAGTATTGGTCTTAGGTTAGAAGCACTCATAGTTGAAATTTGTCATCAACTAGGCCAAATTTGGTCAAGTTTATGGTCAATTGCATCGGCTCTCATAATTTACTCATTTGGAAGTTTTAGTTTATAAAACTTGGTAAACACATAGTTAACAGGGTAGAGTTCATATGTTTTTAGTTTAATTTGTCTTAGGAGCTTATTTGTAGGTTTTACAATAAGTAGAACTTGGCCTTAGATCACTTTAGGTGCTCTTAGATTAGTGTGCAATGTTCATATTCTTATCAATTAACTTTGTGATTTGATTGCTTGTTTTTACTTCCTATGTGTTGATTATTGTTTTTATCTTGTTGTTGTGATCAAATAAGCCTAATGCTTATTTAAGCTTATTATCAAAATCAAAAAGTAAAAAGTAAAAAAATAAAGGTGGGAGCAAAAACATACCAGGATTCGAACCTGGTACGTCTCCACACCCCAAGCTTTATCTCACACACACTGAACCATTTGCCCCATAGGGTCTTACTGGTCATCCTTTCTTTTATTTTCTTTTTAACATTTTCTTACTTCAATTTTTCATATAAGTTGTCCAAACATCTTATCACTTTTTTTTGCTTATTAATATATATTAAATATGGTAGGAAACGGCGTCGTAACACTATTATGAAAGTCGTTTTGTTCTATGGTCTGTGTCGTTTTAGAACCGCTTTTGAATGTCGTTAATACATAGGTTTTTCCAAGTATAAAAGAGTTATCGTCCGATCTTTACAAATTGATTACTAGTTAAGAGTGCGACTCAGTCGTTCTTGGTGGAATATAGAGGGAAAAAGGTTTATCTATTTTTAAACTAAGGTAAAATGAAAACTAGTCGTTGAGTAAAAGTAAAAGCTTTTAGAAACTAAACTAAAAATTATAAATAATTAAATGACAAAAATTAAAGCTTGATGAAAAATTAATTTGACAAAGTAATAAAAATGTAAACTTAAAAACCAAACAAAACCCCAAACCATCGGAATCCAGATCGAAATGTTGTCACCAATACCATCGGAATGTCCAGATCGGAATATATGTACAAAATCTATCGGAATAATTAAGTGACAATCTATCGGAATAAGTCTAAAGAAAATCTATCAGAATGAACAAAAATGATCTATCAGAATGTAACTTAGATCAGAATGTTGCTAAGGAAATTTGGGCAGCACTTCGACTTAAAATAGCCTTAAGACCCGTCGGAATATGCGATCGCAATGTGCGATCGCAATCCCGATCGGAATAAGGGGAAAAACCTTAGATCGCAATATCAGATCAGAAATAACCGTCGTAATGTGAAACCCTCTTTCTGATACTGTCACAATCGGAATGTGAGCGAAGCTGTCGGAATGTCTCAATTCCCTTTCCGATGGAAGAACAAATCGCAATAAGCATAAGCTAAATAAGCTAATTCTAATAAATTATAACCGAAACCTGTTTAAACAAGAATAAAACTAACTAAATAAGCACAAATTTAAAACCATTCAAGACACAAAATAAGGAAACTTTAAAAAGACTAAAACTTTTTAAGAAAGGTTAAAAAAAAGCTAGATACAAAATAAGCCAATAAGCATGTCAAGCTCAAAGCTTAATTCGTAGGAAACTTAGATTAACCAAAAGATAAACTTTTTAATAAATCAATGATGAGACTGCTTTTATACATAGTCTCATCGTCCAAATAGGGCTTAAAATGCATTAAATATTATCAAAATACCCATATATATGCTTGTGTTTGTTACTTGTGTATTTTAGGTACGGATATTGAGAAATTGACAAAAGATCACAAGAATCATGCAAAAACGAACACGGAAAACGAAGCCGCACAATGAACCAAGCCCTAATGAAGACTTTCCCAAGATCAACCCTTGAAGATTTGAAGAATTATGAAGAAGGGTCCTCTAATATGGAAGAATTGACACTTTATACCCTTGTATCCTCATAATTACAAGTTTGGTCCCTAAAGTTTGTCAAAATTACAAAAAGGGCCCTCCACTTTGAAGATTTGGCAAGTTTAGCCCCTTAACAAAGCTAAATTGTCAAACAATATCCTCCACAAAGTCAAATACATCATGAAGTCCTTCAAAGTACAAGAAATTACAAGTTTGGTCCTTTGAAAATTCCAAAATTACAAAAAGGACCCTCAACTTTCAACATTTGGCAAAAAAGGTCCCTCATCAAACATGACTTGGCAAATTCAGTCCTCCAAAACATCAATTATGCAAGTAAAGACCATTATCATTGAACAAAATGCCAAATCATCCCTTGAAGAATCACAAATTGGCAAGAAATACCCCTGAAATCATTTTACAAATGTTTTTAGGGCAAAAGTGCAAAGTTACAAAAGTTGTTATAACTAAAATGGGTGTTGACAAGGTTTGGAATGAAAATGACAAGTTTCTGAAAGATGGAGGTTTAATGCTGGCCAGACAAGGATCTAACCTAGACCAACCAACACCTCCCACGTGTCCCACTATCTCCTTTCCACCAATCACCACTCACCCTTTGTCCACATTAGATCCCACTCACTTGTATTAATTAACTAATCCTAACTGATTAGTTTAAACACGCGCCAAACAGGTTTTTAAACCCAAAACAAGATCAAATACCTGTTCTTGGTGTTCTTAACACAAAATGGGTAATTTTGTTTAAGCCAAAATTAAGCCACCATCTTGTGCAGATTTATGATTAATGGTCTGCTAATCACATCCCAACCTTAAACTTGGACACCTCATCACCCCATTGTCCCACACATGCCTCCCCTGCTACAAAGAAAGGAAGAAGACAAACAGTAGGGCCAACAATCTAACGTCCCACAACAAAGCTTCAAACTTAAGCTTATTTGAGACCATTGATCAACTTTCTACACCTATACACACCACAAATAGCCAAGAATTCTTCACAAGACCCCAAGGTTTTCAAAGTTTACAAGGGCAATTTTGGAAGTTCAAGCATTAGGGTTAAGCATTTTTATCTGTTCTTAGCTCACTTGTAAGGCTATATATAAAGCCATAGGGTCTCACTTAGACGTTTGCTTTTGGTTTTTCCTTGTTCAAGCACTTGTAAATCCCTTTTCAGTTTATGAAATTTGAGTTAAGTGTTTTGAAGAAAGACCAAGTGCCATCTTATTATTGCTTGTTTATGTTTACTGATTTTGAAGTTAAAAACCTGTTTTCAAAAGAGGAGTGTGCAAAAGTTTGCACATTTTCTTCACTTTCTTGATATTTTGCTAAGTTCTTGGTCTATCTTGGAATTCTTGGGTTATAGGGTTGATCATAGCATCCTAATTGTGTTGATTAAGGTGTGGTGAGGCTTATAACTTGGGGATAATCAAGTGTGGAGGACAAGAGTTGCATCAATCAAGAATTTTTCAAGTTTCTGATTTTATACTTGTGCTTCTAACCTTGTTGATTCTTAGCAGGCTTTATTGTGGAAGCTTGTGCTTGTTCTTGCTAGCACATAAGCTCAAAATCCGTGGGTGTGGATGTACATCCATGAGGTACACACCCTTAATCCTAAAATCTGATAATACTTTGGATTTTTGTGATATTTGAGTGTTGCTTTAGTTCTTGTGTATTTTGTCGCTTATACTTGCTTGAATCTGTTAATCTTACTAGTTATTGTGTTAATTGATGCTTGGGTGGTCTTAAATCTCACTTTTCCTTTGAAAAATTTGATTTTGAAAAGATAAAGGGGTGTTTGGGTCTACCTGTTTGTGATTGCATCTTGATATTGTGTTGTTAGAAGGTATTGTTTATGCTTGGTATCTGATATATGCCTTGTTGAGAGTGTTTTGCTGCAAGTTTTTAGGTTTGAAACTTCAAATCAAACAATCTGCTATAACTTGATGAACTTAACTGTTTTTGACCTAAGATTTTGGTGAAATCTAGTATTTGTGCATGCTTAGGGTTGAAAGTTGTTAAAACATCATTATTATAACTTATTTGATAGATATTGAGTGTTGAATCTGGCTTATTGGTCAAATACATCAGCAAAGTGTAAAACTGCATGTGTTAGTGTTCATTAGTAACATTCATTTGGCTTGAATCTTGCTTAATTCTTTGAATCATTGCATGAAACCTGTTTAGACTTGCTTATTGGAGTTTATACTTGATTTGTGCTAAAACAGCTTATAAGTGCTCAACTGCTTATTTGTTCATGTCTGTATCATATATGGGACTTTATTGATTAAACTGTATCAATTGGGTGTTTGTAATTGTGATATTTTGATTGTTCTTGACTCCTTTTGATCCAAAGATCATTTGGGTGACTTTGTGTAATCTGAATCTCCAAAAAAGTCACTAAAGACAAAAAGTCAAAAAAGTCAAGCAGTGGAAAAAGTTTCCACTGCTCAACACTCAAAACTAGCCCCTGCTAGTGTAAAATTGAACTCAGCTTATCAATAAAGTATTCTAGCTTATCCAGACTTGCAACAACTTATTTTTTTGTGATAGGTCTTCATTATTTGACCCATTTAAGTAGACTTGAGCTTATTAGACTTTGACTTTGACTTTTTACTAGAAAACCAACTTATTTGACTTTTACATAAGTGCTTATTTGCTTTTTCCAGCTTATTGAGTCAGCTTATTTGAAAACTCTTTGTTGATTTTGCTTAATTAAGTCATTTAGAAGCTATAGAAACTTGAATCAGCACTTGGGGTGGCCTAGAACTCAAAAACTACTATTTTGTCGTTTTCTGTAGATTGCTTATTGCATTTTCAGGCTTATTTCAAATTTCTTTTTGCAGAAGTCTTATTTAGGTCAAAAGAAGCTTGTGTGTCAAATTTTAGCTTATGGCATTGGCTTATAGCTTAATGGGCCAAAAATCCCATTAAGAATAAGCTGTGTGGTATAAGCTAGCTTATTTCACACTTTCAGCTTTTGGGCCTTTGGAAAAAGTTGTTTAAAATCAAATTTTGAGTCAACCAGTGCTTTTTGGGCTTATTTTGAACACTTTTTATTATTGGGCCCAAATTTTGCCCAATAAGGTACTGTTTTGGGTTTAGCCCATTTTCTAGGCCCATTAAGGGTATTTAGGTAATTTCACTTTCATTTCTGAGTTATTTATGTTAAATTAAGCTAGTTTCCAAGTTTTTAGAATTTTTTATGATTTTTGGATTTTTAATAATATTTTAATATTATTTTATTGTTAAAAATTAAAAGTCTGATTTTCTAAGTTTTTATATTTTTCCTAGGTTCTAAACACTTAATTAGGAATTTTGCAACTTTCTAAATATTTTTAAAGTCTTTTAATTTTTTTCTAGAATTAATTTAGGTTTTAATTTATTTTAGTAGTTTTTAATTGTTTAAAAATAGTTTTTAGTGTTTTTAAAATTTTGAAAAATACTTTTTAGCTTAATTAGGGTATTTTTGAGGTTTACAAACTTTAAAATCTTGTTTGGGACTTTTTAAAAATGAATTGTGATTTTTAGGGCTTTAATTAGCATTAAAAAGTCATTATCTAATTAATTAAAAGGTTTTAGCAAGTTTGGATTTTTTGTAAACTCTTAGAATATTATTGTGGATTTTTGGTAATTTTTAGGAATTTTTAGGGTAAAATTTTAATTTTAGCACTTTTTACGGTTTTACGTGTACACCTTTTTCGACTTAGTTTAATCCGTCTTCGTAACCGTCATTCTCTTCTAATCTCATTTTTATTTTTCTTTCTCAAAAGAATAATCACAAATCTAATCCAAGTCACTACACACATAACACACTAGCCTCCTTGAGAACGAACTCACTTTAGGGTCATTAATACACGGTTTTCCTAAATCGTCGTATTCATTACTTGCCTTATTTGCTCTCTTTTCCTAAAGAGTAGTAAAATTCAACTATCAATCAACATAAAATGTAAACAAGACGTGTAAAAATTCGGATTAAAGATGAACAAAAATTAAGAAATGTAGAATAAGATAAAGATTAAAACAAGAATTAAGCTATCAAAAGTAAAGATTTGATTAAAACTAGAAAGGAAGATGAAAGATTAAATTCCTAGTGAGAGAAACTGTAACTTTCTCTCTCTAAAATTACCTACAAAAATGAAAAATAGTGAACTAGCTAACACTAACTAACCAACCCTCCTAAATGTGTTTAGGAGGGTATTTATAGGGAAATGGGGAGGTGCATGTGTTGCCTCCTCTTTCTTTCTTCACATCTTTCCGTCTTTTAAGTTCTTCGACTTTATCGACTTTGTATCGGGATTAATTAAACTCGTCTTATAATTTCTTCATTTATTAGACTTGAGTTGTTCGACTTTATTAAACTTTCGTCTTTAGACTTGTTCTTCGATAAATCTTCAGAAAAGGTCTTGGACTTCCGTTCTTTTTGCACTCTTGATCTCTTGACTTCGTCTTTTGTCTTTTTCGTTAATAAAAGCCCGTGAAAGCCCGTGTTTTCCTTCCTTTTTCACATCTTGGTCCTAAATCACAACAAAAGCACAAACCACGTTTAATTCCGACATTTATGACATAAAATACACGTTTGGGCTTGGTTATTGTTGTAGTTAAGTGGTAAAAGGATGGGTGTTCTCACACCTATTAGTCGTTTTCTTCATTATTCAACTAACGAAACTTTGTTAAAAAAAACTAACCAAACTAGTACAAAACACACCCTTAACTTTTATTATTTACGTCATTTTAATAGTACAACAAATTGAAAAGTATATGATATAAGTATGGAACGTATAACTACTGATTCATGCCAAAAAAAATACCTTTGAAAAGATCGTCGAATTTCAAACAAAACGAGCGCAATATTGAAGTTTATGATATAAGTATGGTTTATAAAAAAATGTTTAAATTTAATACATGTGATAAAAAATATTACGAAAATAGTCCTTTAGTTTAATCGTTCTTTTCAAATCGTTCATTGCCGCATAGAGTTCTTTGTATTATCTGTCACTGCGACGTTAATACTGCACGGTCGGTCGCGAAACACGGGATATATACCTCACTATGTATTAAATCTCGTCACAAAAGACGTTATAAAAAAGAAATGGTCAAGGACCTAAATAAAAAACTACTGCACAAAGCCGCCCCCTAAATGTTGAAAGTTAATACATAATTAAGTTTTTCATTATCAGAATAACCCTTGCAGTTATTCGTTCCTTCCAACTCCAGTCACTGACGCTGCAATCTTTCGCAGTATCGATCCACTACAGTCGTCAGTCATGCACCCTCCGTTGGGAATATATACCTCATATATATTATATCCCGTTGCAAACTACGTCGTATATCGGTTTGCAAATTTGTTATGTTCATTGTCGTATCATTTTGATATCCCACTAAAATAGTAATGCCCACCATATGAATCTATAAAAAAAATTTACATAACAACCCTTGCATTAGGCAAAATATTACAAAACAACCTTATAATTTTAATTTTTTATATTTTTTTATTATAACAAAGTTTATTTATCAATATGAAGCGTATATATATCATTCTTTTTAAAGAAAAAAATAATGTTGAAAAGCTCATCTAGTTGTGAACCAAACTAGCCTAATATTGCAATACTTTTTATATGCGTATGATTTTATAAAAAAAAGTTAAAACCTAATAGTACACGTTTAATAAATTTTACATCGAAATATTCCTTAAGGTTATTCGTTCTCTACAAGGCCGATCATTGACGCAAAAAGTCTTTCGCATTATCGATCCACTGCAGTTGTTGGTCTTATTTTCCGCCATGAAGCCTAGGCTATATACCTGGTTATGTATGAGCAACAACTTTGTTAGTTTAATCAAAGTCCATTTTTCTATCTTATATTTCATTTCCCATAGTTGCATTTATTTTGGTTTAGATTTTCTTAAAGTTCGACTTATTTGTCTTTTATTAAAGTGCTTATTCGTTTATTCCAACTTATTGGATTTTTCTTGTTTTCATTGCTCTTATAACTTCGTTTTGACATTCTATGCAAATTTGAAAGCATATAGTCGTGGTTCTTGTGAACCCGACTATTTTCTCTTATTACAAGACTTCTCTTTGCTTATTTATGCTTAATATGTTAGCTTATTTTAAATTTCGTTTACAGTTATTTTTATAAGGTCAAATTAGGGTTCATTTTCAAAAATCAACTTCTAAGATGGTCTTATTAGCTTTATAGGTTTTTTAGTTTGCTTATTTGCTTATTCTATAAGCTACATTTAGTTTTTGTTAAAATTTATTTTTCATACTTGTTTATATTGTTAAAATACTGAGTTTGAGTCCATAAGTTCTACCATAAGCTTAAAAATTAGTTTATTTGGCTTTTAAGCCCCAACAAGATAATGTTTAACTTATTAACTTCTTATAGAAGCTGATCGAGTAAAAATTTTCAATATTAAAGTTGTTTAAAATTAAATATTGAGTCAAGTAGCATTTTTACATTTTTATTTTTCTCACTTTATCATTTTGGGCCAAAAAAGCCAATTTCATAAAATTTGATTTTGGGCTTTTTAGCCCATTTGGATTTTTGATTTTGATTTTGATTTTTGAGCTATTTAAGTTACTTTAGATTAATTTGAAATTGTTGATTTTTTTTTAATATTTATTATTTTATTCTCGATTTGCATAATTTGCGTAAATCGTGTTTATGTTTAGTCCTTATAGTATAGAACCGTCTTTACATTTAATATTCTCTTATTCTTCCAATTATAAATCCAAATCCGTCTTCATAAAGAATCCATCACTTCCTCTGAAGAAATGTAAATCTTTCTTATGTTTTTAGAGAGAGAAAGAAATGGTGGATTTCATACTTTTAGAGAGAGAAAGTTAAGAGAACTATGTGTAAATTATGAAACCACGCCCCCTCTCCATCAAAGGAGAGGGTTTATATAGCCAAGCCCATGTGATGGGCTTGGGTTTACATTAGGCCGCCGGCCCATACAATTCATGGGCTCGGTTTTGGGCTTTGTTTAATAAATGTAAATAACTAAACTACGAGCTATAACATGGACTATTGATGGAGTGACCGATCCTTTCTAATACGTAAAACGTATTTCCAACAATCTCCCCCTAAGGGAGGTCACTCCAAACAAGGGCGTTACCCAAGTTACAATAATAAAATAAACCTAGCATACTATGCTTGTCTTGAGCTCGTAGTCTTCGTCTTTCTTTTTCTTTTTCTTTTCTGGTGAACATGCTGATGTGATCTTTGATATCAATCTTGAGAATTAATCTCTTGCCTTGATCTCGTGCATCCATCACTTGTGATCTTCGCCTCTTCGTGACGCCATGTCCCACATACTTATACCTTCGTAATTCTTGAAAGCTTCAGAGTTTGATACAGCGGAAGACTTAACTTTTAGGCTTTCTTGAATTAAATGAGATATTAAGTGCATAAAGTATAAGCATGCGGGGACGACTTATTCTTGGATCCCGCAACGCCACCGTCTTCAAATGCCACAACATAAGTAGACACGAACGAAATGGCTTTGAACATTTCATTCTAATTCGGTAGCATTTTACCTCCGGTCGGTGAAGACCGTTGGACGATATTAGATATCGTACCCGTGACGGATAGTTTCAATTAAGTAACTTCCTGACAGGATTTCGCGGGTAAACCCGTTCTCTTTATTCGACCGTCCAAAGCTGACTGCGAACATAAAGAGTGAATCATTTGGATAATAATATCCGCGTGATTTGAAGCCGTCAATTCATGTTCCCGGAACAAATGAAATTCAATTAAGAACCGCACCATCGTTGCTTTCTAGTTGTCACGAGCTTGATTCGTATAGAATCTTGCAAGTTACCTACCAAGTGCTATTTGAGGTTAACACTAGGAGGATTTCCACTCATCACTGTGAACACTAAGGTATCACTCTGAGTGTTCTGGCAAGATCACTAAGATATTGCATAGAGGCCTGGAACGTGTTTAAATTCATTTAAGAATTAAACCACTGTTGCTTTCCAGTTATCACAAGTTTGATTCAAAAAGAATCGCACAAGTCACCTACCTTGAGCTTTTTGATATTCGCTCAAGAAGGATTTCCATCTTCATTGTAAATACTTTCGTATTACTCGGATGTTCAGGCAAGATCATGAAGATTCTGCGTAGGACTCTTAAGATCTTTCTTACTTTTCACAGTGTGTGAAGAAGCAAGGAAATATGAAAGTGTGTCCTAATGAGATATTTGATGATCTCAAATGGCTCTAGACTCAATCGTGCATTTTGGATTTTTAGTGATCGGAGGCTAGAGAGGAGTGCCACCTTTTCAATACCAGTTTATTTAGTGTGAATAAATCAATAGATAATGTGTTGTCTCCGTGTGATTAAAAAAAATACCTTTTGAGAGATATCTGAGTTAGCTGGGATGGGTTGTGCATTGCATCACTGGGTCCATGATGTCTATCTTTAATATCGAGCATCATTAAAATGATCTCAATTGCATATGTGTTGACTCGGTTTCTGCCTAAAGTTGTAAGGAGGGCTTCTTTCGTTACACCCTTTATCTTTACAATTCTTTTTCATTCTTCAACCCCTTCAATGCTTACCAATACGTCATAACTAGCACCTTGTTGTGATTGTTCCAGTGCTAACTTAAGTACTTGGTCGGCATTCAGCTACGTTCACAATCTTTCTCCATCTTTCCTAAGGACTACTATTTCTAGCTATGGAATGTCCTTGGGAAGATTCCTCCGGTTCTAGAAGAATCATTGGACTTAACCTATCCTACCATCCTTATGTCACCACAATCTTCATCGTCGTGAAATAAATGGGTTTTGGGTAAGTATATGTCACCATGAAAATCCATTTTGATATGCAAATCCATTTTGCTCCCCCTTAACATATGCCACGATATTCGAAAACATTTCGCACATGTCGGGATGAACCAGCACATTAAGTCAAACCATTTGTGATAATATCTCATATTAAATCACATTTTCTCCCCCATATTAAAAATATTAACCCAATCGATGTTTTTAATATCAATTGATTTAATGAAGTTTTAACAAAGGTTTTGGGAAGAAAAATGCGAGTCTGTTTTATCTTCATGATACCAAATGTATGAGATATGATATCTATTTGTAACATGATCACATATTCACCATATTAGAAAATAATTGACAAGGTTGGCCTGATAGATGAGAACGTCATATGATAAAATCAAATGGTTCTTGTCAGCATATGTTGGTCGCCTCGTCACGTCTGAAGTCATCTCTTGACACCACGTGTACGATTGGTATTGTTGTCTTGACACCAACTTGTGAACTTGGCACTTTCGCCATCGAAGATTCTGAATGCTTGACAATTGCTCCCCCTCAATTGTTGACCCGTGTTCTATTGAAAGAGCTGTAGTCGTCGTTTGAGTAGTCGCATCGTCGAGTATGTAGATACCAATTGTAGATAGCATGGTTCTAGAGATAATAACTTCATAAAAACAAGACTTCTCTTGTTTTAACAAATAAATGCACTGAGGCGTACATATATTTGTGTTAGACCAAGTTATAAAGTAAACTTGATCCCTTACAAGGTTTTAAAGTAAACCTTGCCCGAGAAAATTAATTCCCGTTGTGAGCCAAAGCTTTCATAAGAAATACTTGACTTTAATGTGAAAACAGGGTTGCAGTCAGAAATAACTACAAGCCATAAGGGCATGTTTTATGAAATATTTACGACTTTTGTACGAACTCTATTTATGGCGCCGTGTCGATATTAATCAACATTTCTAAGGCCGTAAATATTATCGTACCAAAATACATGCCTTTTAAAAAATAAAGTAAAAATATTTTTGGATTTTTCTAGATTTTTTAATTTTTATGATTTTTATATGGTTTTATATTTTTGTATTTTGCTTTTGTGGATAAAGATATAGATAATATATACAAATGATCACCAAGGATACGGAGAATAGTTTTACCACCACTATTCTTTCGCTTCATCTGCCAGTGCCTTTAGAGTCTCAGGCGAGAAAGTTCTCATTCCTAGCTTGTCGGCCAAAAATTCAATTCGAGCGCGATCTAAATCCTTCGTGAAAATATCCGCCAATTGATACTCAGATCGGACAAAGTAAAGCTCTATTACTCCATTTTCCACTTGCTCCTTGATGAAATGGTAGCGAATGTCAATATGCTTCGACCGGGAGAATTGAACATTGTTGCAGCATAAGGCAATTGCACTCTTGTTGTCACAGTACATCGGAATTTTGTTGAAACCTAGACCATAGTCGGTTAATTGCGATCTCATCCAAAGAATTTGAGCACAGCAACCGGACATAGCTATGTATTCTGCTTCCGTACTTGAAATTGCAGCGCTTTTCTACCTTTTCGATGCCCAACTGATTAGTCAATCTCCTAGTAGTTGCAAAGTTCCACTCGTGCTATGTCGTGTATCTTGACAACCCGCGTGATCCGCATCTACATATGCCATTAGTGCAATAGAAGAGTCCTTAGAATACCAAAGTCTCCGATTAATGGTTCCTTTAATATATCGAAAGATTCTTTTAAAAGTAGCTAAGTGTAACTCAGTAGGCCTAGTTTGATACCTGGCACACATACATATAGCAAACTGAAGATCAGGTCGACTGGCTGTGGTATACAGAAGAGTACCTATCATTCCACGATACAGTGTCGGATCAACGGCAACTCCATGTGGATCTGAATCAAGCTTAGATTTTTCCACCATTGGAGTATCCACAGGGTCGTAAGATTCCATCTTATATTTCTTTAGCGATTCAAGGGCATACTTGGATTGATTGATAAAGATGCCTTTGGGACTCTGAGATATCTGAAGACCTAAGAAGAATGATACCTTGCCCATCATTGACATCTTAAACTTGGAAGACATGAGTGTCCCAAACTCATCCGATAAGGTTTGGGTCGAGGCTGCAAATATAATATCATCAACATATATTTGTACCATAATCATATCTTTACCTCATTTCTGAATGAACAGCGTGGGATCCACCTTGCCTTTAGCGAAGCCTTGCGTAATGAGGAATTGTGACAATAGATCATACCATGCGCGAGGAGCTTGCTTCAACCCATAGAGAGCCTTCTTAAGCTTGTACACATGATTAGGATATTTAGGATTCATAAAACCATCCGGCTGTTGAACATAGACCTCTTCCTTGATTTCACCATTGAGAAATGCCGTCTTCACATCCATCTGATAGACGATCATATTCATATGGGCTGCATAAGCGAGGAATAGTCTAATATCTTCCAAATGGGCAACAGGTGCAAAGGATTCCATAAAGTCGATGCCCAATAATTGCTTGTATCCACGAGCTACTAGACGAGCTTTGTTCTTCAATATTCCGCCTAACTCATCGAGTTTCACCTTGTAAACCCATTTCAAAGTGAGTAACTGCACTTGATCCGGGCATGGGACAAGTTCCCATACTTCAAGACGTATAAATTCATTAAGTTCGTCTTGCATAGCTTCTATCCAACATGATTGAGTAAAAGCTTGTCTTAGGTTCAACTTCAGTGAGAAAAGCATCAAAGTGACAAAACATTACACTTTCTTGTAGCTGACTTCGTGTGGATACCGGACGATTAGGGTCACCAATAATAGAATCTATAGGATGATCCTTTGTCCACTTGCTGTCATGTTCACGAATCCGTGGATTGGAGTAAACTGTAGAAGGAGCTTCCTCTGAGGTGGACGACCCGAATTGATTAGGGTCGGGAATTGGTACCCCAAAGAATGGAAGTTCACGCATTTGAGCGAATTCCAAATCGTGATCATCATCATCCTCTTCATCATCAATAGGCATGACATGGGTAGTTGTTACATGTGTTGGTTGAGAATTACTCGTTGAAGGTATATCTTGACCAATTGTAGGTGCAGATGTGTCTGATTGTGCAACGGTTGCTGGAGCGACAACTTCGGTTACCGGAGCTATTACCTCAGGTTCTGGAGCAACAATAGTTGGAGGAGTAAAGAATTCATCAAAGAACGGTTGAAACAACGTATCCCATTCAGTCCTAGAAGGTGGTGTAAATGATGATGAAGTAGGGTTGTTTGGGACAAGACCAGAGCTAATGTTACTGGGTCCCATTTCATGAAGTGCGGGTTCAGAGCTGCTTTGCTCAGAAGCCATTGCTGTCAGCTCATCAAAATCAACATTCAAGATGAAAATACCAATATCAGCCTTTGGTTGAAGTTTTCCCAAATTGTCACCATCATTATTTGGATAGCAAAGAGAACCAAATACATGAAGATATGATAAATCTGGTACTTTACCATGGAGAAGCTCATAAGGTGTTTTACCATGGCGTTTACGAATTAGTGACCGGTTTTGGGTGTACACTGCTATAGATACTGCTTCTGCCCATAAAAATAATGGAGCCTTTGCGTAAATTAACATCGTTCGAGCAGCTTCCATAAGTGTGCGATTTCGCCTTTCAACGACACCATTTTGTTGTGGAGTGCGTGCAACGGATGTTTCATGAGATATGCCAACTTCTTCATAATAATCACGCAAAATTTGATTCACAAATTCGGTTCCATTATCTGTACGAATGCGTCGGACAGTAGTGTTGAGACGCACTTGAATCATCTTGAGAAATCCGATGATGAATTTAGGTGCCTCATTTTTTGCTTTAAGAACTTTCACCCATGTAAACCGAGAGTAATCATCGACAATGACGAGGATGTACTTTTTGCCACTAAGACTTTCAACACGCATTGGTCCACAAAGATCCATATGCAACAGATAAAGTTTCTCTTGGTTGGTGTCTTCCGTCTTGGGTTTGTATGATTTCTTAGTGCTTTTCCCCATTGTACACGCGAAACACAAATGATCCTTGTGAAATGATAGTTTAGGAAGACCACGAACAAGTTCGTGTTTCGCCAAGTGATTAATAGCGTCAAAGTTAAGATGAGATAACCGTCGATGCCATAACCATGACTTAGTCTTCGATGCTTTGGAGAGAAGACATACGGGAGAAGCGGCCATCATGTCTTGTAGAGACAAAGTATACAAATTATTCCCTCGAGTACCTTTCAATAAATCAACCCCTTCCAAATTACGAATGAAGCAGGTATGCTCTCGAAAAGCAACTTCTAAGTTTGCATCACAAAATTGTCCCACAGAAAATAAGTTGTGACCGAGACCTTCCACATAATACACTCTCGAAATTATAACATTCCCAATATGATATTCACCATAACCCGTTATCTTTGCAATATGATCATTTCCAAATCGAACCGTACCAAGAAACTTGCTGACGAAATTTCTGAGCTGAGAGCGATCTCCGGTCATATGCTTGGAGCAACCAGAGTCCAAATACCAGAGAACAATTTGGACCACCTGTTTTCAATAACAACAGTAGACAATGCATTGGAAACTATTGGTTCCGAAGTGTTAGCAGATACATATATAGAATTATCAGAATTGCTGACATTTTTGAGACCCTTAGATTTCCTGCATTTTCTAATGTGAGTCTTAGCACTAACAGGTTTTACTGTTCCAACTTTCTTAGGTTTTGGATTATTCGCGGGCACTACAGTGGGAGTAGACCTATTTAAAGGGCACTTGGTTCCTACAGTAGTGTCGGTGTGCCTAGTTAAAGGACACGCTTGTGTTTTGGTAGCCTTGGTACTCCTAGTTAAAGGGCACGCTTTCTTCGCTCTAGTGGGAGTGATCCTAGTTAAAGGGCACGTATTTCCTACTATAGTGAAAGTTCTACCAGTGGGACGCCACATCCAACCAACTTGGGTTAACACTTTCCCAGTCGGTTTCCATTCTAGTCCATTTTTTCGGGCATACATCTCATTCACATGGTCAATAAGGCAAGAATCATGACGACTAGAAAACATACATTTATTGCAATTCCAACATTTCAAATTAGAATTCACAGTAGGCTTAGAACGCTGCAAAACCGCAGAGCCTTTAGGTTTAGCTACATGATTCTTTTTATACAAAACAGAAATGACATTCCTAGGATGGGCTTCTACTTTCTTCTTCACTTGACTACTAGATGGGGGCAAGATCCTATCATTCTTCTTGTTTCTCTTAAGCTTAGATCTTTGAGCCTTAGTAGTAGTGCTTACTCTTGTAGAAGGCAACATGGGAATATTAGAAGCTGGTTTTGATTCCGCCTTATCTTTAGTGACCAAAGGTTGAGATGGTTTAGTCCTAGGGCCCTTGTTAAGTGGTGTGACGGCTATAAGGTTCCTTTTGATTGCACTAGAGGACGATGCTGAGACAGTAGCTGCGTTATCCACAACATTCTTACCTTTTAGAGTACGAAATGTTTCCTTTAACTCAGCCAAGACCAGATTCTTATCACAAATTTGTTCCCTCAAATCAGATATTTCCATCGACTTTCGATTCAATTGTTCAATCAATGATTGATTATGTGCAATGGTATCAACACATGCGGGCTTTACTGAATCGAAGAGTCGTGTATTTTTCTTTTTTAAGTTATCAACTTTGGACAAAATCTTGGAAACTCGATTATCTAGATCAACTTTAAAATTCACAGCGGCCTCAAGTACGTTCACACAGTTAAGCTCCTTAGATTTCTCTATTTCTATCGGCAAAGATTTAGCAACTTTTTCACTTGGCTGACGCTGTTTTGATTGTAAATTCAATTGAAAATTCTTTTCAAAGTTTGCATCATCGATATTAACACCTTCGAATGACGTTTCAAAGATTTCTTGAATAAATTGTCGCTTACATTCAAGCGAAATACAATGTGTTTGAATCTCATCAAAACGTTTTGAAAGCGAAGAATATGAGTCTTGAAGCTTTAAAAATTCAGCGTCAGATTCGTGACAATTACTATCTACCACATTATCCACAGATTCAACATTATGCACAATAGAATCATTATCAACACTTTTATTCACACAGACAGAAACTATATCATGAGACATCACTTGCTTCAGAAGCTGATCATTTTGGCGTGAAACCCGTTCTATTTCAAGTAAACTGTTTTAAAAAGCATCTTCCATTTCATTGAAAACACGTCTAACTTCTTCTATTTCAAAAAACAAATCTTGATCAAGATTACTAAGACATGCCTTAACATTGTCTACAAACGGAACAATTTCATTTCGGAACGCAACTCTAGTGTGCTCAAAGTTCCATTCACCTTCCGTTATGACCGAAGCCGTCGTACGTTCCAAAATAACCTTGTCAAAATCGGCTAAGTGTTGGTGAACCGCACTTAAGTTAACGGACGCCTTGCTTACCGGTGGAATTAACTTTGTTAAATCCTTTTTGACAAGTGTAGGAGACGTACTAGGAAGGTTTTCATTTGACAAACTTTGGAGCGCAAGAACTGTCAATTTTGCTAATTCCTTTTGTAAGCGAATGCGTGTCTTTTTAGAAAATTGATCTTTGTTATGTTGATCATAATCCATTGTATGGAATTTTGAAAGCATTTTAGAATGAGTTTCATCCGCAAGTGACTGTGTCTCCTCAGAACTACGAACAAACGGTGCTTCTTTCGATTTGCCAATTATGGTCATATCATAAAGACCGGGAATATATTCCTGAGCTTGTTTTGCATAACCGGGATTAGGTGGTAAATCTTGAAGACGCTTAAGTTCGAGTTCTTTAAATGATTTAGTTAAAAGATGAACCTTTTCTGTGGAAGCGTATTGTTTTAAAAGCTGTTGTTCTTTGAATTTAAGAAGTTTGGTAGCATTAATTTCCGATTCAACCTTTTTAGACCCGAGAGTTTCGAAATCCATTTTAAGTTTCTGAAAATAATTGACAACCGACTCTTTTTCTTTTAATTCATTGGAAAGATTAGCTTTTAATGATTCTATTTCTTTCAAGTGTTCAATCTTTTCAAAACAAAATTGGTCAAATTCAGAACATGTTATTTTCTCTTCTTGAGGGACCATTTCAAAAGTTTTGACCTTTTCTTTATGCAACGCAAGCTCAACAGTTAGGGTGGAATTGGTATCTACGGATTGTCTATGGTCCATATGCATTTGATCAATAATATGTTTAGGCACCATGACCAAATCATGTTGAGCATAAGATTCCATACCCTTCGTAGCATTTGGTTGAGGTTCACTCAAATGTGTAGGATTGGGTACCACATCATTTGAGTTACTAGTTCCCGAATGCTATTCGAGGTTGTCATTTTCATGCCCAACTTGATGTTGGTTATCATCAATATTGTTAGATGTGGTTGGTAACTCACTGATGACATCAGAACCGTAGTGAGAGAGATTAGCAACGAGAGCAGCTTGGGCAGAGTGAATGTCATCACAATCCGAATCATATGCGTCAAGATCATCTGCTTAATAAGCTGCATTAGAAGTAGAAACGACTATAATGCCTTTAGTATCTGCTGCACCTGGGTCTGCAAGAAATTCTAACTCCTCTGAATCCAAAATCTTCCCCTTAGACTGAGCATCAACCAAATACATCTTCTCACGAAACCATGCATCATCCCTCCTTCTTTTCGGCTGAGTGCATTCCCTAGCCATATGACCTTGTCCTCGGCAATTGTAGCAAGTCACAACCTTCTTAGGACCAATAGGACTCCCATTTCCACTAGCTTGAGAATTCACAGCTTGATTGTTCCCAGTCCTTGTAGGAGGTCCATATGAATTTTGCCTTCCCTGAATTGGTTGCACCGTCACTTGACCATCTTGAACAGTGGCTTGTTGTTGAGGATTTGATGAGGTGCGGAGCTGATTGTTTGTTGGTGGAAATCCTCTAGTTGCAACAAGTTTTGACAAGTAGGCTGTGAGATGGTTTAGAACATCAGCTGGCGTATCATTTGGAGTAAAGACCGGTGGTTGGATTGGTGGAAGTTCATTAGAGTAGAAAGCTTGTGCTGGTTGTGCTTCAATTGGAAAATATCCTTGCTGAGGAGTATAGCCCAATGGAGAAGTGTTGGCTTGTGATGGTGATGTCTGATATTGTGGTTGCTGTGGAAAAGATTGTTGATGAACACTTTATTGATATTCTTGTTGTGGCATCATTGGTGGTTGATAAGATGGTTGCTGATAGATGTGTCGTGGTGGCTGCTGCAAGTATGATGCTTGTTGATAAGTATAAGCCATGTTTTGTTGAGAAGCATACATTGCAAGTGGATCATGAACTTGAGGTGTAGACAACCGAGCCTCGATCACATGGCATTCGTGTTGTTGAAGAAAAGCTTGAAGTTGATCCACATTGGTGTTATGCAAGTCCTTAGCCAATTTAACATCCGTCACGTATTTTTTCCATTCTGGAGGAAGAGTGTTCAAATACTTGGTGTTCAATTGAAAGGTAGGAATTGCCATGCCATAGATATTGAGCTCATTCAAAAATAGGGTAAATCTCAGATAGTAGTCATTGAGAGTCTCCCCTGGCACATAGGCAAACTTATCAAAAGTATCATAAAGCTTACACTCTCGTTCTTGTTTAGTTAACGAGGTGCCTTGCATTAGAACACGAACTCTATCCCATAACTCTTTGGCAACTTTATGTTTGCTGACAAGTTTGTAGACATCTGGAGGAAGGGCTTGGAGAATGATGTTTGTAGCATACTTATCACATTTATCTTGAATCTTCATATCTCCAGTCAACTCACCCGTTGTGCGAGGACGAGTAGTTGTACCTTCCGTCACAGTACCATAATCTAATGGTCCATTGAGCACTGATGCCCAAATAAGATTTATGTTCTCCTTGTTCAACATGTAAAGATCCATTCGGGAAGTCCAATCCTCGTACATAGACTTCTCCAACATTGGTGGACGATTATCCGTACCCGAAAGGATGGACTTATCCGTAAGAGATGTGTACTCCATTACAATAAGTTAAGATTTACAAAGTTGATCGATCAATGAAAGAAAGTAAATGTATTTGTTGTTGTGTGTTAAAGACCGAGAAATAATGTTAAAATCCCCAAAATTATGTCCTCGATAAACCAAAAATTCCAAGACGAGTTGTTAAAAAATTTCAAAAAAACGTTTTCGAAAAAATGTTGGATCGTACTCAGATCGCACTCATGGATCGCACCCTATGATCGTATTCAGATCGCACTCCTTGATCGTACCCAACGATCGTACTCTGATCGCAACGAGTGATCGCACTCACTATGATCGTACCCAACGATCGTGCTCTGATCGCAACGAGTGATCGCACTCACTATGATCGCACTCAGATCGGACTCCCAGATTTGTATTGCGATCGTACTCCCTTATCCTAGTCAGTGATCGTAGTCTGATCGTAGCCTTGATCGTACTAAGCTATCGTATTGAAGAGATCGCACTCTGATCGGATTGATGGATCGTACTAAGGATCGTATTCAGATCGTAACAACAGATCGTGACGATGGATCGTACTAGGGATTGTAACAACAGATCGTGACGATGGATCGCAAGTAGAAACCCCCAGGGTTTATGCAAACACAAAGTCAGATCGTACTGGATACCAATTTACCTTTTATCTCGGACAGTACACGAACACAAACAATTCAAGATTCTAAGCCAAAAAAATGAATCAAACAACCAAAAATTTTGTGTTTTTAACCCAAATAACAATATCAAATCACTATAACAAGTAATAAGATGAAGTAAATCAAGATTAACCCATAAAAACACAAAAAAAAAATTGGTACGTGTGAAAATAGATCAAAAATGGCGAGAGAATCAAGAACACAAACACAACAACTAAACAATCATCCCATGGCTCTTGATACCATTTGAAGAAATGTATATCTTTCTTATGTTTTTAGAGAGAGAAAGATATGGTGGATTTCACACTTTTAGAGAGAGGAAGTTAAGAGAACTATGTGTAAATTATGAAACCACACCCCCTCTCCATCAAAGGAGAGGGTTTATATACCCAAGCCCATGTGATGGGCTTGGGTTTACATTAGGCCGCCGACCCATACAATTCGTGGGCTCGCTTTTGGGCTTTGTTTAATAAATGTAAATAACTAAACTACGAGCTATAACATGGACTATTGATGGAGTGACCGATCCTTTCTAATACGTAAAATGTATTTCCAACATCCTCGTCACACAATGATCCCTAACTTGAATTTCGTAATTCGTATTGGTTTTACGTCATTTAATACTTATCCCTTATTTGTACTACAATCAACGGGATAGTGAACACCGATGACTCGCGAGATATAAAAGTTTAATACGCTATACGATTCAATGAAGCTTCTTAGTGGCGAAAACCAAGATAATTTTTTGTTAGGGTTCGAATTATATATAAAGAATAAAACAAACCGAAAGTTCCTCATAAAAGTGTTTGGATATTTTTGAAAGACAAGTACATATGGAAAAATCCCGAGTCTACTTAAGCCCAAAGAAACCGAGGACGTATCACCCTCGACGATCCCGAGATGTTTGGCCATAATGCAATCTCGCGTCCATCCGTGGCTCTACGAAAGTCGAAGGATCAATGTTCTATAAGCTTAACCTCTACTTTCGGTTCATCAAAAGGAAAATTTGTCGAATTGTTGCAACAACAATTACTTTTGGTATGTGAAAATAAAAAACCCAAATGAAACGTGAGATTAATAAAACACTCGAATTTGTTGACCTACAAAAAAGAAACGAGGCCTTGAAGATCTTTGGTATCGACACTACATGGTGGGCTTTTCGAGACATGGAGAAGGTCGAAAAACTGAAAGAAGAGCCCTAGAAAAAATATTTAGATTTTTAGATCGTTTCGTATTTTAAGTAATGTTTTTATTTTATTATTTGAAATGTTTTATTTGATGTAATGTTTTTTATTTGTAATGTTTTTTTATAAAAAATTTTGAATTTTATTTAAATAGTTTATGTTTTTTTTAAAGTAAAATGATAGAATGATTATACTACTAAAATGTGATGTTAATTAAAAAGTTTTTTTTAGTCTTATGATGATTTAAGTGTTAAAAAAATTAACATAATATGTATTTTTTATAACACCAACTGACGACACGACATCAGACACTATCCCCAGCTGTTATTATACGATTCTATACGATTTACCATAAGGGAAAAAGACGGATATGGTCAAAATCAGCACTCCATAGTTAAATGTAAGTCAAGTGGAAAGAATTTGACAGATTTATTCATACACAAATGCACAAATGCTCAACTCAATTACTTTATTTACATGTGGCCACTAACATAATATTTTATTATATTTATCAAAATGATCAAATGTCTAAAATACCCTCATATATTTCTCTTTCTTATTTTTATTCTTTTTATTTTTTCTTATGTTTCTTTTTCTCTTTCATAACAAAAAGTGGCAGATCTGATGGGTAAAAAAGATGCAAAAATGTATAAAAAAGAAATGCACAACTCGAAGTTGCCTGTTCCCTTATACGAGTAACTTTTAGTGAAGGATTTTGTAGCTATTGTCATTGTAACTTTCCGAGCAAGTTTGTGATTTGAAGTTCAGCCGTTGATTGTAATAGCTTGCCAATGACCACAGTTGTGATTCACTATTCTCTACAGCTATTAAATATGTAAGATTCTGCCATATAACTTGAATAAACTCTTCATTTTAGGTCCCTATAGGCGTGGAGGTTAGTTTTGATCTTTTGGGAATCGTTTAACATCAGGTAAGACAAAACATCATTCTCTAGTAGTAAATTATGTTAACCGTTTATATATTACCTCTTTGTTTGGTACTTTTCAGCTCAAGTCATTTAAAGCTGAAGATATAAAGCAGGATTATGATACCGGAAAAGATGGCATAACAATGGTTTATGAATTGCGGATAAAGACAGAGGAAGCATGGTCCACGTTTGCTGAGAAGGAGAAGGATGTATCATTTGTAAGAAACAAAGAAATAGAAAGAAAAAAAAAGATATGAGATGTATTTTAGACATTTAATATCATGTTTCAATTTTCAATAAAAATACACTGACAAGTTGAGCATTTCAAGGTTGAGCATCATCAGTTAATCACTTAAAAATAATATTTAATGAGACACTTGTCGCAATTTGTATGGTGATGACCAAATTCGTCATATTCTTTCCACTTGACTTCACTTTAACTACATAGTGCTTAAATTGACCAAATCCGTCTTTTTCCCTTCCCATAATATTATTACGGAATACTAGATTAATCCGAAAGCATAAAATAAATACTAGTAGTACAATAAGGGAAAAAGACGGATATGGTCATTTTGAGCACTTCGTAACCTAAGGTAAGTCAAGTGGAAAGATTTTGACGAATTTGGTCATGCACAACTGCATAATTGCTCAACTTGTGAGACCCCCAAAATCAGGCAAGGTAACACGTAGGCAGCAAGGGGGTGCCACGTCATGGTACAAGAAACAATGAAATAATGTTGACACAAAGTTGACGTAATAAAAACATATACACTACTTATAAACATCAAAGTTTTTAAACAAAGGTCCCAAACTTTTTATAAGCGGATGAATCTATTATTTAAACATGGTTTTGTGACATACAGTTACCACAAATACAAAATAAACTTTTGATAGCTTTTACCAAAACTAAACTAAAAAAAATAACACAGAATTCTCCAAGCTGCGTAAATATCATGCGGGCTCCCATCCATAGCAAAATAAAGCATTAGCATTACCTAAGAAATAACATGTAAAAAGGTCAACATAAAGCTGAGTGAAATTCATAGGTTTAATAAGTAGTGATGTGGAATACAAACATTAATTTTATAAGAATAGCAACAGGATATGATTTAGTACTGTCGTACAAAATCATTTATATTTATTTATTGCAATAGTTCACGACACCGAAGCTTTAACATAAATGTTTTACCCCTAGTAAGTATCTAGTCAAAATACTTAGGTAATCAAATGTAAGTGCGTCAAGGTAATCGGGACGGGGATTGTCAATCCCGATGGATCCATCCACAACATTCGCGCTTGTAGAATATGAATTAACGGTTCATGATGTAGGGGCTTTTTGACTAAGGTACTAATGCAATAAGTAAATGTATAATATGGGGAAGCATACAGTTCTTGAATAGCATAGTAAAAGTTATTAAATCATTGCATTCCACGCATGTTATTCTCACCCCGCAATTTGTAACAAAGTATATAATAAAAGGGGCTATGAACTCACCTTAGCTACGAGGTGAATCAATATGGAACTTGAGGGCTGAGTAGTTAATACAAGGTTTTTAAGCTCGTATGAAAGTTCGTTCTTCCGATCTTTTCGAATTGATTATCGATAAAAGTGCGACTCAATTGTTCTTGGTGGAAAATAAAAAGGGTTGGTTTTCTATTCTACTAAAGAGGTAAATGCGCGAAGTAATTAAGATAACTAAACAATTTAAAAACAATTTAAAGACAATTTAAAAACAGTTTAAAAACAATTAAGCGTGAATTAAACTTAAACAGACAATAAATAAATTAAGACTTAATTCATAAAACTTGAAAAATAAGAAAAACTAGAAATCCTTCATTCGGAATAATGTTCATGCGGAATAACCTTTGCTTCGTTCGGAATATTTACTGATTCGGAATAATCAAGACAAAAGGCTCATTCGGAATAATTCTTTATCCGGAATAAGTGTTCGTTCGGAATGTTGCTCATCCGGAATAACTTAACTCGTTCGGAATAATTTAACAATACTTTGGTTCGGAAAAACTTTGTTCATTCGGAATAACAACTGACTCGGAATAACTTGCTAGATCGGAATATTTACTCACTCGGAAAAACTGCTCATTCGAAACATTAGCTTCATTCGGAATAATAAAATCAAATGCTTAATTTGGAATAAAAACTCATGCGGAATATTAGACTGATCCGGAATAATTGGTTCGTTCGGAATATACCTTCATCCGGAATATTCGTTCATCCGGAATAACTCTACTCATTCGGAATATTAGACTAAAATGCTGATTCAAAAAAAAAATGATTCACCCGGAATATTGATTATTCCGAATGAACACACTGATTCGGAATAACTAGATGAAAACTACTGGTTCGGAATATTGCTTGGTTCGGAATGTTTAAGAGAAAAACCTTCGTTCGGAATAGTTGTTGAAAAGATTTATCCGGAATAATTACCCCAAATCCTTCATTCGGAATAAATGAAGCTCATTCGGAATCTGGGAACTGAAGAACACGAAGAACAGGGAGTTAAACCCAAAACACGAATTTGACTAAAATCAACCAAGTTTTCACCAAAGATTAAACCAAACTATCCACCAATCATCTACTAATGATGAACTTTAAACCAAATCAATAAAAACACAAAACCCACTTACTTTTAAAGATCAAGATCAACCAAATCAAACTTTAAGACTTTAAATCAACAAGATAAAGATGAACAAGATTAAATGAAAGATGATATTGAAAGATTAAGGTTAAACAAAACAAAGGGAAGATTAAAAACTTACAAGAACTATGATTGATTCAAGAAAAATAAAAATCACCAAACACCCTAGTGTTGTTGGTTTGCTACAAACCAAAAGAAAGAAAAACAGGAAAAATAAAAGCTAGCTCCAAAAATGTGAGGTTGTCTTCTATTTATAGGCCTTGTGAATGGGTTGGTGAGTGGGCTTTTCTCCTTCCTTTTTGTCTTCTCGTCTTTTCAGTAAAGTTGACGTTTTTTATTCTGATTCGGGATTTGTCGATGAATAAATTCAACTTGTCTTTTAATTTCTTCGTTTAATAGACTTGAGTTCTTCGACATATATAAATCTTCCATCTTTGGTCCTTTTCTTCGATAAATCTTCAAATAGGTCCATTGACTTCAAATCTTTTGCATCTCTTAGACTATAGACTTCGTCTTTTCGTCTTTTTCCTTGATAAAACCCGTGCAATCCCATGTTTTCTTCAATATTTATCTGGTTGGCTCTGAAAACACAACAAACACACAAACCACGCATAATTCCAAACAAATGATATTAAATATGCGTTTTGGTCTCATTTTAGCAAGAAGTAAGTGGTAAAAAGGATGGGTGTTTTCACACCTATCAAATCCCCTACACTTAACCATTGCAATGCCCTCATGCAATGCATTAATTTTAAAGCACGGTTTACATTTCTCATCATAAATAACCCACCTTGGCCTTTATTAAAATCTAAACACTAAGGAAACCAAAAGAACAAAACAAGTAAAGAATTCAAAGACTTACATTGGGGTTTTAGGTTGTCATGAATGTTCATCATTCTCAAGTTTCACGTTCCCCATACCAAGCTTAAAAATGAGATCATTGTTATTATAAGTTAGCAAACTAACACGAACTCATGTGGCCTAATTATTCACTTAGACTCCCTTATTCCTAGGTGTATCTCTTATATTTTATTGTTGTCTTGAATGATCACGATGATGCATTGTTTGACTTATTTTGATAGTTATTTAAGCTGAAAACAAAGTGGGTCGATTTAATCAATAGTTAGCTAAAGGACAAAATCTTTTAAAACTGCTTCCCGGGACCTCATAAAGTGCATATCTTGGCATAACTCGCTTCATGATTTGAGACCTTTCTCGGACCGATATTTGGCAGCGACTTCATACTTCAAATCTTTGAGAGACGTTCTTGAAATTATGGTCTTCTCTTCATAATAGGAATTTCTTCACTTGAAGTTTTGAGAGATTCTTCATATTTGGACCACGACTTCTTCATTTTTCTCCAATCTTTATTTTGGACTTTGATATACAACGATCCGCCTCCTTTTAGGACTTGGATCTATTTATCCTCATACCTTGCTAGGGTCTTTTCGGATAGACTTCTCCATGATCTTTTTGGGAGTACTTGCTTTTCGTCGTGTGTCTCGATCCTTCATATTGATTTTCGATAAATGATTCTTCACATCACTTTTGGATCTTTAGCAACAAAATGTAGCCCTCATGCCTTGTTAGGGCCTTTTCGGACTCGCCAATCTTCGCATCCCGCTTCAATAAGTTATGCCTTGGCTATGAACTCTAATTAATACCGAGAAACTTTTAAAAGATCTTGGGCTAGAAGCTAAGTAACTTTTCAAATCGTACAACCTTATTTATAAATTTATTAGCAAGCGATGGGAGAATAGGCTTATAATCAACTCACATAAATTCACGAAAGAATACTAAACTTATAATTGACTCTATCATCTCTCGTTCTCCACAATTTAAAATCTCAAGGAATGAGACTCGTGGATGCTTAGCCAATTAAATCACAGCTTTGGGTTTTCAAGTCATCTATAGGATCTTGCAAACTCTTAGACTTTTTCAAGTTTAGACTTCGCATTTTAAAGTTCCCTTGATAAACGACTCTCTAGGACCAATTATAGGAACTTGCGAAAAGTTCTTGTTCTTAACCCGTGAGAGTTAAGACTTTCGCGTTTTAAAGTTCCCTATATAAAAGCCTAGCAAAACTTGACTTAAACAACTTAAGGATACTAGCTAGAGTAAACTTAGATAAGTAAACTCGGGTTGAGTCAAAATATTGACTTTGAAAAATTTAAAACCACTTTATTGAACTTTATTTTAGCAAGGAAAGAAAATAACCATAACAAAGGAAAATACAACTATACAACTAGGCCAAAATAGATTAAAAATTTTGAAAAATGTCGAAAAAACGTATTTTCCGGTTAAAATGAGGACAAATTCATGGAAATGCCCACTTACTTCGATAGAAGTCCCCCTACACTTGATATAAACATTGTCCTCAATGTTTAAGCATGTGGTAAAAGTCTCCCCTACACTTATGACATTGTGCTTGTTGTTTAAATCTTGCTAAGGAGAGGACAACTATAGTGATCAATTTCAAATGTGAGTATGAAGAAAATTGAATCACGATAGTTGAGAGATAGAACCAGATTGCGGATAACACGGGAGCACGGTTCTTTAAAGATTCCAAAAGTGCACTTATCCCTGTAATCACATCACCATATAAACACAAGCAACCTAAATAGGCCCCCCTACACTTAGGAGGTAAAACGTAAAGGGATAGATCACGGGTTGCCTCCCGAGAAGCGCTTGTTTTTGTTAACCGAGTCACGAGCCTGACTCGACCCAAAACTAGTTCATGGGAAACGTGGTGAGGGATGGAATCATCTCATGAGAGATGTCCTCACCAAAGTACAACTTCAAACGCTGGCCATTCACCTTAAAATTTGGCCCATTTGGGTGAGAAAGCTCAATGGTGCCATAGGGAAAGACTTTGGCGATGGTAAATGGACCAGACCAGCGGCTCTTCAACTTGCCCGAGAAGATCTTCAACCGAGAGTTAAAAAGTAAGACTTGATCACCAATGTGGAACTCTCGGTTCTTAATTCTTGCATCATGGATGATCTTGGTCTTCTCCTTGTAGATCAAAGAGTTCTCGTAAGCTTCATTCCTTAATTCATTAAGCTCGTTGAGTTGAATCTTGCGAAGATCACCGGCTTTGTTGATGTCGAAGTTAGCCCACTTCAAGGCCCAGTATGCCTTATGTTCCAGCTCGATAGGGAGGTGGCATGCTTTCCCGTACATAAGACGATAAGGTGTACAACCAATCGGCGTCTTATAGGCAGTACGGAAAGCCCACAAAGCATCGTCTAACTTATCGGCCCGCGCGGCACGATGCTCTCCCACAGTACGTTCTAGAATTCGCTTCAATCCACGGTTGGAAATCTCGGCTTGACCATTGGTTTGGGGATGATAGGCGATGGAAAGACGGTGATTGACACCATACTTAGCCATGACTCTTACAAATTGATCATTGCAAAAATGAGTCCCGTGGTCACTGATGATAGCACGAGGAACACCGAATCGAGTAAAAAGCTGCTTCAAAAAGTTCACAACCACCCTCGCATCATTCGTAGGGAGAGCCTTAGCTTCAACCCATTTAGAAACGTAGTCAACGGCTACGAGGATGTACTTGTTCCCTTTAGATGATGGAAATGGCCCCATAAAGTCGATGCCCCATACATCAAAGATTTCACATTCTTGTATGAAATTTTGAGGCATCTCATCTTTATGTGTGATCTTGCCTTGTCTTTTGCAAGCATCACAATGTTTAACCATGTCGTGAGCGTCACGATAAATGGTGTGCCAATAAAATCCAGAGTCGAATACTTTATTCTCGGTGTAATTGGGACCAAAGTGACCACCGGTGGGTCCTTTATGGCAAGCGTCAAGGATTTGTACCGCTGCCGGCCCATCAACACATCGACGAATGACAAGATCCGCACATTGTTTGAAGAGGTAAGGGTCGTCCCAGAAATAATGTTCAATGTCTTCAAAGAACTTTTTCTTTTGTTGGGACGTTAACCCTTCCTTGAGAATTCCACCCGCTAAGTAGTTTGCAATGTCCGCAAACCATGGGGTGTCATCGAGATTTGGATTGATAGACATTAAGGCCTCAAGGGGAAAAGAGTCATTGATCTCTTGATTCGGATGATCCCCTTGATAAGGATCCTAAAGTCTACTTAGATGATCCACGGCTAGGTTTTCGACACCCTTCTTGTCACGAATTTTGATTTTAAATTCTTGAAGGAGCAAAACCCAACGAAGAAGTCTTGGCTTAGAATCTTGCTTAGTAAACAAGTACTTCAACGCGGAATGATCGGTATACACGCTGGTGGTAGAAAGGACAAGATAGGGGCGGAATTTTTCAAAAGCATACACTACAGCTAAAAGCTCTTTTTCGATAGTGGTATAATGCAATTGATCCCCAGTCATTGTCTTGCTAGCATAGTGGATTGGTTGGAAGTGTTTGTTCACTCTTTGGCCCAAAACCGCTCTAATAGCAAAGTCGCTAGCATCACACATCAACTCAAAAGGTAGCTCCCAATTAGGGGTAACCAAGACCGTTGCCTTAGTTAGCTTATCCTTAAGAAGATTGAAGGATTCAAGACACTCTTTGGAAAAGATGAAAGGAGTATCTTTTTCCAAGAGGTGGGTCATCGGGCGAGCGTTTTTAGAAAAATCTTGAATGAATCGACGATAGAAGCCCGCATGACCAAGGAAACTTCTCACACCCTTCACGATTGAAGGTGGAGGTAATTTGGCTATGACATCCACTTTAGCACGGTCCACTTCAAGACCGGCTTTAGAGATTTTATGTCCAAGCACAATGCCTTCTTTTACCATGAAATGGCATTTTTGCCAATTTAGAACAAGGTGAGTGTCTTCGCACCGCTTAAGCATGCGTTCCAAATTGGCAAGGCAATGAGAGAAAGAATCACCATAAAACGAGAAATCATCCATGAAGACTTCCATAGTTTCTTCAACCATGTCATGGAAGATAGCTATCATACACCTTTGGAATGTCCCAGGAGCATTGCATAAGCCGAAAGGCATTCTTTTATAAGCAAATGTTCCGTAAGGACAAGTGAATGTGGTTTTCTCTTGGTCTTTGGGATCGATAGGAATTTGAAAATACCTGGAGAAACCGTCTAAAAAGCAGTAATAGTTATTACCCGCTAGACTTTCAAGCATTTGGTCCATGAAAGGAAGGGGAAAATGATCCTTTCTCGTATCATCATTGAGTTTGTGATAGTCTATACAAACTCTCCACCCTGTAACGAGACGAGTAGGAATCAAGTCGTTGTTTTTATTGGGCACAACGGTGATTCCGCCTTTCTTAGGCACACAATGGACGGGACTAACCCATGGTGAATCCGAGATAGGATAGATCATTCCCGCATCAAGAAGTTCGATAACCTCTTTTTTGATTACGTCATGGATCTTAGGATTCACCCGTCTTTGGCTTTGAATAGTGGGCTTAAAGTCGTCCTCCATGAGAATTTTATGTGTGCAAAAGTGAGGATCAGTTCCACGAATATCGGAGATCTTCCAAGCAATCGCTTTCTTGTGATTCTTGAGCACGGCGATAAGTCGGGATTTTTCTTCCTCTTTCAAGTCCTTAGCGATGATGACGGGTGACTTCTTGTTGTCTTCAAGGAAAACGTACTCGAGATGAGACAGTAGGTCCTTAAGCTCTAAATCCGAAGGATTTTCGATGGAAGGCGTAGTCAAATTCGGTTCATCGATAGAGATATCCTTAGGAGATGGTGGAGAAATATGGTCCTAATTGAGAAGTTTCTCAATGGTACGAATGTCTTCATCCCAATTGGAGGGAGAATCGTCATATTTTAAGTCCACATCTCCTAAAGTTGCTTCAAAGTCTTTGAAAATGAAATCACTTTCTCCAAATGGAGTTAGTGATGGAGCAATAGAGACAATGGTCTCAACAATGGGAAGAGAAGAAGAACCACTTTTACAAGCGTCTTTGAAATGTTCTTCACAAGCCTCATCGAGAACGTCAATGAAATTAACACTCTCGTTTTCAGAAGGTTGCTTAGAAAGCTTACCCATGTTAAAGACGATTTTATCGTCACCAACTCTCATGATTAATTCGCCAGCGGCTACATCAATGAGAGTGCGACCGGTCCTCAGGAATGGACGTCCAACGATTAATGGAACACGGGGGTCCATCTCGTAGTCAACGATAACAAAATCCACCGGAAAGGTGAATTTGTCGACACCAACGAAGACATCTTCGGCTATCCCCACTGGATATGCAACCGTACGGTTATCTAATTCCAAAGTCATTCGTGTGGGGACTAGCTCGGGGAGAGACAATTGCTTCCAAATACTTAATGGCATTAAGTTAATACTAGCACCTAGATCGGCTAGGGCCATGCAATTCTCTACTCCCGGGAAGTTGGAAGGAATCAAGAATCGACCCAGATCACCAAGTTTGGTTGGTAATTTCCTTAAGAGCACTGTGGAGCAATTCTCATTAAGTTGGGTCTTCGCAATATCGAGAAGTTTCTCCTTATCACTAAGAAGATCTTTAAACATTTTATCATATTTGGGCATGTGAGCGAGAGCCTCAGAAAAGGAGATATTGAAATTCAGTTGTTTAAACATCTTGAGAAAGTTAGAAACCTAAATATCATCCTTGTTCTTCAATTTCTCTTTCCTCAACCTTGAAGGATAAGGTATATTGGGTAGAGATGAAGACTTTGGAATGGAATTCTCACTCACATCCTTGGGTGGTGGAGGGGTAGAATTAGAAGGTGATGGAATTGGAGAAGTAGAAGATGGAGGAATAGAAGATGGAGGATTCGGAGTAGGAGACTCGTTTTCCTTTGTCACAATCACCGGTGTAGGTGTAGGAAGCTCGGGTTCCTTTAAACCTTTTCCACTGTGAGTGGTGATTGCTTTCATATCCCCTCTTGGATTAGCAACGGTGTTACTCGGAAGAGAACCCGATCCAGAGGCTTGATTACTTGGGAAGAAACTAGCCATCATGTTCCTTAAGTCATTCGTTTGACTTGCCAAAGTGTTTCGCATATCAGCTCGAAGATCATTCCCTTGCTTCACCATATCTGCTTTCATGTTGGCCATTTCCCGCTGAAGATTTTGCACGATCACATCATTAGTCCTCATGTAGGTTTCAACATCTTGGTGTAATGCGGTGGGTTGGTTAGGAGGAGGAGCATGGTAGGCGGGTGGTTGATAAGCAGGTTGTTGGTAAACTTGGTTGTTTCTTTGAGGTGGATATGGGTTTCTTTGGTTTTGATATGGAGTTGGAGCACGTGGTTGGTTTTGATTGTTGCGATTGAGGTTGTTTGGGTTTTGTGGGGGAAAACCGGGTGGTGAAAGAAAGTTGTTTGAGCGATAGCTGAGCAAGTTGCGGTCACCTTGAGGACGTGCTTGATAGCCTCCTGTAGAATAGGTACCGTTGGCGGCGTACACATTTTCTGGATTATCATGAGTTGAAGGACAATCGGTGTATGAGTGAGATCCCCCGCATATATCACATGATTGAGTCAAAGCACTAGCTTGGGCAGTGATAGCTTTGGTATTGTTGGCGGCTTGGAGAGCAAGTGATTCAACAAGCGAAGTAAGCTTATCAAGTCTCTTGTCGCTCTCATTAGTGCTAGCACTAGCCACATTGGTCTGAACACTCTTGGTTTGCACTCTAGACTTGTTCTCAATAATATCCCAAGCGGCATTAGAAGATTTAACCAAAAGATTACCCCCCGAGGCACTATTTAGTGAATCTTGGTCATTCATGCTTAAACCATTGTAAAAAGTATTAATTTGATGCACTTTGGTAAAACCATGTTGTGAGATGATAGGTGTGAAAACACCCATCCTTTTTACCACTTAATTACAATAATAACCGAGCCAAAATGTGTATTTTATGTCATTTATGTCGGAATTATGCGTGGTTTGTGTTTTTGTTGTGATTTAGGACGAAAAGGTGAAAAGTGGAGAAAACACGGGATTTCACGGGCTTTTATCGAAGAAAAAGACAAAAGACGAAGTCAAGAAATCAAGAGTGGAAAAAGAACGGAAGTCCAAGACCAATTCTGAAGATTTATCGAAGAACAAGTCTAAAGACGGAAGTTTAATAAAGCCGAAGAACTCGAGTCTAATAAACAAATAAATTATAAGACGAGTTTAATTAATCCCGAGACAAAGTCGATAAAGTCGAAGAACTTAAAAGACGAGAAGACGTGAAGAAAGAAAGAAAGAAGAGGCAACACATGCACCTCCCCATTTCCTATAAATACCCTCCTAAACTCATTTAGGAGGGTTGCTTAGTTTTAGTTTAGATTAGTTTTTCTTTCATTTTTGTAGGTGATTCTAGAGAGAGAAAGTGACAGTTTCTCTCACTAGGATCCCAATCTTTTATCTTCCTTTCTTGTTTTTATTCAAGCCTTTACCTTTGATAATTTAATTCTTGTTTTAAGCTTAATCTTATTCTACCTTTCTTAGTTTTTCTATTTGATCTTAAATCCGATTTCTTTTCTTTACACGGATTTGTTTAAGTTTTATGTTTGATTTATGAAAAGGTTTGTCTTTTGGTTAATCTAAGTTTCCTACGAATCAAGCTTTGAGCTTGACATGCTTATTGGCTTAATTTGTGTCTAGCTTATTGTTTTTAAGTTTTCTTAAAAAGTTTTAGTATTTTTACAAAGTTTATTTATTTTGTGTCGTGAAAGGTTTTAAATTTTAGCTTATTGTGTTCACCTTATTCTCGTTTATATAGTTTCGGTACATGCTTGTTAGTCTTAGCTTATTAAACTTGTGCTTATTGCCAAATTCACTTCCATCGCAATATTGGGGAGTTACACATTCCGATCGTTTGCTTGTGTCCATGCAATAACCCAACAAGGGTTCTACTTTGCGATGGCTTATGTTTTCATCCCCTATTCCGATCGTGATTCCGATCGCACATTGCGATCTGGATTGCGACGGGGTTTAGGTTTGTATTACGACGGAATGCTGTCCAACTTTGGACAGCCATATTCCGATAGCTTGCATTCCGATGGGATTGCGATGAGTTATTCCGATGGGTTGTCTTTTTAATGTTATTTCGATGCTTTCATTTTTTATACATTCCGATAGCTTTTGTCTTAAACATTCCGATAGATTTTCTTTGTATATTCTGATCTGGATTCCGATGGAGTTGGTTTTATTTTAATTTCGTGTTTTAGTTTTATTCTTAAGTTTGAATTATTTTAAGTCTTCATTTTTATTACTTCGTCAAATTAATTTTTCGTCGAGCTTTAATTTTACGTCATTTAAATTCTCTTCGTTTACTTTCAAGGTTTTAAATATTGCACTGTTTACGTTTCAACTAGTTTTAGTTTTAATTACTCGTCATTTATTTTTAAGTGTTGCACATTTAATTTACCAAAACCAAAAATATTATTTCCACCTAGAACAACTGAGTCGCACATTTAACCGGAAATCAATTCGAGAAGATACTGAGAAAACGAACTTTTTCAACTAGTAAAATCCATAATTTCAAATGGCGCCGCTGCCGGCTCTTTTCGTGAGGATTAAAGGTTTTTTGTGAGAAACGCGTTGGCTTTTGGGACCCGTTCACTTGTGAACATTATTTTTCGTATCAAAAATTTTCAAAAATCCAAAAACATTTGAAAAATCATAAAAAGCATTTCTTTTTCTAAGTTTTGCACCAAAAATATTCTTCTTGCTTATCTATCTTTCTTTATGGATTTTTATGTCCATTGCGTCCGGTGTGGGAAACAATTATCTGGGAACAACTCTTGTCAAAGGTGTACATGTGAGTGGTGCGGGAACGATATCGACAATACGCAATTCCTATTTGGATTTTGTCCTTTGTGCAACTCGATTAATTCGTCCTTTTTGAACCCACCTCCTCCTGTTCCCCCGTGCATCTATTGTGGAAGCTATTCTCATTGGCATGTTTCGTGCCCGGTTCAATACCCGTATAGACACGGGCAAGAACCGGGGTACAATTATGAAAATGATAATAGCTATCCACAAGAGGCACCCAGTTTCTCTCCATACCCATGGTGCTATATTTGTGGGGGCCCTCACGATGCTTCTTTTTGTGATCCGTCGCAAATCTTTGAGAAAGTACCGTGCTATCATCCTAGTGTCTATAACCGTGAGCCCCCACATCACACCCTCAATCATCAATCCTCTCAGCAAACTAGTCTTGATCAACAACTCACTTCTTTGAATGGCATTCTAGAAAGTCTAGCTCAACTCCGAGCTGACTTGCATCAGGAAAGGCAACCGTTGCTTGATGTGGACGAAACCTTGAAAACCACCAACAACTTTTTGAGCCAATTTAGTCATTTTCCCTTCTTTTCTACACCAAAATGTTTAATTACAGCGTGGGATAGAATTGGTGAAATTGAACATACTCGGGGCGATGAACAACAAAAGTTGCTGCATGAGCTTCTTAAAGATATGGAGGTTATCAAGGAAGAGTTAGCCGACTACGTCACTCCTAACTGGACTCGTCCCATCTATTATGATGATGATGACGACGATTATGTCTACACTTTCAACCAATCTTCTGAAGTTGCTGCTCCTACTGTCGATGTTCCTACTGCATCTAAGGATCCAGATTCGTTGAATGAGCTTAGTGATGTTGGTCTCGACAAAGTATTGGATGATGAGGTTTGTGACTTACCTGCTATGGAGCCTGAGGACGACGTTGCTCTTACGGAAGAGGTTGATCATAGTGATGACGATTTTTCTCCAAGCTATGAGAATTTCACTTTTGAAATTTCTCAATCTCCACCGGGAGATGCGGGTGATGACGATTTATTCTCTCCGGTTTACGAGAAGTTCACCGATGAACATGATCTTGTGGATGAGGTGGAAGACGTGCTTCTTCGCGATAGATTACGGAAAGTGCACCTTCTTATTGCTCAAATCGAAGCGTTGACTTCTCCTCCTCTTTCCAAGTCTTTACCTCCATCTATTCCTTCCGTTGAAGATAATGACCCATTGCTGGAAGAAATCGATATCCACTCCATCCCTCCAGGTATTGATGATTCTGACACGGAGGGGGACATTATTTTTGATAATTTGCTGCAGGAAGACATTGTCCCAAGTCCCCCTCCCGAGCACCTTTCATCCTCCCCTTTAGCCACTATCACGAGGGACGAGTGCTTTGACCCGGGAGGTGACATTGATTATGCTATGATTGATACCATTACGGCTTTGCCGCTTGCTCAGCATCTATTGTCTTTGGGGGAGGACAATGTGCTTACTATACCCAACCCACCTCCCGTGGATCTTGATTTCACATACTTTTCGTATGTCGAAAGGGTCTTTCTCCCATTCAAGACTTATCCCCCGCCTCTCCTTTGTTGATGTCAACCGAGAACGAGGACAAGGTCTTTGATCCCGGTATTACATTCGAGGCTTCCCCATGGACCATTTAATTCGGAGACAAGTCAGGTTCGTGACTCGGTCAACAAAAACAAGCGCTTTTTGGGAGGCAACCCAATTATCTATCTATTTTCACCATAAGTGTAGGGGGAGCCCCGTGGTGTTTCTTGCTTTCTTTCTTATCATGTGCAGGGATTAGAGCTTTAACGACACACTCTTGATGACTTTTGACGAACCGTGATTCCGTGTTCCCTTCTTCCCGGTTCTATCCTAAACTCTTTTCGATTCACTATTTTATATTTCTCAATATTAAAAATAGGAATCTCTTTAGTTGTCTTTTCCTTAGCGAGATTTAAACAAAGTGCACAATGTCCTAAGTGTAGGGGAGTTCACTCCCACATGTTTAAACATTGAGGAAAATTTTTATCTTAAGTGTAGGGGGGACATCTATCGAAGTTAAGTGGCCTTTTCCTTGTATTTGTCCTCATTTTAACCGGAAAATTTGATTTTTCGACATTTTTCAAAATTTTTAATCTATTTTGGCCTAGTTGTATAGTTGTTTTTACTTTTGTATAGTTATTTTCTTTCCTTATTAGAATAAGTTTTAATAAAGTGGTTTTAATTTTCAAAAGTCGTGAATATTTTGACTCGACCCGAGTTTACTTATCTAAGTTTGCTCTAGCTAGTATCCTTAACGTGTTTAAGTCAAGTTTTGCTAGGCTTTTATATAGGGAGCTATAAAACGCGAAAATCTTAACTCTCACGGGTTAAGAACAAGAACTTTTCGCAAGTTCCTATAATTGACCCTAGAGAGTTGTTTATCAAGGGAACTTTAAAATGCGATTTCTAAACTTGAAAGAGTCTAAGAATTTGCAAGATCCTATAGGCGACTCGAAAACCCAAAACTTTGATTTAATAGGCTAAGCATCCACGAGTCTCATTCCTTGAGATTTTAAACTGTGGAGAACGAGAGATGATAGAGTCAATTATAAGTTTGGTATTCTTTCGTGAATTTATGTGAGTTAATTATAAGCCTATTCTCCCATCGCTTGTTAATAAATTTATCTGCAATAAATAAGGTTGTACGATTTAAAAGGTTACTTAGCTTCTAGCCCAAGATCGTTTAAAAGTTGCTCGGTACGGATTAGAGTTCATAGCCAAGGCATAACTTATTGAAGCGGGATGCGATGATTGGCAAGTCCGAAAAGGCCCTAACAAGGCATGAGGGCTACATTTTGTTGCTAAAGATCCAAAGGTGATGTTAAGAATCATTTATCGAAAATCAATATGAAGGATCGAGACACACAACGAAAAGCAAATACTCCCCTAAAGATCATGGAGAAGTCTATCCAAAAAGGCCCTAACAAGGTATGAGGATAAATAGATCCAAGTCCTAAAAGGAGGCGGATCGTTGTATATCAAAGTCCAAAATAAAGATTGGATAAAAATGAAGAAGTCGTGGTCCAAGTATGAATCTCTCAAAACTTCAAGTGAAGAAATTCCATTATGAGAAAAAGACCATAATTTCATGAACGTCTCTCAAGGTTTGAAGTATGAAGTCACTGTCAAGTATCGGTCCGAGAAAGGTCTCAAATCGGGAAGCGAGTTTTTTATGCCAAGATATGAACTTTATGAGGTCCCGAGAAGCAGTTTTAAAAGATTTTGTCCTTTAGCTAACTATTGATTAAATCGTTCACTTTATTTTCGGACTAAATAACTATCGAAATAAGTCAAAAATGCATCCTTGTGATCATTCAAGACAACAATAAAATATAAGAGATACCCCTAGGAATAAAGGAGTCTAAGTGAATAATTGGCCCACATGAGTTCGTGTTAGTTTACTAACTTATAATTACAATGGTCTCGTTTTTCAGCTTGGTTTGGAGAAAGTGAAAACTTGAGGATGATGATCATTCACGACATTTCCAAAACCCAAAGGTATGTTTTTTATTTCTTTACTTTGTATGTTTATAATTTTCTATCTCGTTAATAAAGGCCAACGTGGATTAATTATTATGAAAAATGTAAACTTGCTTTATAACTAATGCATTGCATGAGGACATTGCAATGGTTAAGTGTAGGGGATTTGATAGGTGTGAAAACACCCATCCTTTTTACCACTTAATTACAATAATAACCGAGCCAAAACGTGTATTTTATGTCATTTATGTCGGAATTATGCGTGGTTTGTATTTTTGTTGTGATTTAGGACGAAAAGGTGAAAAGTGGAGAAAACACGGGATTTCACGGGCTTTTATCGAAGAAAAAGACAAAAGACGAAGTCAAGAAATCAAGAGTGGAAAAAGAACGGAAGTCCAAGACCAATTCTGAAGATTTATCGAAGAACAAGTCTAAAGACGGAAGTTTAATAAAGCCGAAGAACTCGAGTCTAATAAACAAATAAATTATAAGACGAGTTTAATTAATCCCGAGACAAAGTCGATAAAGTCGAAGAACTTAAAAGACGAGAAGACGTGAAGAAAGAAAGGAAGAGGAGGAAACACATGCACCTCCCCATTTCCTATAAATACCCTCCTAAACTAATTTAGGAGGGTTGGTTAGTTTTAGTTTAGATTAGTTTTTCTTTCATTTTTGTAGGTGATTCTAGAGAGAGAAAGTGACAGTTTCTCTCACTAGGATCCCAATCTTTTATCTTCCTTTCTTTTTTTTAATCAAGCCTTTACCTTTGATAATTTAATTCTTGTTTTAAGCTTAATCTTATTCTACCTTTCTTAGTTTTTCTATTTGATCTTAAATCCGATTTCTTTTCTTTACACGGATTTGTTTAAGTTTTATGTTTGATTTATGAAAAGGTTTGTCTTTTGGTTAATCTAAGTTTCCTACGAATCAAGCTTTGAGCTTGACATGCTTATTGGCTTAATTTGTGTCTAGCTTATTGTTTTTAAGTTTTCTTAAAAAGTTTTAGTATTTTTACAAAGTTTATTTATTTTGTGTCGTGAAAGGTTTTAAATTTTAGATTATTGTGTTCACCTTATTCTCGTTTATATAGTTTCGGTACATGCTTGTTAGTCTTAGCTTATTAAACTTGTGCTTATTGCCAAATTCACTTCCATCGCAATATTAGGGAGTTACACATTCCGATCGTTTGCTTGTGTCCATCGCAATAACCCAACAAGGGTTCTACTTTGCGATGGCTTATGTTTTCATCCCCCTATTCCGATCGTGATTCCGATCGCACATTGCGATCTGGATTGCGACGGGGTTTAGGTTTGTATTGCGACGGAATGCTTTCCAACTTTGGACAGCCATATTCCGATAGCTTGCATTCCGATGGGATTGCGATGAGTTATTCCGATGGGTTGTATTTTTAATGTTATTCCGATGCTTTCATTTTTTATACATTCCGATAGCTTTTGTCTTAAACATTCCGATAGATTTTCTTTGTATATTCCGATCTGGATTCCGATGGAGTTGGTTTTATTTTAATTTCGTGTTTTAGTTTTATTCTTAAGTTTGAATTATTTTAAGTCTTCATTTTTATTACTTCGTCAAATTAATTTTTCGTCGAGCTTTAATTTTACGTCATTTAAATTCTCGTCGTTTACTTTCAAGGTTTTAAATATTGCACTGTTTACGTTTCAACTAGTTTTAGTTTTAATTACTCGTCATTTATTTTTAAGTCTTGCACATTTAATTTACCAAAACCAAAAATATTATTTCCACCTAGAACAACTGAGTCGCACATTTAACCGAAAATCAATTCGAGAAGATACCGAGAAAACGAACTTTTTCAACTAGTAAAATCCATAATTTCATGGGAACTTTCTTAAAAGTTCTTTAAAACGGTCCCAAGATTCACTAAAAGTCTCATCGTACTTTTGTTCAAAAGTAATGATTTCATTCCGCAAAGCGGTAGTACGAGAGGGTGAGAAAAAGTAGTTTATGAATTTGGTCTCTAAGTCCGTCCACGTAAGAATACTTTGTGGCGGTTCCTTATCAAGGCAATGCCGGGCTTGTCCCTCTAAGGAGAAAGGAAAAAGTTGCAAGCGAATTACCTCTTGTGAAACCCCATTATACTTAACCGTATTAGTGAGTTGAAGAAACCTCTTAATATGGTCATGGGATCATCAATCGAACGCCCCAAGATGGTTGAGCAGAGACCATTTGAATGAAGCCGGATTTGAGCTCAAAGTTGTTGGCTCCAATCGCGGGTATGACAATAGCATCGTGGTTGCCCTCTACATGTGCTTGCAAAAGTTCGATCATTGGACGATTATCCGGTAGAGGTTCATTGTTGTCATTATTCATGTTGGGTTGAGGTGGATTATTATTATTGTTGTGTACACCGGCCATGTCTAAGTTATCGAGAGTCTCGGGCTCGGGATAAGATGTTGATCGAGTGCGCATACACCTGCAAAAGAAATAACAAAGCAGAAATATTTTTGGTTTTTTATGTTTTTTATTTTTTTTGTATTTTTTAAAAAATTTATATTTTTTTTTAGGATTTTTGAAAATTTTAAAGCAAGGAAAATAACGTTCAAAGATGAACGGATCCCAAAATCCAACGCGTCTCTCAATAAAAACCGTTAATCTTAACGAAAAGAGCCGGCAGCGGCGCCATTTAATACAAGGTTTTTAAGCTCGTATGAAAGTTCGTTCTTCCGATCTTTTCGAATTGATTATCGATCAAAAGTGCGACTCAATTGTTCTTGGTGGAAAATAAAAAGGGTTGGTTTTCTATTCTACTAAAGAGGTAAATGCGCGAAGTGATTAAGATAACTAAACAATTTAAAAACAATTTAAAGACAATTTAAAAACCGTTTAAAAACAATAAAGCGTGAATTAAACATAAACAGACAATAAATAAATTAAGACTTAATTCATAAAACTTGAAAAATAAGAAAAACTAGGAATCCTTCATTCGGAATAATGTTCATGCGGAATAACCTTTGCTTCGTTCGGAATATTTGCTGATTCGGAATAATCAAGACAAAAGGCTCATTCGGAATAATTCTTTATCCGGAATAAGTGTTCGTTCAGAATGTTGCTCGTCCGGAATAACTTAACTCGTTCGGAATAATTTAACAAGACTTTGGTTCGGAAAAACTTTGTTCATTCGGAATAACAGCTGACTCGGAATAACTTGCTGAATCGGAATATTTACTCACTCGGAAAAACTGCTCATTGGGAACATTAGCTTCATTCGGAATAATAAAATCAAATGCTTGATTCGGAATAAAAACTCATGCGGAATATTAGACTGATCCGGAATAATTGGTTCGTTCGGAATATACCTTCATCCGGAATATTCGTTCATCCGGAATAACTCTACTCATTTGGAATATTAGACTAAAATGCTGATTCGGAAAAAAATGATTCACCCGGAATATTGATTATTCCGAATGAACACACTGATTCAGAATAACTAGATGAAAACTACTGGTTCGGAATATTGCTTGGTTCAGAATGTTTAAGAGAAAAACCTTCGTTCGGAATAGTTGTTGAAAAGCTTTATCCGGAATAATTACCCCAAATCCTTCATTCGGAATAAATGAAGCTCATTTGGAATCTGGGAACTGAAGAACACGAAGAACAGGGAGTTAAACCCAAAACACGAATTTGACTAAAATCAACCAAGTTTTCACCAAAGATTAAACCAAACTATCCATCAATCATCTACTAATAATAAACTTTAAACCAAATCAATAAAAACACAAAACCCACTTACTTTTAAAGATCAAGATGAACCAAATCAAACTTTAAGACTTTAAATCAACAAGAGAAAGATGAACAAGATTAAATGAAAGATGATATTGAAAGATTAAGGTTAAACAAAACAAAGGGAAGATTAAAAACTTACAAGAACTATGATGGATTCAAGAAAAATAAAAATCACCAAACACCCTAGTGGTGTTGGTTTGCTACGGACGAAAAGAAAGAAAAACAGGAAAAATAAAAGCTAGCTCCAAAAATGTGAGGTTGTCTTCTATTTATAGGCCTTGTGAATGGGTTGGTGAGTGGGCTTTTCTCCTTCCTTTTTGTCTTCTCGTCTTTTCAGTAAAGTTGATGTTTTCGATTCTGATTCGGGATTTGTCGATGAATAAATTCAACTCGTCTTTTAATTTCTTCGTTTAATAGACTTGAGTTCTTCGACAAATATAAAAATCTTCCATCTTTGGTCCTTTTCTTCGATAAATCTTCAAATAGGCCCATTGACTTCAAATCTTTTGCATCTCTTGGACTATAGACTTCGTCTTTTCGTCTTTTCGTCTTTTTCCTCGATAAAACCCGTGAAATCCCATGTTTTCTTCAATATTTATCCGGTTGGCTCTGAAAACACAACAAACACACAAACCACGCATAATTCCAAACAAATGATATTAAATACGCGTTTTGGTCTCGTTTTAGCAAGAAATAAGTGGTAAAAGGATGGGTGTTTTCACACCTATCAGTAGTAAAAACAAGAAATCAAGAAACTTTAAGTCATCCAATACCTACGATAATGGGGCGCGAAAACTTAGAAGATACAAAATATAATGTTTAGAAAATACTTTGTTTACTATTAGTACATAAACCATCTTATAACTCGCAAGGCATTGCAACCTATTGACTCGAAACAATTTTGACTAAAAAATAGTACTTACCCACTGTATGATCATGTTTATAAACATTAGCAATGCTCATAAAACCCATAAGTAGCAAACACTTGTACACTTTGAGTCGAAAATTAACGTTGACAAAGTGGTTGCACTAAATTTTCAGAAACATGCTGTGAAGATTGTATCATATCTAGAGTTCTATAATAGCTATAAACTCAAGCTTTACAGCCCTGGAAAGATACAATTCTTAACTTTTTAAATCATTAAAAACACTATCAAAGCTATTACCAATCAGCAGGAAATGCAGTTTTAGTGCAGACTAATCAGATTTGACTTTTTCGACAAAAATTTGCATAAAACCATTTTGACCATCATTTACATTCCGTAAAAGATTTTAACTTGAAACCAATTGGAAATGTCCAAATTTGACCTATGTTACTGTAGTAAGTCATAAAATTACCCACTTTGACTTTTTATGCTTTGACCCCAAACACAAATTTGGCGCACACGTCGGTATTGACTAGTTTTGATAAAAGGACCATATTTTACTCATCCGGACACTTCCAAAAACCACCCAACTCACCAATTGTACTACACAACCAAGGCTAACCAAAAATCAAGAAAGTTTCAGGTCTTACATGCAGAAAAATTTCGTGAATGGCTGTAGCAATCTGCTATCATTCTTATCCTTATTTTGACACTAAAATTCACTTCTAACATCACCTAAACACGTGCATACCTAAGAAATGCCTCTACAAGTACACAAGACCTATCATGATCATAAAACCACCTTAGAATCAGTAGCATATGGTCTAAATACAAAAACCCTAATTTCATAATCAAGGTAGTTAATCAAATAGAAATCAAAGCAATACAATGGTGCCAAGAGTACCTTTGTACAAGTGTGACGGATATGAGAACCGGGGCTGAAGAAGTCTTATGGAAGTACTCCAAGGGCTACCCGTGACCTACAAGAGTGATCACGACCCTTAAGTATGCGTTTTATAAAAATATAAAACAATTGTATCGAAATATTTTTGAAAATGAAATATGTATATAACTTGCACAACCAACCGAGCCTAAGTGTGGTCATGACCTTCATGACACAAAACCTGTCGAAAATACATAACATGATAGTCTAAGGTCTCAAATCAAGTAATCCAAGTGATTCGCACCTAAAACGACAACAATTTACTTAACCGTAGGCGTAAAGTCACATTTTATGGTATAGCTGTTTTGGGGGGGCGGAGCTCCCAATCCATAAGTCCAACAACTATGGGGTTTTCACCCCTGAAACGGGTATCTCATGTGGTTTCCAGAATGTCCAACCATTCAATCTAAGAGTTTACGGAACTTTCTAAAAATGGTCAAATTACTAACAGCTAGCCACTGCATAAATGTAGGTCCACTGTTTTAGCCCAACTTCACGGAAGTGATGCTCCTAAGCCGTAAGGGATATGATCATGAGTTTTTCTCCCCTAGAAAGCCTCGTGAATCTATTTTTTAAAAAGTTCAACCAATCAATTTAAGTTATTAGAAATCTACGGGAAACTCGGTTTTATTGAAAAGAGGTCAAATCAAATTCGCAGTCCAAAAGCTTAGCTCGACCGTTTTGGTCATAAATCACAAATCGTGATAGTAATCGACGCAAGGTCAGCGACCATGCTTAGCTTATAGTAAAAAGATCATAACTTCCTCATCCGGAGGAGTTGTGCACCCATGCAACTCGCCACTCATCTACAATGGTCAATCTACCTATTAAAGCCAAAATATCAATGGCTCCAAGTCAAAAATTCAGGGTTTCTAGGTCGACTAACCTGCTGTCCGAATTTAATACAATATTAACCCATCTATTCAACACCAAATTTACCAAAATCATCTAACAATCTCACAATACTCACACCACTCAATCAAAGATCTTATATAGTTAATCAATCAAGAAGGTATAAATGAAGATACTTACAATTATTCACCACTAAACCAATGATCAACCTTAACAATCTTCAATATAGAAAAGTTTTGATTCTTCCAAAATTCTAATGCATGTGAATAATTCTTGTGGGTTTACAATGGGGATTGATCAAGGAGTGTTTTGGTGTGATTGGATTGTTTATTAATGGAGTTATTGAGATGATGATGATGGTTTTTGGTGGGTTTTTGTCGAACAAAGAAGAAAAGGAGAAGTGAGTGTTTTTTTTTGTAAAATTTTTGGTGAAGTGTTTGTGTGTGTGTGTGTTAAACTGACGGGAGAAAGGAGGAGCAAAGGTGGGCTTTTAGCCCAAAATTTTGGCTACTTTATAGTAATTTAACCTAAGTCTAACTTTAATTCTAGCCCGACTTAATTTCTTAAAACGCTAATCGTTCTGACTCGATGCAAGTTATAATACGAATATGAAATATTTATGGAAACATAGTATTTTGACTTCATAAAGTCGAAATATTTATCCATCGGTTCTCATTCCGTCGATTCGGGTAAACTTATTGTAAAACGCGCACGGGTGCATTTAAATCAAATATTTTGATTTAAATAAATATGGAAAAATAAAAATAAATTTTTTTATAATTCTGAAAATATTATCAATGATCAGAAAAATAATTAAAATATAATTTAACTAAATTTCTCGAGATCTCAGGATTTACGTATGAAAAATACAAGAAAAGGCAACATGATGGAATAATTGAGAAGCATGAATAAAAAACTAATTCTAATCACCGAGAAAAATACGAGTTCTCACACAACTCCACTACTTTATTGCCATGTGTCACTGACATAATATTTTATTATATTATTAAAATAGTGAAATTATAAAAATACCCTAACTCTTTTTCTTATTCTTTCTCTTTCTTTTTCTTTCAATCCAAATCTACATCTTAAACAAATCCTCAAGAACTATCAATTAATTTAGCTTTGACGAGATTATATGTCCTTATGATCTACATTTCAGCAGAAAGATAATACAAAGCCGTCAACAAATGGAATCACTGTTATCGAAGCCCCACGTCAGTCAGATACGATGATAGAGCTAATTAAAAAATTAAGGCCACAAGTGGTAGTTACCGGTATGGCTAACTTTGAGGTTGTTACTAGTTCAGCTTTTGACCTCAAAATGTTGATTTTTGAACCACTCAAGATGTTTAAAGAGTGAGCTAATCGAAATCATCTGATTGTGAATTTGTTCATATTGGTATTTTTGTTAAATAATGAAAATTACTATAAAATATTGGGCATGCCCATTCAGATCTTAACGAGTCTATGATATTTACAGAAAGGTATTGATGAGAACTGGGCTGCTGCAATAGAACACAACCCTGAAGCTTTTGCGAGGGTGGTAAGTATTCTTTACTATCACATTTAACTATTTAAGCAATGAACTTTATTATTATGTTTTACATAGGGGTGGAAATCGAGTCGTATATTGGTTCGCGGTTTAAGAGGGTAGTATAACCTCTACCCAATCACGGCCCGTTTATTAATCTTTTTTTTGTAACCGTGATTTCCGACTAATTGGCCGACTAATCCACGGGGTTTGAGCTAAATAGATCAAACGGTGAAGAAGATTGGTGGTTTGGTGATTCAACTAGTTTATATCCAAAAATGTTATAAGGATTTAAAAATGATAGAAATATCATACTCACTATACAACAATTTCAATGGTATCCGAGTTATAAACGTAGTTCATCGTCATATTAAGTACATAACAAAATACATTTAGTCCAAATCCAACATAAATTCCAAGTTATGAACTTTATTTTTTTGTAGGCTCATATACTTGTCGGGTTTACGGGGTGACCTGTTTAATACTTACTCAACCCAAACCGATATTTTATTAAACGGGATGAGTTGACCTATTTTTTACCCAACCTAGTTTGTCCTCAACCCAAACTTGTTAACCTCATGTCCGGTTCGTGTTTTTCATTGTGTCAAGAATTGCCACCCCTAAACTTTTATATAATAAATAAACATCTTTTGATCAAATTTTCAAATCATGCTTTATGTTGATATGGAAGTGAATGGTGTTCGCATTAAGGTACTTATTGATAGTAGTGACATCTCTACTTTCGTAAAAGTAGGTTCACTTATAAATTCTTTGATGAATTATATTTTGTTTCAGGCCTTTGTCGATAATGGGGCCTAATCAACCATTGTTTCAAAAACTTGTGTCGAGCGTCTGGGGTACGTGACCTTTTCTTTGCCGACTAACCATAATCTGAACAGAATTCTTACTATTTCTTCTTCTTTATTGCTTTAGTTATATAAAAATTGAATAATCGTTGTTGTTCCATTCATCTTCTAGATTGCTGAGGCTTTTGGACGATCGTTATAAAGGAATCGCTCATGGAGTCGGCCAGTCAGAGATTCTTGGTCGGATACATGTTGCTCCAATAAAGGTAAATGTCACGTCATTTATCTTTTTGGTTGTAACATTCGTATGTAGGTTATCTTTTGTTTAATCACACCCTCGTCAACCAAAAAAGTAAGTAGCATCTGATTCTTGGGATGTTGTTCGATATCATAAAAGTTTAAGGTAGGTCTTGACTTGATATTGTTGTTTCTAGCACTGAAGGAATGTCTAGAAGAAACTTCAGTTTTGCGAGTTCATTACGCCTAGAACAAACGAAAGACATCAGTTGTTACAGCATGTTCATAGCACCCTAGAATATAAGTTTTGATAAAATCAAATCTCTTAGGCAACTCGTGTTAGTCATGGACCTAGTAGCTAGCAATTGCCCATTACCTGGACTTGTAATTCAAGTTTTACAACACTGAGTGACTGCTCAGGAGCTTGTTTGTTGTGTTATGGCCTATGGGTGTTTTGTTTGGCTTATTTAACTTAAGCTTATTTCGACTTATATAACATAAGCCTCAATTTTGTGACTTACTTAGAGACTTATCGGCTTATATAAGTTTATTATATCATTATGATAAACTTTTAATAAGCCCCCAAGTTTCAAAATAAGCCACAACATTGGGGCTTATGTTATAAATTAAGCGTATTTCCTAAACCCTATATTTATAAGCTTATTTGGAGACTTATGGGCTTGTATAAGTTTATTATTTATATAAGCCCATAAGTCTCCAAGTAAGCTGATACAATGTGGGACAAAGTTTACCAAAGGCGCAATAAAGCAACTTAAAGGGGCGTTGGGCAAATATCTAATTCTGGAGGGATAAGGCTGTTATTTATTAATTCTGTTATTTATTTATGGTTATTACTTGTTTAGCAAGTCAGTCTAGTATAAATAGAGATAGGGGTCATTAATTTAGGGGAGGGAATGAATTAGAGTCGACTTAAGATTCTGGAAAAACTTTGGTCTTGTTTTCTTTTCTTTTCTATTGTTCTTGAATACTACTTTTTAAGCAATTATCAGTTTGGTTCGTATCAAATTGGTATCAGAGCACGATTCTGGTACAATCAAAAGTCGAATTACAGTTCACAGCAAAAAAAAAACCAGAAAAACAGCTGATGAGACTGCTTTTATACATAGTCTCATCTTCCAAATAGGGCTTAAAATGCATTAAATATCATCAAAATACCCAAATATATGCTTGTGTTTGTTGCTTGTGTATTTTAGGTACGGATATTGAGGAAAATGACAAAAGATCACAAGAATCATGCAAAAACGAACACGGGAAACGAAGCCGCACAATGAACCAAGCCCTAATGAAGACTTTCCCAAGATCAACCCTTGAAGATTTGAAGAATTATGAAGAAGGGTCCTCTAATTATGAAGAATTGACACTATATACCCTTGTATCCTCATAATTACAAGTTTGGTCCCTAAAGTTTGTCAAAATTACAAAAAGGACCCTTAACTTTGAAGAATTGGCAAGTTTAGCCCCTCAACAAAGCTAAATTGTCAACCAATATCATCCACAAAGTCAAATACATCATGAAGTCCTTCAAAGTACAAGAAATGACAAGTTTGGTCCTTTGAAAAATCCAAAATTACACAAAGGACCCTCAACTTTCAACAATTGGCAAAAATGGTCCCTCAATCATCAAGACTTGGCAATTTTAGTCCTCCAAAATGTCAACCATACAAGTCTAGACCATTAACATTGAAGAAAATACCAAACCAGCCCTTGAAGAATTCAATTATGGCAAGAAATACCCCTGAATAGATTTTGCAAAAGTTTTTGGGCCAAAAATGAAAACATGTCAAAAGTTGATAAGACTAATATGGGCGTTGATAGGGTTTTATATTGAAAAGACAAGGAGTAAAGAATCAAGGGGTGAAATCTGGCCAACATGAAAGATACATAGACCACTCTTGGGCTGCCACGTGCCCCACTTACTCCCCTCCTCCAATCAAAACACACCCTGGTGCCACATCACATCCCACTCACACCCGTATTTAACTAATCTTTATTTAAATAAAGATTATGGCGCCTAACAACTTATTTAAATCCTTAAACAGATCAAATGGCTTGTTCTTCATGCTCTTAACAAAATTTGGGCTTTTGTTATTTACTCAAAATTAGACCTTAATTGTTTCCAGAATTATGATTAAGGATATTGTTAAATAATCCCAACCTTAATATATGCCACCTCATAAACCAAGGGTGCACATGAAAGGTGCCCTGCTACACACTTTTAGGGATACTGCCAAAACCAGCCAGAGAATCAACCATCAAGAAACAAGCTTACACTTTAAGCTTTGTTTGAGCCCTTGGATCAAATTTCAACAGCTATCTCCTTCACATACGTCCAAGAATCAGTCACATGAAGCATATGAGTTCAAATTCAAGAGGGCATTTTTGGAACTTCAACCATTAGGGTTTTTAGTTTTTAGCTGTAACTTAGCTCATTGTAAGGCTATATAAAGCCACTTAGGCCTTCACATTTCATTTTTCTTTTGATTTTTCCTTGTTCAAGTTTCTGTAAATCCCATTTTCAAGTTTAATGAAATTGAGTTTGAAATCTTGAAGAAAAGTCATTGGCCAATCTTGTTTACTGCTTTCATTTGTTATATGCTTTGTAGTTCTTAAAGTTCAAAACCTATTTTTCAAAGAGGAGTGTGCAAAAGTTTGCATATTTCCTCATTTTCTTGATATTTTGCTAAGTCTTGTTCCAATCTTGGAATTCTTGGGCTATAGGGCTGATCATAGCATCCTAACTGAGTTGGTTAAGGTGTGGTGAGGCTTATAACTTGGGGATAATCAAGTGTGGGGTAACAAGTTTGCATTAATCAAGTTTTTCCAAGTTTCTGATTTTTATGATATTGTGCTTAACCCTTGTTGAATCTTAGCAGGCTTATTGTGGAAGCTTGTGCTTGTTCTTGCTAGCACATAAGCTCAAAATTCGTGGGTGTGGATGTACATCCATGAGGTTTGCATACTTAATCTCCAAATCTGCTTAAATTGTGATTTTTGGTGATATTTGTATGAAACTGTTGTTCTTGTGAATTTTGTGGCTTGTTCTTGCTTGAATCTGTTTATTAGACTTGTTTTAGTGTTAATTGATGCTTGGTTGGCCTGAAATCTTGTTTTGCTTTTGAAAATCTTGATTTGAAAAAGTTAAAGGGGTGTTTGGGTCTACTGGTTTATGCTTGTAATTTGTTTTTGTGTTAAGGGAAGTTGTTGTTTATGCTTTGTATCTGCTATACCTTTGTTTGAGAGTGTTTTGCTGCAAGTTTTTAGGTTTGAACACTTGAATCAATCAATCTGCTATATAGACCTTGTTTCTGCTTGTTTTGACCTAGGATTTTGGGAACACTTAGTGTGTATGCATGCTTAGGGATAAAAGTGGTTTAAACAAAGTTAATATAACCTGTTTGAAAGATTTGAGGTGTTGAAATTGGCTTGTGTGTCAAATACATCAGCAATAGTAGAAAACTGCATGTGTTAGTGTTCATCAGTAACTTTCATTGCTTGAATCTTGCTTAATACTTTGAACCAATGCATGAAACCTGTTTAGACTTGCTTATAGGAGTTTATTATAGCTTGTGTGTGCATTTGGTTGAATTTGGCTGGCTGATTTGTGCTAAAACTGCTCTTGAATGCTAAACTGCTTATTGTTCATGTCTGTGCAATGTCTGATGAATGATTGATTAAACTGTATCAATTGGGTGTTAGTGATTGTGTTATTTTGATTGTGATTGACTCCTTTTGATCCAAAGATCAATTGGGTGCCTTTGTGAAATCTGAATCCAAGAAAAAGTCACTAAAGACAAAAAGTCAAAATAGTCAAGCAGTGGAAAAAGTTTCCATTGCTCAACATCCAAAACTAGCCTCTGCTAGTGCAATTTTGTCATCAGCTTATCATTAAGCTATTCTAGCTTATTCTGACTTGCAACAACTTATTTTTTGTAATAGATCTTCATTATTTGACCCATTTAAGTGAACTGGAGCTTATGAGACTTTGACTTTGACTTTTTACTAGAAAACCAACTTGTTTGACTTTTAACATAAGTGCTTATTTGATTTTCCAGCTTATTGAGTGTGCTTATTTGAAAGGTCTTTGGTTTTTAAGCTTAGTTTTGTCAAAAGAAACATTTTGCAACTTGAATCAGCTTCTGAGGTGGTCTAGATCATAAAAACGACTATTTTGTCGTTTTGTGAATAAGTTTGTGACTTGTTTCTGGCTTATTAAGTGGGCTTATTTGAAATTTCTTTTTGCAGAAGTCTTTGTTAGGTCAAAAGAAGGTTGCGTGTTAAATTTTAGCTTATGGCATCAGCTTATGGCTTAATGGGCCAAAAAGCCCATTAAGAATAAGCTGCTTATTATAAGTTAGCTTATTTCACATTTTCAGCTTTTGGGCCTTTGGAAAAAGTTGTTTAAAATCAAATTTTGAGTCAACCTGTGCTTTTTGGGCTTATTCTGAACACTTTTTCTTATTGGGCCTTAATTAAGCCCAATAAGGGACTGTTTTGGGTTTGGCCCATTTTCTAGGCCCAATAGGGGTATTTAGGTAATTTCACTTTCATTTCTGAGTTATTTAGGTTAAATTAAGCTAGTTTGCAAGTTTTTAGAATTTTTTATAATTTTTGGATTTTTAATATTATTTTAATATTATTTTTATTATTAAAAATTAAAAGTCTGATTTTCTAGGTTTTTATATTTTTTCTAGGTTCTAAACACTTAATTAGGATTTTTGCAACTTTCCAAATATTTTTTAGGTCTTTTAATTATTTTCTATAATTAATTTAAGATTTAATTGATTTTAGGAGTTTTTAATTGTTTAAAATAGTTTTAATTGGTTTTAAAATTTTGAAAAATAGTTTTTAGCTTAATTAGAGTATTTTTGAGGTTTACAAACTTGAAAATCTTGTTTAGGGCTTTTTAATAATTAATTTTGATTTTTAGGGCTTTAATTAGCATTAAAAAGTCATTATCTAATTAATTAAAAGGTTTTTGCAAGTTTTGATTTTTTGTAAACTCTTAGAATATTATTAGGGATTTTTGGTGATTTTTAGAAATTTTTAGGTTTAAATATTAATTTTGGTGGTTTTTACGACTTTACGTGTACGCCTTTTTAGATTTAGTTTAATCCGTCTTCATAACCGTCATTCTCTTCTATTCCCTTTTCTATTTTTCTTTTCTCAAATATAATCACAAATTAATCCATATCATTACACACATAACACACTAGCCTCCTTGAGAACGAACTTATTTAGGGTCATTCACACACGGTTTTCCTAAATCGTCGTGCTCACTTGCCCTACTTTGTGCATCCTTTTCCTAAAGGTGTACAAAACTTCAACTATCAACAGCCATGACTGTTAAGAAAGTTGCTGATGTGGATTCTGAGCTAACTGAGTATAAGGCAGAGGCTAATGGAAGAATGGATGCGTTGGAGACGAAGTTTGACGAAGGTTTTGGAGTGTTAACAGAGGGGTTTGAAAGTCTAAAAAGCAGATTTTGATCAAAAACTTGATCAAAAACTTGAGCAAAAATTTGAGGAATTGAAACTGTTGATCTTAGGGAAGGCTCCAACACAAACATCAACTTCTAAACCGACAGCAAAGGCGAACGTGTATGTACCACCACCTCGTCTACACGAGGCAGCAAGACGGAACTATGATGACCTTGGGTTTGAATTGCCTAAATTCCAGGCTGAACCGAGCAATGTTGTTGGAAGGAATGAGGGAATGGACTTCATGGAGTTAGAAGACTCAAACAAACTCGACCATGGGAAACCAGATGATATGTTTGGTGATCATGTTAGGCAAGGTGCGGGTTTTGGATCAGGGTTTGAAGCAGCAGCAGCAACACGGATGCAACCAACAGCAACAGCAGGGATGCAAGCGACAGCAGGGATGCAATCAACGTGGACGCAACCAACAGGGATGCAGTCGTCATGGATGTAACCAACAGGGATGTATTCAACAGGGATGCAACCAACAGGGATGCATTCAACAAGGATGCAACCAACTGGTTTTGGACGGGGGTTTTCGGCAAACCCACAACCGGGAGTTGGAAGAGAGACATATAATACCTATGATCACCGAATGAGGAAACTAAAAATGCCGGTGTTTGATGGCGATGATGCTTATGGATGGATTTATCGAGTTGAGCGTTATTTTGAAGTCCAGGCAATTCCAATTCAAGAGCAGTTCCGGATGGTTGTGGTTTGTATGGAAGGAAATGCACTTTCTTGGTATCGTTGGAGGGAGGATCAGGCCCCTTTTGTTTCATGGGAACAGTTCAAGACACGCTTATTAACTCGTTTCCAGCAAAAGCAGGGCGGTAACTTGTATGAACAATTTTTAGCGATCGTACAGGAGGGGACAGCTCGGGAATATGTCGCGTTGTTTGAAAAGCTAGCTTGCCAATTAGTGGGAGTTCTTACTTCTGTAATGGAAGCCACCTTTATTAAAGGGCTTAAATCAGATCTCAGGGCAGCCATACGAGTAATGAGACCTGAGGGGTTGGCTCATGCAATGGAATTAGTCATAACCATGGAAGAAAACCAACAATTTGAGGCGGTAACACGTACAGGGGTAAGTAATTTCCGCTCTAATTCAACTAGTTATTCTAGTTATAATCGTAACAGTGGTCTGGCGTCGTCTCGTGCTTCCGCCCCCTCGGTCCGATCTTCTGTATCAACAGTTAGGAGCGGAACAAATAGCCGACCAGGCCAATTTAAACGATTGACCGAAGCGGAATTAACTGATAAACGGTCAAAGGGGTTGTGTTTTAAATGTGATGAAAAGTTTACAATAGGACATCGTTGTCCAAGTAAAACCTTACAAGTATTATTAGTTATGGACGAGGAAGACGATGAAGATGATGACAGTGTAGAAAACACAGACGGATCACACGTTCACCTAGATTTCGTAGAAGTGTCGCTGAACTCACTGTTAGGTTTCACAACGCCGCGCACAATGAAAATTCGTGGAATTATTAGGGGAGTAGCTGTGACGGTACTAATCGACTGTGGGGCAACCCATAACTTTCTGTCTAAATCATTGATAATAAGGTTGGGGTTGTGTGTTTCAGGAAATAATTCTGTAGGGGTAATGTTGGGTAATGGAGGATTTGAGGAGAGTGTCGGGATTTTTAAAGGAGTGGTATTATCTCTTTCCGGAATACAGATAATAGATTACTTCTTCCCTTTTGAATTAGGTAGTACAGATGTCATCTTGGGAATTAAGTGGTTGCAAACGTTGGGTGATATGGTTGTTAATTGGAAAGAGTTAATAATGAGTTTCAATGTGGATGGGAATCCTATTCAGATTAGGGGAGACCCTTCACTAAACAGATCGTTGGTTTCTTTAAAATCGATTTCGAGATCATTAAAGCTTGAAAAGAGAGGTTATCTGGTGGAGTTGAAATGTTTAGATGAACCGTAGGAAGCAAGGACTGTGACTAATGAAGATATCGTTGGGTTGTTAAAGGAATTTGAGGACATTTTTGATATGCCCGTAGGGTTACCTCCTATACGTACACAAGATCATGCTATCAATCTTTATGAAGGTAAGGGTCCTATAAGCGTTCGACCTTATCATTACCCACATGCTAAAAAAGGAGAAATAGAGAAACTGGTGGCAGAGATGTTACAGGCAGGCATAATTCAACCAAGTTTTTGTCCTTTTTCAAGCCCCGTCTTGCTAGTTAAGAAAAAATATGGAAGTTGGTGATTTTGCGTAGATTACCAGGCTTTTAATAAAGCCACGATATTAGACAAGTTTCCAATACCTGTATCGATGAGTTATTAGATGAACTTCATGGGGCAAATTTTTTTACCAAGTTGGATCTCAAATCGGGATATCACCAAATTAAAATGAAGAAAGACGATGTACCTAAGATCGCATTCAGAACTCATGATGGGCATTACGAGTTCTTAGTTATGCCATTTGGCTTAACTAACGCTCCAACAACTTTTCAATCACTCATGAACGAGGTATTTCGACCCTTTCTACGTAAATTCGTTTTAGTGTTTTTTGATGACATTTTGGTTTATAGTAAGTCGTTCAAGGAACATCAGGATAATTTGTCTATTATCTTTGCTTGCTTGCGTGAGCAGAAGTTTTTTTGCAATAGAAAAAAATGTTCTTTTGCTCAAGAAAGTGTTGAATACTTGGGTCACATCGTCTCCCGAGAAGGGGTGGCTGCTGATCCATCTAAAATATCGGCGATGTTAAATTGGCCCATTCCAAAAACGTTAAAAGAATTGAGGGGGTTCCTCGGCTTAACAGGTTATTATCGAAAGTTTGTGGTTGGCTATGGTAAAATTGCACGAGTGTTAACGAATTTACTTAAGAAAGATAACTTTTACTGGTCAAATGAAGCGACGCAGGCTTTTAAGAATTTACAAGACGCAATGACTCGTATGCCGGTGTTGGCATTACCTGATTTTAGCCAAGATTTTGTGGTGGAGACGGATGCTTCAGGGTATGGGATAGGAGCGGTTTTATCCTAAAAAAGCAGGCCAGTGGCTTTTTTCAGTAAGACTCTTGGCACTCGGGCACGACTGAAATCTGTATATGAGAGGGAACTAATGGCGATTGTGATGGCAATTCAGAAATGGCATCCTTACTTAATAGGGTGACGTTTCATTGTACGAACGGACCAACGAAGCCTAAAATTTTTACTCGAACAAAGGGAAGTAACTGAGGAATATCAGCATTGGCTTTCCAAGCTATATGGATATGATTATGAAATCCAATATCGCCCAGGAAAAGAAAATAATATTGCTGATGCTCTATCACGAAGAGGGGATGATGTCGCATTTGGGGCGTTATCGGTTCCAAGAGTTCAGGATTGGGAGGAACTAATAAGCGATTTGCTTGAAGATCCTGAACTAGAACTTATTCGAGCTCAAGTACTTAGGGGTGAGAAAGGGATGGAAGGATATACTATAGAAGATCACAACCTACTTTATCAAGGAAGACTTGTTGTACCGAAATCTTCAAAATGGATTCCTATATTATTTCAGTACTTTCATGGTAGCATGTTAGGGGGCCATAGTGGGGTACTTAAAACATATCAAAGAATGGCAAGTGAGATTTATTGGGTGGGTATGCGAAGAGACGTGGCTAAGTTCGTTGCGGAGTGTGAAATATGTCAACGACACAAGTATTGAACCATGTTGCCGAGCGGGTTGTTACAACCGTTGGAATTACCAGAACGAGTTTGGGAAGAAATTACTATGGATTTTATTGAAGGACTACCCCGCTTTGAGGGATTTAGTGTCATACTAGTTGTTGTTGATCGACTGAGTAAATACGCTCATTTTATTCCTTTGCGACATCCGTTTACAGCTGTGACGGTCGCTGCAGCATTTCTTCGTGAAGTCATCCGATTACATGGGATACCAAGTTCCATCGTTACAGACAGGGATAAGATATTCTTAAGAAACTTTTGGAAGGAATTGTTCCGTTTTTAAGGCACGAAACTAAAAAGGAGCACGGCATACCATCCTCAGACGGATGGTCAATCCGAAGTGGTTAACCGAAGCCTAGAGACTTATTTGAGATTTTTTACATCTGATACTCCAAAAAATGGGCTTGTGGTTGTCGTGGGCGGAATATTGGTATAATACTTCTTTTCATTCGTCAATCAAACCTTGAATGGTCGAGATCCGCCTCGTTTGGTTTTCTATGGAGTAGGTACATCTCCATCATTTGAAGTAGACGAGTATTTACAGGAAAGGGATCGAATATTAACAGAATTAAAGGGTCATTTGGTTAGAGCGCAACAACTGATGAAAACAAAAGCTGACAGCCACCGTAAAGACGTACAATTTGAAGTGGGGGAGTTCGTGTATTTAAAACTCAGGCCGTATAGACAGCGTTCTGTAGCTCGCCGTGTGAATGAGAAGTTAGCACCTAAGTTCTTTGGGCCGTTTGAAGTATTGGAGAAGATTGGAGAGGTAGCTTATAAACTAAAGTTACCCGGGTCGTCGAAAATAATACATAATGTATTTCATGTGTCTCAACTTAAAAAAGTTATTGGTGACTGCATTCCCGAATCAACATTACCAAAGGGGTTGACCGAAGATATGGAGATAATAATACAGCATGCAGAAATCTTGGGAGTTCGAAAGGACAGTAAAGGAAATCAATTTATGCTTGTGCGTTGGAAAGATTTGCCTGGTTATGAAGCAACCTGGGAACCGCTTGAAAATTTTCGCCAGCAATTTCCAGACATCCACCTTGAGGACAAGGTGGTTCTTCAGGATGGGGGTATTGATACAATGTGGGACAAAGTTTACCAAAGGAGCAATAAAGCAACTTTAAGGGGCGTTGGGCAAATATCTAATTCTGGAGGGATAAGGCTGTTATTTATTAATTTTGTTATTTATTTATGGTTATTACTTGTTTAGCAAGTAAGTCTAGTATAAATAGAGATAGGGGTCATTAATTTAGGGGAGGGAATGAATTAGAGTCGACTTAAGATTCTAGAAAAACTTTGGTCTTGTTTTCTTTTCTTTTCTATTGTTCTTGAATACTACTTTTTAAGCAATTATCAGTTTGGTTCGTATCATAAGCCACAAAAATGAGACTTATGTTATATAAGCCGGATGTGCTTAAGTTATATATGTTAAAACAAACAGCCTCTAATAAGATATGTTACTTATTTGATTATGTAACTGATTGATAACTACTGAAATACGCGGATATTATTCTTTCATGGGACATTTGGTTTCTTAAAGCTGGTGTATTTATTGGCCTTTTGGGGGTTATAATACGTTGACTAGATGCTTCTATGGTAACAAGTGTTCTCGTAAACATTTATGTTTCCATGGTACTTATGTCCTTCATCGATCTTGTTACTAGTTACTGTTTAACACGTGGCTTCCATTGTACTTTAGTTGCATCTTTATACTTCAGTTGCGTTAAATATTTTTAGCAGTCAATATTATACTATTCATGAATTATAATATGATTTTGTACTCTACTTTCTGAGTTACTGAGAGTGTGAGGCACATGTCACTACTGAAGTACGAAAAACTCGACTGGAACAATTGTAAATTTGAATTGAGCATAGGTGTAGAACTGTAAGTTTAAAAGTTGTCTCTTTAAAGTAGTGTATCCTTATTTTGTTATAGATATTGGACGAGGCATACACTACTTGAGATTCCTGGACCCGTCGGTCTGCCACTGACTCTCAGTGAGCTATAAAAATGGCAATGCCCGCTATCAATGCTATATCACATTGTCATCACAGACTCTGGTTGCATCCCAACACATCCAAGCTTCCCATGTCTTGTTTTATGCCTCCTCCTTCCTATACAGGTCAATAAATTTACATAATTTATCATAATTTTTTTATTTGATTTATGATAGTTTTTTATACATAGAGCAGTGTTAATTCTTTTTAACTTATATTTTCTTTTACCGTATCTGTCACCAATATGTTTGTTTAACAGTAAAGTGGCACCAAAGGAGAACATTAGGCACTTTTTGTTATCGTGTATCTGCTATGGCCTGAGTTTGTCTTTGTTGACTTAAATATAGGATATAAGCATAAAATTCAAAATTTGTTATATTTTTTTTCTTTTGATGTGTAGTATGTTACTGATGTGATAAATCAAACAATCTTCTATGTGGCAATTAGATCGGATTGGTGGAGCACCTGTGAGTTACCCGATGAATACTCAAGAACTATTTGCTCATGGTAACTGGAACCTGATATTTTAGCTTTACAATGCTAGTCTGTATTGGTAGTGTTGCATATTTGATGCTTGCTTTTTGTCTACATCAGGTCTATCTCAAAATGCAAATATTCAGCCTCCTAAGGATCCTCGAGTAACAACTTCCACCAATGGTATTTAGGTCTTCTTTCTCTCTATCTCTACCTGTAATCTTGTGAAATGGGTGCTCATGTAACTTGTAAAAGTTCCTATGTTTATATATTTTGTAGAATCTCTCAGTTCACTTATTACTTGTTTTAGTTATAACTGCTTGATACATTGTTTTTATATGGGTTATAATACTCTCACAGTCCTCTCGAATTGATCTCAGTCTTAAGTGGAATGATTGTTCTTGGTTATCAAATAAAAGGGTTTGGTTTTTCTAATCTACTTAATGTTAAAATGTAATAAATTGGAAATTCAAATCAAAGATAATTACTTTAATGACAATTAATAAAGACTTGAATTAAAATTGAAATTAAGATTAAAATTAAAATTAAAACTAAAATTAAAGTTGAAATATAAAATATAAATTGTGAAATAAAAGTAAAGAAACAGTTAAACAGTAAAACAGTAATACTAACAGAAAATTGATTCGAAAGTTTTAACCTTCATTCGGAACTTTGGTTCATCCGGAAGTTAGCCTTCATTCGGAACTTTAGGTTCATTCGGAAGTTTTGAAACTCATTCGGAACTTTTGGACAAAGAGGTTGATTCGGAACTTAAGTACTCATCCGGAACTTAGCCTTCATTCGGAACTTTAGGTTCATTCGGAAGTCACTGTTCATTCGGAACTTACTTGTTCATTCGGAAGTTTCTTCTGATTCGGAACTTTTGCTTCGTTCGGAAGTTTTTATTTCATTCGGAACTTTGTGATTCATGCGGAACTTTTTTAAACAAAACTCATTCAGAACTTTTTGATTCACTCGGAACTTTTGGAAAACAGCTTTATTCGGAACTTTTTATGTTCATCCGGAACTTACTGTTCATCCGGAACTTTCAGAAACCCAGATACAGTAATATACCCGAAGAACAAGGAAAACCGATTTTAAACCAAAAATCACCAAATTTTTCACCAAATCTTAAATAAAACTAAACACAAAGCATCTATTAACCATAAGCTACAAATCCCATCAACAAAAACACAAATCCCAACAACTTTTGAAGATAAAATCAAAAAAATAAAAACTTAAGAACTTGAGGATAAAGATGATGATGAACAAGATGAAATAGAAAGATTAAACAAGACTTTGTATTGATGATTAATGTTTTAACAAGATTAAACAAAGAGGAAAATTACAAGATTAGAAAATCAAAGATCAAAATCACCAAACACCCTAATGGTGTTGGTGATGGGACGAACTAAAGGGAGAAAAAGAAGGAGGAGAGAAAACTAAAACTAACTAAAAAAGCTGGCCTAAATGTGTGAGGGGAGGGCTATTTATAGCCTTGTCTTTTGGTTGGTGAGTGGGCTTTCTCCCGTTCTTCTTGTCTTTTCGGCTTTTCAGAAAAATTTCCGTTTTCGATTCTGATTCGGGATTTGTCGTCGATTAAATTCAACTCGTCTTTTAATTTCTTCGGTTAATAGACTTGAGTTTCTTCGACTTATGTAAATCTTCCATCTTTGGTCCTTTCCTTCGATAAATCGTCAAATAGGCCTAGTGACTTCAAATCTTTTGCATCTCTTGGACAATAGACTTTATCTTGAGTCTTTTTCTTCGATAAATCCCGTGCAATCCCATGTTTTCTCCAATATCCATCCGGTTGGCTCTGGAAACACAATAAACACAAAAACCACGCATAATTCCAAACAAATGATATTAAATACGTGTTTTGGTCTCGTTTTAGCCAGAATTAAGTGGTAAAAGGATGGGTGTTTACATACCTATCAAATCCCCTACACTTAACCATTGCCATGCCCTAATGCAATGCTTAGTGATAAAGCAAATTTACACTTTTCTCATAATTAATCAACCTTGGCCTTATTTAAATACCACTAAACAATAATTAAGATATTAATAGAAATTAAAACTTAAAAGGATAGAAAACCATTTTCACTTGAAAATAGCTCCATGGAAATAACTTGCAAAGAGATCAATGACTTACATTAGGGCTTTTGTGCTGCGAAGATTTATCACCCTCAAGTTTCACGTTCCCCAAACTAAGCTTAAAAACGAGATCATTGTTATTATAAGTTAGCAATTCAAACACTTACACACATGGCTTAATTAAATGCTTAAACTCTCTTATTCCTAGGTGTATCTCTTATATTTTATTTTTGTCTTAGAATGATCATGAAGATGCATTTTTGGACTTATTTCGATAGTTTATTTAGGCTGAAAGCAAAGTAGGACGATTTGATCAATAGTTAGCTAAAGGACAAAATCTCTTAAAACTGCTTCTCGGGATATCAAAAAGTTCATATCTTGGCATAACTTGGTTCACGATTTGAGACCTTTCTCGGGCCGATATTTGGCACGTACTTTATACTTCATATCTTCGAGAGACGTTCTTGAGATAATGGTCTTCTCATCATAATAGAGTTTCTTCACTTGGAGACTTTTGAGGGGTACTCCAACTTTGTTGACCACGACTTCATGATTATTTCTTCAATCTCTAATTGGGATTTTGAGATACAACGATCCGCCTCCTTTTCGGACTTGGATCTATTTATCCTCATACCTTGTTAGGGTCTTTTCGGATAGACTTCTCCATGATCTTTATGGGAGTTGATTGCTTTTCGTCGTGAGTCTTGATCCTTCATATTGACTTTGGGAATAATGCTTTTCACATCACTTTGGATCTTCAGCAATAAAATGGAATCCTCATGCCTTGTTAGGGCCTTTTCGGACTCGCCAATCTTCGCGCCCCGCTTCATAAGTTATGCCTTGGCTATGAACTCTTATCATTACCGAGCAACTTTTAAACGATCTTGGGCTAGAAGCTAAGTAACTTTTCAAATCGTACGACCTTACTTATTGCAGATAAATTATTAGCAAGTGATGGGAGAATAGGCAAATAATTACACCAAGTGAGCTTGTGCAAGAATACCGACTTATAATTGACTCTATCATTTCTCGTCCTCCACAATTTAAAATCTCAAGAAATGAGACTCGTGGACACTTAGCCTAATAAACCAATTAAGGTCTACATGGTTAAGGATACTAGCTAGAATAAACTTGGATAAGTCTATTCGGGTTGAGTCAAAATAAACGCAACGGGCCTAATATGTCAAAGACTTCTAAACTAGCTACACCACTTTATTAATATTTTTGACTTTATTGCTGGATATATACATATAAAAGCAACGATAAAAATTTAAAAATTACGACTAAATGGCCAAAGTTAATAAAATAATTTGAAAAATGTTGAAAAATATGATTTTTCGGTTAAATGAAGGCATTTTCATGGAAAAGTCCACTTAAAACTTCGATAGAAGTCCCCCCTACACTTAAGATAAACATTGTCCTCAATGTTTAAGCATGTGGGAAAAGTTTCCCCTACACTTATGACATTGTGCACGTTGGTTAACTCAAGTTAAGGATGAGACGACTAAAGTGATCAATTTCAAATGTGAGTATGAAGAAAATTGAATCACGATAGTTGAGAGATAGAACCGGATTTCGGATAGCACGGGAGCATGGTTCTTCAAAGTTTCCAAGAGTGCACTTATCCCTGTAATCACCACACAAAAACAAAGACTCTATAGAGGCTCCCCTACACTTACGGGGTTAAAACATAAAAGGTTAGATACTCGGGCTGCCTCCCGAGGAGCGCTTGTTTTTGATAACCGAGTCACGAGCCTGACTCGGCCCAAAATTAGTTCATGGGGAACGTGGTGAGGGTTGGAATCACCTCATGAGAGGTGTCCTCACCAAAGTACAACTTCACTCGTTGGCCATTCACCTTAAAATTAGGTCCATTAGGTTGAGCGAGCTCGAGAGTACCATATGGAAAAATTTGGGCAATGGTGAATGGGCCGGACCAACGAGATTTGAGCTTTCCCGAGAAGATTTTCAACCGAGAGTTAAAAAGTAAGACTTTGTCTCCAACATGGAACTCTCGGTTTTTAATCTTAGAGTCGTGAATGAGCTTAGTCCTTTCCTTATAGATTAAAGAATTTTCATAAGCCTCATTACCGAGTTCATTCAGCTCATTGTGTTGGATCTTGCGTAGGTCACCGGCTTTGTTTATATCAAAATTAGCCCACTTCAAGGCCCAGTAAGCCTTGTGCTCCAACTCAATGGGGAGGTGGCACGCTTTCCCGTACACAAGACGATAAGGCGTACAGCCGATCGGGGTCTTGTAAGCAGTACGGAAAGCCCACAAAGCATCATCAAGTTTATCAGCCCATGAGGCACGATGCTCTCCCACGGTTCTTTCCAGAATTCGCTTAAGTCCTCGGTTGGATATTTCAGCCTGGCCATTAGTTTGTGGGTGGTAGGCTATGGAAAGACGATGATTTACACCGTACTTAGCCATGACTCTTGCGAATTGGTCATTGCAAAAATGAGTCCCACGATCACTAATAATGGCACGAGGCACACCAAATCTAGCGAATAGAGCTTTCAAAAAGTTACAAACCACCCGTGCGTCATTAGTGGGTAAAGCTTTGGCTTCAACCCATTTGGAGACGTAGTCAACGGCTACAAGGATGTATTTGTTTCCTTTAGAACAAGGGAATGGCCCCATAAAGTCGATACCCCAAACATCAAAGATTTCACACTCTTGAATGAAATTCTGAGGCATCTCGTCTTTATGTGTGATCGTGCCTTGTTTTTGGCAAACATCACATCTTTTAACCATATCGTGAGCGTCACGATATATGGAGGGCCAATAAAATCCCGAATCAAACACTTTTTTGGCGGTGTAGTTGGGACCAAAGTGACCACCGGTGGGTCCTTTGTGGCAAGCATCAAGGATTTCAGACGCTGCCGGTCCGTCAACACATCGGCGGATAATCAGGTCGGCACATTGTTTGAATAGGTAAGGGTCGTCCCAAAAGTAAGTCTTAATGTCGGTGAAGAACTTTTTCTTTTGTTGGGATGTCAACCCTTCCTTGAGAATTCCACCCGCCAAGTAGTTTGCAAAATCCGCAAACCACGGGGTTTCATTCGGCTTCGAATTTATAGACATTAAGGTATCCAAGGGAAAAGAATCATTGATTTCTTTGTTCGGATGATCCCCTTGGTAAGGATCCTCAAGTCTGCTGAGATGATCCGCGGCTAGGTTTTCAGCTCCTTTTTTATCACGAATTTTGATTTTAAATTCTTGGAGCAGCAAAACCCAGCGAAGAAGTCTTGGTTTGGAATCTTGCTTTGTCAACAAGTACTTCAGCCCGGAATGATCGGTATACACGATTGTAGTAGAAAGGACAAGATAGGGGCGGAATTTTTCAAAGGCATAGACAACAGCTAAAAGCTCTTTTTCGGTTGTTGTATAATGCAATTGTGCCCCAGTCATTGTCTTGCTAGCGTAATGGATCAGTTGGAAGTGTTTGTTCACTCTTTGTCCAAGAACCGCTCCAATAGCAAAATCACTAGAGTCGCACATCAATTCAAAGGGAAGCTCCCAATTAGGGGTAACCAAGACAGGTGCCTTAGTAAGCTTATCCTTAAGCGAGTTGAAGGCTTCAAGACACTCTTTGGAAAAGATAAAAGGAGTATCTTTTTCCAAGAGGTGGGTCATCGGGCGAGCGATTTGAGAAAAATCTTTGATGAATCGACGGTAGAAGCCCGCATGACCCAGGAAACTTCTCACACCCTTCACGGTTGAAGGTGGAGGCAACTTTGCGATAACATCGACTTTAGCACGGTCTACTTCAAGACCGGCTTTCGAGATCTTATGTCCAAGCACGATGCCTTCTTTTACCATAAAATGGCATTTTTCCCAATTCAGAACTAGGCGAGTGTCTTCGCACCGCTTGAGCATACGTTCCAAATTGGCAAGGCAAGAAGAGAAGGAATCCCCGAAGACCGAGAAATCATCCATGAAGACTTCCATGGTTTGTTCAACCATGTCATGGAAGATAGCTAACATACACCTTTGGAAAGTCCCGGGCGCATTACATAAGCCAAAAGGCATTCTTTTGTAAGCAAATGTGCCATAGGGACAAGTGAATGTTGTCTTCTCTTGATCTTGGGGATCGATGGGTATTTGAAAATAACCCGAGAAACCATCAAGAAAGCAGTAATATTCATTACCGGCTAAACGTTCAAGCATTTGATCCATAAAAGGTAGAGGGAAATGATCCTTTCTTGTGGCATCATTGAGTTTGCGGTAGTCTATACAAACTCTCCACCCAGTAACGAGACGAGTGGAAATCAACTCGTTGTGTTCATTGGGAACAACGGTTATTCCGCCCTTCTTGGGCACACAATGGATTGGACTAACCCATGGTGAATCCGAAATAGGGTAAATCATACCCGCATCAAGAAGTTTGATAACTTCTGTTTTGATGACTTCATGGATTTTTGGATTCACCCTTCGTTGGCTTTGAATTGAGGGCTTAAAGTCGTCCTCCATGAGAATTTTGTGTGTGCAGAAGTGAGGATCAATTCCACGAATATCCGAAATCTTCCAAGCAATAGCCTTCTTATGATCTTTCAAAACGGCGACAAGTCGGGCTTTCTCTTCATCCTTCAAATCCTTAGCAATGATAACTAGCGACTTCTTCTCTTCTTCAAGGAATACATACTCAAGATGGGGCGGCAACTCCTTAAGTTCTAGATCCGGAGGATTGTCGACGGGAGGCGTATTCGAAGTCGGAGTATCGATAGCAATAACCGTGGGAGATGGAGGGGAAGGATTGTCTTCTTTGAGGAGGTTAGCAATGAAACTGAGATCTTCATCCCAATTGGTAGTAGAATCGTCATTGTATAAATTCACATCTCCCATGGTGGCTTCCAAATCTTTCCAAAGGAAATCACTTTCTCCAAATAGAGATAGTGATGAGTCGATAGAGGAAACGGTCTCAACATTGGGAAGAGAGGTAGGAATACTTTTACAAGCATCTTTGAAGTGTTCTTCACAAGCCTCATCAAGAACGTCAATACAATTAACACTCTCGTATGAATAAGGCTGTTTAGAAAGCTTTCCCATGTTGAAGACTACTTTATCGTCACCCACTCTCATAATAAGCTCACCAGCTTCAACATCGATGAGAGTGCGACCGGTCCTCAAGAAAGGACGACCAACAATTAGTGGCACCCGGGGGTCCATCTCGTAGTCGACGACAACGAAATCAGCAGGGAAGGTGAATTTGTCGACTCCTACAATGACGTCTTCGGCTATCCCCACTGGATAAGCAACCGTACGGTTAGCTAATTCCAAAGTCATTTTGGTGGGGACTAGCTCTGGGAGAGATAATTGCTTCCAAACACTTAGAGGCATGAGATTAATACTGGCACCTAGATCGGCTAGGGCCATGCAATTCTCTACTCCCGGGAAATTGCAAGGGATAAGAAAACGACCCGGATCACCAAGCTTAGTTGGCAATTTCCTTAAGAGCACTGCAGAGCAGTTCTCATTAAGTTGGGTGTTGGCAATATCGAGGAGCTTTTCCTTGTCGCTCAGAAGATCTTTAAACATTTTCGCATACTTGGGCATGTGAGCGAGAGCCTCAGCGAAGGAGATATTGAAATTCAATTGTTTGAACATTTTAAGGAAGTTCGAAACCTGAATATCATCCTTGCTCTTTTGCTTCTCTTTCCTCAACCTAGATGGATAAGGTATATTGCAAGAAGAGGAAGGCTTTGGGAGAATAGGATCACTCACAACCACGGGTGGAGGAGGGGTAGAAGGAAGAGGTGGAGAAATTGGGGAAGGAGAAGGATGAGGAATAGGAGCAGGTGACTCGTTCTCCTTAGTCACAACCACCGGTGGAGGTATAGGAAGCTCGGGTTCCTTGGTACCTTTGCCACTTCGAGTGGTGATTGCTTTCATCTCCCCTCTTGGGTTCGCAACGGTGTTACTCGGAAGAGTACCCGAAGAAGAGGGTTGATTACCATTGAATAAACTAGCCATCATGTTCCTCAGATCATTAGTTTGGGTATCCAACGTGTTTCTCATGTCGGCTCTCAAATCATTTCCTTGCTTTACCAAGTCTGCCTTCAAGTTTCGCACTTCCTGTTGGAGATTTTCCACAATCACATCATTGGTCCTCATGTAGGTTGCAACCTCTTGGTGTAATGCAGTGGTGGTTTGGTTAGGAGGAGCATTGTATGCGGGTGGTTGATAAGCAGGTTGTTGGTAAACTTGGTTGTTACGTTGAGGCGGTTGTTGCTGCTTGTGAGGAGGGATGTATGGTGTACGAGGTTGTTGTTGTTGTTGAGGAGAGCGGTTGATGTTTTGTTGTTGGTGTGGGTTGTTTGGGGGGAAACCAGGTGGAGAAAGATAGTTATTGGAGCGGTAGCTAAGCAAATTACGGTCACCTTGAGGTCTAGCTTGATAAGCAGGTTGAGGATAGGTCCCATATGCCGCATTCACATTTTCAGCAGGGTAGTCTTGGGTGGCGGTACAAGTTGTGTAAGAGTGAGGACCACCGCATATCTCACAAGGTTGGCTGACAGCGTTAACTTGAGCGTTTTTAGCGTTGTTGCTGTTGTTGTTGCTGACGGTGTGGGTGACAAGCGATTCAAGAAGCGTAATGATTTTGTCCAGTCGCTTGTCGCTGTCATTAGTGCTAGCACTAGCGACATTGTTCCGAACACTCTTGGTTTGCACACGAGATTTATTCTCATTGATGTCCCAAGCAGCATTGGAAGTCTTAGCCAAAAGATTACCCCCCGAGGCACTGTTCAGTGAATCTTGGTCACTCATGCTTAAACCATTGTAAAAAGTATTAATTTGATGTACTTTGGTAAAACCATGTTGTGGGCATTTTCTTAAAAGATCTTTGAAACGATCCCAAGATTCATTGAACGACTCATCGTACTTTTGTTCAAAATTTATGATTTCATTCCGCAATGCGGTAGTACGAGAGGGTGGAAAAAAGTAATTGATAAACTTTGTTTCCAAATCCGTCCACGAGAGAATACTCTGTGGCGGTTCCTTAGCAAGCCAATGTCGGGCTTGTCCCTCTAAAGAAAAGGGAAAAAGTTGTAACCTTATAACCTCTTGTGGAACGCCATTGAATTTGACCGTGTTAGTAAGTTGCAAGAATCTCTTGATATAGTCGTGAGGATCATCAATGGTACGTCCCAAGAATGGTTGAGCGGAGACCATCTGGATAAAGCCTGATTTTAGCTCGAAATTGTTGGCGGCAATTGGAGGTATGACAATTGGATCCGTGTTGCCATCTACATGAGCTTGCAGCAGTTCAATCATCGGGCGATTATCCGGAAGGTGCTCATTGTTGTTGTTATTGTTCATGTTGTTGAAAGGCGGGTTGTTGTGGTTATTATTGTTGTTCGGAGGTGGTATGTTATTGTTGTTTTGTACACCAGCCATGTCTAAGTTATCGAGAGGCTCGGGCTCTTGATATGACGTGGATCGAGTGCGCATACACATGCAAAAGAACGAACAAAGAAAAAAAAAACAAAAATATTTTTGGTTTTTATGTTTTTCTATTTTTTTTTTGTATTTTTGAAAATTTTTATGAAAAATTAACGTTCACGGGGAACGGATCCCAAAATCCAAGTTCTCACAAAAAACTTTTGATCTTAACGAGAAGAGCCGGCAGCGGCGCCATTTGATACATTGATTTTATATGGGTTCTAATACTCTCACAGTCCTCTCGAATTGATCTCAGTCTTAAGTGGAATGATTGTTCTTGGTTATCAAATAAAAGGGTTTGGTTTTTCTAATCTACTTAATGTTAAAATGTAATAAATTGGAAATTCAAATCAAAGATAATTACTTTAATGACAATTAATAAAGACTTGAATTAAAATTGAAATTAAGATTAAAATTAAAATTAAAATTAAAATTAAAGTTGAAATATAAAATATAAATTGTGAAATAAAAGTAAAGAAACAGTTAAACAGTAAAACAGTAATACTAACAGAAAATTGATTCGGAAGTTTTAACCTTCATTCGGAACTTTGGTTCATCCGGAAGTTAGCCTTCATTCGGAACTTTAGGTTCATTCGAAAGTTTGGAAACTCATTCGGAACTTTTGGACAAAGAGGTTGATTCGGAACTTAAGTACTCATCCGGAACTTAGCCTTCATTCGGAACTTTAGGTTCATTCGGAAGTCACTGTTCATTCGGAACTTACTTGTTCATTCGGAAGTTTCTTCTGATTCGGAACTTTTGCTTCGTTCGGAAGTTTTTATTTCATTCGGAACTTTGTGATTCATGCGGAACTTTTTTAAACAAAACTCATTCGGAACTTTTTGATTCACTCGGAACTTTTGGAAAACAGCTTTATTCGAAACTTTTTATGTTCATCCGGAACTTTCAGAAACCCAGATACAGTAATATACCCGAAGAACAAGGAAAACCGATTTTAAACCAAAAATCACCAAATTTTTCACCAAATCTTATATAAAACTAAACACAAAGCATCTATTAACCATAAGCTACAAATCCCATCAACAAAAACACAAATCCTAACAACTTTTGAAGATCAAATCAAAAAAATAAAAACTTAAGAACTTTAGGATAAAGATGATGATGAACAAGATGAAATAGAAAGATTAAACAAGACTTTGTATGATTAATGTTTTAACAAGATTAAACAAAGAGGAAAATTACAAGATTCGAAAATCAAAGATCAAAATCACCAAACACCCTAATGGTGTTGGTGATGGGACGAACTAAAGGGAGAAAAAGAAGGAGGAGAGAAAACTAAAACTAACTAAAAAAGCTGGCCTAAATGTGTGAGGGGAGGGCTATTTATAGCCTTGTCTTTTGGTTGGTGAGTGGGCTTTCTCCCGTTCTTCTTGTCTTTTCGTCTTTTTAGAAAAGTTTCCGTTTTCGATTCTGATTCGGGATTTGTCGTCGATTAAATTCAACTCGTCTTTTAATTTCTTCGTTTAATAGACTTGAGTTTCTTCGACTTATGTAAATCTTCCATCTTTGGTCCTTTCCTTCGATAAATCGTCAAATAGGCCCAGTGACTTCAAATCTTTTGCATCTCTTGGACAATAGACTTTATCTTGAGTCTTTTTCTTCGATAAATCCCGTGCAATCCCATGTTTTCTCCAATATCCATTCGGTTGGCTCTGAAAACACAATAAACACAAAAACCACGCATAATTCCAAACAAATGATATTAAATACGTGTTTTGGTCTCGTTTTAGCCAGAATTAAGTGGTAAAAGGATGGGTGTTTACACACCTATCACTGCTCATGGTCACTCCTGGATTAACTCATATTAGACGAGAATTGCAACAACACCCACCAATCTTTGAGAACTGGAGTTGCTCCCCACCCACCTTTGAGAACTGGAGTTACACCCTACCCACCTTTATGATTTAGAAACCAGTGTATTATAGTTAACTATACTGACTGTAAATTGGGAGTGTAGCTCATATGGTAGAGCACTCGCTTTGCATGCGAGAGGCACGGGGTTCGATTCCCTGTACTTCCATTATTTTGAACCACGGCTTTTAATATTATTTGTAGTAATCAAGGGCTGGAAGGGTTTTAATAGCTAAAATTTAGGGTCTCGGATATAGGCTGGAAAAGTTGAGCATAGCGGTGGAGCAGTTGAGCGGTGGTTGTGGAGCAGTTGAGCAATAGTAGTGTAGCAGTTGAGCAGTAGCGGTTGAGCAGTTGACCATGATATCAACTTATGGTATTACGAAGTATTATTTCTCTTTTTCATGCTTGCGAATATATAACACTTCGTCAAGAAGTTATATATCGACATATCGTTATATATTAAGTACAGTCCTCCTTGTTGATAAACAGATGATGTTAAAATGTTAGAGAATTGTAGTAATGCACTCAAATTGGCAACAACTTATCAAATACATATTCTCTAAAGCACATGTGATTTTAGAAAAACCCGCAGAACCACGATCAAACTACACTCATCTTCAGGAATAAAATGATAAGGGAAGTTGGTGTTTTTCCTGATGTCGTTACCCATAGAGCTGTTCTTCAGATTTTATGTAAGCGAAGGATGGTTCATGAAGTGGAAACTGTGATCAAGGAAATTGAAAGATCGGGTTAGTGTATTGATAATCAGTCTGTTCCTTTAATTGTTAAGATGTATGTAGATGCGTATGCTCAAAAGGGACTTTGGTCTGAAGCTGAGTACGTGTTTGATTGTGAAAGAGAGAAAGATGTTACAGAGTATAATGTCATGATCAAAGCGTATGGTATTGCAAAGCCTTACGATAAAGCTTTTTTGATGTTCAAAGGTATGAAAAGTCAAGGGATTTGTCCAGACGAATGCACATAGAATTCATTAATTCGGATGTTCTCAGGGGGTGATTTGGTTGATGAAGCAAGGGATCTTCTAGGTGAAATGAGCGAAGCGGGTTTTAGACCCTCGTGTTTGACCTTTTCTGCTGTTATTGCAAGTTATGCTCGTTTAAAAAGGCTTTCTGATGCAGAGGATATGTATCAAGAAATGGTGAAAGTTGGAGTCGGACCTAATGAAGTTGTGTTTGGTTCTTTAATAAATGGATTTGCAGAAAGCAGTGAACTTGAAGAAGCTCTTCGGTATTTCAGGATTATGCAAGAATTTGGATTATCAGCCAATCAAGTAGTGTTGACTTCTCTAATCAAGGCATACACTAAATCCGGTATCATTAAAGGAGCAAGAACGATTTACAAGAGAATGAAGGAATTACAAGGGGGTCCGGATGTAGTGACATCAAACAACATGCTCAATCTTTACGTAGATATGGGTATGGTCTTAGAAGTCAAACTGATATTTAATTATTTACAAGAAAACCATCAAGCAGATGGTGTGTATTTTGCAACCATGATGTATGTTTATAAGAACATGGGTATGATTGATAAAGCCATAGAAGTTGCAGAAAAGATGGAAGGCTCTGGCTTGCTGACGGACACCCCTTCTTTTAACAATGCAATGGCTATATATGCCACAAGCGGTCATTTAGTCAAATGTGGACAAATGCTGCATGACATGATAACGCAGAAGCTATTGCCAACCAATGGAACTTTCAAAGTATTATTTACCGTATTGAGAAAAGGTGGCATTCCATCTGAAGGAGTGGAGCAGCTCGAGTTTGCTTACCAGGAAGATAAACTATACGCTAGGCCAACAATCGTAACGGCTGTTTTTTCCGTACTTGGTTTCCATACTTACGCGTTGGATTTTTTTGAAAATTCCATCAAGTTTGAGACGGGTTTGAATCCTTTTGTCTATAATGTTGTGATATATGTTTTGGGGAGTTTGGGGAGACTAGATGACGCGTTTAAGATGTATATGAAGATGCAAGATGAAGGTTTGGAAGCAGATATCGTTACGTATATATATCTGGTGGGTTGTTAAGCAAAAGCTGGTATGCTGGAAGGTGTGAAGCGGGTATACAGCAAGTTAAAATATGGGGACATTGATCCGAATGAGTCTTTATACTGGGCAGTTATAGAAGCTTATAAAATTGTGAATAGGAAGGATCTTGCAGAATTGGTGAACCAAGAGATGAACTTGGCTTTTAATTCAGAACCCTTGCCTGATTCCGAGACTTCTGAGGCTTCTGAGACTGAAGACGAGGTTGATGAAACCTCTACAAGTTAATCTTTATGAACAATGGTGTACACTATCATAGGCATGTAAATGGATCATAGATAGATTTGGATGGTATGGTCAACGTTCTTGCACCCTCTCCTGATTCTGATGATGATGACGAGCCTCTGATGGCCATGCAGATCCGTTACAGATTCAGATGTTATATATGTCTAGTACATTTGATAAAACTAGACTAGTGTAGATACGCCGCTAAAGATGGAAAACATCTGTGATAAGCAATGTATTTGAATTCTGTTTAAATATAAAAACATATCTTTGTTAACAAATAGTAGCAGAAGTTGTTCACTTTTAAGCTTATTATTAAGTGAATTTTTTTTTCTTTTTGTAATCCGTAGTTGTTACCATAGTAGTCGTATATAATGCAAGATAGAAGTGAAAAATTACACACTGAATATGCCTAGTAAAGTTGAGAAATCTGTAATACGTTTCTGGAAACACGTTGATTGACATAGTATGTTATAAAAACGATAGCGGTTTTAACAGAGAGTAGAGGATTCGCGGTTCAAATGGGTTTAGATCAATAAATTTGTGTTATCAGAAATGTAGTTCAATGATTACAGATCTTCCATGCTTGTGCATTGCATGTATACTAATATCAGCATGGATTACACTAGGTACATCGATGATGGATTACACTTCATCTGCCGCACCAATGCCTATCCCTAGTAAAAATAACTTTGGAGAAGCAATCTCTGTCCCCAAAAATAATTATACTCCATGTGATCCAATAACCGCCATCAATGCAATATAAGATACCACAAAAGCTGCTAAGAACTAAGACCATGCCACTGATTAATAACTTCTTCATGTATACACTACATTTGTTTTAATCGCATTGATTACAAGTTTAGTAGTATACCTATAGGCGTAAGGATAGCCAGAGGCTTGCTATTATCTCTGAATAAGAATTTTTCTGATACATGGTGACGTGATCAATGAATCTAGTTAAGAACAAGTCCTTTGTACAAACGAAGACGATTAAGTAAAAAGTATGCATCGACATTCAATGTAAAATAACATCCTTATATAATTTGTACAGAACCAAGTTTTAGTTCAAAGTTCTCCTCGGATCGAAACGCCCTTATAGTTGATGACCCATCAAGTATCTCTAAGAATGATGCATATATGGGTGATCGAGATACACTGTCAAGCCTTCGCATTTCACGTGATGTTGATCTGTAATAAAACTGAATAACCGTTTACTTATAAGTATTTGTATTAAAATAGTATATATTAAAAGGAGTTACGAATACCTGCACTTTGTTGTAGATATACCAAAAAGGCAGTATAAGAAGCAAGAACATGACCTACATATAACAACGAACATAAAGTTAATAATTACAAGTATAAAACTAGAAAGTTTACGTGATACATGCACAAAGTACAATATTATAGCAATCCCATCAAGACCGACGAAATTGGAAAGGAGAATATTGAGAATGAATGGTAGAGAGTCATCAATCGTGTAGAGATCTGAAGATGGCCTGATAAGTATTCTTCCACTTGGGGTCTGATCAAAAAAGGCAATAGGTGCATTTACAAGCTTTTTCAACAGGTTATTGTGCACATGGATTGCTACACGCAAGTGAAAATGCCCTCACTAGAGTCAGAATGGAGTTCGCCGAACAAAAAATACACAGTATAACCTGCATTGGCAAGGCAAGTTAGTAATTTGGGAAGAAGTTGTCAGTATCAAAAATGAATATAAGTACCAGATTAAAGGACATCAGATGTAGTTTTAATGCGGCTGTATCAACCCAATTTGACAGCCACAGATCATTTCCATTTCGAGAAGCTTGCATTAGAAGTGCTCATACGCATGTTATGACTGTGATGTACCAGCCCGAGAATGCAGCATAATTCCTTCACAATATGAGAAAAAGAACTATCAAATGGGTCAAACCATTTAAATGCAGCATAATTCCTTCACAATAAGGACCTGCTTTGAATGCTTTCTACAGCTGCCCACTTAAACCAGTAGCCCACGGGTTAACTGTAACGACCTTACTTCTTTTTAAGAAAACAAATCCAAATGCCGAAAGAAATAAAAATATAGAACCCCCTACTACCCCCAAACCACATCAGAACCCTATGATGTTTCTTAGTGCTCCTAAAGCCCGGGCTTGAAGAAGGTGAAAGAGCTACAACAGGATCCATCTCTGGTACTATAGAAAGCGTTGGTGGACTTGTTGGAGTCAAATCTATAGGCAGTGTGTTTATAATACCAAACTCATTTCAGATAGTCAAAAGATTTAACAAGCTCATGCCCGGCTCGTTACATAAGCTAAAGTTGTGGGATTAAAAACTAGTCCTAGTTACAGAACACTAACAAAAACGGTACAATAATAAAAGAACATTATACTATTATAAGAAGAAAAGAAATACCTCTAATAGTTCCGACATTAGTATTAAGTTGAGGAAGACCGTGAACTTGAAACCTTGTTTTAATAACATCTAACGGACATACAAATGTAGCTGCAATAACACCTGCACATATATCAAAAGAAAAAAACATAAGCTCGTTATTATTAATGTATTTAACTAATCACTTATTAATGTATTAATGTATATCAAAAGAAAAAAGGAAATGAATTTGTTTAAAATGGGATTTTTTGGAGAGTTGGATAGAAAGAAGAAAAAAGAAATAAGAAAGAAGAATTAAGAAAGAGAAAGAGGAAGAGGAAGAGGAAGAGGAAGAGGAAGATGAAGATGAAGGATGTTTTTGTAATTTTACTATTGTGTCAGTGAACACATGTTAATAATTGGATGGAGTTGTCCATTTATGCAATTGTGTAATTATGTATTATTAAATTCGTTAAAATCTTTCACTTGACATGCTTTAACTATTTAAGACTAATTTAAACCATATTGGTCTTTCTCCCGTACAATATCTGAATTGGAAAAAGAAAAGGAAGAAAGAAAGTGATAGTAAAAAAGCCCAAGAAAACGGAAAGTTGAATAATATAAAAAAGTTGACAGCTTTTGTTCATCATCATCATCTCTCCTCCAATATAAATATTTATGGTTTATTAACACCACTTCTGTGAGACTGTCTTCCCACCGCCACTCTCTTTCTCTTTCTTTGCAGAAATATTGGGAAAGTATCAAACGCATTTACTTCTTCTTTCATTTACCTTTCGCGGCTGCTTTTCCCATTATTTCTCATTTCTATCAACTCTCCTTGTGTTTATATATACAACCCTTATTCACCTTAACAACAACTACCCTGAAGTTGGTTTTTAATTTCTTTGTAAGAATTTTTTTTGTCTTTTTTCTTAGCTAACTTTTGTTTTTGTTTGGATCTTGGTAAGATTTTCTGATATTAGATCTTGTTTCCATAGTTTAAGGAAAATGTCGGGTGACAAACAAGCAGCTGAGGAATCAATAGTTCCATCATCAATTTTTAATGAAACTGAAATTGGAGGGAAAGATGGAGATGGTGATTCAGAAGATCATTCTGTTTTGAATATGAAAAGTTTTCTGTGGCATGGTGGTTCTGCTTGGGATGCTTGGTTTAGCTGTTCTTCTAATCAAGTGAGTTTCCTTTCTGTATTTACAAAGGGTAGGTGTTTTACTTTGTTACCCAAAATTTCTTTAACAATGAATGTGCATGTACGTGTTTATGTAGGTGGCACAAGTGCTACTAACGCTACCATACTCGTTTTCGCAATTGGGAATGGCGTCTGGGATTGTTCTACAGATCTTCTATGGTCTTCTTGGCAGTTGGACTGCTTATCTCATTAGTGTTCTCTACGTTGAGTATAGAGCTAGAAAAGAAAAGGAAAATGTTAATTTCAAAAACCATGTTATACAGGTCTGTGTTGTTGAATTTCTAAAATGTTTTCATGATTCATTTTCTAGTATAAAAATCTAATGATCTTTTGGTTGGTACTTTGTAGTGGTTTGAAGTGCTTGATGGATTGTTGGGGCCTTATTGGAAAGCAATAGGACTAGCTTTTAATGTCACTTTCCTTCTCTTTGGCTCTGTCATACAGCTTATAGCTTGTGCAAGGTTTGTGTTTCTTACGTAGTAGTAGTATAATTTAGTACTAGTAGTAGTATAGTTTAGGATATATTGTTTTAAAGCTTTAGATGAGGGTAGTATGGTTATCTCTTGTAGTGTTCAAAAAAAAAAAAAAATTAAAAAAATTAAAATTATGATTATTCATATTTCAGATCGATATATAATTAATATATAATTATTAATTAACGTAACCCATACTCATTGTATTGATGGAAATGAACATGGTATTGTGGTATTTTTAAATGTCTTTTTGACCAAAGATGAACATGCTATTGTTTAATTTTTTAATATTTGATTTTCTTTCTTTTTGACTAAATTGGATCGAATATGAACATGGAATTTCTTGGTTGTGTTTTGTATTCTGAAGAATCAACATGAATTGTGTGTTATAATTCTTTTATAGCTAAAAGTGGATCAAATATTATTTTTTTCTGATTTAATATGGTATTTTTGGTGGTGTAAATTTTGAATGTGTAAGTTAATATCGAGTGTTTTTACAAAATGGCAGCAACATATACTACATAAATGATCATTTGGACAAGAGGACATGGACATATATATTTGGAGCATGTTGTGCTACCACTGTCTTCATTCCTTCCTTCCACAACTACCGAATTTGGTCTTTTCTCGGCCTTTTCATGACCACTTACACTGCTTGGTACATGGCTATTGCAGCTTTAACTCATGGCCAGGTGCCTCTCTTTCCCAAACTTACTATTCTTCATCTTCATTGCATGATGTATAGTCATTGCATCAATACATAACATTTTTTATTTGGAAAGAAATATGGTTAATGTACATGTTACTCCATTATTGGTCTGGGGATTAAATAATTTACAAGCAATAATTGGTGTCACTGGATATAAAATGGCTAGTAACTTTCTTTTCTTTTTTTCAAGAAAACAATTTACTATAGTGACCAATAACTATAGAGAGTCAGGAATTTGTTTTCCTAGAAAACATACCAAATGACTTATATAAGTTGTGAACTTGTAAGCAACTGTCTTAGCACAGTTGGTCACCAATGTATCATTGGGGAAATATTTTTGGAGAGGTATTGGGTTTTAGTCTCACCATATACCTTTAGGGGCGGAATAAAATAGAAGCTGAAGTAGGGTTTATCCCCTAAAGTAAAAGGTTCGAGGCTTGCATACTGCCTAATTGGATGTCACTGCAACTCGAATCACTAACTACTAACTAGCCGTTCAAAAATAAATAAGTTATGAACTTGTGATGGACAAATTTAGTAAATTCATTGCATACAACCAAGTAAAAGTACTTTGGAAAATTTATATAATTTAGAACATATGGAATGCAAGTGTTTTATAATGACTTATTATTATTCTAAAAAGCTATTGAATGACTTTCTTCCATTACTACAAATAACTTTTCAAATAATTTTTCTCTAAAGCTTGTAATTCTCCAAGCGTTTCAAGCATAACTTTGGTAATTAATGCTCAATGTGTTAACCTTGTTTTGATGTGTTTTTTTCTTTTACAAAGCTTTTGTGCAAAGTTTGGCATTGAAGCAAGTTTTAATAATAGCTCGATGATATTAATGCATTAATTAAAAACTAGCAGGTACCCGCGTAATGCGGCGGCGGGTACCTGTGACTATAATTTGTGGCAAGCAAATGTTATATGATTAACTTTTTTTAACAATAACTTTATAAAATGAATGATAATATACATTAAAATAACTTTAAGCAATAAAAATGCTTGTGAAGGATTCCAATTTTAAGACTTTTAAATTCTAGCACAACACATCCAAACAAATACGACACTGATAAGATTTACCATAATCGAAAACATCAACAACATGACTAATATCAAAGGGTCGGTGACAGTAAGGAGAACATCACCATGTGTGGGTTGTAGATACTTCTGTTGTAATCAATCGAAACACTAATCACAATAAAACCATTGTTGTAATCACGAAAACCACCAGATCTACAACCAAAACTACCAAGCACATCAAACCTTTTATTGCGACTGATGGTGGCAGCGGTGACGGAAGTGGTGTGGGCATGTCGGTATGAAGAAGGTTTAATAGAAGTTTTTTTTTGTATTATTTTGAAGATATTGAGAGAAAAGAGAAAATGATATGAATATGTATGAGAGGGTGTTTTATGATAGTTTTTATATGATTTGAAAAACGGTGATTAGACTTTGAACAATATTGACTCAATTGTTAAACTTTTTTTTTTTGAAATGTTTTAAGCTGAATTTTTTAAGACTTTCAATTATAGAAAAAAGTCTAAATACTTCATAAAGTAATATAAATATGATGCTCTTAGAAAAAACAAAAAAATATGGAAAATACAACATGAAAATTTTTGGATGATAATCCATATTTTTAACTTTTGTTGTTTTTGGTTAAAATGGTGGTTCAGGTTGATGGGGTTGTACACACTGGTCCAAAGAAACTTGTGTTATATTTCACTGGAGCTACCAATATCTTGTACACATTCGGCGGACATGCTGTCACAGTGTAAGTATCACGAGTACTTTTTTTCTTTTCACATGTTTTATATGGGTATATTTTTAATAAATACAAGACAAAGTACAACTTTTAAATCATAATGTACATCATTCAATGTAGATTTTCTTGAGAAAGATTTTACAGTATTTTTTTTTTCTTGTCTTTACAAAGTACTTCTCCGTATAGTTTAATGTCAACAAATATGAGAAACGTCAATCTTTGAGTTTTGACTTTTAAGCTTTTATCACTGCTTTGTGGATCCCCATAGAACATTATTGTATTTTTAGTTTAGACTATAAAAAAATGCAACTTGTGTGTGTGGCAATAAAGTCATCCAGAGTCTTAAGTCATAATCTAACATTCTGGTTGAGGGAGGTGGATCTATTACAAATTTGTATAAAATGATTAATTATGCACATATTAATAACCAAATAATGTGTTGCTAATGTTTTTGCGGAATTATCATATTTGTGATATAGTAGTACTATTGATTTGTAATCTATGTAATTTAGATCATCATTTCAGTTCAAAATGTTTCTATCTTTTTGTTAATCTAGTAAGATTTCAATCTTATAAGAACAATTTTGAACCTACACTTTCTTCTATTTGTGTTTTCCATCCCAACAGATAGATTTGAAATTGGAAGTACTAGAACTAGTCCTCCATACTTTTCAATTTTCTAAGACGCGAGTAGATTTTTACCTATTGTGTTTTCAATTTTATGACTATCTAAATAATAAGTTATTATAATAAAATAATTGGAAATTCGGATGATAAAATTAATAAAAAAACATAAATTCCAAAAGGATAGACTTGAAATTAGAAGTATTAAAACTAGTGTTAATTCGCTTTTTGTTTACAGGGAAATTATGCATGCTATGTGGAAGCCGCGAAAGTTCAAGTATATCTATCTTCTGGCTACGCTATATGTTTTCACATTAACACTTCCTTCGTCTGCCGCTGTCTACTGGGCGTTTGGTGATGAGCTTCTCAACCATTCCAATGCCTTCTCCCTCCTCCCAAAGACCCGATGGCGTGATGCAGCTGTTGTTCTCATGCTTATTCATCAGGTCAAATAACACTCCGTTAACTACTACTTTGTGCATTGAAACTTTTATATTATTAATTTCAAGACATCTAAGAACATTCCAATAACATATGTAGGATCATGCCTTCTTTTCACAAGTTTCAATGCGGTTGAAATGTACAACCACCAAAAAATACATGGTTACACTCTAATTTATGGAAATGTTGCTTACATTCTTTAATCATATTGTTATGTGCTCAGTTTATTACATTTGGATTCGCATGCACCCCATTGTACTTTGTGTGGGAGAAGGTGATAGGGATGCATGACACAAAGAGCATGTGCTTAAGGGCACTAGCGAGGCTGCCTGTTGTCATACCCATATGGTTCTTGGCTATTATCTTTCCCTTCTTTGGACCCATTAATTCTGCAGTTGGGGCACTCTTGGTCAGCTTCACGGTCTACATCATCCCTTCCCTCGCCCATATGCTTACCTACCGTAGAGCTTCTGCCCGCCAGGTATAATTTTGAGTTGTGTACATATCTTAACGGAAAAAAAAGTACAAAAAGTATACTATTTGTGTACTTTTTGTCTCCCAGTTTTTTTCTGACAATTTTTTGATCAGTTTAACAGTTTGACATGTTAAACTTTATCAATAAAAAACCGCACACCTATAAGGAACCGCGGGTAGTAGACTCCGCTACCCCACAAAAATATACAAAAAGTATATTATTTGTGTACTTTTTGTCTCAGTTTTTTTCTGGACAATTTTTTCTATCAGTTTTTGTTCCGTATTTTTGTCAGTTTAATAGTTTTGACCTGCTAAACTTTATTTTTTTGATTCCGTATTTCCCGATTCACAGTTTTATAACAAAACTACAATTATAAAAATAAAAAATAAAAAATAAAAATAAAATTCAAGGGGTATAGATGGGAGTTTTTGAGGGTCTTATTAGCCTGACCCCTCAATTTATAAGGTTTACCAAAATGGGTTGTGAACATGGTCTAATCTGAGTCTTCTATTTGGTCCTACAACTAGTTACAAAAATTTTGTTTATAACTATGTCCTTTCATTCTCAATTATTGACTTGTTCACTTAGTACTTCTATTTTTGATAAATTAAATATTTCTGTGAAGCTTAATCTTGTTTTTTTGTTCAGAATGCGGCAGAGAAGCCTCCTCGTTTCATACCAAGCTGGACGGCCATGTATGTGCTCAACGCATTCGTGGTTGTATGGGTTCTAGTGGTTGGATTTGGATTTGGAGGATGGGCAAGCATGACCAACTTTATACGCCAAGTTGATACATTCGGTCTCTTTGCCAAGTGTTATCAATGCAAGCCTCCAGTACCGCCAAAACACTGATTTGACTCGTGCAACGTTAACGAGTAGACTTAGTAGCGATCGAGTCTCTCTGTCCCTCTTTTCTCTTCAGATTTTTTGTATTATAGATGGGGAGTATAAAATATTTCCCCCACATGTGATGTGTCTTGGCTTGTCTTCCATTTGTTTCTTTTATAAATTGAAAATGTAGATTTAAACGTAGTGTGATGATGAATTGTGATGATTGAGGCTTCCAAACATTGGCTAACTAATACATGTTGCTTAGTTTTTTTAATTATTCCACTTTTAATGGATGAGCATCTCATGATGACTATGGCATGTTCCAAAAGCGATAGGTTCTTCTTTTTCCTTTGTTTATTTTTAATTTCTAATATGCTTTTGAATTTTGATCTTAAAAATGATGAGCATCTGACAACGTAGCTATGACAACTAAAAACTGCATGTAAATGCTAGTTAATACTTGCAAATTGCAATACAAAATTATCTACATTGGGATCACTTGATAACGATACGCAGCTGACCAATTAATACAACTTTTTTAACCTCGAAATACATGAATGCATACCTCAATTAGTCGTAGGGGTGTTTGATCTATTAAATATCCGTCATACTTGATTGACGCTAGCGCTCTACTTCTTTGAGGTGTAGGCGTGTAGCAAACGTATTTCGGTTTCTTAGGTTAAGACATACGAATGTAAAGATTGCATTGCATAGTCTAAGTAAAGAAAAGAAAACATAGAAAACTAAGAAGAATATGACAAATATGGTATTAATCATTTGACTGATTGTGGTAATACAGGAGTAATTTGTTATGTGATGGTGAAAGCAAAGGGAGGGAGACCAAGTTAATAAATGCAATATGGGCTTTGATGTAACGAAATGAAGATGTTGACATAACTAAACAAAGGAGTTCGAAGGAATGGGACATGGACCCAATTGCTTCATTTCACATGGGTGACACGTGACCTTCTTTACTCCTTAATATTCTAACAATCTTCTTTACTTGAGTTCAAATCAATCTATGCACATGAGTTTCGATTTGTGAACATGCATCATCCGTCACCCATACATATGGCCCATCTTCCTTCAATAATCCTATAACTCATCAATCCTTCGGAAGGTATCTTTCATTAAGATATTTTAGAAATAATCAGCAGTAAGTAATACATTGCTAATCCATAACAAATGATATGACACCCAATACAATGCTTATAATGAGCATTGTCCAATGAATCATTTGTTACGAGTGTTGGCAAAAGATTTGCATAATAAAGCAACATGATGCATGTTCTTTATTTTATACTCGTACTACATTGTAGGGCTGAGCAACAGGTCTGAACCGATTAAGATCAGACCAGACCGAGGATCGAATTGGTCTAAAACCTTGAACTGAAACCGGACCGAAATGGTGATCCGGTCCGGTCCGGTTCGGTCTTCGGTCCAATCGTAATAAGCATCGACGGATTTTTGGTAAGACCGAATCGGACCGACCGGATCGAGGACCGAAATGGTCCAAAACCCCAGACTGAGGACCGGATCGAAATTGTCTTGTCCGGTCCGATTTTACGGTCCGGTCCGATGGTCCAAATGCTCACCCCTACTACATTGTTGTATTTTTTTTCATTGAAATACTAAAGATTATGTTGACAAAGAGATGGTCAAACCTATTATTACTGGATTCGATTCAAAATTAAGTAAAAATGGTCACCAAGTTGGACGATCATATTTAAGGTTCTTTTCTGAAATTAATTACCATAGTTGACTAATAAGATTCTTTGATACAGTGCAATCTAAATATTAAAAAAAATTTCAAGGCAAAGATGATTATTTTATTGAAGACTAAAAGCAAAGCTATCCACGTGTCTTCAAGGAAGGGAACCGAGAAGACAGATACTATTCTCAGAAAAATAAACTTAGGATAAACAATATAAATAGAGTCAAGTTATTTTGGATACCATATTTATCATGGATACTAAGGGACTCATCCCCACCATCCATCCTCATCATATCTAATGGTTGAGATTAAAAGTATTTAATTATTTCACTTATTTTTAAAACTTAAATATCTTTTAAACCGTTAAGTGTTAAACGGAAAAAAATATACCATCGCGACGAGCATTTAATTAGCTTTCTACAGATATGCAATATGATATACTTTTAAAGAAAAAAAAAATCATTTTTTTTAAATTTGCGTAAAATATCATATATGATAATAGTGTTTTATCATATATGATATTATTGTTATGTTACAAATTATTACAGAATCATATATGATATTGGTTTAAATCATATGATATTGGTTTATATCATATGATATTGGTTTATATCATATGATATTGGTTTATATCATATATGATAAGTTATATCATATATGATACCAGTGTTACTATCATATATGATATTTAGTATCATATATGATAAATTACGGAAAAAAAAAAAAAATAATTTGTCGAAAGTATATCATATAGCATATCTGTAGAAAGATAATTAAATGCCCGTCGTAATGGTATATTTTTTTTCCTATAACGATTGACGGTTTAAAAGATATTAATGTTTGAAAAAAAAGAGGAAATTGGTTTTATGTTTAATCTTATCTATTAGATTAAGATGAAGATGAGTGGTGGAGATTAGTCCCTTAGTATCCAAATAAAGGTTTGGTATCCAAATGAACTTAAATCATATAAATATGAAAATAGTATAGACGAGTAACCAGAGGACTGTGTATTTGATGTAAAAAGGATAATATCATTCTTAGATGGTACATGACTATTACATTCTAGGACTCCATAATGATCAAATTCTTTTCCTACTTATCCACAATAATTTTTATGTTTATCTATGCTCTGTCAACACTTCCCTTCAAGGTGGAGAATGTATATTCATCATTCCCAGCTTGTCAAGAGAGCATTCGATCACTCTCCCGCAGACCGTCTTAGTCAACATATCAGCTAGTTGATCTTCAGAACTCACATGTGGCAATTCGATAGTTTTTCGTTCCAAATGATCCTTTATAAAATGCCTGCCGATTTCTACATGTTTAGTCCTGTTGCACTGGGATGTTCGCTATTTTTACCGCAGACTCGTTATCGCAATGTAGTTTAATTGGACTAACTACAGATATCCCAATATCTCGTAAAATTCGTTTTATCCATAGCAATTCACGTACACCATGCACCATTCCTCGATACTCGGCCTTCACACTTGATCTCGACCCCACCTTTTGTTTTTTACTTCTCCACGTAACCAAATTTCCTCCAACGAAAATGAAGCATCCAGAAGTTGACTTACCATCTGTTCGATCACCAACCCAGTCTGCATCGGTGTATCCTTGTACACTATTATCTTGTCTCTTTCCACAAAATAAACCTTTCCCTGGTGTGGCCTTTAGATATCTCAAAATTCTGTATACAGCCTTCATATGTTCTTCACTTGGTGCATGCATAAATCTACTAACAACACTTACTACATAGGCGATGTCGGGTCGAGTATGTGATAAATAAATGAGCTTTCCAACGAGTTTTTGGTACCTCTCTCGATTAGTTGGTACTTGATCAGGAAGAATTTCCAATCGATGGTTCATTTCAATTGGTGTGTCGATGGGTTTGCAATCCAACATTCTAGTCTCAGCTAACAAATCAAGTATATACTTTCGTTGACACATAGTTATTCCGCTCCTTGACCTTGACACTTCAATACCTAAAAAATACTTCAATGGACCTAAGTCCTTTAACTCGAATTCTGTGGCAAGCCGGCATTGAAGATCCTTGAGTTTGTAATCGTCATTTCCAGTTACCACCATGTCATCCACATATACAATGAGAGCCGTAATATTTTTGTTTTCGTTTTTAACAAACAAGGTATGGTCTGTGATAAGTGTGAAAACACTCATCAATAATGATCCAAATACCACTCAAAACACAGTCAAATACATAATATTTAACTGTAAATTATCAGAATTACGTGTGTATTTTGTGTTTGTGTATTTTCAGGTAATATAGGTACATTCGAGACAAACACGAGCTTTCAAGGACTTATTTGATCAAAAGACGAAGAAAAAGACGAAAGATGTTTTCAAGGACCTTATTTGCCAAGTTTTCAAAAATCAAGGGCTTAAAGTGCAATTTCTACAAAGATAAAGGATAAAAGAAATTGGCTTAAAAGTGTTTAACCTAAATTGAAAAGAAAATACAAGATGAGGGACTAAATAGCAATTAAGTGGAAAGTGATTTACTTAACTTGGTCACATTGACCAAGACCGGTCAAACTCTCACAAACACACTTCGCGTCTTCTTCTCCAATGCAAGAGAGAGAAAGAGACGGTTTCATTTTCTTTTTCTCCATAACCTACAATCGATTATCAGGGACGATCAAGAAGGATTCAACCGAAACTTATAACTACAAAAGTGTTTCTCTCCTTTTCCTCTACAAGATGGGAGCAGTCAATTAGATCAAGACCCAAGGACGAAGAAACGCCCAATTTGGATTGAAGATGAAGAACGAGTATATCCTCGTATTTTACACGTGGCATCCAATCATTGGTGGAGCCACGTCATCCACCTTCTCTCAACAGCTATATATAGAAGATGAAGGCCTCATTTCAAGCGGTTAGCTTAGGTGTTAGTTTTCACATAGTTAGGTTAGTTAGGATAGTTAGTTTAATTTTCTTTCAAAGCCTTTATGAATTTCAGTTAGATTTAGTTCGATTAGTTGATCTTGTTGTAACTGAATCAGTTTTTCTGCCATTAATGAATGCAAGCTTTTTCTTAAAATCTTCTTGATCTTCTCTTAATTCTTCTTCCACTGTTACTGTTCACTCTAAAAGGATCATTCTTTTTCTCTTAACTTTTCTACTATAGCTGTTACAGGAAATCTCTTGTGAATAATTAGTAGATTGTTTCAGTTTAAGTTTTCTTATGAATCTGTTAATCAGTTTAAGTTGTAACCGAATCGTTTTAGTTTTCACCGTTAATGAATTTCAGAGTTTTTCTTTCTTTCTATTTCATATTACTTTCAAGATTTTGAGCTTATTATAGAGTTTTTGATAATCTTTTCAGTTGAGTAGTTTGAAGAAGTTTTCTTTTCCGTTGATGTATTCAGTTTAAGTTTCAGAATTGTGTTGACTCTTAATTCCTTCATACTGAGTTTTTGTTTCTTTTAAAAGAAAAACTTCTCGTTGTCAGTTTTAGATTTAGTTTGAGTTTCATTCCTATCAGTCGTTGTTTTTTTTATCAGTTTAAACGAGTTTCTTTTAAGCAGTTAAACGAGGTGATTTTATAATCTTGTAGTTGCTAACGAGTAATCGAAAATATCTTTCTGTTTCCCGTGTTCTGCAAGTTTTCGGGTTTTTCAGGTTCTGAAGGAACAGTAGCAGAAGTAATTGGTGTCGGTTTCAGTTCAGATAATTAGGAATACTTGAGGTGTGTTTGGATTTAAGCCGGTTCAGCGCCGTGCTTCTCGTCATCAAAGGGCAGGCTTCGGATGAGCAGGTCAAGCTCATATTTCAATTTCCTGCAAATCTATCTAGTATAAATCTGATATATCTGTGATTAGCTATAGATTATACTTGCTAAGTGGTTAGGTTAATCTGTACAAGTTCGTAGTATTCGTTTAATTCTGTTGCAAATGCACTAATTTTGTTTGTTTTGATACAAGTTTATGAATTAGCTGATACTGAGTGTTTGGCCAGCTTATTTCAGTCTTAATTTGTCCAAACAGTAGGTGTAATAAGTTTGAGTGGTATTCCATAATAGCTGCGAGTATAGATTTTCACAGTAGTCATTTGAGATAATTAGTTTTTAAGGTTGAATACAAGTTGGTAGATTTCATAATGAAAAAGTATTAGTGGCTTTAGGCTTGAACAAGATAGTTGAAATCTTCCACTGTTGAACACCAATTGCATTTTATCTTGTCAGTTTTAGGAAATGTGATTGAGTGGATTTTGTAAAACAGTCAGTAGATTAACTTTTCTTTATGAATTCTTTGATGATAGACTGTTAAATGGCACTTAATAAATCATTCTAAAAGTTGTATTTTAGTTGTCATAGTTATGATAGCTTTTGATTTTTTTTATTTGCCTTTAAGGATATCAATGGATTGATACAGATTTGTTTCTTGTTAATTTTGATATAGAGTTTTATAGTGTACATGTTTAATATTACACTATTAATTCTTGTTACAGTCACTATTCCTAGCCTTTATGTTTAGATCCATTTATGTTTAGAATATTATCTCATTTCCTTGATTTGTGTGCATTTGTTTTTTTTTTAGCAGTTCGTATCCGTGACATTTCATTCATTTTATTTTAGTAGTGTAGACTTTATATAGTATGTAGTTTTAGTAATATAATATTAGTTTCTTTACTCGATTTCCGTGCTTTGTATATTTTACGTTTTAAATTCTCTATTACGATTTGTATCTTGTAGAAATAGAAATAAAAGTTTTTGCTAAATGTTTTTTTTGTAGACTAGTACGTATACGTAGTATAGATATTATTTTACATTTTTAGGAGTTTTATTTGTAAAAATTGTCAAGTAGCTTAGATTCCAAACAAGTTTTTACAACCAAGAACAATTAAGTCTTTGCTTGAATAGTTATATCAATTCGAATCGAGCTGAGAAGACAACTATACTAAAAAACGAAATATTAAATGGCGCCGCTGCCGGTTCTTTTCGTGAAGATTAACGATTTCGAGTGAGACGATTGGATTTTGGGATCCGTTCACTTTGTGAACGTTATTTTTACGTATTATAAATCAAAAAGATAAAAAAAAAATCAAAAAGATAAAAATACAAAAAAATAAAAAAATCACAAAACTCAATTCTTTTCCTAAAGAATTGAACCAAAAAAATAAAAAAACCAAAAAGTAATCTTTTTCCTAAAAGATTACAACAAAAATATATATTATATCGTTTTCATCGCTTTTTACGTACATATAGTATTTTTCTTAAAAAAATCAAATAAATACAAAAATATTTTTATATTATTATATGTAAAATAAGTATACGTATAAGAACAACCAATACACATATCTTCCATAAGTATTGCCGAGGCAATACACCGTGTTGAGGGGCGTTCCGGTCCTTGACACGCGTATCGATCGAATTTAATTAAGCAAGAATAGATAAATACTTCCAATAGGCAATAATTCGAAGAATACAAACTACTAAAGTGAATAGAAAGGCGATGTGCTATAAAATGCCATCTAAGGGTCAATAGGTACTTAAGTGCTTCGCGCCACCTAACCCCCCGTTCACTAGTGCGTATTCTAAGAAGGAAGGCTTTATTGGAGGTCTTGCACCCAAGTAGTAATTATATATATACTTTCTTGTGGATATTTTATATCGAAACTCGAAGAGGATAATCCTTTTCTCTTCAAAGTCGACCGAGGGCTACTCCCTCATTCCTCGTGTTTACTTACACGTGTACTCGCACACGTGTAAACATACCACCTTTGGTGTATTACTTCCTTCCCCGAGGAAGCTTTTAAACGTCATTATACTTGTATATACATTCGGCCACCTTGCTAAACATGGATACTCGTTCCATGTGGGAGATTTTGCAACAACGATCCGCCAACGCTAATTATTTGCCTTGTTCGACTTGTGGTGGTACACACGATACTTATTTATGTGATCAAAATAATGGTTATTATGGGGAGGGATATGCTTACAATGGAACCGAGAACCCTAATTTTCGACCTAACATTCAAATGGACTACACTTGTAATGACTATATGGGCTATTCCGGTTTTTCATCACAACCTCCACCATCATTTCATGATCAAACCTTTAATGTGCCATACCAAAACCAAGGATTTTCCAATTATGAAGGTTTTCAAAACAATGAAAATTTTCAAGGCTATAATCAAGAAACCTTTCATAATCAAAGATTTTCAAACAATGAAGGCTTTCAAAATGATGAGAATTTTCCATGCAATAATCAAGACACCTTTCAAGATCAAGGGTTTTCACATTCGACCATTTTGCCACACATGGATACTCGTCCTATTTTGGAGATATTACACGACGAGAAATATCGAGCTATGTATGGGCCTTGTTTGACTTGTGGAGGATCGTATAGGGAAAATAATTGTCAACGATATGTGGTTAATTATAATCAAGGGTTTAATAAGGATTTTCAAAATCAAGAATTTTTAAATCAAGACGATTTTCAAAATAAAGAAAATTTTCAGAGTCCTAATAAAAAAACCATTAACAATCAAGGCATTTATCATTTCTTGAGTAAAGACGCTTTTAATATGGTAATGCAAGCACTTGAGACAATGCATGAGTCAACTGATCCGAAAATCTTAGGCTTGAGCACATACATCTTGCAACACATGAGACCGAACGATGCTTTACCTGATGATGAGCCTTCTTTGAGAGTAGATGTTGAGGATGATACACTTAGTGATGTTCCTATTATAGACCCTTCCATCTCTCCACCGACTATACTTGAGCCATACACACCTTCATCACCTTTACCTCACATGGGACCCACCGACTCTTTCACCATGGGGGACGAGCCTCTTAGCACTAATACAAACACCGATTTGGATGAATTAACCTCTTGTAGTGTTGAGAACCTTATCCCAATCCAAAGAGAGCTTGAGAGGGTTTCCAATGAACCATGTGATGAGCTTTGTGTTGATACCTCTTCTCCTCATGATCACATTGAGATTTTATCACATATTGACCTTCATGCTACTACTAGTGATTTTGGTGATTTTGATCTTGATGAATTGTTTAAAGAAAGGGATAATGAGATTGAGGAAGAGTTTGTGAAAGACTTTCCACAAATAGAGGATGAAACTTGTGATTCTAGTGACGCGTCTTATGCTATATCATCCGATGATTTGTCTTGTCAAGATAACATTCCTAATTTGGATGAAGAGTTTGCTCCTATATGAAAAGTGGATCTTTCTCCTCTACCACCTTATGATTCTTGTGATGAAACCTTTGATGATCCTTATGATAGTGATGAGTCTTTTACTTCTGATGATGATGACTCCATTTCTTCTATGACTCCTTCACCTATTCCTCTAAGTGATTTTGTGATACATTCAAATCCTCTTTTTGAGACATGTTTTGATAACCCACTTTTTGAGGAGTGTGAAGAACCTAATAATGAGTCTATAGAAGAAGAAACCTTGATTGATCATCCTTCATTGGTTTTTGAGGATACACCTATTGATTTTCATGAGCATATCATCCCTTTGAGTGATTCTTTCATTAATACACCTCCTTTTGAGCCTTATGTTCCCACCCTCCCACCCTTGAAGTTGGTTATTGATGAAGATCCTTTCCTCTTAGAGATTGATACTTTTTCATCTAAGGCACCTTTAGAACTCAAAACCTTTGATATGGACTCTCTTATGGAGATTGATACCACCATAGAGGATACTCTTGCACAATTTGATATAGAGGTCAACGATAGTGTTTCTAATTTAGAAGAGGAGGTTCGTCTTATTACTACATTGCTTTTTGGGAACATAGAGCCTACACCTCATCCATAAGACACTATTAATTTTGATCCTCCTTTCGCTATGCCTTCTATGGAAGATTACCCACCTTTTGATGATGATGATGAGCCTAATATGGACATAATAGTTATGAATGTTTTGATACCTACACCTTCATATTCTCATGATGTTTTGATATCTAAGGGGGAATCTTATATGGTTGATATGAGCTCATCTTCTTATTTTCCCATGAAGGGAAATGTTTTTGATCCTGGGATACATAAATTTGGGAAAAATTGGTTTTCATCTACTCCACTTAAGAGTGTGCCTTCGATTGATATGGACTTCTTGTATGAGCTTACTTTGGTGATACTACTTACTTTGGAGTTGTTCACATGTCGAGATGGAAACTATGTGTTTGATCCTGGAGTGCTTCATATTTGAGAGATTTTGTATGTTGGACAAACTTGAGACACGTTGGACCGTTCCATTTATCGAGGCAGATTTGGTAAATCTTATAGTAAATGGCAACGTGCTAAGTTTGAGTGTATCATGTGAGATGTGCTTCAAAGTGGATATTCTTTATTCTCCATGATGGTTTCCCCAAGGACAACTTAATTCGGGGCCGAGTCGAGCTAGCGACTTAGGGTTAGAAAAACTCAAGCATTGAATAACTAGGTTAGAAAACGTAGAATAGATTTTCAATAGGTTAGGTTTAATTAAAAGGATGTTATAGTAGAGTTGAAGTGGAGGGGTGCCTTTCTTCGTCTTTTCGTGTTTGTTTCAAGGGTTGCTCTCTCACATTTCATGCTTGGAGCTTATGGAGGAGGCCCGTGTATCTGGTTCACTTCGATTAGTTTTTGCTATTGTGATATTCAAAACATTTGTGCTTAAAATGGATACTCTTTAGTTGTCTTTTCCTTACCTTGGGTTAAGCAAGGTTATCAATGTCATAAGTGTAGGGGAGTTTACTCCAATACTCTTAAACATTGAGGACAATGTTTATCTTAAGTGTAGGGGAGACTTCTATCGAAGTGACCTTACCTAGACCATTGCCTTAACTTCATGATAATTGGGAAAATTAATTTTTCGAACATTTTTCAAATTTTTGATCTACTTTGGCCACCAAAAATATGCATTCATAATTTTTGCATCAATCATTTTTCATTTGCATAACACACTTGCATTGTATATATTTCTTCTTTTATTTTTCATCAAATATAAAAAAGGAAAAAAAATATAATAAAAACATGGTTTAACAAATTTAGACTTCTTTGACATATTAGGCCCACCATGGATATTTTGACTCAACCCGAGTTTGCTTATCTTAGCATTCTCTAGCTAGTATCCTTAACCATGTAGTCCTTCATTGGTCTATTAGGCTAAGCATCCACCAATCTCATTATTTGAGATTTTAAATTTGTGGAGAATGGGAAATGATAGAGTTGAAGCAAGTGTAAAAGGGCTAGATAGACTTCATGGCAATTACTTGTGGCTAAACCTTTCTCTTCTTTACCTCTATTTCTTCGCATGTATATAATTGTTAATAAATAATCAAGTACGGTTTTAATTGGTTTGTAATCTCTTATGCATTTTTGGCTAATCATTTATGGTTGATATGAGTACGTCTTAAGATTCTAAGTTAGCACGTTTTATGTGTACTAGACTTATGTCATGCTCCATATTTAGCGGGTGTTTTTCCTTTTCTTCTTTTCAAATTTCTTAGTGAGGAATAAAGAAAAATAAGAGCGGCTTATGAAAAAAAATGAGTGGCTAGAAAAAAAAAAAAAGAAAAAAAAAATAATAATGCAAGACTCCCAAGAGGGGCAGTGTGGTGTTAATTATAGTGACTATTGAGTTCCAATATTACCTTGACGGGTTGCGGGGATTCAATAGATTGCTCCAATCCAATATTGCCTTGACGGGTTGTGGGGTTGAAGATCCAAAGTCTCAAAAAGATGGCGGATGTAAATTATTGCGTGAGTTTTATTTTTCTTTCCCTAGCGAGTGTGTAGCTACTTATGAAAGCATGACATGAGGATTTTACACATAAGGCGAATGACTTATTACTCTTAATACGGACTTGTATTAATTGTGAGCGGTTTTTCAAGTAATGGATGAGATGATTACTTAGGATTAAAACCGTGCTTCCTTATTTTTGGATTTTACACTTCTTATATTTCACGCTTTAAATAATGACAAATTTGCCTTCAAGCAATTTGCTCAAATAATAACTGGTTCCACATTTAATTGTCATGAATAAGTTGATGCACTTTTTACTTGTGAATACAATGATCCCATTTTTAAGCTTGGTATGGGGAAAGTGAAACTTGAGGGTGATAAATGTCCATGGTACCCAAGCCCTAATCTAAGCTATTGAATTCTTTATGAGTTATTTCCATCAAAACCATTTATGAAAAATCCAAAAATATATAGACAGAATTGTTTTCTTTGCATTGCATTGTAAATATTCAAAATCATTCATCATGTAGTATAGTATAGTTTATTAAATCATAAAAGGGCCAAGGTTGGTTAATTATGAGAAAAGTGTAACTTGGTGCTTTAAAATGCTGCATTGCATGAGGACATGGCAATGGTCAAGTGGAGGGGAGTTGATAAGTGTGAAAACACTCATCAATAATGATCCAAATACCACTCAAAACACAGTCAAATACATAATATTTAACTGTAAATTATCAGAATTACGTGTGTATTTTGTGTTTGTGTATTTTCAGGTAATATAGGTACATTCGAGACAAACACGAGCTTTCAAGGACTTATTTGATCAAAAGACGAAGAAAAAGACGAAAGATGTTTTCAAGGACCTTATTTGCCAAGTTTTCAAAAATCAAGGGCTTAAAGTGCAATTTCTACAAAGATAAAGGATAAAAGAAATTGGCTTAAAAGTGTTTAACCTAAATTGAAAAAAAAATACAAGATGAGGGACTAAATAGCAATTAAGTGGAAAGTGATTTACTTAACTTGGTCACATTGACCAAGACCGGTCAAACTCTCACAAACACACTTCGCGTCTTCTTCTCCAATGCAAGAGAGAGAAAGAGACGGTTTCATTTTCTTTTTCTCCATAACCTGCAATCGATTATCAGGGACGATCAAGAAGGATTCAACCGAAACTTATAACTACAAAAGTGTTTCTCTCCTTTTCCTCTACAAGATGGGAGCAGTCAATTAGATCAAGACCCAAGGACGAAGAAACGCCCAATTTGGATTGAAGATGAAGAACGAGTATATCCTCGTATTTTACACGTGGCATCCAATCATTGGTGGAGCCACGTCATCCACCTTCTCTCAACAGCTATATATAGAAGATGAAGGCCTCATTTCAAGCGGTTAGCTTAGGTGTTAGTTTTCACATAGTTAGGTTAGTTAGGATAGTTAGTTTAATTTTCTTTCAAAGCCTTTATGAATTTCAGTTAGATTTAGTTCGATTAGTTGATCTTGTTGTAACTGAATCAGTTTTTCTGCCATTAATGAATGCAAGCTTTTTCTTAAAGTCTTCTTGATCTTCTCTTAATTCTTCTTCCACTGTTACTGTTCACTCTAAAAGGATCATTCTTTTTCTCTTAACTTTTCTACTATAGCTGTTACAGGAAATCTCTTGTGAATAATTAGTAGATTGTTTCAGTTTAAGTTTTCTTATGAATCTGTTAATCAGTTTAAGTTGTAACCGAATCGTTTTAGTTTTCACCGTTAATGAATTTCAGAGTTTTTCTTTCTTTCTATTTCATATTACTTTCAAGATTTTGAGCTTATTATAGAGTTTTTGATAATCTTTTCAGTTGAGTAGTTTGAAGAAGTTTTCTTTTCCGTTGATGTATTCAGTTTAAGTTTCAGAATTGTGTTGACTCTTAATTCCTTCATACTGAGTTTTTGTTTCTTTTAAAAGAAAAACTTCTCGTTGTCAGTTTTAGATTTAGTTTGAGTTTCATTCCTATCAGTCGTTGTTTTTTTATCAGTTTAAACGAGTTTCTTTTAAGCAGTTAAACGAGGTGATTTTATAATCTTGTAGTTGCTAACGAGTAATGATGTTGAGATTTTGCTACCCTTTTAGGAAAAAGAAGCAACAAAGTAGGGCAAGTGAGCACGACGATTTAAGAAAACCGTGTGTGAATGACCCAATTAAGTTCGTTCTCAAGGAGGCTAGTGTGTTATGTGTGTAATGATTTGGATTAATTTGTGATTATATTTGAGAAAAGAAAAATAGAGAAGGGATTAGAAGAGAATGACGGTTATCAAGACGGATTAAACTAATTCTAAAAAAAAGCGCACACGTAAAGTCGTAAAAACCACCAAAATTAAAATTAATTCCTAAAAATTCCTAAAAATCACCAAAAATCCTTAATAATGTTCTAAGAGTTTACAAAAAATCAAAACTTGCAAAAACCTTTTAATTAATTAGATAATGACGTTTTAATGCTAATTAAAGCCCTAAAAATCAAAATTAATTATCAAAAAGCCCTAAACAAGATTTTCAAGTTTGTAAACCTCAAAAATACTCTAATTAAGCTAAAAACTATTTTTCAAAATTTTAAAACAAATTAAAACTATTTTTAAATAATTAAAAACTCCTAAAATCAATTAAATCTTAAATTAATTATAACAAATAATCAAAAGACCTAAAAAATATTTAGAAAGTTGCAAAAATCCTAATTAAGTATTTAGAACCTAGGAAAAATATAAAAACCTAGAAAATCAGACTTTTAATTTTTAATAATAAAATAATATTAAAATAATATTAAAAATCCAAAAATTATAAAAAATCCTAAAAACTTGCAAACTAGCTTAATTTAACCTAAATAACTCAGAAATGAAAGTGAAATTACCTAAATACCCCTATTGGGCCTAGAAAATGGGCCAAACCCAAAACAGTCCCTTATTGGGCTTGATTAAGGCCCAATAAGAAAAAGTGCTCAAAATAAGCTCAAAAAGCACATGTTGACTCAAAATTTGATTTTAAACAACTTTTTCCAAAGGCCCAAAAGCTGAAAATGTGAAATAAGCTAACTTATAATAAGCAGCTTATTCTTAATGGGCTTTTTGGCCCATTAAGCTATAAGCTGATGCCATAAGCTAAAATTTAACACACAACCTTCTTTTGACCTAACAAAGACTTCTGTAAAAAGAAATTTCAAATAAGACCACTCAATAAGCCAGAAACAAGTCAACAACTTATTCACAAAACGACAAAATAGTCGTTTTTATGATCTAGACCACCTCAGAAGCTGATTCAAGTTGCAAAATGTTTCTTTTGACAAAACTAAGCTTAAAAACCAAAGAACTTTCAAATAAGCACACTCAATAAGCTGGAAAATCAAATAAGCACTTATCTTAAAAGTCAAACAAGTTGGTTTTCTAGTGAAAAGTCAAAGTCAAAGTCTGATAAGCTCCAGTTCACTTAAATGGGTCAAATAATGAAGATCTATTACAAAAAATAAGTTGTTGCAAGTCAGAATAAGCTAGCATAGCTTATTAATAAGCTGATGACAAAATTGCACTAGCAGGGGCTAGTTTTGGATGTTGAGCAGTGGGAACTTTTCCCACTGCTTGACTATTTTGACTTGTTGTCTTTAGTGACTTTTTCTTGGATTCAGTTTTCACAAAGGCACCCAATTGATCTTTGGATCAAAAGGAGTCAATAACAAGCAAAATAACACAATCACAAACAGCCAATTGATACAGTTTAATCAATTTATCACCAGATATTGCACAGACATGAACAATAAGCAATTTAGCATTCAAGATCAGTTTTAGCACAAATCAGCCAACCAAATTCAACCAAATGCACACACAAGCTATAATAAACTCCAATAAGCAAGTCTAAACAGGTTTCATGCACTGGTTCAAAGAATTAAGCAAGATCCAAGCTATGAAGGTTAGTGATGAACACTACACAAGCAGATTTCTACTTTTGTTGATGTATTTGACACACAAGCCAATTTCAACACCTCAAATCTTTCAAACAGGTTATGTTAACTTTGTTTAAACCACTTTTATCCCTAAGCATGCATACACACTAAGTGTTCCCAAAATCCTAGGTCAAAACAAGCAGAAACAAGGTCTTAATAGCAGATTGATCAATTCAAGTGTTCAAACCCAAAAACTTGCAGCAAAACACTCTCAAACAAAGTTATAACAGATACAAAGCATAAACAACACTTTCCCTTAACACAAAATCAGATTACAAGCATAAATCAGTAGACCCAAACACCCCTTTAACTTTTTCAAATCAAGATTTTCAAAAGCAAAACAAGATTTCAGGCCAACCAAGCATCAATTAACACTCAAACAAGTCTAATAAACAAATTCAAGCAAGAACAAGCCACAAAATTCACAAGAACAACAGATTCATACAAATATCACCAAAAATCACAATTTATGCAGATTTGGAGATTAAGTAAGCAAACCTCATGGATGTACATCCACACCCACGAATTTTGAGCTTATGTGCTAGCAAGAACAAGCACAAGCTTCCACAAAAGCCTGCTAAGATTCAACAAGGGTTAAGCACAATAACATGTAAAATCAGAAACTTGGAAAAATCTTGATTAATGCAAACTTGTTACCCCACACTTGATTATCCCCAAGTTATAAGCCTCACCACACCTTAACCAACTCAGTTAGGATGCTATGATCAGCCCTATAGCCCAAGAATTCCACGATTGGAACAAGACTTAGCAAAATATCAAGAAAGTGAGGAAAATATGCAAACTTGTGCACACTCCTCTTTTGAAAACAGGTTTTAAACTTCAAAAGCAGTAAACTAAGAACATAAACAACAGAATAAAGATGGCACTTGGTCTTTCTTCAAAGCACTTAACTCAAATTCATAAAACTGAAAAAAGGATTTACAAGTGTTTGAACAAAGGAAAAACCAAAAGCAAACGTCTAATGAAGCACCCTAAGGCCTTTATATAGGCATACAAATGACTAAGGAACAGCTAAAAACTTAAAACCCTAGTGCTTGATCTTCCAAAAATGCCCTTGAGGTCTTTGTCTTCTTTGGAGAATCATGTGACTTTTCTTGTTGTGTAGTGGCAGCTGGCATGTGTGAGAGCATCCAATGGTGTATATGCAGCTTAGAAAGTAAGCATGTATCTCAAACGTTGGATTGCTGCCACTTTTTTGGCAGTATGCATGGGTGTGGAGCAGGGGAGTCACAAGGAGACAAATGGGGTGATGAGGTGTCCATGTTTAAGGTTGGGTTGTGTTTAGTATCCACTTAATCTTAAATCTGGAGGGGATGGCTGCTTAATTCTTGTTTAGTCAAAAATCCCCAAATCGTGTGAAGAACACCAAGAACAAGGTTTTAATCCGTTTGCATTTTTAAATAGGTGTTTAGCGCCAAGTTTAAACTAATCTGTTAGGATTAGTTTAATAAATAAATGTGAGTGGATGGTGAGGTGGAAGCAGGGAGCAATGTGATTGGTGGAGGGGTGGTAGTGGGGCACGTGTCACCCCACTACTGGTTAAGGTATCTATTGTGTCGCCCAGGTTTAACCCCTCACTTCTTTCCCTTTTGTCATTTCAATTTAAAAAGCTGTCAGCGCTCATTTAAGCTTTGTCAACTTTGGACTTTTTGCATTTTTGGCCCAATAACTTTTGTAAAGTGAATTCAGGGGTATTTCTTACCATAATTGAATTCTTCAAGGGCTGGTTTGGTATTTTCTTCAAAGGTAATGGTCTTGACTTGTATGATTGTCATCTTGGAGGACTGAAATTGCCAAGTCTTGATAAATGAGGGACCATTTTTGCCAATTGTTGAAAGTTGAGGATCCTTTTTGTAATTTTGGATTTTTCAAAGGACCAAACTTGTCATTTCTTGTACTTTGAAGGACTTCATGATGTATTTGACTTTGTGGATGATATTGGTTGACAATTTAGCTTTGTTGAGGGGCTAAACTTGCCAATTCTTCAAAGTTAAGGGCCCTTTTGGTAATTTTGACAAACTTTAGGGACCAAACTTGTAATTATGAGGATACAAGGGTATAAAGTGTCAATTATTCATAATTGGAGGACCCTTCTTCATAATTTTTCAAATCTTCAAGGGTTGATCTTGGGAAAGTCTTCACTAGGACTTGGTTCATTGTGCGGCTTCGTTTCCCGTGTTCGTTTTTGCATGATTCTTGTGATCTTTTGTCATTATCTCAATATCCGTACCTAAAATACACAAGCAACAAACACAAGCATATATTTGGGTATTTTGATGATATTTAATGCATTTTAAGCCCTATTTGGAAGATGAGACTATGTATAAAAGCAGTCTCATCACTCCCCCATACTAAACCATTGCCGTGCCCTCACGCAATGCTAGAATAAAGTATCAAAGCATCTCCAAAATTCATTTTATTCACTTTATTTGAATGATAAACTAGCTATACTACTACTATTATTACTACTACTTGTGTTATAGACATAATGTATGATTTTCATCGCAAAATGGGACGTTTAGGTTCATAGAATAAGAACACGTGAATGCTTCGTTAGAAATAATTTCGTCATCCTCGATTTTCACTCCAATTCCATGCTAAGCGTGCAACGAGATCATTGTCATTATAAGTTAGTAATGCTAACACTACTCATATGCCCTAATCACGTACTTATTCTCCCATTATTCCTAAGTTGTATCTCTTATATTTTATGATGTCTTGAATGTTTCACGAGGATACATTGTTTGACTTATGCGATAATAGAGATTTAGGTCTAAAAATAGAGTCCTAACGGTGTAACTAAGACCATCAAATCAATAACCCCTCCTAATAGACGACGATGTTAAAAAATTAAGTTGACAAGAAGAATCGATAAACACGGTTTTATAACGGTTTTGAACATGAGACTTATTACCAAGACTTTTATACGCCCCCTAACGGAAGGGCCTTATTATCTTTGGTTTACCTCCATCTTTTATTCAACTTCGCCATGAAGCTTTTATTATGACTTCGGTCTTGCCTTGCCTTTTATTATCCGCCTCATCGGTGGTTTTATTAGCCAAAGACGTATATCCTCACGCTAAGGCGAATTTTGGATCTTTAAAGCTTCGAAGATTAAGGCTTGATTCACTTTCAATTTTGCATAGATTTTTCGGCCTTGTGAGGCTTCAAATTGTTTGCTTGATTTAGGTGAGCACTTGAAATCTTATTATTGGGTGAAGCTTTCGATTATTGGGGTGCCAATACTTCAAAACCGTGACGCTGGCGATACCTTAATGTCTTCCCAATTTAATTACACGGAAGCTACTAGAAAAGACTAGAAACCCAACAATCCCAACTAAACCGCTAAGTCAATATTTATTAAGCAAAAAATATTTACATGCGAAGGGAGAATAAGCAAACAACGAGAACACATGAGTTTTTGAAAGAATATGAGTACTCTACGTTTAGCATAGTAACTTATAATTAACTCTATCATTTCTCGTCCTCATTTAAGAGACTTAGCCTAATGTGTAGTTAAGGAATCAAAGCTAAGTGCTCAACACGCACGGTCGAGTCAAAAATTACTCTTATTCTCGCCATCGGAAAATCTACATTCGTATCTTCAAACACTTATAAAACATGAGAAAAATTTAAAATTTGGCCATTTTTAGCCTTATTTTGCAAGAAAACGATAAACAAAACGATAAACTTTGGAAAGCGTGAAGGTTTGGCAAGGCAAGTATCTATTCACCCCCCATACTAAAGTTAAACATTGTCCTCAATGTTTCGAGTCTAGGGGTGCAAACACCCCCATACTAGAGACGTAGTCGAATGCCTAATCTAGCATGGAAAGGGTGTAACCATTAAGTAAAAGCCGTTTATGAAGTGTGCTAAAAACCTAAGGTTAGAACATCAAAAGGATATATCATGGATATTGAGAAATGTCTCCAATAGCAAACGATCGAGTGCTCTCATAGAACGAACACGAGAGGCTCCAATCTTGAAGATCATGATCTAAAAACCACATATCACAAACAACCACGGAACAAAGGTTGGAAGGGCACAAATCCCCACACGTAAGCTACATTAGGCTAAGAAAGCGATAATATGTACATAAGATAAGCATGGGACTCCCCCACGAGGCTCCTCGTTTTTGATTACCGAGTCATGAGCTCGACTCGATCCCCTCAATACTAATTATCATTGGGGAAGGTGACTTGGTCGAGGTAGTTCAAGGATGGAACTTCCCCACCAAAGTAGTGCTTCAACCTATGTCCATTCACCTTGAAGTTAGGACCATCATCTTGAGCTAGCTCGATGGTCCCATACGGAAACACTTGAGTCACGGTGAATGGACCGGACCAACGGGATTTCAATTTACCGGAAAATATTTTCAATCTTGAATTAAAAAGTAAAACTTGATCCCCAATGTTAAAAACCCGGTTTTTAATTTTTGAATCATGCAACTTTTTAGTTTTCTCTTTGTAAATCAATGAATTTTTATAAGCAATGTCTCTCAATTCATCCAATTCATTTAGTTGCATTTTCCGGTGTTTTCCCACGGTCTCCATGTCATCATTACAATGCTTTAGGGCCCAATAAGCCTTGTGTTCTAACTCGATAGGCAAATGACAATTCTTTCCATACACAAGCTTATAGGGAGTGCACCCAATGGGTGTCTTATGAGCGGTCCTAAAGGCCCATAAAGCATCGTCTAACTTATCCGACCAAGATTGTCGGTTTTCCCCCACGGATCTCTCCAAGATCCTCTTCAATGCTCGGTTTGAAACCTCGACTTGCCCACTCGTTTGTGGGTGATAAGCCGTAGAAAGACGATGTGTAACCCCATATTTCCTTAAGACTCTTTCGAATTGGTCATTACAAAAATGGGTTCCACGATCGCTTATGATCGCACGAGGGGTTCCAAACCTAGCAAACAAACTTTTCAAGAACTTAACTACCACACGAGCATCATTAGTGGGCAAGGCCTTCGCCTCCACCCACTTAGATAGGTAGTCAACCGCAACAAGGATGTACTTATTACCACGAGATGATGGGAACGGCCCCATAAAGTCTATACCCCAAACGTCAAAGATCTCACATACTTGAATGATATTTTGTGGCATTTCATCTTTTTGTGAGGCTTTTCCTTGTCGTTGGCATGCATCACAAGACTTCACAAGGATTTGTGCATCTCGGTAAATAGTAGGCCAAAAGAAGCCGGCATCAAACACCTTCTTAGCCGTGAGATTAGCACCGTGGTGACCACCCGTGGGTCCCTCATGGCAAGCTCTAAGGATGTTAGAAGCTTCGGTGCCAAAAACACAACGTCGGATGATTTGATCCGCACAAGTTCGAAACAAGTAAGGGTCGTTCCAAAAATAGAACTTGACATCACGAAAGAATTTTCGTTTTTCTTGAGTTGTCATACCCTTAACGATGAAGTTACCCGCATGGTAATTTGCAAAATCCGCAAACCATGGGGTAGAAGAATCAAGCTTAGAATTCACTACACCAAGTGTCTCGAGCGGAAATGTTTCGGTGATTTCCTTGGGCTCGTAAACACTCTGGTGAGGATCTTCCAAACGAGAGAGATGATCGGCCGCTAGATTCTCGGCTCCTTTTTTGTCAACAATGGTGTGATCAAATTCTTGAAGGAGGAGAATCCAACGAAGTAATCTCGGGTTTGCATCTTGTTTAGCCATGAGATACTTGATAGCCGAATGGTCCGTATACACTATGCATTTCGTCAAGACGAGGTAAGGTCGGAATTTCTCAAATGCATACACCACGGCAAGGAACTCCTTTTCCGTTGTAGTGTATTTAAGTTGTGCCTCGGTCATCGTCTTGCTAGCATAGTGGATAGGCAAGAAGCGCTTTTCATGACGTTGCCCCAAAACGGCCCCAATAGCGTAATCACTTGCATCACACATAAGTTCAAAGGGGAGGTTCCAATTTGGAGCAACAAGAATGGGAGCTTCGGTAAGTTTCCTCTTAAGGATCTCAAAGGCTCGTACACAATCTTCGTCAAAGACAAAACGTGCTTCTTTTTCAAGAAGATGTGTAATGGGTCGAGAAATCTTCGAGAAATCCTTGATGAATCGTCGATAAAAGCCCGCGTGGCCTAGGAAACTCCTAACTCCCTTGACGGTTTTGGGATGAGGTAATTTGGCGATGACGTCTACCTTAGCTTGATCTACCTCAATCCCCGCTTTCGAGACCTTGTGCCCTAAGACGATTCCACTCTTAACCATAAAATGACACTTTTCCCAATTGAGCACAAGGTTGGTTTCCTCACAACGTTTTAACATTCTCTCAAGGTTCGACAAACACGAAGTAAAGGAATCACCAAACACGGAAAAGTCATCCATGAAGACTTCCATCGTCTTCTCGATCATATCATGAAAAATAGCCATCATGCATCGTTGAAAAGTTCCCGGTGCATTACAAAGTCCGAACGGCATTCTACGATAGGCAAACGTTCCATATGGACACGTAAACGTAGTTTTTTCTTGATCACGAGGATCGATGGGAATTTGGAAGTAACCGGAAAAACCATCTAAAAAGCAATAGAAATCGTTTCCCGCAAGACGCTCCAACATTTGGTCCATGAAGGGCAAGGGAAAATGGTCTTTTCGAGTGGCTTCATTCAACTTTCGATAGTCAATGCACACTCTCCATCCGGTCACGAGTCTAGTGGGAATCAACTCGTTGGCATCGTTTGGCACAACGGTCATCCCTCCCTTTTTAGGGACACAATGGATAGGACTCACCCAAGGGCTATCGGAAATAGGGTAAATCATTCCCGCGTCAAGGAGTTTAAGGACCTCCTTTTTGATGACGTCGTGAATTTTGGGGTTCACCCTCCTTTGACTTTGGATTGTTGGCTTGAAATCCTCCTCCATTAAGATTTTATGGGTACAAAACTTGGGATCGATCCCCTTAATGTCGGATAACTTCCACGCAATCACCCCTTTGTGATCCTTAAGAACATCGACAAGTGCGGTTTTTTCATCATTCGAAAGTTCCTTCGCAATAATAACCGACAACTTGTCGTCCTCCTCCAAATAGACATATTCGAGGTGAGGAGGTAAATCTTTCAACTCGAGAATAGGTGGTTCCTCAAGTGAAGATTTGGGATCGATACTCATAACCTCCTCGGGTGGAGGAAATGGGAAATCGTTAAGAAAATCCTTGATAATCGAGAAGTCCTCATCGTTGTCGAGGTCTTCGTCACAAGTACGTGGAACATTGCATTCTTCCAACGTAAAACCACCACCTTAAAAAGGAGTGAAGGTTGGTGTCAAATTATCAAGAATTGGATCCAACATAGTGGGATTGCCACTAGTTTCTTCATCACCAAAACCTAGAACTTCTTGTGAAAATTCCTCGCAAACCACGTCAATCATATCAACGAGGTTTATGGTTGCAACGGAATAAACATGAGAAATTTGAGAGTTTTGAGTTGCGTTTATAACAAGTTCCTCGTCGTTGAAACGTAAGGTGATCTTTCTAGCATGCACATCGATCAAAGCCATAGACGTATCTAAAAACGAACGACCTAAAATAAGAGGAACTTGAGGATCCGTGGGGATGTCAACAACAATGAAGTCTACGGGATAGTAGAAATTCCCCACTTTTACAAAAACGTCTTCCGCCAAACCACATGCGGGAATTGTGGAATGGTCGGCCAACTCGATAGACATTAGTGAAGGAGTAAGATTAGGAAGATTGAGCGACTTGAAGATTGCAAGTGGCATCAAGTTAATGCTAGCACCAAGATCGGCCAAGGCGAAGCATTCTTCCATGTCTTGGATTGCACAAGGGATCAAAAATTTACCGGGATCACCGACTTTTTGAGGTATGCGATTAAGATAAACCGACGAACAACTAGACAATTGGTGCAATTTCTCCTTGTTGTTCAACATACTCTTAAAGTTAGCGGCAAATCGAGGCATCATGACCAAGGCATCGGCGAAACTCACATTAAGGTGCAAATCACGAAACATTTTCATAAAAAGCTCAAATTGGTAATTGTCGCGCTCTTGACGTTTCTCCTTCCTAAGTCTCGATGGATAGGGCAAAGGTGGTGTGGGTTGAGGCATAGTAGGCATAGCCTTTGGAATCTCGGGTTCCAACGATGGTAATGGGTCAACCGTAGGTGTGGTATGAGCGGTACTTCGTGGGATTGGAACATGCTCCTTTTGGACCACCACCTCGGGTTCTTCCTCAATTGCTTCCTCCGTAGGAGCAATTGGTTGAGGAATCGGCTCCTTAAGTATCTTACCACTACGTGTGGTAATCACTTTCATCTCACCCTTAGGGTTGGATATTGTGTTACTAGGAAGACCACTTGACGACGGTTTACACATTATTGCCTCAAACATAGACGAGATTTTATCTTCAAAATTAGATTGCCTCAATACGGCTTCGGTTTGCCTTTTCTCGGCCTTAAGCATCTCTTGTTTAATCTCATGTTGCCCTTGTTCCATTTTTTGTTGGTTTTGTTGCAACCTAGTGACATTTCCTTCCATCTTGTTGGTGTGGATTTTAAGTTCATTAGCTAACTCATTTTTCAACTCTTTCTTCAAGTCGTTTTTGAACTCGGATCTTAGGCTAATTATTTCTCTTTGAATGTTGTCAAACCTAGCATCATTACCACTAGCATATTCAACAAACTCACTTGGAAGATCTTTCAACGTTTGCAAACTCTTGTTGTTATTTTGAAAATCATTTTTGTTTGAAACTTGATTATTAGCCCCTTGATTCCCATAGTTTCCCTTGTTATAATTGTTCTTAAAACCAACTTGATTGTTGCGATAGTTGTTAGCATTTTGATTTGATCCAAAACCCGGTGGAGTCATTTGATTAGAGCGGGAAACTTGACCGTTTTGGTTGTAATTTCCCGTGGCCGCAAAGGCACTCGAAGTGTTACCACCGTTGGTAATGCACTCGGAGAAATCATGACCTACACCACAATACATGCAAGAAACCTCAACCGCTTTAACCGTAGCGGGAGCACTTGGTTCACCAACTTTAAACTCAATCAAAAGTCCTTTCAACTTATCAAAAATCTTGTTTTCCAAGTTCGCCTCAATTTGGCAAGCATCGATGGTATTAGACAAAGAAGGTGAAGCCGAAGACGAAGCCTTACGAACACTAGACGTGCTACGAGGACTATACACCTTAGATCTATTTTCAATAATCACCAAAGCTTCCTCAACCGTTTTACACAAAAAATTACCACCCGCGGCGGCATTCAAATAATCCCTTTCATGATCATTAAGTCCATTGTAAAACGTGTCAATTTGATGCAAATCGGAAAAACCGTGATGAGGACATTCATGTAACATTTCCTTAAACCTATTCCAAGCCGTTGAAAAACTTTCATTAAATTCTTGTGAAAACTTTGAAATCTCGTTTTTCAAGTGCGTAGTCTTAGAGGGCGGAAAAAATTGGTTCACAAACTTAGACACGAGATCCTTCCACGTCAATATAGAATTGGGTGGCTCTTTCTCTAACCAAATTTTTGCGGGCCCCGCTAAGGAATACGGAAAAAGCATCATCTTAATCGAGTCGTTGGACACATCCTTAAACTTGCAAGTAGCGGTAAGACGATTGAATTGGCGGATATGGTTGTGAGGATTGTCCTTCTCATCACCACGGAATTTGTTGTTTTGAATCATGGACAACAAACCCGTCTTAACCTCAAAATTCTCCGCAAGGATAGCGGGAATCACAATAGCCTCTCCATAACCCTCGGTGGGTGCTTGAAGTAACTCCATCATAGTTCGATTCGCCATGGTTGGTGCTTCTCTTACAATGGGTTCGTCAATAGGAGACTCCTCACTAGAATTGTTTGGAGTGATAGATTTGTTTTTTCGTTTACGAGCACGTCTTGCTTGATTTCGAGTTAGCATAAACGTCACGTACAACGAGGGGACGAGCAAAGAAGATTCTTTTTGGTGTTTTGTATTTTTTCAATTTTTTTTTATGGTTTTTTGATTGTATTAACTTTTTTTTTGGAACTTGGTGAAATGTATTAGGTAGACAAAAAGTCCACAAATCTCCTCACTAATCAAATCTCTTGATTAACGAAGCCTCAAGGAATGAAAACGAACACGTGGAGTGAACGCCTTCGATGACTTTAGAACGATGGTGGAACACCAAATCGTTCAAGAGGGTTTAATCAAATTGAAACCAAGAAAATATATATGATACTTAGTAATACTTTGGGCGGCAAAACCCTCGATTCACTCTCACAATCAAATACTCACAAGCAAGCGGGGAAACGAGGCGGCGCGAAGCACTTAAGAGCCTTTTTCCTTAGGATATATTTTATAATATCCGCCTTATACCCACCTTATAGTTTGTATTTTCAAGATTAAGCTTCACGAAAGTATTTATCTATTTTTGCCTTTTTCTTTGGTTTGAGATTCGAATACAATGATTGGGTAATGACCTCCCAAGTCAAGGTTGTGATTGCTCACGTATTTGGAGTACTTGTGTTTTTATTGTTCTACGTATACAATATAGTAATAATATTCACACAAAAACCGAAAAACGATAATACGTATTAGTAGAGTGCTATTAATACAAATACTAATTATGGTTAGTATAAAAACAACAATGCCAAATCAAAACACAACACGCCTCCCCGGCAGTGGCGCCAAAATGATGTTGAGATTTTGCTACCCTTTTAGGAAAAAGAAGCAACAAAGTAGGGCAAGTGAGCACGACGATTTAGGAAAACCGTGTGTGAATGACCCAATTAAGTTCGTTCTCAAGGAGGCTAGTATGTTATGTGTGTAATGATTTGGATTAATTTGTGATTATATTTGAGAAAAGAAAAATAGAGAAGGGATTAGAAGAGAATGACGGTTATCAAGACGGATTAAACTAATTCTAAAAAAAAGCGCACACGTAAAGTCGTAAAAACCACCAAAATTAAAATTAATTCCTAAAAATTCCTAAAAATCACCAAAAATCCCTAATAATGTTCTAAGAGTTTACAAAAAATCAAAACTTGCAAAAACCTTTTAATTAATTAGATAATGACTTTTTAATGCTAATTAAAGCCCTAAAAATCAAAATTAATTATCAAAAAGCCCTAAACAAGATTTTCAAGTTTGTAAACCTCAAAAATACTCTAATTAAGCTAAAAACTATTTTTCAAAATTTTAAAACAAATTAAAACTATTTTTAAATAATTAAAAACTCCTAAAATCAATTAAATCTTAAATTAATTATAACAAATAATCAAAAGACCTAAGAAATATTTGGAAAGTTGCAAAAATCCTAATTAAGTATTTAGAACCTAGGAAAAATATAAAAACCTAGAAAATCAGACTTTTAATTTTTAATAATAAAATAATATTAAAATAATATTAAAAATCCAAAAATTATAAAAAATCCTAAAACTTGCAAACTAGCTTAATTTAACCTAAATAACTCAGAAATGAAAGTGAAATTACCTAAATACCCCTATTGGGCCTAGAAAATGGGCCAAACCCAAAACAGTCCCTTATTGGGCTTGATTAAGGCCCAATAAGAAAAAGTGCTCAAAATAAGCTCAAAAAGCACAGGTTGACTCAAAATTTGATTTTAAACAACTTTTTCCAAAGGCCCAAAAGCTGAAAATGTGAAATAAGCTAACTTATAATAAGCAGCTTATTCTTAATGGGCTTTTTGGCCCATTAAGCTATAAGCTGATGCCATAAGCTAAAATTTAACACACAACCTTCTTTTGACCTAACAAAGACTTCTGTAAAAAGAAATTTCAAATAAGACCACTCAATAAGCCAGAAACAAGTCAACAACTTATTCACAAAACGACAAAATAGTCGTTTTTATGATCTAGACCACCTCAGAAGCTGATTCAAGTTGCAAAATGTTTCTTTTGACAAAACTAAGCTTAAAAACCAAAGAACTTTCAAATAAGCACACTCAATAAGCTGGAAAATCAAATAAGCACTTATCTTAAAAGTCAAACAAGTTGGTTTTCTAGTGAAAAGTCAAAGTCAAAGTCTGATAAGCTCCAGTTCACTTAAATGGGTCAAATAATGAAGATCTATTACAAAAAATAAGTTGTTGCAAGTCAGAATAAGCTAGAATAGCTTATTAATAAGCTGATGACAAAATTGCACTAGCAGGGGCTAGTTTTGGATGTTGAGCAGTGGGAACTTTTCCCACTGCTTGACTATTTTGACTTGTTGTCTTTAGTGACTTTTTCTTGGATTCAGTTTTCACAAAGGCACCCAATTGATCTTTGGATCAAAAGGAGTCAATAACAAGCAAAATAACACAATCACAAACAGCCAATTGATACAGTTTAATCAATTTATCACCAGATATTGCACAGACATGAACAATAAGCAATTTAGCATTCAAGATCAGTTTTAGCACAAATCAGCCAACCAAATTCAACCAAATGCACACACAAGCTATAATAAACTCCAATAAGCAAGTCTAAACAGGTTTCATGCACTGGTTCAAAGAATTAAGCAAGATCCAAGCTATGAAGGTTACTGATGAACACTACACAAGCAAATTTCTACTTTTGCTGATGTATTTGACACACAAGCCAATTTCAACACCTCAAATCTTTCAAACAGGTTATGTTAACTTTGTTTAAACCACTTTTATCCCTAAGCATGCATACACACTAAGTGTTCCCAAAATCCTAGGTCAAAACAAGCAGAAACAAGGTCTTAATAGCAGATTGATCAATTCAAGTGTTCAAACCCAAAAACTTGCAGCAAAACACTCTCAAACAAAGTTATAACAGATACAAAGCATAAACAACACTTTCCCTTAACACAAAATCAGATTACAAGCATAAATCAGTAGACCCAAACACCCCTTTAACTTTTTCAAATCAAGATTTTCAAAAGCAAAACAAGATTTCAGGCCAACCAAGCATCAATTAACACTCAAACAAGTCTAATAAACAGATTCAAGTAAGAACAAGCCACAAAATTCACAAGAACAACAGATTCATACAAATATCACCAAAAATCACAATTTATGCAGATTTGGAGATTAAGTAAGCAAACCTCATGGATGTACATCCACACCCACGAATTTTGAGCTTATGTGCTAGCAAGAACAAGCACAAGCTTCCACAAAAGCCTGCTAAGATTCAACAAGGGTTAAGCACAATAACATGTAAAATCAGAAACTTGGAAAAATCTTGATTAATGCAAACTTGTTACCCCACACTTGATTATCCCCAAGTTATAAGCCTCACCACACCTTAACCAACTCAGTTAGGATGCTATGATCAGCCCTATAGCCCAAGAATTCCAAGATTGGAACAAGACTTAGCAAAATATCAAGAAAGTGAGGAAAATATGCAAACTTGTGCACACTCCTCTTTTGAAAACAGGTTTTAAACTTCAAAAGCAGTAAACTAAGAACATAAACAACAGAATAAAGATGGCACTTGGTCTTTCTTCAAAGCACTTAACTCAAATTCATAAAACTGAAAAAGGATTTACAAGTGTTTGAACAAAGGAAAAACCAAAAGCAAACGTCTAATGAAGCACCCTAAGGCCTTTATATAGGCATACAAATGACTAAGGAACAGCTAAAAACTTAAAACCCTAGTGCTTGATCTTCCAAAAATGCCCTTGAGGTCTTTGTCTTCTTTGGAGAATCATGTGACTTTTCTTGTTGTGTAGTGGCAGCTGGCATGTGTGAGAGCATCCAATGGTGTATATGCAGCTTAGAAAGTAAGCATGTATCTCAAACGTTGGATTGCTGCCACTTTTTTGGCAGTATGCATGGGTGTGGAGCAGGGGAGTCACAAGGAGACAAATGGGGTGATGAGGTGTCCATGTTTAAGGTTGGGTTGTGTTTAGTATCCACTTAATCTTAAATCTGGAGGGGATGGCTGCTTAATTCTTGTTTAGTCAAAAATCCCCAAATCGTGTGAAGAACACCAAGAACAAGGTTTTAATCCGTTTGCATTTTTAAATAGGTGTTTAGCGCCAAGTTTAAACTAATCTGTTAGGATTAGTTTAATAAATAAATGTGAGTGGATGGTGAGGTGGAAGGAGGGAGCAATGTGATTGGTGGAGGGGTGGTAGTGGGGCACGTGTCACCCCACTACTGGTTAAGGTATCTATTGTGTCGCCCAGGTTTAACCCCTCACTTCTTTCCCTTTTGTCATTTCAATTTAAAAAGCTGTCAGCGCTCATTTAAGCTTTGTCAACTTTGGACTTTTTGCATTTTTGGCCCAATAACTTTTGTAAAGTGAATTCAGGGGTATTTCTTGCCATAATTGAATTCTTCAAGGGCTGGTTTGGTATTTTCTTCAAAGGTAATGGTCTTGACTTGTATGATTGTCATCTTGGAGGACTGAAATTGCCAAGTCTTGATAAATGAGGGACCATTTTTGCCAATTGTTGAAAGTTGAGGGTCCTTTTTGTAATTTTGGATTTTTCAAAGGACCAAACTTGTCATTTCTTGTACTTTGAAGGACTTCATGATGTATTTGACTTTGTGGATGATATTGGTTGACAATTTAGCTTTGTTGAGGGGCTAAACTTGCCAATTCTTCAAAGTTAAGGGCCCTTTTGGTAATTTTGACAAACTTTAGGGACCAAACTTGTAATTATGAGGATACAAGGGTATAAAGTGTCAATTATTCATAATTGGAGGACCCTTCTTCATAATTCTTCAAATCTTCAAGGGTTGATCTTGGGAAAGTCTTCACTAGGACTTGGTTCATTGTGCGGCTTCGTTTCCCGTGTTTGTTTTTGCATGATTCTTGTGATCTTTTGTCATTATCTCAATATCCGTACCTAAAATACACAAGCAACAAACACAAGCATATATTTGGGTATTTTGATGATATTTAATGCATTTTAAGCCCTATTTGGAAGATGAGACTATGTATAAAAGCAGTCTCATCAAGTAATCGAAAATATCTTTCTGTTTCCCGTGTTCTGCAAGTTTTCGGGTTTTTCAGGTTCTGAAGGAACAGTAGCAGAAGTAATTGGTGTCGGTTTCAGTTCAGATAATTAGGAATACTTGAGGTGTGTTTGGATTTAAGCCGGTTCAGCGCCGTGCTTCTCGTCATCAAAGGGCAGGCTTCAGATGAGCAGGTCAAGCTCATATTTCAATTTCCTGCAAATCTATCTAGTATAAATCTGATATATCTGTGATTAGCTATAGATTATACTTGCTAAGTGGTTAGGTTAATCTGTACAAGTTCGTAGTATTCGTTTAATTCTGTTGCAAATGCACTAATTTTGTTTGTTTTGATACAAGTTTATGAATTAGCTGATAATGAGTGTTTGGCCAGCTTATTTCAGTCTTAATTTGTCCAAACAGTAGGTGTAATAAGTTTGAGTGGTATTCCATAATAGCTGCGAGTATAGATTTTCACAGTAGTCATTTGAGATAATTAGTTTTTAAGGTTGAATACAAGTTGGTAGATTTCATAATGAAAAAGTATTAGTGGCTTTAGGCTTGAACAAGATAGTTGAAATCTTCCACTGTTGAACACCAATTGCATTTTATCTTGTCAGTTTTAGGAAATGTGATTGAGTGGATTTTGTAAAACAGTCAGTAGATTAACTTTTCTTTATGAATTCTTTGATGATAGACTGTTAAATGGCACTTAATAAATCATTCTAAAAGTTGTATTTTAGTTGTCATAGTTATGATAGCTTTTGATTTTTTTTATTTGCCTTTAAGGATATCAATGGATTGATACAGATTTGTTTCTTGTTAATTTTGATATAGAGTTTTATAGTGTACATGTTTAATACTACACTATTAATTTTTGTTACAGCCACTATTCCTAGCCTTTATGTTTAGATCCATTTATGTTTAGAATATTATCTCATTTCCTTGATTTGTGTGCATTTGTTTTTTTTAGCAGTTCGTATCCGTGACATTTCATTCATTTTATTTTAGTAGTGTAGACTTTATATAGTATGTAGTTTTAGTAATATAATATTAGTTTCTTTACTCGATTTTCGTGCTTTGTATATTTTACGTTTTAAATTCTCTATTACGATTTGTATCTTGTAGAAATAGAAATAAAAGTTTTTGCTAAATGTTTTTTTTGTAGACTAGTACGTATACGTAGTATAGATATTATTTTACATTTTTAGGAGTTTTATTTGTAAAAATTGTCAAGTAGCTTAGATTCCAAACAAGTTTTTACAACCAAGAACAATTAAGTCTTTGCTTGAATAGTTATATCAATTCGAATCGAGCTGAGAAGACAACTATACTAAAAAACGAAATATTAGTCTGCATCACTTTGTTTGTATCCAATCTTCTTCATAAACGCTGAGAATCTACCAAACCATGCACGGGGCGACTGTTTTAAACCATACAAAGCCCTTTTAAGTTTACATACTTTTCCTCTACAGTTTATACCAGGAGGAGGCTCTAAGTATACTTCTTCTTCCAAGTATCCGTTCAAGAACGCGTTTTTCACATCGTATTATTTCAAAGGTCAGTTTTCATTTGCAGCTATGGAGATTAAAATTCTGATCGTGTTCATTTTTGCTACCGGAGCAAAAGTATCTCCATAATCGATGCCATATTTCTGCGTGTATCCCTTAGCCACGAGGCTCACCTTATGCCGATCAATATTCCCATTAGAGTCCAATTTTACTGTAAAAATCCATCTACAACCCACTACTTTCTTTCCTTGAGGCAATGTCACGAGATCCCAGGTTTGATTTTTCATCAGTGCTTCAATTTCTTCCATTATTGCTTTCTTCCATCTTTTGTCTTTCATGGCTTCTTGTACGTCTCGTGGGATTAATACACTGGATAATCTTTCGATGGCAGCTACATGTGTTTTTGCTAGACGATGGTATGAAATGTAATGTCCGATTGGGTATTTTTCCTTGGCATTTAAATCAGCTCGGTATTGGGGCTTCGGAATCCCTCGCGTACTCCTAACAGGAAGCTCATATCCCTGATAAGTGAGTGGAACGAAATTCTGGGAATTTTTGGCCTCAGGCTCAACATTTTTGACACTTGCTCCAAGATCTTGGGTCTGGTCTTCTTCGTTACCCTGCATAACATCAAAAGTTTCGTGATTTGTTAGTTCAGGCCCATCACTTGTTGGTTCAGGCCCATCAATGTCGGATTCAATTTCAGTTTCAATTTCTCGACCAGATGAAGTTCCGTTGTGTGAATGGTCATTTTGATCATTTCCTTGCTGTTCGAAATTTTCCTCCATAACAAACTCGGTTATATCTTGGGAATTTACTTCTTCGTTCATCTCCCCCTGAAGTGAATTCTCACCTCCATGGAATTTTGTAGTTTCGTGAAACGACACATCACGAGACACATACACTTTCTTATCGAGCGGATTATAACATCTATAGCCTTTTTTCTGAGTTGCATATCCTATGAACATGCACTTTATTGCCCTTGGTTCGATTTTACCCATGTTTTGTTGGACATATGTGGTGCAACCAAATATTCTTGGTTCGAGTCCTAGGTTGATGGGTTGTTTCACAAGTTCCTGTAACTTTTGTAAAGGTGTAGAAAAATCCAGTACTCGAGATGACATCCTATTCATGAGATATGCAGCCGATCTAACGGCTTCTCCCCATAAATCTCGGGGTACATTCATGTCAAACAATGAAGCGCGTACAATTTCAAGTAATTGTCTATTCCGTCTTTCTGCCAGGCCATTTTGCTGGGGAGTTCGGGCACAGGAGGTTTGTTGTCGGATAGAGTTTTCTTGGCAAAACCGAGCCATCTCATGATTTATGTATTCACCACCATTATCCGATTGCAAAATCTGGATGTCTACTCTATATTCAGTCTTGATATGCTGGTAAAGTTCTTTAAAAGCAATCAGCACATCACTTTTATTTTTTAACAAGGCAACCCAAATGTCACACCCCACCATGGCGGAATATAGGGCGCGACGTATGGATATCATCACAACATGGCGTGTCTATAGAGATAACTATATGATATAAGAAATGTCATAAAAATGATGACACAAAGGTCATGACAATATCCCAACAAATGAAAGGGGTCTAGGTAAGTAAGTAACAGTCCTACTTCTTACCCAAGACAACAAATAACATACCAAAACAATCATATGTGTGCCACAGTATCACTTATTAAAATGAACAATCAAATAAAACTAAGAAGGAAACGGGGATTGTCCTTCTATATGCATTCCTAAGCTTCTCCAATCCTAGCCACTTATGTTCTCATGCTTAACCATAGTATCACCTGAAAGAGACACTAAAACACGTCAACATAAAGTTGGTGAGAGTCATAGGTTTAGACTCCAACGCTAAAACAGTTATAAGCTGTGAATATCAAACATCAACACAATAACATATGGACCATGTGCTACAATAATGTATTAACAACTAGCATTCAAGTTCAATTAATCAATACAATTCCAAGGCATCACGCCTTACCAACAAACACAATTACCAAGGCATCACGCCTTACCAACAACCATAATTACCAAGGCATCATGCCTTACCAAACACTATAATTTCCAAGGCATCACGCCTTACCAAACACTATGGTACCATAGGCGCCCATACACCTATGTACCCTTCCGATCCAAACCATACACATACAAGAACCACATAGCAGTTAAACACATACTGTACACACAAGTCCAATCTCAAACCTTAAAAACATACACAGCTTCAATTTATAAATAACTCCACACAGTGTCTCTTCCATCCCATCTGGAAGTCAAAAACAATAATAAACATGGGACTATGAACACTCACCTGATTGCTTCTTCACAAGTCCTCGCACTAGCAACAAGCTAACAAACCAAAAACACGCAATCAATACATGAACCAATCACTAAGATGGCTCATCAACCTATGATGGACATCTAGCCTATTCCCACATATTTACCTCATTGATAAGCTCTAATCACCCCATTACCCTTCCTTAACAAGTCCTTAACTTGGTTAAGTTTAATAACTAACCCGTTCATATTTTACCCAAAACAGTCCCAGTTTTTAGGTCTCAAAACATTAAGTCAAACGTCCACTTAAACATACCCATGGTTTCTGTAAAAGGAATATTCATACCCTTACATATGTTGGCTAACACCTCCCACTTTCCCTAACCTTAAAGCTACTGTTAAGGCCCCTATATACATATATCTACTTTTGTCATTCCAGATTTCCTGATTTTAAACGTACTAAAAGTTTTTTACGATTAAGGGGTCTTACCCTAAACCACAACCTTAGCCCAAGTGCAGATACTTACTAAAATATATAACCCATCTCTCACGTTCGTGAGAAGATCCCAATGCAACCCTAAGTACCCCTAACAACCCAAAACTTAAAAAGAAAACAGGCTGAATTTAAAACTGTTTTGACCTCCGACTGTTGTAACCTGTTTTTGACCCACTTTCCGTCCTCCAATTTAGTTCTCGTTTCTTGCATTGGAAAGCCACTTCAAATATCTTTCCAGTGGTACTTGGATCGTAAAATAAAAGTTTATAGAACTCCCGATATGATAAAAATAATTGACTCAAAATCTGCCCAGTTTTTAAAAACGGGTTTAAACAAATTGAACTAATTAATTACCCATAACCCCATCTAATACAAGCCCTAGATTATATGATCATCATATTATTATTATAACATCATTACATTACTGATTTTATATAAACCCTAACCCTAATTCATCATAAGAATGATTAAGAAATCATTAAAACAATTAAATTAAAAAGGGATTAAAGATTTTACCTTCGATTTATGAAAACAAAAAAAATATGAAGAACCCTAACTTTTGTGAAACCCACGAATTTAATTTGTCTCCAGGAGATAGATAATGAATTTTGGTTGTGTACAAAACAATATATAGGGTATGGGTGAATCCTAGTCCAACCCAAACCCCACTTTCCTTTTTTCCTCCTTCCCCTTTTCTTTTTGATCGTCCAACCGACCTACACCCCCTCATATTTCGTTTTTTTTTCTTTTTTATTATTAATATATGTATTAATAATGTTACCTTAATTTACCTTAATTTATTTCAGCTCCTAAAGCCTCCAAAACCTCAAAACCGTAAAACTAGTCAAATTTACGCGTTTTACCGAAAAAGACGTAAAATATACACTTTAAAAAAAAATCTCAAATTTTGAAATAAACTTTATAACTAAGTCCTAAATGACTTAAAACCATCCCGAAAAATATTCATATGACTAATTACCTTATCCGAGACCTCTAAAGCTAAACCGTAAATCCTAAAAAAAAAAAATACACTATTACTATAATACTTATACGTATACGTAACCACCAAAATATCACCATTTCATTTCATAGTCACTAATTGTGATCTCATGAACATGAATTAACCATTCCTCGATTTACTTATGAGTACTCTATACTCATAAACGATAATCACACCAACCTCGTTCACACAAAATAAACACGTAAGCACAAAAATCAAGTAGTCACACATAAAATAATCTAAAAGTAAGACCAAGTGACGAACCTCAAAACCACGGTTGTCACATCACTCCCTTCTAATAGAAATCTCGTCCCGAGATTTACTCCTTAGGATCAACACACAGACAACAAATCACACGAGGATACTTGTTCTAAATGAACTCCTCTCATTTCCACGTGAACTTCAGTTCAAGTTTCAAGATACCACATGTACAAACCAAAAATAATTAAACCCATTGATTGTTGGATTTTTGTACCCTTTAGGAAAAGGATGACAAAGTAGGGCAAGTGAGCACGACGATTTAGGAAAACCATGTGTGAATGACCCTAAAAGTGAGTTCGTTCTCGAGGAGGCTAGTGCGTTGTGTAATGAATTGATTTTGATTTGTGATTATATGATTGAAAAAGAAAGAAAGAAATGGGATTAGAAGAGAAAGACGGTTACGAAGACGGATTAAACTAAGACGAAAAAGGCGATCACGCAAAACCGTAAATAGTGTAAAATTTAAAATTTTAAACCTAAAAATTAATTAAAAGCTAAAACTAAGTCTAAAATAATATAACTAAGGATAAAAATCCAATAAAAATATTTTAAAACCTTTTATTAATTAAATATTCAATTTTAAATGCTAATTAAAGCCCTAAAATTAAATATAATTAATCAAAATGTCCAAAATATTATTTTATTGAACAAATAACTTACTTATATTATCTAAAGACTAAAAAGTATTTTTTCTAATTTTTAAAAACTATTTTTCTATTTTTAAATCATTAAAAACTATTTTAAAACTAAAATAATTATAAAAAATAATAAAATAATGCTAAAAATAATTTACCAATTTTAAAAATCCTATTTTACTCTAATGAACAGTAGAAAATTGAAAAAGTTTGAAAAATATAAAATTTACCACTAAAAGACAAAAGTAGTTTAATATAAAACCCTAATTAACTTAAATTAATTCTAAAAAATAATTAAAAGATGAACAGTAAAAACTTTTTTAACTAAAAATCTTAAAATGTTTTCTGAATCTATAAAAAATGTTTAAACTGAAAAATAAGTATTTTTGGCACTAAATGCCAAAAACAGAAATAATAAAAGTTAATTAAAAATGATATTTAATCTAATAAATACTAAATGAACAGTAAAATGAAAAATAATTAAACAGAAAAATCCTAAATAAAATAAGAAAAATAATGGAATTGGTTTCAAGTCTTAATTCACAAATTTGAGCACTAAAGACAAAATTATGAGAATCCTGATAGTGACATCTTGACAAGTTTTGTCTGCTAGTTGAGCAGTGGTAAAAATTGTGCTACCAGTGGGAAATTTGTTCCCACTACTAGTGTGAAAATTTGGTCAGGAGACCTTAGAGCTTAGGAAAGCTCTTATGATTGGATTTCTTTGGACAATTAGGCACCCCCACACCAATTGGGTTGTGGGGAGTCTGAGTAAACACAAAAAACAACCAATCACTTAGCAAAATCAAGCTCAAGTAGCCCACAAAGTTTCTGATGAAGCTTGTGGGTATCTGATGAACAGATGACCAAATTTCATGCACAAAAATGAGATTCAATGGCTTAAATCTCACACACAAGTCAACCAAACAGCATATAACCAATACACAATCCTTAAATCTACTAATCACTAGCAGCTTATCAAATTTGATGGCAAAATTCACACAAAATCAGACACAAGAGGCAGTTACTGATTTTAGCTAGTGAGCACCATTTTTTAGCATGCACAAGTGTTTAAAACTTTGCCAAACTGAAAGCCAGACTAGCATACAACCTATTAACACCCTAAAGAATGATTTTAACAGGTTTTAACCAAAGATGCAAAACTTATACCCTAGGTTAAACCCTTATCCAAACACCCTTTTAAGTTCTGAAAATGATTTTTAACAAAGCAAGTCCTAACAAAACTCAACCAACTGATTCCTAAACTATCTAAACATGCATACTAACCTTAAATAAGCAATATCCAATCAGTCAAACAAACACTTAACAACTTCTTCACAAATTTCAAGCAAAATCACAAATAACTGAAAATTTGAAAACAAAAAAAAAGGAAACAAGGGATTTACCTTGTTGGACCTACATCCAGGCCCAACAATGGCTGCTAGCCATCTCCTAACAGACCCGGGTCTGTGCTGAACTTTGGGCTTATGACTGAGCAAGAATAATGATGATGATATTGTTCTTGTTGTGATCCTACACAAACATAAACAACAAGGAAAATATTTCAAGTTGCAAGATGAACCAAAGGCTTTGTCAAAAGCTTTTGGACAGCTTCAACAGTAAGTATGAAGTAAAAAAAAGAAATAAGATTTTGATAAATCTTATAAAACTGAAAGTTTTGGAAAACAGGTTTAACCAATCCTTGAAACTTTTTCTAAAAACTTGAAACTTTTAAAAACTGGATGTAAATATTGCAGGAAGATAAAGGATATTACACTAAAACTTGTAGCTTAAAAATGGAACCCAACATTTGCAATTTAGTAAAAATAAACTTTAAATATTCATTAATTTTAAAAAAATACAAATGTAGGAACAAAGAATGCCACAGGTCGACACTTCTTAATATACTAACAAGGAGTACATTCTAGAATCTAAAACAAAGCAGAAAACCTAACAAGTAATCTTCCCAAAGTGCCCTTGGAATTTTGACTGAAAAATGGTCAAATGCAGCTCCATGTGATGCCAGTTATATAAAGATGATCTTGGACCCTTCATTTGTGCTTGGGGAACAAGTAGAATGCTTTGGTTCGTTGATGGACTGGCTCAGTTTGTTTGCTTGTAAAAAAGTGGGGCAGGGGAAGATGGGTTTGTCGCATGGGGTGAGATTGTGACGTTTTTGGGAGGTGGGTTGTGTTGAGGGGGACCTTAATCACCATTCTGGAAATTATCATACCAAAACCCTTTGATTAGGGGTATAATCGGATTAGGGTTTATGTTAGGATGAAGGTTGAATAGTTATGGTTTGATGTAGGATTAGGGTTAATTTAATTCAAAAACATGTTTACCCCCACTTTTTAAACTGATTAAATAAATCAGTTGTAAGAAAGATAGTGGATGTTGACGTGGATGGAGTGGTGAGGTGGTGGGAGATGATTGGAGGTGAGGGGTGATGTGGCTGAATGATTGGTGGTGAGTACTTGTGTTGTTTGGCAATAATAGCCCCTCAAGTCCCCATTTGTCTTCACTTTGTAATAAACAGCAAATAATTCCATTCCTTTGAAAAACAACTTTGGGAAGTTGGCAGTTTTGGCACAACAAGTTTTCAAACTTGTTTCAAGGACTTGAAATGTAATTTCTTCAATCTTCAAGGACTGTTAGTGACATGTCTTCATACTTCAAGGTGTTGACTTGTTTGTTGACTTCTTGGAGGACCAATATCGGCAACTTAGTTTTGTTGAGGGACTAAATTTGCCAATTCTTCATAGTTAAGGGTCCTTTTTGTGATTTTGACAAACTTTAGGGACCAAACTTGTAATTATGAAGATACAAGGGTATAAAGTGTCAATTCTTCCATATTGGAGGACCCTTCTTCATAATTCTTCAAATCTTCAAGGGTTTTCTTGGAAAATTCTTCATTAGGGCTTGGTTCATCGTGCGGCTTCGTTTCCCGTGTTCGTTTTTGACTGATTCTTGTGATTTTTTTTGTCATTTTCTCAATATCCGTACCTAAAATACACAAGCAACAAGCACAAGCATATATTTGGGTATTTTGGTGATATTTAATGCATTTAAGCCCTATTTGGACGATGAGACTATGTATAAAAGCAGTCTCATCACTCCCCCATACTAAACCATTGCCGTGCCCTCACGCAATGCTAGAATAAAGTATCTTAGCACCTCCAAAATTCATTTTTATTCACTTTATTGAATGATAAACTAGCTACACTACTACTATTAGTACTACTTGCGTTTTAGACATAATGTATGATTTTCATCGCAAAATGGGACGTTTAGGTTCATAGAATAAGAACACGTGAATGCTTCGTTAGAAATAATTTCATCGTCCTCGATTTTCACTCCAATTCCATGCCAAGCGTGCTACGAGATCATTGTCATTATAAGTTAGTAATGCTAACACTACTCATATGCCCTAATCACGTACTTATCCTCCCATTATTCCTAAGTTGTATCTCTTATATTTTATTTTGTCTTGAATGTTTCACGAGGATACATTGTTGACTTATGCGATAATAGAGATTTAGGTCTAAAAATAGAGTCCTAACGGTGTAACTAAGACCATCAAATCAATAACCCCTCCTAATAGACAACGATGTCAAAAAATTAAGTTGACAAGAAGAATCGATAAACACGGTTTTATAACGGTTTTGAACATGAGACTTATTACCAAGACTTTTATACGCCCCCTAACGGAAGGGCCTTATTATCTTTGGTTTACCTCCATCTTTTATTCAACTTCGCCATGAAGCTTTTATTATGACTTCGGTCTTGCCTTGCCTTTTATTATCCGCCTCATCGGTGGTTTTATTAGCCAAAGACGTATATCCTCACGCTAAAGCGAATTTTGGATCTTTAAAGCTTCGAAGATTAAGGCTTGATTCACTTTCAATTTTTTGCATAGATTTTAGGCCTTGTGGGGCTTCAAATTGTTTGCTAGATTTAGGTGAGCACTTGAAATCTTATTATTGGGTGAAGCTTTCGATTATTAGGGTGCCAATACTTCAAAACCGTGACGCTGGCGATACCTTAATGTCTTCCCAATTTAATTACACGGAAGCTACTAGAAAAGACTAGAAACCCAACAATCCTAACTAAACCGCTAAGTCAATATTTATTAAGCAAAAAATATTTACAAGCGAAGGGAGAATAAGCAAACAACGAGAACACATAAGTTTTTGAAAGAATACGAGTACTCTACGTTTAGCATAGTAACTTATAATTAACTCTATCATTTCTCGTCCTCATTTAAGAGACTTAGCCTAATGTGTATTTAAGGAATCAAAGCTAAGTGCTCAACATGCACAGTCGAGTAAAAAATTACTCTTATTCTCGCCATCGAAAAACCTACATTCGTGTCTTCAAACACTTATAAAACATAAAAAAAAAAAAAATTTAAAATTTAGCCATTTTTAGCCTTATTTTGCAACAAAAACGATAAACAAAAAGATAAACTTTGGAAAGCGTGAAGGTTTGGCAAGGCAAGTATCTATTCATCCCCCCATAGTAAATTTAAACATTGTCCTCAATGTTTCGAGTCTAGGGGTGCAAACACCCCCATACTAGAGACGTAGTCGAATGCCTAATCTAGCATGGAAAGGGTGTAACCAATAAATTAATAACCGTTTATGAAGTGTGCTAAAAACCTAAGGTTAGAACAATCAAGGATATATCATGGACATTGAGAAAGTCTTCAAAGCAAACGATCGAGTGCTCCCATAAAACGAACACGAGAGGCTCCAATCGTGAAGATCGTGATCATCTAAAGTTCACAATTCACAAACAACCACGGAACAAAGGTTGGAAGGGCACAAATCCCCACACGTTAACTACATTAGAAAGCGATAATATGTACATAGGATAAGCATGGGACTCCCCCACGAGGCTCCTCGTTTTTGATTACCGAGTCATGAGCTCGACTCGATCCCCTTAATACTAATTAACTTTGGGGAAAGTGATTTGGTCGAGGTAGTTCAAGGATGGAACTTCCCCGCCAAAGTAGTGCTTCAACCTATGTCCATTCATCTTGAAGTTAGGACCATCATCTTGATCTAGCTCGATGGTCCCATACGGAAACACTTGAGTCACGGTGAATGGACCGGACCAACGGGATTTCAACTTACCGGAAAAGATTTTCAATCTTGAATTAAAAAGCAAAACTTGATCCCCAATTTTAAAAACCCGGTTTTTAATTTTAGAATCATGCAACTTTTTAGTTTTTTCCTTATAAATTAATGAATTTTCATAAGCAATGTCTCTAAATTCATCCAATTCATTTAATTGCATTTTCTGGTGTTTTCCCGCGGTCTCCATATCATCATTACAATGCTTTAGGGCCCAATAAGCCTTGTGTTCTAACTCGATAGGCAAATGACAATTCTTTCCATACACAAGCTTATAGGGAGTGCACCCAATGGGCGTCTTATGAGCGGTCCTAAAGGCCCATAAAGCATCGTCCAACTTATCCGACCAAGTTTGTCGGTTTTCCCCAACGGATCTCTCCAAGATCCTCTTCAACGCTCGGTTTGAAACCTCGTCTTGCCCACTCGTTTGTGGGTGATAAGCCGTAGAAAGCCGATGTGTAACCCCATATTTCCTTAGAACCCTTTCGAATTGGTCGTTACAAAAATGGGTTCCACGATCGCTTATGATAGCACGAGGGGTTCCAAACCGAGAAAACAAGCTTTTCAAAAACTTGACTACCACACGAGCATCATTGGTGGGCAAGGCCTTGGCCTCCACCCACTTAGATAGGTAGTCAACCGCAACAAGGATGTACTTATTACCACGAGATGATGGGAACGGCCCCATAAAGTCTATACCCCAAACGTCAAAGATCTCACACACTTGGATGATATTTTGTGGCATTCCATCTTTTTGTGAGGCTTTTCCTTGTCGTTGGCATGCATCACACGACTTCACAAGATCTTGTGCATCTCGGTAAATAGTAGGCCAAAAGAAGCCGGCATCAAACACCTTCTTAGCCGTGAGATTAGCACCGTGGTGACCACCCGTGGGTCCCTCGTGACAAGCTCTAAGGATGTTAGAAGCTTTGGTACCAAATACACAACGTCGGATGATTTGATCCGCACAAGTTCGAAACAAGTAAAGGTCGTTCCAAAAGTAGAACTTGACGTCACGAAAGAATTTTCGTTTTTCTTGAGTCGTCATACCCTTAATGATGAAGTTACCCGCATGGTAATTTGCAAAATCCGCAAACCATGGGGTGGAAGGATCAAGCTTAGAATTCACTACACCAAGTGTCTCGAGCGGAAATGTTTCGGTGATTTCCTTAGGCTCGTAAACACTTTGGTGAGGATCTTCCAAACGAGAAAGATGATCGGCCGCTAGATTCTCGGCTCCTTTTTTGTCAACAATGGTGTGATCAAATTCTTGAAGGAGGAGAATCCAACGAAGTAATCTAGGCTTAGCATCTTGCTTTGCCATAAGATACTTAATAGCCGAATGGTCCGTATACACTATGCATTTTGTCAAGACGAGATAAGGTCGGAACTTCTCAAATGCATACACCACGACAAGGAACTCCTTTTCCGTTGTAGTGTATTTTAGTTGAGCCTCGGTCATCGTTTTGCTAGCATAGTGAATAGGCAAGAAGTGCTTATCATGACGTTGCCCCAAAACTGCCCCAATAGCGTAATCACTAGCATCACACATGAGTTCAAAGGGGAGGTTCCAATTGGGAGCAAAAAGAATGGGAGCTTCGGTAAGTTTCCTCTTAAGGATTTCAAAGGCTCGTACACAATCTTCGTCAAAGACAAAACGTGCCTCTTTTTCAAGAAGATGTGTAATGGGTCGAGAGATCTTTGAAAAATCCTTGATGAATCGACGATAAAAGCCCGCGTGGCCTAGGAAACTCCTAACTCCCTTAACGGTTTTGGGATGAGGTAATTTGGCGATGACATCTACCTTAGCTTGATCTACCTCTATCCCCGCTTTCGAGACCTTGTGCCCTAAGACGATTCCACTCCTAACCATAAAATGACACTTTTCCCAATTGAGCACAAGGTTGGTTTCCTCACATCGTTTTAACATTCTCTCAAGGTTCGACAAACACGAAGTGAACGAATTACCAAACACGGAAAAGTCATCCATGAAGACTTCCATCGTCTTCTCGATCATATCATGAAAAATAGCCATCATGCACCTTTGAAAGGTTCCCGGTGCATTACAAAGTCCGAATGGCATTCTACGATAGGCAAACGTTCCATATGGACACGTAAACGTAGTTTTTTCTTGATCACGAGGATCGATTGGAATTTGGAAGTAACCGGAAAAACCATCTAAAAAGCAATAGAAATCGTTTCCCGCAAGACGCTCCAACATTTGGTCCATGAAGGGCAAGGGAAAATGGTCTTTTCGAGTGGCTTCATTCAACTTTCGATAGTCAATGCACACTCTCCATCCGGTCACGAGTCTAGTGGGAATCAACTCGTTGGCATCGTTTGGCACAACGGTCATCCCTCTCTTTTTAGGGACACAATGAATAGGACTCACCCAAGGGCTATCGGAAATAGGGTAAATCATTCCCGCGCAAGGAGTTTAAGGACCTCCTTTTTGATGACATCGTGAATTTTAGGGTTCACCCTCCTTTGACTTGGGATCGTGGGCTTGAAATCCTCCTCCATTAAGATTTTGTGGGTACAAAACTTGGGATCGATTCCCTTAATGTCGGATAACTTCCACGCAATTGCCCCTTTGTGGTCCTTTAGAACATCGACAAGTGCGGTTTTTTCATCATTTGAAAGTTCCTTCGCAATAATAACCGGCAACTTGTCGTCCTCCTCCAAATAGACATATTCGAGGTGAGGAGGTAAATCTTTCAACTCAAGGATAGGTGGTTCCTCAAGTGAAGATTTGGGCTCGATACTCATAACCTCCTCGGGTGGAGGAAATGGGAAATCGTTAAGAAAATCCTTGATAATCGAGAAGTCCTCATCGTTGTCGAGGTCTTCGTCACAAGTACGTGGAACATTGCATTCTTCCAACGTAAAACCACCACCTTCAAATGGAGTGAAGGTTGGTGTCGAATTATCAAGAATTGGATCTAACATAGTGGGATTGCCACTAGTTTCTTCATCACCAAACCCTAAAACTTCTTGTGAAAATTCCTCGCAAACCACGTCGATCATATAAACGAGGTTTATGGTAGCAACGGAATAAACATGAGAAAGTTGAGAATTTTGAGTTGCGTTTATAACAAGTTCCTCATCGTTGAAACGTAAGGTGATCTTTCTAGCATGAACATCAATCAAAGCCATAGACGTATCTAAAAACGAACGACCTAAAATGAGAGGAACTTGAGGATCCGTGGGGATATCAACAACGATAAAGTCTACGGGATAGTAGAACTTCCCCACTTTCACAAAAACGTCTTCCGCCAAACCACATGCACGAATTGTGGAATGGTCGGCCATCTCGATAGACATTAGTGAAGGAGTAAGATTAGGAAGATTGAGCGACTTGAAGATTGCAAGTGGCATCAAATTAATGCTAGCACCAAGATCGGCCAAGGCATAGCATTCTTCCATATCTTGAATTGCACAAGGGATCAAAAACTTGCCGGGATCACCGACTTTTTGAGGTATGCGATTAAGATAAACCGACGAACAACTAGACAATTGATGAAATTTCTCCTTGTTGTTCAACATACTCTTAAAGTTAGCGGCAAATCGAGGCATCATGACCAAAGCATCGGCGAAACTCACATTAAGGTGCAACTCACGAAACATTTTCATAAAAAGCTCAAATTGGTAGTTGTCGCGCTCTTGTCGTTTCTCCTTTCTAAGTCTCGATGGGTAAGGCAAGGGTGGTGTGGGTTGGGGCATAGGCATAGCCTTTGGAATCTCGGGTTCCAATGTGGGTAAAGGGTCGACCGTAGGTGTGGCATGAGCGGTACTTTGTGGGCTTGAGATATGCTCCTTTTTGACCACCACCTCGGGTTCTTCCTCAATTTCCTCCACCATTGGAGCAATTGGTTGAGGAGTCGGTTCTTTAAGTGTCTTACCACTTCGTGTGGTAATCACTTTCATCTCTCCCTTCGGGTTTGAAACGGTGTTACTAGGCAAACTACCCGAAGTAGAGGCTTTGTTCCCCATGACGGCTTCTAAAATGGCATTAAGCTTAGCATCTTGACTATTAAACTTAACATCTTGACTAGCGGCTTTTGGGTCAATTCTTTGTTCAAGCCTAGCATGACTTTGTTCAATTTTATTGTTTTGACCTCTAATTTGATTAGCAAAATCATTTTTCAACTCATTTCTCATGTTAAGATTTTCCTTCACAAAATTAGCTAACTCCTTGGTGTTTTTAGCCGTGTCCCTAGCTTGACTAGCCAATTGCTCTTGTATATTTTCCAAAATCTTATCATTTGCCGTAGCGTAATTCAAAAATTCCATTGGAAGTTCTTTAGTGTAAACATTTTGAAGACCTTCACTCGTGTTTTGAAAATTACGGTTTTGGTTTTGATTTTGCAATTGGCTACTACTTCCTTGATTCCCATAGTTGTTATTACCCTTGTAATAGTTCCTTTGATTGTTTTGATAACCAACTTGATTGTTTCGATAATTGTTAGCATTTTGATTTGGTGGAAAACCCGGTGGAGTCAATTGATTAGTGCGGGGAACTTGACCGTTTTGGTTATAAGTTCCCGCGGCCGCGAAGGCACTCGAAGTGTTACCACCGTTGGTAATGCACTCGGAATAATCGTGAGCTCCACCACAATATATACAAGAAACCTCAACCGCTTTAGCCGTAGCGGGAGTGGGTTGTTCACCAACTTTAAACTCAATTAACAATCCCTTAAGCTTATCGAAAATCTTGTTCTCCAAATTAGCCTCGATTTGGCAAGCATCAACGGTGTGTGACAATGAAGGCGAAGGCGAAGACGAAGTCTTACGAACACTCGACGTGCTACGAGGACTATAGACCTTAGACCTATTCTCAATGATTAACAATGCTTCCTCGACCGTTTTACACAAAACATTACCACCCGCGGCTGCATTAAGATAATCACGCTCATGATCGTTCAAGCCATTGTAAAACGTGTCAATTTGATGCAAGTCGGAAAAACCATGATGAGGACATTCGTGCAACATTTCTTTAAACCTATTCCAAGCCGTCGAAAAACTCTCATTATACTCTTGTCAAAACCTTGAAATCTCGTTTTTCAAATGCGTAGTCTTAGAGGGCGGAAAAAATTGGTTCACGAATTTTGAAACGAGATCCTTCCACGTCAATATAGAATTGGGTGGCTCTTTCTCTAACCAAATTTTTGCGGGCCCCGCTAGGGAATATGGAAAAAGCATCATCTTAATCGAGTCGTTAGAGACGTCCTTAAACTTGCAAGTGGCGGTAAGACGATTAAATTGGCGAATGTGGTTATGAGGGTTGTCCTTTTCGTCACCTCGAAACTTGTTGTTTTGAATCATGGACAACAAACCCGTCTTAACCTCAAAATTCTCCGCAAGGATAGCGGGAATCACAATCGCTTCTCCATAACCCTCGGTGGGTGCTTGAAGCAACTCCATCATAGTTCGATTAGCCATGGGTGCTTCTTTCACTATAATGGGTTCGTCAATAGGAGACTCCTCACTAGAAGGAGTGGTTGATTTGTTTCTTCGTTTACGAGCACGTGTTGCTTTGGAGCGAGTTTGCATAAACGTCACGTACAACGAGAGGGTGAGCAAAGAAAATTCTTTTTGGTGTTTTTACTTTTTCAAATTTTTTGTGGTTTTTGATTGTTTTTACTTTTTTTTGGATTTTTGGAATGTATTAGGTAGACACAAATCTACAAATCTCCTCCTTAATCAAATCTCTCGATTAAAGAAGCCTCAAGGAATGAAAACGATCACGTGAAGTGAACGCCTTCGATGACTTTAGAACGATGGTGGAACACCAAATCGTTCAAGAGGGTTTAATCAATGAAACCAAGAAAATATATATGATACTTAAGTAATACTTTGGGCGGCAAAACCCTCGATTAGCTTTCAATCTCAAAATACGCACAAGCAAGCGGAGGAAACGAGGCGGCGCGAAGCACTTAAGAGCCTTTTTCTTTTAGGTCGTGAAATACAACCGCCTTATACCCACCTTATAGTTTGTATTTTTCAAAATCGAGCTTCACGAAAGTATTTATCTATTTTTGCCTTTTTCTTTGGTTTGAGATTCGAATACAATGATTGGGTAATGACCTCCCAAGTCAAGGTTGTGATTTCTCACGTATTTGGAGTACTTGTAAATTTATTGTTCTACGTATACAATATATTAATAATATTTACAAAAAACGAAAAACCGATAATACGTATTAGTAGAGTGCTACTAATACAAATAGCTATTATGGCTATATATAAAAACAACAATGTTCAAATCAAAACACAACACGCCTCCCCGGCAGCGGCGCCAAAATGATGTTAGAGTTTTTGTACCCTTTAGGAAAAGGATGACAAAGTAGGACAAGTGAGCACGACGATTTAGGAAAACCGTGTGTGAATGACCCTAAAAGTGAGTTCGTTCTCGAGGAGGCTAGTGCGTTGTGTAATGAATTGATTTTGATTTGTGATTATATGATTGAAAAAGAAAGAAAGAAATGGGATTAGAAGAGAAAGACGGTTACGAAGACGGATTAAACTAAGACGAAAAAGGCGATCACGCAAAATCGTAAATAGTGCAAAATTTAAAATTTTAAACCTAAAAATTAATTGAAAGCTAAATCTAAGTCTAAAATAATATAAATAAGGATAAAATCCAATAAAAATATTTTAAAACCTTTTATTAATTAAATATTCAATTTGAAATGCTAATTAAAGCCCTAAAATTAAATATAATTAATCAAAATGTCCAAAATATTATTTTATTGAACAAATAACTTACTTATATTATCTAAAGACTAAAAAGTACTTTTTCTAATTTTTAAAAACTATTTTTCTATTTTTAAATCTTTAAAAACTATTTTAAAACTAAAATAATTATAAAAATAATAAAATAATGCTAAAAATAATTTACCAATTTTAAAAATCCTATTTTACTCTAATGAACAGTAGAAAATTGAAAAAGTTTGAAAAATATAAAATTTACCACTAAAAGACAAAAACAGTTTAATATAAAACCCTAATTAACTTAAATTAATTCTAAAAAATAATTAAAAGATGAAAGTAAAAACTTTTTTAACTAAAAATCTTAAAATGTTTTTCTGAATCTATAAAAAATGTTTAAACTGAAAAATAAGTATTTTTGGCACTAAATGCCAAAAACAGAAATAATAAAAGTTAATTAAAAATGCTATTTAATCTAATAAATACTAAATGAACAGTAAAATGAAAAATAATTAAACAGAAAAATCCTAAATAAAATAAGAAAAATAATGGAATTGGTTTCAAGTCTTAATTCACAAATTTGAGCACTAAAGACAAAATTATGAGAATCCTGATAGTGACATCTTGACAAGTTTTGTCTGCTAGTTGAGCAGTGGTAAAATTGTGCTACCAGTGGGAAATTTGTTCCCACTGCTAGTGTGAAAATTTGGTCAGGAGACCTTAGAGCTTAGGAAAGCTCTTATGATTGGATTTCTTTGGACAATTGGGCACCCCCACACCAATTGGGTTGTGGGGAGTCTGAGTAAACACAAAAAACAACCAATCACTTAGCAAAATCAAGCACAAGTAGCCCACAAAGTTTCTGATGAAGCTTGTGGGTATCTGATGAACAGATGACCAAATTTCATGCACAAAAATGAGATTCAATGGCTTAAATCTCACACACAAGTCAACCAAACAGCATATAACCAATACACAATCCTTAAATCTACTAATCACTAGCAGCTTATCAAATTTGATGACAAAATTCACACAAAATCAGACACAAGAGGCAGTTACTGATTTTAGCTAGTGAGCACCATTTTTTAGCATGCACAAGTGTTTAAAACTTTACCAAACTGAAAGCCAGACTAGCATACAACCTATTAACACCCTAAAGAATGATTTTAACAGGTTTTAACCAAAGATGCAAAACTTATACCCTAGGTTAAACCCTTATCCAAACACCCTTTTAAGTTCTGAAAATGATTTTTAACAAAGCAAGTCCTAACAAAACTCAACCAACTGATTCCTAAACTATCTAAACATGCATACTAACCTTAAATAAGCAATATCCAATCAGTCAAACAAACACTTAACAACTTCTTCACAAATTTCAAGCAAAATCACAAATAACTGAAAATTTGAAAACAAAAAAAAGGAAACAAGGGATTTACCTTGTTGGACCTACATCCAGGCCTAACAATGGCTGCTAGCCATCTCTTAACAGACCCGGGTCTGTGCTGAACTTTGGGCTTATGACTGAGCAAGAATAATGATGATGATATTGTTCTTGTTGTGATCCTACACAAACACAAACAACAAGGAAAATATTTTAAGTTGCAAGATGAACCAAAGGCTTTGTCAAAAGCTTTTGGACAGCTTCAACAGTAAGTGTGAAGTAAAAAAAAGAAATAAGATTTTGATAAATCTTATAAAACTGAAAGTTTTGGAAAACAGGTTTAACCAATCCTTGAAACTTTTTCTGAAAACTTGAAACTTTTAAAAACTGGATGTAAATTTTGTAGGAAGATAAAGGATATTACACTAAAACTTGTAGCTTAAAAATGGAACCCAACATTTGCAATTTAGTAAAAATAAACTTTAAATATTCATTAATTTAAAAAAAATACAAATGTAGGAACAAAGAATGCCACAGGTCGACACTTCTTTATATACTAACTAGGAGTACATTCTAGAATCTAAAACAAAGCAGAAACCCTAACAAGTAATCTTCCTAAAGTGCCCTTGGAATTTTGAATGAAAAATGGTCAAATGCAGCTCCATGTGATGCCAGTTGTATAAAGATGATCTTGGACCCTTCATTTGTGCTTGGGGAACAAGTAGAATGCTTTGGTTCGTTGATGGACTGGCTCAGTTTGTTTGCTTGTAAAAAAGTGGGGCAGGGGAAGATGGGTTTGTCACATGGGGTGAGATTGTGACGTTTTTGGGAGGTGGATTGTGTTGAGGGGGACCTTAATCACCATTCTGGAAATTATCATACCAAAACCCTTTGATTAGGGGTATAATCGGATTAGGGTTTATGTTAGGATGAAGGTTGAATAGTTATGGTTTGATGTAGGATTAGGGTTAATTTAATTCAAAAACATGTTTACCCCCACTTTTTAAACTGATTAAATAAATCAGTTGTAAGAAAGATAGTGGATGTTGACGTGGATGGAGTGGTGAGGTGGTGGGAGATGATTGGAGGTGAGGAGTGATGTGGCTGAATGATTGGTGGTGAGTACTTGTGTTGTCTGGCAATAATAGCCCCTCAAGTCCCCATTTGTCTTCACTTTTTAATAAACAACAAATAATTCCATTCCTTTGAAAAACAACTTTTGGAAGTTGGCAGTTTTGGCACAACAAGTTTTCAAACTTGTTTCAAGGACTTGAAATGTAATTTCTTCAATCTTCAAGGACTGTTAGTGACATGTCTTCATACTTCAAGGTGTTGACTTGTTTGTTGACTTCTTGGAGGACCAATATTGGCAATTTAGTTTCGTTGAGGGACTAAATTTGCCAATTCTTCAAAGTTAAGGGTCCTTTTTGTGATTTTGACAAACTTTAGGGACCAAACTTGTAATTATGAAGACACAAGGGTATAAAGTGTCAATTCTTCCATATTGGAGGACCCTTCTTTATAATTCTTCAAATCTTCAAGGGTTTTCTTGGAAAATTCTTCATTAGGGCTTGGTTCATCGTGCGGCTTCATTTCCCGTGTTCGTTTTTGACTGATTCTTGTGATTTTTTGTCATTTTCTCAATATCCGTACCTAAAATACACAAGCAACAAACACAAGCATATATTTGGGTATTTTGGTGATATTTAATGCATTTTAAGCCCTATTTGGACGATGAGACTATGTATAAAAGCAGTCTCATCACCCATTGCCAAATCTTGACCTCACAGTCAATAAATCTCGCAAATGACTCTTCGATAAAACAAAGACTCTTATTAGCACAAAACCCGAATAACCGAACATGCAAATATGCATCCTCAAACAACATTTACCAATCCCAATACATGAAATGTATCATGTATACAACTCATTTCCCCCAGGTAATTCTATGCTCATAAGCTAATGGTCCGATCTTTCCAAAGATCTTATATGGACCTACAAAACTCTACATCAACTCTTCTATTTTACCAAAACATACCACCCGTTACTATGGGTGAAACTTCATACATAACTCTATCACTAACTCTAGTGGTTTCCTCCTTTATTCCCTACATCCTCATTAATAGGGAACATGCCCCTCTCACCAGTGACTCTCTCCTTGTAGGAGACTTCTTGCTGATGTAACGCGTTCTCCAACTATCTCCAAACCTCACGCCAATGCTCTAGGCGTCTTTCTCAATTACCCCTATAATATACTCATACCAACCATTAGTCTATCAACGGTATACTACGCTTGCTTTCCATCGTTTCTTCCCTTGCCATAATCCGTCATAAGGCATTCCATACATATTAGGCTAACTTTTACACAAAACTTCCTATCCCATCGCATCTGTACGCAATCCTTACAAATTCTCAACTATGTGACTTCTCATCCCTCTTGAAATATGTGATGAATTAGGCAGTCTATCGACTATCACCCTACTCTCATCGTACTTATTCCTCCACCCAATTATGCATCCCTTTCACCAACTTCGTCCTTACATCGCCCTTTCTAAGCTACTCCTATCTATGTAGGAAGTATAGTCTACGTCCCTTTTCTCCATATGATTATCCAAGCCACGCAACATACATGTTGACGCGTTCTCTGCTTTAGACAACTCAACTCGTGCAACCTACATCCTTCATCCAAACCACCCTAATACGTCATCCATATAGTTCAAGTTTGTCTCAGCTTCACTTCATTCTTCTTATTCCATGTCTCATCAACCATGCTTGCCTTTCCCAGATGGTACTTGGCCTTGTAATTTTCTTTCATCAATTAACTCCACCCATCACCTTTGCCAAATGTTCAATCAAGATGATTGAATATGTGTTCGAGACGTTCATGATCCGTATAGATCATTCTCCACGTCTCGTACACCAAATGCCTCTAGCATTCTAGGCAGATATAACAGTCCAGCTCCACTAACTAAGTCTATCTAGTTCTTCCAAATCTTCAGTTCCTGCAACGTATAAGCGATCGCCTTTCTTTGTCGTCCTCGTACGCGTCCAAATCCCTGCTCCACGTATCGTCATGCTTCGCGAATTCATCCAGTCCTTCCGATAATGCCAAGATCTGCTCATCATCCAATCCACCTCTTCAGCCTCCAAAATGCTTCCTCTTCCTTCTTCACTTTGCCCCTTGCTGGTTCCACGATATGCCATCATCTCTGACTACTAGTCCTGGCCAACTAAATCCTAAAACTCACACTTGAAAATCTCATGTTTCATTCCCTTTACTAACAACTCCAAAACCAACACATAATTCGCCTCATCCTCCTTCTAAGATTTGAGTAGATCAAGATGTCGTCGATGCTCCCGATGACAACTCGTTTATATACGTTCATGCACACTCGGTTCATTGACTCCATGAAAACCGCTAGTGCTTTGGCGAAGCCAAATGCATAACCGTAAACCCAAAGCGTTCATACAACATCCTTAGCAATTTCAACTATGTCCTCCTCACACCCTCTCTTAGCGGCAATACGAATAAATTCCTTGCAATTTCTAACAGCTCTTGTTCTTAATTCACTCCATCAACGATTTGCCTTGGAAGACACTAACTACAACTCCTCTCATTTCTCCTACTTGCTCTATTCATGGTTCTACCTCAACGCTCCTAAACCATACAAAACCAAAACTACATCCTGAATACACCAGATACGATCGACGAATTAAACCCACGGATAACTAACGACATTTCACGTGCACCAATTAAAACAAATCAAAAACCACGAGACTCCAAAGAAAACTCAAACCCCAAAACATGTATCAATTCCAAATGACCCATGACAACGAAAAATAATCCAAGAAACACCCAATGGCAACCAAAACATATTACGCCCCGCGACATATTATTTAAACCGTGCAAAAGATCGACTTTCCAAAAGAATATATATATATATATATATATATATATATATATATATATATATATATATATATATATATATATATATATATATATATATTTTAATTTTTTTTTTCCTCCTTACCTCCCCACATCTATGTGACTCAAACCATCTACCAACAACCTTCTAGACGATCTCAAAACTCAACTCAAAGACTAGGTATTCCGTGCATCCAAAATCATAAAAATAAAACTACTATTCAAACTCAACCTTGAACCCGACACTTGTACAACAATTCCGACCAGTCCACTGACCTCCCATGACTATACATTCTGAATATTTGAAAAGTACGTTCCGAGTACATAATTTTAGGCTTTTGAATCACCCAAAAAGCTTTAAAAACGAACAAGTTATGACCAAAACAATTTTATGCTAGTTGTTTTAAAAAACTAAAGAATAGACTTAATGATCAATGTAATCCTTTTCAATGAAAGATATAATTGTATGTGGAATATTCATAAACTCCTTTTAACCTTGTATTAATAACTATAAATGACATGAATCGGTTAAATCCAATTATATAAACTATGTAAGTAGAAAGAAATTTTACTTCGCTTTATTTTAAAGAAAGTCTTTTAGAATTTGAAATAAATAAGTGTTGATAAAAACAAAAAAAAAACTTATGTTACATCTTGTTTCAAACATGACTCCAACACCTTACCCTTATTTTACCGAATACAACCAACTATCTAACTTTATAGTAGATTTCCAAGTCCCCCCTTTTTCTATATACCAACCAAAAGAAATGTAAGACTCAACCCAAAAGATTTCATTATCCCAAAAGAAATCTCCATTTATTTCAACGGACTTAAAACCCAGAACAACATTTTAAAACGTACACGTGAAATATGAACTCAAAGAATACGCTACAAGACACAGTTTAAAAAAATTTGAAACGTTGTTGAAACTCCATCAACTCCAGCACCATAAAACACGAACAAACACAAGGTACGTTTAAGTTATAATAACTAGTGAACGACCATATACCATAACTTAACACATAGTAGTATATATACATCCGCATATATATACCTATTAAATCACCCAAAACATACTCGTTACCATACATGTCGGATCAACCAATCACGTCATACACTCGTTTTTCCACACGACTAATCACCATCTCATCGTGCCACAACAAGGCATAATGCCCACCTCCAAAACCAAACCATATCGTGTGACCCTATAATCACACACCACAACTATAACCCAAAACATAAAACACAAAAAGAACAATAGCCATATCATAGGCAGCCATTACATAAATCCATATATAATACGTATACCCAAATTCTACATCTCATCATATACAAGCATGTACTAACCCTCTTTCATGCAACCATACTTGAGAACCCATTGAAGTTGTGGTACTTGTATAACTATGTTGGCCACCTTATACAATTACCCTTTCCCCAATGCAGTCCCTCCTATGATGACACTTATAAGAATCAATAAAACATATAACACATAAATCTATCTACTCACATAAGCTCATAACCACATAACCAATAAGGTCCAAAACTCCATCTATAAAATAACATAATAAAACTCTTGGAATACAGAAATCCATAGTCTAGCTAAAACAGCCTAGACTAAATCCAAAACGAAAACATAATCAGTTATAAGTCATGTCGCCCATAAGAGTGGAAATAGCATAAGGTCCTTCATATTCACCTACTCCTAATAACTCGAACCACCACATGATTCTTAGGGAACATGACTTAAACATCAAAAGAAAATAATACCCCTCAGGTACATAAAATAACCCAACAAAAGATAGAAACTACTATGTACCAAATTATGTACTATAATGTACATTATAAGTAAAATACGACAATGACTAGCGTTGACGATTATGGTTAAACACGCACTACTCACAACTCGAAAAGAAAATAACATGTGTCTAAGTATGAATTTACTATGGTTCAATTCATACCAGTCAAAACACCACAATAAATAACATTCAAACACATCAATTATAATAAAATGCACACATACTCCTATGACGCCTATATGCAGGGACCCTTAAGCTATAGACTAGGCTACGCGACTAGGCAACCTAATTCTCTATAACCATTGTCTCTGATACCATTCTGTCACACCCCACCATGGCGGAATATAGGGCGCGACGTATGGATATCATCACAACATGGCGTGTCTATAGAGATAAATATATGATATAAGAAATGTCATAAAAATGGTGACACGAAGGTCATGACAATATCCCAACAAATGCAAGAGGTCTAGGTAAGTAAGTAACAGTCCTACTTCTTACCCAAGACAACAAATAACATACCAAAACAATCATATATGTGCCACAGTATCACTTATTAAAATGAACAATCAAATAAAACTAAGAAGGAAACGGGGATTCTCCTTCTATATGCATTCCTAAGCTTCTCCAATCCTAGCCACTTATGTTCTCATGCTTAACCATAGTATCACCTGAAAGAGACACTAAAACACGTCAACATAAAGTTGGTGAGAGTCATAGGTTTAGACTCCAACGCTAAAACAGTTATAAGCTGTGAATATCAAACATCAACACAATAACATATGGACCATGTGCTACAATAATGTATTAACAACTAGCATTCAAGTTTAATTAATCAATACAATTCCAAGGCATCACGCCTTACCAACAACCACAATTACCAAGGCATCACGCCTTACCAACAACCATAATTACCAAGGCATCACGCCTTACCAAACACTATAATTTCCAAGGCATCACGCATTACCAAACAGTATGGTACCATAGGCGCCCATACACCTATGTACCCTTCCAATCCAAACCATACACATATAAGAACCACATAGCAGTTAAACACATACTGTACTCACAAGTCCAATCTCAAACCTTAAAAACATACACAACTTCAATTTATAAATAACTCAACACAGTGTCTCTTCCATCCCATCTGGAAGTCAAAAACAATAATAAACATGGGACTATGAACACTCACCTGATTGCTTTTTCACAAGTCCTCGCACTAGCAACAAGCTAACAAACCAAAAACACGCAATCAATACATGAACCAATCACTAAGATGGATCATCAACCTATGATGGACATCTAGCCTATTCCCACATATTTACCTCATTGATAAGCTCTAATCACCCCATTACCATTCCTTAACAAGTCCTTAACTTGGTTAAGTTTAATAACTAACCCGTTCATATTTTACCCAAAACAGTCCCAGTTTTTAGGTCTCAAAATATTAAGTCAAACGTCCACTTAAACATACCCATGGTTTCTGTAAAAGGAATATTCATACCCTTACATATGTTGGCTAACACCTCCCACTTGCCCTAACCTTAAAGCTACTGTTAAGGCCCCGATATACATATATCTACTTTTGTCATTCCAGATTTCCTGATTTTAAACGTACTAAAAGTTTGTTACCATTAAGGGGTCTTACCCTAAACCACAATCTTAGCCCAAGTGCAGATACTTACTACAATATATAACCCATCTCTCACGTTCGTGAGAAGATCCTAATGCAACTCTAAGTACCCCAAACAACCCAAAACTTAAAAAGAAAACAGGCTGAATTCAAAACTGTTTTGACCTTCGACTGTTGTAACCTGTTTTTGACCCACTTACCGACCTCCAATTTAGTTCTCGTTTCTTTCATCGGAAAGCCACTTCAAATATCTTTCCAGGGGTACTTGGATCGTAAAATAAGAGTTTATAGAACTCCCGATATGATAAAAACAATTGACTCAAAATCTACCCAGTTTTTAAAAACGGGTTTAAACAAATTGAACTAATTAATTACCCATAACCCCATCTAATACAAGCCCTAGATTATATGATCATCATATTATTATTATAACATCATTAATTTACTGATTTTATATAAACCCTAACCCTAATCCATCATAAGAATGATTAAGAAATCATTAAAACAATTAAATTAAAAAGGGATTAAAGACTTTACCTTCGATTTATGAAAACCCCCAAAAAAAATATGAAGAACCCTAACTTTTGTGAAACCCACGAATTTAATTTGTCTCCAGGAGATAGATAATGAATTTTGGTTGTGTACAAAACAATATATAGGGTATGGGTGAATCCTAGTCCAACCCAAAGCCCACTTTCCTTTTTTCCTCCTTCCCCTTTTCTTTTTGATCGTCCAACCGACCTACACCCCCTCATATTTCGTTTTTTTTCTTTTTTATTATTAATATATGTATTAACAATGTTACCTTAATTTACCTTAATTTATTTCAGCTCCTAAAGCCTCCAAAACCTCACAACCGTAAAACTAGTCAAATTTACGCGTTTTACCGAAAAAGACGTAAAATATACACTTTAAAAAAAAATCTCAAATTTTGAAATAAACTTTATAACTAAGTCCTAAATGACTTAAAACCATCCCGAAAAATATTCATATGACTAATTACCTTATCCGAGACCTCTAAATGCTAAACCGTAAATCCTAAAAAAAAAATACACTATTACTATAATACTTATACGTATACGTAACCACTAAAATATCACCATTTCATTTCATAGTCACTAATTGTGATCTCATGAACATGAATTAACCGTTACTCGATTTACTTATGAGTACTCTATACTCATAAACGATAATCACACCAACCTCGTTCACACAAAATAAACACGTAAGCACAAAAATCAAGTAGTCACACATAAAATAATCTAAAAGTAAGACCAAGTGACGAACCTCAAAACCACGGTTGTCACACCAAACCATTCTAGTACACTCATCAATAAACGTAACGAAATAACGAGCATCACCCGGTGTGAGTATTAGGGCAGGTCCCCATACATCTGAATGTATTTTGATAAGTGGCACATAAACTTTATTATCACTAGAAACATACGAAATCCTTGTGTTCTTTGCTAACTCACAAATACCACATTTAAATTCACTTTCAACTAAATTTAAAAACAACTTTGGTTTTAACTTTTTGAGATAACCAAATGATAAATGTCCTAAGCGACGGTGCCACAACATCGCCATAGACTTATTTGCTTCTTTTATTCCGGTATGGAATGCTTGACTCCTATAATCATCCTCCAAGTAGTATAATCTTCCCTTCCTAGTACCACAACGAAGCGTCTTGTGTGTTGCTATGTCCTCAAACACACAATAATTTGGCCAGAAAATCACATAACAATTTAGGGCTTCTGTAATTTGACTGACGGATAACAGGCTAGATGATAAGGATGGGACTACAAGAACTGAATCAAGGTTCATAGAATTCGATACTCGAACACTTCCTTCACATATAACTTTTTCAGTTTCCCCACTTGCAGTTTGAATCACACTTTGCTTAGGGGTACATGATGAAGTTAAGAGTTGTTTATCATTTATCATGTGATCAGTGGCACCTATGTCTATGATCCAGTTATTATCAGTTTTCGTTTGGGTGTTACAAGACATACCTGAGTACGACATGGCGGAGGTGGTGTGGGCCGCCATTGGAACATCTTGAGCTGTTCTTACAACAGTTGCTTGACCGACTTTTTTCCTTGGTTTTTTCGTGAAATCCCACCATTCCGGATAGCCTATAATTTCATAACATCGTTGTTTCGAGTGACCCTCTTCTCCGCAATGAGTACAAGTAAACGAGTTCTTTTTACCGGCAATGTTTTTTCCTTTTTGTGGACCATTACGCGAGACCATGTGTACGAGGCTATCGGGTTCAACTTTTGGCTCCTCCATGGTTTGTCGTTGACTGTAGTCCTTTCTTATGTAAGCATAACTAGATTCCAGGCTTAACGGAGGGTCTTTTCTAAGGATTTCGCTTCTGGCTTAACTAAATTCCACATCCAGTCCCGCAAAGAATATGTGTACACGAAGACGAGTGATTGTCTTGTTTACTGAAACAGTTTCATTTACCGTTTCTTCCTGTGTAGTGATTCGAGTATCGATTTCTTGAAAGATACTCACTAATTCATTGTAGTACGTCGGCAGTGCACGTCCACCCTGTCGGGTGCTGAATGATCGTCGGTTAAGTTCGAATAGCTGAGTTTCATCGGTTCTGTCAAAGAAGGTTTTTCCGACTGCCTCCCAGATTTCAGCCGCTGTCTGCAGCCTGATAAACCGACGGATCAGGGAAGGAGACATCGAGTCAATCAACCAGCTTTTGACTCGATTGTTGTCTATCAGCCAAGATTCAAGTGCTTTCTCATCTCCGTTCGTGGGCTTCGGTGTTTTTCCGGTGATAAAGCCGGATTTATTTCGTGCCCCGATGCGCTTCTCCATTAATTGAGACCACAGCGGGTAGTTCGTGTTGTCAAGGGTGATACCAATCGGAAACGGGGCGTCCTGGACATTCTGGACGATCACCGGGTTTAGGGTTGACGCATCTCCCTTGTCACCATCCATTCGTACGTGGTTGCAGATTCAAATAATTTTTTTGTATAGCTCTGATACCATATAGACGAGTAACCAGAGGACTGTGTATTTGGTGTAAAAAGGATAATATCATTCCTAGATGGTACATGACTATATAATAACTTTTACAGACAGAATTACGTAAATTACTCCTACATTCTAGGACTCCATAATGATCAAATTCCTTTCCTACTTATCCACAATAATTTCTATGTTTATCTATGCTCTGTCAACAAATAGCATCAGGTAAAATTAAAAGAGGCATAACATAGGCTTTTCTAATCTAATCCACAACCTTGATATACAACATCATTTTTGCACTCTTAAGACACGGTTGCTTGCTTCGTTACTATATAAAAGTATAATATTTAAAAAGGAAAATTATTTTATATACCATTTGGTATAATATTTAAAGAAGAAATTATTTTAGATACCATTTGGATATAAGAAAACCCCACCAAAGATTAAGGGTTGAGACTAATCTCAATTTTATTAATTAAAGAAATGGATGAGCATTTTCGTCATTACACACCCCATCCACCCCATCTCCCAAATGCATCCCACTCCCGTCTTTCCAGATTGTAACACACATAAAAACAAACGTAAACACATCTTCAATCATCACCCCAATCTAAATCACGAATTTGATCCATCCTTGACCTATTATCTCATCATCTCCTTCGTTTTTGTACAAACTAGAAGGGGGGGGGGGGGTTGAATAGTTTCTCTTGTTTAAGGTCCTAATTAAAAATCCTTTCAATTAGATTTGTCCAAAAAGTATCTTTTACTTGAAAACTAGTTTCATAGTTGTTAGGTTTAATTCTAATGCATTAACAGTATCTAGTGACAATGAAATGCAATGTAATAATGAAAGCGTAAGTAAAGAGTAAGGAAAGAAACAACCTAAGGTGCGACACCAATATTATAGTGATTCGACAACGAAGCTCTCTCTTCCTTCCTACTTCAGTCCTCAAGTATACCTTACTCGAGATTTCCACTATATTCACAAGCTCCCTTCTTGGTGGAGAAAACCTTACAACGTCACTTACATTATTTTCCGACACTAAGCTAAATGTAGAGACCTAATCTTAGTTAGGACCAATCTACACACGTTGCCTACTTCACCATTTTCCGACACAAGGCTAGATGTCGAGTTCTAATCGAAAGCTAGAACCAATCTTTGTCACCCATCTTTATTTTCGACACAAGGCTAGATGTCGGGTCCTAATCCAAAGCTAGAACAAATTTTCACAACTCTTCACTTTCAAGTTTCGTGAGAACTCACAAGACTCATACACACATCACTTTATAGTTTAGTAAGAACTAACACACAACACTTATTACAACTCAAAAATACATATACACGTATACACATGTAACTTAGATCTACATAAGACAAATCCAAGTATACACATATAAAATAGATTTACACAAGATTAATCCAAGTACTCACAAATACCTTGGATCAACACAAGACTAATCCAAGTATACATAAATACATTGGATCTACACAAGACTCAAATAAACAAAATGATGAACATGACTAGATCTAAGAAAGGATGATCTTCATCAAAGCTTCATCTTTACTCACATCATAAATGTGTGAGTGATCTTCTCTTTGGACAAGTAAAGAAGAGGATCAAGAGGAGAATCATAAGTAAACATACTTAACAAATTAAGTGATCATTTACTAATGATTGAAGAACATAGAAAGAAGATAAAAAGCAGAAAGATTTTTCCAAAAAGGTTCCTTGGAAAATGAAAATATGATCCACTATTTATAGGAGACAAAAAATAATGGCTCTCTGAGCGCGGTTCAATAAATAGCCTATGCTTCTTTATCAATAAAGAACCGCACACCTATATAAGGAACCGCAGGTAGTAGACTCCGCTCCTTTTTATCCTTTAGTGGGGAAATGTTATCTTGGGTAGTTTAGACCCTCAAAGGATATTCCTATGACATTTAGAATATGCCATATTCAAATTTTCATTTTCTATTTTAATAAAACATTTTCTTAAAAATAAAGTTTATAAAATCTTTTGTCACATTTGTATAAATGTGAGTTTTGAGGTTAATCACTTTCTATGATCATAAAACATGATTAAGATATGTTTGTGTAAGACTTAAATGATTATTACCTTGATGACAATGTTTGTTGAATAATTCGTCTTTCGATTATCTTTGACGATAAATGTTTTAACACTTTGTCGTGATCAAAACAAAGAAAAATTAGTTAATTTAATAATAATGTTTTAGGCATTGGTTGCATTAACAATCTCCCTCTTTTTATTACGACAAACTATAAACTGATTTATATAAAACAAAAGTTTTCGAATTTTTAACCAGTATATCACTATCATCTCTCCCCCTTTGTCGAAGCAAAAAAGTTAGCACAAGTCTTTGAAGGAGAGAAGAATTAACTTTGCTAATAGCTGCCCCTTGGTGCTTACTCTTCTAGCTTGGGCACCAAGTGGTCGAGCTATGGTGACAGGCTACATACAAAGGTTAGTAGAGAGAAAAGAAACACCAATGTATATATTATAGTCACTACCTACTAACTAACTTGAGAGGGATGAAGAAAAGAAATCTCAAATTAGAAGTAAGTATTTTCTAAGTATGTCCAAAGAGAGTATTTTAACAAGATTAATTCACAATTGGTGTAATAAAGGTAAAAAAGAAACATCCATACCAATTGTAGTTAAAACATATGTCAAAAGGTTAAAAACTTAGAATTGTTGGAATCACCTAAAACAATTGTAAATTTTAACCATGATCAACTCTCAACAATATGTGTGATAAAGAATTAGCAAAACAAGACATAACACAAATATCAATCATATTACAAAAATATGAAAGAACATACAAGGATAATATTCATACATAAAATATGAATATTAAAACAACAAATATTTAAAATAAACAACATAAGCATAAACTATTCTAGTAGAGATAGTCTTCCAAGATTGCTTAGGTTTTTATTTGACTCAAACATTTAGAACACAAAGTGTGCCTTAATTGGTAAAATAAGACGACGAGACATCATTCAAAGATTTGCTCACAGGAACAAATACTTTGAGCAGAGGTCGAGTGAGAAGAAATTCAAGAAAATTCAACTTGTCATAAACATGAGCAAGTTGAATTTGTTGAAATAGACAACACGCACACGAGCTTCCATGATGCAAAACAAAGTCGTTTGATGGGGAAGGAACATCAAAATAAGAAGGTGGTGGTAGAGAAGGAGATTGAGGATAAGAAAAGTTTTTACAATGCCTAGTGTGGTTAGGGAAAGAAGAAAGGTCATTGAGATGAGGTGTGTTGCAAGGTTTTGGTGGTGGTGGAAGAGATTCCCTTTCTCCGATAATTGGATTGATTGAGAAAGTCTCATTCCAATACTCAATAGGAGAAAAAGAAGAAGTCTTGCAAGGTTTAGGAGAAGAGGAATCATGATGATCCTTGTTCTTCTTGATCCAAACGGGTCGAACCGAGATTTTCGATTTTTTAGAAAACTTAGAAGAAGAAGCTTTAGGATTAGAAGGTTATGACAAAGATATGTCAAGGTTAAAATTAGAAGAAGAAGAAATTGTGAGGGATGAGAAAGAAACTCCCAAAATGAGAAGATTTAAAGGAAATAGACAAGGCAAAGAGTAGAAAGAAAACCAAAAGGTTTCTGTTTAGCCCAAATAGGCAAACAAAGATCTTGAAAAAGAATAAGGTCAAAGAAGAAAGACAAAAAATGAGCCAGAAAATGGCTTGCTGTCCGCGGTTCTTTAAAAACACCCGCGGTTCATTAAATATAATAAGCCACGCGACTTTTATTAATCCTCCCAAAGTGGACTTAACACAAAAAAATATGATTTTTGACAATTTTGAGAAAGGACAATACTTTTTCAAAACTAAGCAAATCTTGGATTTTACCTCTAATAGCACTTGGTTAGGCTATGGTTGATAAAAAAGGGCAACATACTTACAAAGAGTATCTTGACAAAGGGTGACAAAATACTTAGATAACATATTGATCCAATTTTAGTCAAGTTTTTAGAGGTTATAATATATTAAGGTTCAATTTTAATTTAAATTGAAGTTGATTAATGTGAGAACATAAAGGTTATAACACATAACAATGATAATCTATTAAGACATCTTCATGAAAAACTCATAAAGGAAACCAAGTACAAGAAAAGAAAAACAACTAACTACCACAATAGCTATCTAATCTAGTTCTTGATTAAGCAATCTTATTTTGCTTGTTTTCTTGAAAATATATTTTTGAAAATATCATTGATGAGACTGCTTTTATACATAGTCTCATCGTCCAAAACGGGCTTAAAACGATGTAAATATCATAAAAAGTACCAAATATATGCTTGTGTTTGCTCAATGTGTATTTTAGGTACGGATATCGAGAAAGTGACAAAAGATCAAAAGAATCAACCAAAAACGAACACGAGAAACGAAGCCGCACAATGAACCGGTCCCTAGTGTTGAATTTTCAAGAAAAGTCCTTGAAGAATTGAAGATGTACAAGAAGGGTCCTTCATCATTGAATAATTGAAACTTTATACCCTTGTATATTCATAATTACAAGTTTGGTCCCTAAAGTTTGTCAAAATTCTAAAAAGGACCCTTAACTTTGAAGTATTAGCAAGAATGGTCCTTATAAAATGAAGACTTATCACTTTTAGTCCTCTACAAAGTCAAAGATACAAGAGAAGACCTTAATGTATGAATACATGTCAAGAATAGCCCTTCAAAAATCATTAAATTACAAAATAAATCCTTTAAAACACTTTGGAAAATATTTTGTGGCCAAAGTGTGAAGTTTGGAACTTATTTAACAAAGGAAATCAAGTTTTGTTGCTGAAAAATTTGTTTGCACACAAGAAGAAAAGTGAGGGGCGAAATATGGGAGACAACAAACCTAACCTAGACCAACCAGAGCACGACACCTCACCCCACTACCTCTCTCAACCAATCAGCACTCACCTCCTTGCCACCTCACACTCCCACTAACTGATTTATATAATCAGTTTTCAAACTGAATATTAAATAATTAACCCTAGTGCCAAACAAACACTCTTCCCTAAATCAAGATTAAACACACCCTTAATCTCCAGCCAAGAACACATGAACCCTAATTTTGCTAAACCTTAATTATTAGCAATTACAACCTAAGACACTCCAGAAATACTATTCACCTTCCCCTAAACCTGTTTTAACCCACATATCACACCCCACTTCGACCCATGACCCTACCCACATGTCCCCTGCTATAATTTTTCACAAACAAACAAAGATATGCCAGATAATCAACGTCTCATGCATTTGCTTTCTTCCTAAGCATAATTGAACGTCCAAGATCATCTTTACAAAGCTGGCATTACATGTTTCCTCACAAACGTCCAAGATTGACCAAAGGGGAATTCAAACTTCAAGGGAAAAGATGGAAACTCATACATTAGGGTTTCTTAGTTTTTAGATCATTTGTATGCCTATATAAGGCATATGACTTCATACATTTACTCTTGTTCTTGGCTTTCCTAGGTCAAAACTCTGTAAAGCTTTTGTTCTTGTTAATGAAAAAAGTGTGAAGTTTGTGACGAATTCCAAGTACCATATTTACTTTACTTGTTTGATAGTTTATGTTTTAAGTTTGTGTTAATTGAAGGTTTTGAAATTGGTTTAAGTTAACTACATTTGTGTTTCAAAAAGGTTTCAAAATCTTGATTTTTTCAAAAGTTCTGGTTCCAGCCTTGAGTATTTTTGAACCATAGATTGATCACATCTCCTTGATAAGAAGATTATCAAGAAGAAGTGAGATCTTTGGGTTGGGAAAGCTCAAGTGTGGGGACTAAAAAACCCTTGGAAGAAATCTGCTTGTTTTTCAAATTTTTTTATATAATCTGTTATTGCTTAACCTTGTTCATTGATTAGACTGCTTTTATACATGGTCTCATCGTCCAAAACGGACTTAAAATGCATTAAATATCATTGATTATACCAAATATATGCTCGTGTTTGTTACTTGTGTATTTTTAGGTACGGATATTGAGGAATTGGCAAAAGATCACAAGAATCAATCAAAAACGAACACGGGAAACGAAGCCGCACAATGAACCGGGCCCAAGTTTGGATTTCACAAAAATGCCCTTGAAGGTTTGAAGATTGGCAACTTTAGTCCCTCATTTTTGAAGACTTAGCAAGTTAAGACCTTGAAGAAATCAAGTTATGCAAGAATGGTCCTTGAGGAATGAAGATTGTACAAGAAAAGCCCTTGGAAAATGAAGAATATGCATTAAAGGTCCTTGATACAAAGTTTAGAAACATGTTGTGCCATTTTTGACAAGATGTCCAAAGTTGTTACAAGGAAAAAAGGCGTTGATGGCCATTTATTACAAAGTGAACAAAAATGAAAAACTTGGGGATCAATCCTGTCAAACACCCAAACTTACACACCCAATCCCCTCCTTACACGTCACCATTACCCACCCATATTACCAAACCCTTTACCCGACCCTACCCGTCCAACCCATTTACCCTAAGCCCAAGTTTATTAAACCAGGGTCAAACCTCAGTCAACCCCTTCCCATTTCCCTCCCTAACACCTAATTTAAATCTTTTAATTCCCTTTTCAGATTAAAACCCCTTAATCACCCACATCACTAATTAATTCCAGACCCAATTGGCCCCAAATCAAAGGGATTTTTCCCCTTATTGTCCAGATCTTTGATTACCCATAACCTCACCCTAACCCACATCTCAAACCACCACAAGACACACCCATGTGTCTTGTGGGACCCTCCCCTGCTCATGTCACTCTCACCCAAACCCCAAAACCCGACCAAACCAACGACCCACATGAACTCCTTGGTCCCCAAGCACGTTTGAACGTCCAGGATCACTCCAAGCCAGCTTGCACATCCCTCTCATCACATGGGTACCTTTTGACTGATTTTGAAGATGAAGACTCCAAGGGCATTTGGGGCATTTTAGTTGCTAGGGTTTTAGTATTCCAGATTGTTCTATAGACTAGTATATATAGGAGACGCATGTGTCCCTATAGTTTTTGTTCCAGTTTTTAGCTCTCTCATTGTAATCCCTTTTTACAAAATTTATAAAGTTGGTGATTTTTGAGAAAATATAATTCCTTTTATTTGTTTTTAAAAGTTGGTAAGTGATTGAGAATCTAGGCTGAGTTCCATTTAACAATTTATTCAAACATTTGGTGTTTGAATTTTCAGAAACAAGGTTTCTGAAATTGGGTAAAGTTTTTGGTAAAATTTGTTTCAAAGGTGTGATTTCCAGGTTTGTAAGTGTATTTGGTGAAAGATTGTTGAAGGAAAATTATTTGACAAGATCTTAAAAAGGTTTAAAAAAGGTTTAAAGATAAAACAGAAAGTTAGTATTTGTGCTTGTTTTTCAATTTTTCTTAGCAGGTTGCATTGGAGCTTGATTAATCCAAGGTTCTGCACAAACCCGTGTTTGTGGGAGGTGACATACAGTCACTGAGGGACTTGGATGTAAGTCCCTCAAGGTAAAACCCTTTTATCCATTTTTAGTTTTCTGATTTTGTGTTATTTGTGAGTTGCATGAATTTTGCATGAAAGATGGGATAAGTGTTGTTAATGTGTTTGAATTTGTTCATTTGTGGTTATATGCATGTTTTAAGTAGGGTATGATCAGTTTGGATAGGATTTAGATAGCTTTGGTTTTAAAAAAAAAATCAGTTTCATAGTTTAAAGGGGTGTTTGGATTTGCATGTTAGCTGAGAGTTTTGAAAGATTTTGGAAGTTTAAACCTGTTATAATCACTCTTAGGTTTGTCATTAGGTCATAGGTGTATTTGGTTTTCTGTTTGGGTAGAGTTTAAATCAAATTGCATGATAAAAGGTGAAAAACATAGCATAATCTGCCAAACCTCATTTCTGCTTGTTTTCGTTTGAATTCGTGCTTCTAATCTTGCTAGTCATTAGTTACTAGGCCCAAGATAGGATTGTGATTGGTTGCTTGTGTTTTGGTGAACTTATGAGCTAGATTTGAGCCTTTGGAATTCGTCTTTGTGCAAGTTTTGTGTCCATTGTATCAGCAACATACCCCCAGACCCTCATAGCTTTTACAGCAACCTTATTTGGCTATTTTGCTTGACTTGTGTGAGAATCTGTGTAAGTATTTGCTTGTTTTGAGTTTGTATTTGACTCCTTGTACTCAACAGAGTACAAGGGTGCCTGTTGTCCACCAAGATTACCACCAAAATCACAAACCAAGCTCCTCTTGGTTAAATTTCACAAGTGAAGAATTCACTTGTTTCTTTGTGTTCATCAAAAGTCCTATCTGAGCACGTTTTGGTTTCAATCTTGTTTCAATCTTGTTATATTGGATTTGAATTTGAGTTTTTGAGGATTAAAAAGGTCACAAGTTTGATTTTTAAAAGCTTAAAAGAAAAAAAAATAAAAAAAAATAAAACAAAAAGGACGTGGCCAGGACTCGAACCTGCGCCACTCCTCTCACAACACAACACACTCACCACTGCGCCCTTGGGTCTTTTACTGACCAAGGGTGCAAACAAAATCCCCTTATCACGTTTTTCATTTTGGGCTTTTTATAAAAGCCGTAGCTTATTTTTCCTTTTTCGGCTTATTCATTAAGCTAATTTGGCCAGGCTTATTTTTCCTAGGGTTGTCATTAGGCTAGGGATTTTTCTACACTAAGTTTGCATTTTCCCCTTTATTTAATTATTTTTTTATCATTTTTTATTTAACCTTTTTTTATTAAAGAGATTAAAAATATTAAAAATAGTTTTTAATTTTTATAAAAAATGTTTTTAAGTTTTATTTAAGTAACTTGAGGTTTACATCACAAAAAGTTTTCAAAAAGTCTTATTTTTAATTTTATAGGATTTTAGGGTTTTTGAACAACTTTAAAATTTAATATAAAATTAATAAAAAGGTTTTAGGAACTTTTAATTTCATTTTTGTCTTAGTTACATTATTTAGGATTTTTGGTAATTTTTTAGAATTTATTTGTAAACTTTTTATTTTTTTTGATTATTTTAATATTATTTTATTACTAAAAATAGAAAGTTTGTTTTTTCTACTTTTTTCATTTTTCCTAGACTGTAGACACATAATTAGGAATTTTGTAACTTTCCAAATCTTTTTAGGACTTTTCATTTATTTTTTAGAATTAATTTAAGTTTAATAGATTTTAATAGTTTTTAAGTGTTTAAAAATAGATTTAACTGGTTTTAAAATTTTTAAAAATACTTTTTAGCTTAATTAGGTTATTTTTGAGGTTGACAAACTATAAAATCTTGTTTAGGGCTTTTTAATAATTAATTGTGATTTTTAGGGCTTTAATTAGCATTAAAAAGTCATTATTTAATTAATTAAAAGGTTTTAGCAAGTTTGGATTTTTTGTAAACTCTTAGAATTTTATTGTGGATTTTTAGTAATTTTTAGGAATTTTTAGGTTAAAATTTTAATTTTGTACTATTTACGGTTTTGCGTGATCGCCTTTTTCGTCTTAGTTTAATCCGTTTTCGTAACCGTCTTTTCATTTCTTTCTCATTTCTATTCTTTCTTTTCTTGTTAAATAATCTCAAACATAAATCAATTCATTACACAACACACGTGCCTCCGCGAGAGAACGATCCCCACTTAAGGGTCATAAGTGTTTACGTTTTCCTAAACGTACACTTAATACTTACCGCTTTTGCCTTCCTTTTCCTAAAGGGGTAAAAATATTCTACATCAATTTTTGGCGCCACTGCCGAGGAGGCGTGTTGTGTTTTGATTGAACAATTGTTGTTTTTTATATTAGCCATAATATCTATTTGTATTAGTAGCACTCTACTAATACGTATTATCGTTTTTCGTTTTTTGGAAATATTATTACTATATTGTATACATAGAACAATAAATTTACAAGTACTCCAAATACGTGAGAAATCACAACCTTGACTTGGGAGGTCATTACCCAATCATTGTATTCGAATCTCAAACCAAAGAAAAAGGCAAAAATAGATAAATACTTTCGTGAAGCTTAATCTTGATAATACAAACTATAAGGTGGGTATAAGGCGGTTGTATTTCACGACCTAAAGGAAAAAGGCTCTTAAGTGCTTCGCGCCGCCTCGTTTCCTCCGCTTGCTTGTGCGTATTTGAGAGTGAATCGAGGGTTTTGCCGCCCAAAGTATTATTACATATCATATATATTTTCTTGGTTTCTATTGATTAAACCCTCTTGAACGATTTGGTGTTCCACCATCGTTCTAAAGTCATCGAAGGCGTTCACTTCACGTGATCGTTTTCATTCCTTGAGGCTTCTTTAATCAAGAGATTTGATTAAGGAGGATATTTGTAGATTTTTGTCTACCTAATACATTCCAAAATCCAAAAAAAGTAAAAAACAACCAAAAATCCAAAAAAAATTGAAAAAGTAAAAACACCAAAAAGAATCTTCTTTGCTCGTCCCCTCGTTGTATGTGACGTTTATTCAAACTCGCTCTAAAGCAAGACGTGCACGTAAGCGAAGAAACAAATCGACCACTCCTTCTAGTGAGGAGTCTCCTATTGACGAACCCATTGTAGTGAAAGAAGCACCCATGGCTAATCGAACTATGATGGAGTTACTTCAAGCACCCACCGAGGGTTATGGAGAAGCTATTGTGATTCCCGCAATCCTTGCGGAGAATTTTGAGGTGAAAAAGGGTTTGTTGTCGATGATCCAAAACAACAAATTCCGTGGTGATGAGAAGGACAATCCTCACAACCATATCCGCCAATTTAATCATCTTACCGCCACGTACAAATTCAAGGATGTCTCGAATGACTCGATTAAGATGATGCTTTTTCCGTATTCCTTAGCGGGGCCCGCTAAAATTTGGTTAGAGAAAGAGCCACCCAATTCTATATTGACGTGGAAGGATCTCGTTTCAAAGTTCGTGAACCAATTTTTTCCGCCCTCTAAGACTACGCATTTGAAAAATGAGATTTCTAAATTTTCACAAGAATCAAATGAAAGTTTTTCTACGGCTTGGAATAGGTTTAAGGAGATGTTACATGAATGTCCTCATCACGGTTTTTCCGATTTGCACCAAATAGACACGTTTTACAATGGACTTAACGATCATGAAAGAGATTATTTGAATGCCGCCGCGGGTGGTAATTTTTTGTGTAAAACGGTTGAAGAAGCTTTGGTCATAATTGAGAATAGGTCTAAGGTTTATAGCCCTCGTAACACACCGAGTGTTGCCAAAATGGGCTAATCATCGTCTCGTAGTATCAATGCCTTGCAAGATGAAGCAAATGAGGAGAAACAGTTTTTTGATAGGTTTTCGACTCTTATGTCCCATTGGAAAGCTCAAGAAGCTTCAAATTCCGCTTCGGTTAAAGCGGTTTCTAAGAGTTGTTTGTCGTGTGGTGGAGCTCATGATCTTTCCGAGTGCATTACCGCGGATGGTAACACTTCGAGTGCTTATGTAGCCACGGGAACTTATAACCAAATCGGTCAAGGTTCCCGCCAAAATCAAGCTCCACCAAATCAAAATGCTAATAACTATCGCAACAACAACCAAGGTGGAATTTACCAAGGAAATCAAAGGAATTATAACAAGGGTAATTATCAAAGTGGAAATGGGCAAATTTCAAATCAAAACCAAAACCGTGATTTTCAAACTTCTACTCAAGGTTTTCAAAATGATCACACCAAAAATCTTCAAGGAGAATTTTTGAATTATGCTAAGGCTAATGATGCTAAGTTTGATAATATGCAACGTGAAATGGTTAGCTTAAGATCCGAGTTGAAAAACGAGCTTAAATATGAACTTGCTAATGAACTTAAAACTCATGCTAATAAAATGGAAGGAAATGTTCAAAGACTCCAACAAAATCAACAAAAAATGGAGCAAGGTCAACATGAGATTAAGCAAGAATTGTTAAAAGCGGATGCTAGGCAATTTAAGTTTGAAGACCGTATGGCTAAAATGTTTGAAGCTATCATGTGTAAGCCCTCTTCTTCGGGTGGTCTTCCTAGTGATACCATCGTGAACCCGAAAGGAGAGTTGAAGGTTGTTACTACTCGTAGTGGTAAAACTTTCAAAGAACCCATTTCTCGTCCAAGTACTTCTATGGAGAAGGAAAAAGAGAAAGAACCCGAGGTTGTGGTCGAAAAGGAGCACATTACAAGCCCACGAAGTACCGCTCAAACCACACCTACGGTTGAACCAATACCAATCATGGAACCCGAGATTCCAAGGCCGATGCCTATGCCTACTTTGCCCCAACCTACACCACCTTTACCCTACCCTTCAAGACGAGACAAGGAAAAGGCACAAGAACGAAATAATTATCAATTTGAACTCTTTATGAAAATGTTTCGTGACTTGCATTTCAATATAAGTTTTGCCGACGCCTTAGTCATGATGCCTCGATTTGCCGCGAACTTCAAAAGTATGTTGAATAACAAAGAAAAATTGCAAAAATCATCTAGTTGTTCATCGGTTTTTCTAAGCCGCATACCTCAAAAAGTCGGTGATCCTGGAAAGTTTTTAATCCCATGTGCTATACAAGACATGAAAGAATGCTACGCCTTGGCCGATCTTGGTGCTAGTATTAATTTGATGCCTCTTGAGATTTTTAAATCGCTCAATCTTCCCAATCTCACTCCTTCAAGAATGTCAATCGAAATGGCCGATCATTCTACGATTCTAGCTTGTGGAGTTGCCGAGGACGTCTTTGTAAAAGTTGGAAAGTTCTACTATCCTGTAGACTTTATTGTTGTTGACATTCCCATCGATCCTAAAGTTCCGTTAATTTTAGGTCGATCTTTTTTGGATACCTCGAGAGCACTTATCGATGTGCATGCAATGAAAATCACTCTTCGTTTCAATGAGGAAGAACTCGTCATTAATGCAACCCAAAACTCCACGCTTTCTCATGTGTATTCTATCACATCTTTGTACAATGTTAATCCCATCAAAAATATTTGTCAAAAGATTTCAAAAGAGTTTTAGGAGTTGTTGAGAAAAATGAAGTTCCGTCCCCTCCGCCGGTGGAGGTTAAGAGTGTTAAGCCTACGATTCCAATCTCGAGTGATTCTTCGGATGATGAATACGTTGATCCCGATGGGGAAGTTTTCTTTGTTGACAAACGTTTTGAAAACTTACCACCACCTAAACCAAAAAGATTTCAAAATGTGAGAATTTTTAGTGTAACTAACATTGCTTTAGAAACACCAAATATTTTTGACATAATTAAATCGGGTTTTCACAAGGAGAGTGTAAAAGATGAAAAAGGAAAAGATTTTGAATTGAATTTAAAAGACTTTTCTACAATTCTAACTCCGTCATCACCACGTGTATTGAGTACTACAAGCTCGTCTTCTCCTTTTGACGATGCTTTGTGTGGACTTAGTGTGGGGGAATCCCCTTATGTTCCCTCCCCTTTCTCCACCGAGGACGAGATATTTGATCCTGAAATTGCTTATAAAGGGAAATCTCGGTCTTCCACCGATGCAATAAATGGAAAATCTTTTCATTTGATTGGTGCGAGTCTACCTCGAGTAGCTCAATGTTTTCATGACTTACCCATTGTCCCACCCTTCTATTTCTTCTCTCCTATTTTCTTGAAACTCTTTGAGTTTTTGTTGACTCTTGATGAAGTGGCGTTGGTTTGTTTTTCCAATGAAAACGAGAACGCCATCTTCTATCCCGGTATTTTGCACCATCAAAGGACTTAGTCCTTAATACCGGTTGTTTTTGGGCCTTGTTTATCATGTAAGCCCCACTAAAAATTGACCATACCATGATATCCCTAAATGATCACATTTATGGGGATTCGAGTCGAGCTTTTGACTCGGTTATCAAAAACAAGGTGCCTCGTGGGGGAGACCCATGCTTATCCATGTACATATTATTACTTTCTAATTAGTTAATGTGAGGGGATTTGTGCCCTTCCAACCTTTGTTCCGTGGTTGTTTGTGCATTGTGGTTTTTAGATCATGATCTTCACGATTGGAGCCTCTCGTGTTCGTTTTATGGGAGCACTCGATCGTTTGCTTTGGAGACATTTCTCAATATCCAAATGATATATCCTTTTATGTTCTAACCTTAGGTTTTTAGCACACTTCATAAACGGCTATTAATATATTGGTTACACCCTTTCCATGCTAGATTAGGCATTCGACTACGTCTCTAGTATGGGGGTGTTTGCACCCCTAGACTCGAAACATTGAGGACAATGTTTAACTTTAGTATGGGGGGGGGGGGGGGGGGGGTGAATACATACTTGCCTTGCCAAACCTTCACGCTTTCCAAAGTTTATCTTTTTGTTATCGTTTTTGTTGCAAAATAAGGCTAAAAATGGCCAAATTTTAAAATTTTTCTCATGTTTTATAAGTGTTTGAAGACACGAATGTAGATTTCCCGATGGCGAGAATAAGAGTAATTTTTGACTCGACCGTGCGTGTTGAGCACTTAGCTTTGATTCCTTAACTACACATTAGGCTAAGTCTCTTAAATGAGGACGAGAAATGATAGAGTTAATTATAAGTTACCATGCTAAACGTAGAGTACTCGTATTCTTTCAAAAACTCATGTGTTCTCGTTGTTTGCTTATTCTCCCTTCGCTTGTAAATATTTTTTGCTTAATAAATATTGACTTAGCGGTTTAGTTAGGATTGTTAGGTTTCTAGTCTTTTCTAGTAGCTTCCGTGTAATTAAATTGGGAAGACATTAAGGTATCGCCAGCGTCACGGTTTTGAAGTATTGGCACCCCAATAATCGAAAGCTTCACCCAATAATAAGATTTCAAGTGCTCACCTAAATCTAGCAAATTTGAAGCCCCACAAGGCCTAAAATCTATGCAAAATTGAAAGTGAATCAAGCCTTAATCTTCGAAGCTTTAAAGATCCAAAATTCGCTTTAGCGTGAGGATATACGTCTTTGGCTAATAAAACCACCGATGAGGCGGATAATAAAAGGCAAGGCAAGACCGAAGTCATAATAAAAGCTTCATGGCGAAGTTGAATAAAAGATGGAGGTAAACTAAAGATAATAAGGCCTTTCCGTTAGGGGGCGTATAAAAGTCTTGGTAATAAGTCTCATGTTCAAAACCGTTATAAAACCGTGTTTATCGATCCTTCTTGTCAACTTAATTTTTTAACATCGTTGTCTATTAGGAGGGGTTATTGATTTTATGGTCTTAGTTACACCGTTAGGACTCTATTTTTAGACCTAAATCTTTATTATCGCATAAGTCAACAATGTATCCTCGTGAGACATTCAAGACAAAATAAAATATTAGAGATACAACTTAGGAATAATGGGAGGATAAGTACGTGATTAGGGCATATGAGTAGTGTTAGCATTACTAACTTATAATGACAATGATCTCGTTGCACGCTTGGCATGGAATTAAGGTGAAAATCGAGGACGATGAAATTATTTCTAACGAAGCATTCACGTGTTCTTATTCTATGAACCTAAACGTCCAATTTTGCGATGAAAATCATACGTTATGTCTAAAACACAAGTAGTAGTATAGCTAGTTTATCATTTCAATAAAAAGTGAATAAAAATGAATTTTGGAGGTGCTATGATACTTTATTCTAGCATTGCGTGAGGGCACGGCAATGGTTTAGTATGGGGGAGTGATGAGACTACTTTTATACATGGTCTCATCGTCCAAAACGGACTTAAAATGCATTAAATATCATTGATTATACCAAATATATGCTCGTGTTTGTTACTTGTGTATTTTTAGGTACGGATATTGAGGAATTGGCAAAAGATCACAAGAATCAATAAAAAACGAACACGGGAAACGAAGCCGCACAATGAACCGGGCCCAAGTTTGGATTTCACAAAAATGCCCTTGAAGTTTTGAAGATTGGCAACTTTAGTCCCTCATTTTTGAAGACTTGGCAAGTTAAGACCTTGAAGAAATCAAGTTATGCAAGAATGGTCCTTGAGGAATGAAGATTGTACAAGAAAAGCCCTTGGAAAATGAAGAATATGCATTAAAGGTCCTTGATACAAAGTTTAGAAACATGTTGTGCCATTTTTGACAAGATGTCCAAAGTTGTTACAAGGAAAAAAGGCGTTGATGGCCATTTATTACAAAGTGAACAAAAATGAAAAACTTGGGGATCAATCCTGTCAAACACCCAAACTTACACACCCAATCCCCTCCTTACACGTCACCATTACCCACCCATATTACCAAACCCTTTACCCGACCCTACCCGTCCAACCCATTTACCCTAAGCCCAAGTTTATTAAACCAGGGTCAAACCCCAGTCAACCCCTTCCCATTTCCCTCCCTAACACCTAATTTAAATCTTTTAATTCCCTTTTCAGATTAAAACCCCTTAATCACCCACATCAACCCTAATTAATTCCAGACCCAATTGGCCCCAAATCAAAGGGATTTTTCCCCTTATTGTCCAGATATTTGATTACCCATAACCTCACCCTAACCCACATCTCAAACCACCACAAGACACACCCATGCGTCTTGTGGGACCCTCCCCTGCTCATGTCACTCTCACCCAAACCCCAAAACCCGACCAAACCAACGACCCACATGAACTCCTTGGTCCCCAAGCACGTTTGAACGTCCAGGATCACTCCAAGCCAGCTTGCACATCCCTCTCATCACATGGGTACCTTTTGACTGATTTTGAAGATGAAGACTCCAAGGGCATTTGGGGCATTTTAGTTGCTAGGGTTTTAGTATTCCAGATTGTTCTATAGACTAGTATATATAGGAGACGCATGTGTCCCTATAGTTTTTGTTCCAGTTTTTAGCTCTCTCATTGTAATTCCTTTTTACAAAATTTATAAAGTTGGTGATTTTTGAGAAAATATAATTCCTTTTATTTGTTTTTAAAAGTTGGTAAGTGATTGAGAAGCTAGACTGAGTTCCATTTAACAATTTATTCAAACATTTGGTGTTTGAATTTTCAGAAACAAGGTTTCTGAAATTGGGTAAAGTTTTTGGTAAAATTTGTTTCAAAGGTGTGATTTCCAGGTTTGTAAGTGTATTTGGTGAAAGATTGTTGAAGGAAAATTATTTGACAAGATTTTAAAAAGGTTTAAAAAAGGTTTAAAGATAAAACAGAAAGTTAGTATTTGTGCTTGTTTTTCAATTTTTCTTTGCAGGTTGCATTGGAGCTTGATTAATCCAAGGTTCTGCACAAACCCGTGTTTGTGGGAGGTGACATACAGTCACTGAGGGACTTGGATGTAAGTCCCTCAAGGTAAAACCCTTTTATCCATTTTCAGTTTTCTGATTTTGTGTTATTTGTGAGTTGCATGAATTTTGCATGAAAGATGGGATAAGTGTTGTTAATGTGTTTGAATTTGTTCATTTGTGGTTATATGCATGTTTTAAGTAGGGTATGATCAGTTTGGATAGGATTTAGATAGCTTTGGTTTTAAAAAAAAAATCAGTTTCATAGTTTAAAGGGGTGTTTGGATTTGCATGTTAGCTGAGAGTTTTGAAAGATTTTGGAAGTTTAAACCTGTTATAATCACTCTTAGGTTTGTCATTAGGTCATAGGTGTATTTGGTTTTCTGTTTGGGTAGAGTTTAAATCAAATTGCATGATAAAAGGTGAAAAACATAGCATAATCTGCCAAACCTCATTTCTGCTTGTTTTCGTTTGAATTCGTGCTTCTAATCTTGCTAGTCATTAGTTACTAGGCCCAAGATAGGATTGTGATTGGTTGCTTGTGTTTTGGTGAACTTATGAGCTAGATTTGAGCCTTTGGAATTCGTCTTTGTGCAAGTTTTGTGTCCATTGTATAAGCAACATACCCCCAGACCCTCATAGCTTTTACAGCAACCTTATTTGGCTATTTTGCTTGACTTGTGTGAGAATCTGTGTAAGTATTTGCTTGTTTTGAGTTTGTATTTGACTCCTTGTACTCAACAGAGTACAAGGGTGCCTGTTGTCCACCAAGATTACCACCAAAATCACAAACCAAGCTCCTCTTGGTTAAATTTCACAAGTGAAGAATTCACTTGTTTCTTTGTGTTCATCAAAAGTCCTATCTGAGCACGTTTTGGTTTCAATCTTGTTTCAATCTTGTTATATTGGATTTAAATTTGAGTTTTTGAGGATTAAAAAGGTCACAAGTTTGATTTTTAAAATCTTAAAAGAAAAAAAAATAAAAAAATAAAAAAGGACGTGGCTAGGACTCGAACCTGCGCCACTCCTCTCACAACAAAACACACTCACCACTGCGCCCTTGGGTCTTTTACTGACCAAGGGTGCAAACAAAATCCCCTTATCACGTTTTTCATTTTGGGTTTTTGTAAAAGCCGTAGCTTATTTTTCCTTTTTCAGCTTATTTATTAAGCTAATTTGGCCAGGCTTATTTTTCCTAGGGTTGTCATTAGGCTATGGATTTTTCTACACTAAGTTTGCATTTTTCCCTTTATTTAATTATTTTTTATCATTTTTTATTTAGCCGTATTTTATTAAATAGATTAAAAATATTAAAAATAGTTTTTAATTTTTATAAAAAATGTTTTTAAGTTTTATTTAAGTAACTTGAGGTTTACATCACAAAAAGTTTTCAAAAAGTCTTATTTTTTATTTTATAGGATTTTAGGGTTTTTGAACAAATTTAAAATTTAATATAAAATTAATAAAAAGGTTTTAGGAACTTTTAATTTCATTTTTGTCTTAGTTACATTATTTAGGATTTTTGGTAATTTTTTAGAATTTATTTATAAACTTTTTATTTTTTTGATTATTTTAATATTATTTTATTACTAAAAATAGAAAGTTTGTTTTTTTCTACTTTTTTCATTTTTCCTAGACTGTAGACACATAATTAGGAATTTTGTAACTTTCCAAATCTTTTTAGGACTTTTCATTTATTTTTTTGAATTAATTTAAGTTTAATAGATTTTAATAGTTTTTAAGTGTTTAAAAATAGATTTAGTTGGTTTTAAAATTTTTAAAATTACTTTTTAGCTTAATTAGGTTATTTTTGAGGTTTACAAACTATAAAATCTTGTTTAGGGCTTTTTAATAATTAATTGTGATTTTTAGGGCTTTAATTAGCATTAAAAAGTCATTATTTAATTAATTAAAAGGTTTTAGCAAGTTTGGATTTTTTGTAAACTCTTAGAATTTTATTTTGGATTTTTAGTAATTTTTAGGAATTTTTAGGTTAAAATTTTAATTTTGTACTATTTGCGGTTTTGCGTGATCGCCTTTTTCGTCTTAGTTTAATCCGTTTTCGTAACCGTCTTTTCATTTCTTTCTCATTTCTATTCTTTCTTTTCTTGTTAAATAATCTCAAACATAAATCAATTCATTACAAAACACACGTGCCTCCTCGAGAGAACGATCCCCACTTAAGGGTCATAAGTGTTTACGTTTTCCTAAACGTACACTTAATACTTACCGCTTTTGCCTTCCTTTTCCTAAAGGGGTTAAAATATTCTACATCATTCATTCTTAGCAGGGATGTGGTGGATGCTTGTGATTGTTTAGCTATCACAAAAGCTCAAACAAAAGGGGGTGTGGATGGTACATCCCTGAGGTTTCCCAATTTCACATTCTCTTTCTCATTTTCTATAAAAAATGTATGCTATGTGAAGCTTCTGTTCTTTGATGAATGAATGTGTTTGGATGATTAAATCTGCTTCTTAGTTCATAGTGGTGTTATTGGGATGCTAGTTTAAGTTTGTCTAAGTTAAAAAAATGTTTTTGCTTTGTTAAAAATCTGAAATCAGTTTTAAAGTGGTGTTTAGGATTGAATGTTGTTAAAACTTGGATAGCATTTGAGTAAGTGTTAAAGGTAATCTGGTGTTTGTTTCAACTGATATAGTGTGGTTAAGCTATTTTCTTGCATATTTTGTGACTAAAATGGCCTAAACTGAATCATAGACTAAAACCAGTTAGTTTTAGGTTGATGTGAGTTGAAATTTGGTCACCAGTTAGATACCATGTTCATCTAGGGTTGTATGTTTTAAATATAAACTACTGTATGCTAGATTGACAGATCTAATAGTCCAAAGTTCATCATTGTGCCTTTTGCATCAGAAAGAATATACCAGTCCTAGATTCTTGCATATTTGTGTCTTCTTTGCTCAAACGGTATCTTTTGGCTTTGTTATTTGTGTGTTTATTGTTTGTTCTTGACTCCCTACAACTCACTAGTTGTAGGGTTGCCATTATTATCTAAAAACACCCATTAAAACAGGCTTAAAACAAGATTTTCATATCAAGCAGTGAGAACTCAGTCCAAAGTTCATCATTGTGCTAGATTGACAGATCTAGTCCAAAGTTCATCATTGTGCCTTTTGCATCAAAAAGAATATATCAGTCCTAGATTCTTGCATATTTGTGTTTTCTTTGCTCAAACTATATCTTTTGGCTGTGTTATTTGTGTGTTTATTGTTTGTTCTTGACTCCCTACAACTTACTGGTTGTAGGGTTGCCATTATTATCCAAAAACACCCATTAAAACAGGCTTAAAACAAGATTTTCGTATCAAGCAGTGAGAACTCCTTTCCTACTGCTGCTTGCAACTGATAGAGTAAATTTGTGTTCAGCTTATCAATAAGCTAAATTGGCTTATTCCAACGTGCAACAACTTTCAATTTGTAATCAATCTTTCTTATTTCACCCAATTAGCTAATCTAGAAGTTTTCAGCTTTTGACTTTAGGGTTTGACTAGATAACGAATTCATTTGACTTTTTCAAAAGTGCTTATTCTTCATTTCAGCTTATTGAGTGTGCTTATTGGAAACGTTTCTTTTTATAAACTGCTTTATAAACTCCAGAGAAGGATGTGTGTAAAATTTTAGCTTATGGCATTAGCTTATGGCTTAATGGGCCAAAAAGCCCAGTAAGAATAAGTTGAGTGCTTATTAAGTTATGATAAGCTCACTTTCAGCTTTTGGGCCTTTAAGTATTTTGTTTTAAATCAAATTTTAAGCTAGACTGGAACTTATGGGCTTATTTGGTTGACTTTTGTCTTATTGGGCCAAAAAGCCCATTTAACTTGGAATGTTTTCAATTTTGGCCCATTTGGAGGCCCAGTAGGGGTATTTAGGTCATTTTACTTTCATTTCTGGTTTTATTAAGTTAGTTTCAAGTTTTTAGAATTTTTTTATAAATTTTGAATTTTTAATATTATTTTAATATTTATTTTTAGTTTTTAATCATTTTAATTAGTTTTAAATTTTGCAAAAATACGTTTTAGTTTGATTAAGTTATTTTCGAGGTTTACAAATTGTAGAATCTTTATTTGGGCTTTTTATTAATTTAATTGATTTTTAGGGCTTTAATTAGCATTAAATAATTAATTATTAATTAAATAAAAGGTTTGAAAAAGTTTTGATTATTTGTAAACTCTAATTGGATTTTTAGGAATTTTTTGTGATTTTTTGGGAATTTTTAGAGTAATTTTTAATTTTGTCACGTTTTTATGTTTTACGTTTTATCATTCATCGTAGATTAACTTTAATCGTAATCGTCATCATTTTCTATCCCTTTTCTTTTCTCAATATTAGTCTCAAATACCATCAAGTTTAACACACGTCAATCCTCCTCGAGAACGAACTCACAAAAGGGTCATAAGCATTTGATTTTTATTGGTCCCTTGTAATTCGTTATTACTTATCAACTTAAGTAATAATTCCTTACTTTGACTCAAGTGTGTTGTTTTAACAATATATAAGAACTATGAATAATTAAAACAACAATACCAATTACTTTTCAACGTATAGACTTTTATTAGAATCAAATAAAGAATCTATAACCACTTTGTTTGCGAAATAACAAAGTGGTTGAATGACAATGGGTTTTGATCTCCTCTACTTAAACATCTAACGAAGGTTAAAGTCTAATCTCCAATCTAAACGTTTATATGCATCTTGGCTATATGGTTTAGTTGGTATCGAGAGAGAAAGGTTTTCTAGAGTTTTATCTCTTGTATTGGTTAACCCTTTCTCTCCCAATGTACACTCCTTAAATAGGCAGTGTAAATTAGGGTTTGCATTTTGCATTTTTCAATGCATGGGTTTATCCAGTGGGTGGTTGATGCCCATGCTGGATAAACAGTACAAAGTACATATTAAACTATTCTAGAAAAGATAAAGGTTGTACTTATATCTAAGTATACAAGAAACCTTCTTTGACTTAAAGTTATCTTTTCCCGCTTAATGCAAACCATCAGAATACTGAAGAGTCTTCAGTATCATAGAGGAGATCGACATCATTCAGTTTGGTATTGTCAAACCAAACTGAACTGAAATCCCTTCTCTAGTCCTTGTTCTTCAGCAACTAGACCGCCTAGTATTTGAAGCGAAGACTCCTTTGTCTTCTAAGTTAACTAGAAGGGGAGTGCTGAACTTTCTTCAACTATAAAGTCTTCAGTAGGAACTTTGTTCCTCTGGTCATCCTTCAGCAGACTGGCCTTACTACTGAGCATGAAACACTTAGGGGGATTTTATATTCAAATCCTAGAGTTGCTTCACGGTTAGTAAATACTGACCCAACAATCTCCCCCTATTTGGATATACAAATAGCCTAAGTCTAATGTCAGTAGTAAGTGAGCATAACAACTTCTTCTTACTTGCACTGAACAGTTAAATACTTATAAACATCAGATAATCATTTATTCATGAACATTACAAATTACAACAAAAACAATACAAATGATTATTCAAATCTCCTTAGGCCTAAGTTCTTCAATAATGGGAGTCTGAGTTAATGAATCTGAGTTTCTATGGTCCAATATAGCAAGCAAGCACATGCTGAAGGTTTTAGCAGCATCAGTACGTCCTGGACCACCATGAAGAGAGTAAAAGATCCTTTGAACATTCGAGAGAAGTTCATTATTCATTTCATCAATATCACTTATGCCCACAAAGTCTTGACATTCTTGATGATTAAACATAATCATTCCTAGTTTTGGTTCGTCCAGTACATGACCAAGGAGATAACTTTGAAACTGAACAAAGCCTTTGTATTTCTTAGTGGTGACAAAGATGTCACCCACTTTAGGTTGTATCAGATTTGCTCTTTTGTTCAGCTTCAGTATTGGATCTTGATACTCCAGAGAAACTTGAGTGTTGATGTTCAGAATCTCACCAAGTCTTTCATGATTTCTCATATAATTCTCAACTCTGGTGCGAACTTCATCCCGTCTTTTGGATTTTCTTTTCTCGATCATCACACTCATTTAAGTCCATTCAGTGTAAGAAAATTCTTTTCCTTGAAAGTTTTCAAGTATCTCATAAGTTCCATCACCCCCATAGAACTTGAGATGGATGTCACCTCTGCTGGTCAGCATATCAACGTTGGTGATTGGTGAGATATTTCTTCTGTTAAGCCTTGTTATACAAAACTTTTCATATAACACTCTCTTCTTGAAGACACTTTCTACTTCAACTTTCCCAATTTGTTCATACAAGCTTAGCTTCAGATCTCTTAGCTTTTCTTCTTGCTAAAGCTTGTATAACTTGTCAAGTTCTTCCTGAGTGGCCACTCTAGCTCTGATCAATCAATCATTCAAAGTAAAATCTCCTTTGTTCATGGGTATAAAGGGAGGTGAACCACTATTAGTTTTTCCCTTCTTGTGGTCAACCCTTGCATATGATCATTTTTGGCTGATGACTCCCCCTTACCCTTTGCTAGGCTCTTTTTAGTGATAGGTGACTCATAGACAACGGATTGTTTCTGAGCCTTCTTTTGGGCATGTTTCTAAAAGAGCTGCTGGATTGTGTTTTTCTCCCCCCTCAGCAGAAGACTGCCCAGCAGCTTCTGATGACCCTTCAGCAGGGAAGAGGCCACAAAGATGATCAAGAGTGGCAGTTACCTTGGCCAGCATGGCTGGAACAGTGTCAAGGGCATGTAGTTTCTGCTGAACCTCACCAAATATGGTAAGTTTTTGTTTCTCCAGCAACGCCACTCTATCTTTGATCTTTGACACAAAATCACACAAAGTATTCACTTGGCCAGGAACTGGTGTGAATTCTGGTGAAAACTCCATGGAAGCACCGTTGATGGAGTCCGTAAGAGAGGACATCTCTTGCTTTAAGGAAGTGGTGGTAGCCACATCTTGGACTAAAGGCTTCAAAGCAGCAACGATGACATCCTTGATTTGTTCAGTAGAAGGAGGAATTGGTCTTGCTTTGAGAGTTGAGATTTTAGTGTCAGCAAGCACCTTTTCTTCCTTCAGTCTGGCTACCTGTGATTAAAGAATCAACACTTGATTTGTTAATTCTTTTACATGTTCAGTCCTGGGGAAGGTGGCTTTGGTGTTGCATCCGTAGTCTCTTCATCACTGTCATCTAGTTTGACTGGAATTCTTTCACTGAACCCTAGTTCTCTTTCTAAATCATCCCCAGACATGCTGACTACTGATGTGTCGAAAAAGTGTCGGTGTATTTTAATTGAATACGTTATAGAGAAAATTTAGGAAATTACCTTTAGGAAAAGGTAATCATCCAAAAATGAGCTTAAGACGAATCAATTAAACACGAGAGTGATCCCGGTTCGTTGTATACAAGGAACTTGTGAATTTGAGACGTTCGTTTTGATAAGGACAATCGATTTGAATTTGGTTTCGGTTTTTAGCTAAATTAATTCTACCAATTTTAAACCTAAAGTGCATGAATCGTTTCCCGACTTTAAATCTAAAAGACAAAGATTTAAACTATGTAATATTTAAAACTTTACTTTTACTTATTAATTGACAAAACTAATTTAAGCAAAAATATTAAATCAAAATTATTTAAAACAAATTTAATTAAAACTATATTTTAAAACAAACTTTAAAAAGTAATAAAATATATTTATTTATTTATTTATTTTTTATTATATATTTTGAAATTATATTTAATCAATATTAAGTTTAATAAAACTATTTTTATAAAGTATCAAAAAGTTATAAAAAACAAAGTAGACGTTTTATTTTAACTAAGAGTCATAAGAAGAAAAGTTGTATAATTAATGCTGAAACAAATTATAAACACAAATGAGCATTCAGCTCAGTGGTTAATGCCATTGGCTGATGACGTGGGGGTCACGAGTTCGAGTCACAGGAGTGACGAATTTGTGAATAATATTTTTGGAATTTGAATTTTTGGATAGATATAGAATAAAATAACAATCCAAACAACACCCCTAATTTCGAGGGTGCTAACAATATTACTCAACAGACAAACAAAAAGCAGTAGAAACAAAATCCAAATTCCACATAATGCTATGAAACTTAACAAATTTATCATTTTACAACTGATACAAATCAAGAAGTAAAAATCTAACTAGTTATTACTAAGATAAATCAGCAAAACAAAACAAACTCAGCAAAACTTAATCAAAATCCTAAGTTAAAGCAGAAATCCCCCAAAATGAAATCATACATCAGATTACTAAATAAAAGCAGACAAAACATTCTACAAGGCTAGATGAGATTCAAAATTTATCAACCCAAGCACCAAATTACACAGATAAGAAATATCAAGGATTGACTACCAAAATCAACCCCAGAACTATTATCAACAGACTAAATGATTATACCTAAACAGATAATAAGTTCTAAATGTTGATCCCAAACTTAGATCGATTTAGCTTGTGTAAACGAGAATAAATCAAGTTAAACACTTAGAGAAACTTTGTTGTATATGAAACAATTTAAGTATTATACGGAATTAATACTTAAACAAGAACACACAAACAAGATAAACCAAACTTTCACTTTGATTGATTAATCAAACTTGCGTACAATGAAAGTGTGAAAAACACATATTGAACTAAACCTAAAGGCCTCCTTTTATAGATTAAGGAACCTTGTACAAGAGTCTACGTATCAACTATTTTAGGTAAAGATAAACATAAGGAATACATTGTCGGACATATCTTTACTAGAAACATAAAACGTGTAGACTAAGTATCCTATCAGTGCTTGACTTCTTCTTATCAACGCTTGACTTCTTCCTGTCAACGCTTGTCTTGACAATGCTTGATTTCTTCCTATCAACGTCCAATTTCCTCTTGTCAGCGTCTAAGTGTCTTGGCTTCATTTTATTCCCAACAATCCTCCCCTAAACTTGATATCTATTCTAGTAATTAAGTTTCTGAATAAAAACTAAGTACAAGGAGGATTCTACAAATCTTGTTAAGTTGGAAATAAACATATCTAATCAAATCTTTGCCAACGTCACTTGTTTAATCTATCTCCAGCTATGTTGACACCATTTTGTTCAAAACTTCTTTGGACATAGGATATTCAGCATCCACAAGAAGATACTTAGAAAACTTTGTTGTACTCAAGTGATACACACCAGCTGCTGAATGTAAACGCCATTGAAGTCCACTGATATCATCAAGATCCTTCCAAACTGGATCTTCTTCATCTGGTGCACACATTCTTTTGAATGTTGACCAAATCTTTATTCCATTGACTGAAGTAGGTGCTTTAGTCTCATACTTGGCCTGCATCAACCTCCAAAGGTCTGCCAAGTTTTCCCTATCCATGCTTGCAAACAAAGACATAAGAGTAGTAAAAGTGTGTACCTTCTTCCCATATCTGCCAACCATCCAAAACCTACTTGCATCTTCCTCATAATGAACAATAGGGTTTCTGGAATCATGAGGTAACACTTCTACCATATGTGAAGCTTCCAAGGGTGAGAGCTTAATACTCCTTCTAATAACAGCTTCACTAGGATTCACTCTATCCCAATTTTCTGGGAACTCAAGTGGAACTCCCTTCTTCAAAGGTCTTGGTGCAATTAAAGCCTGTTGGATCTGCATCTCTTCTGCAAGCTCTTCCTTTCTTTCATCTGAAAGAAGTCTGATAGTGTTCTGCTCTTGAACACTTGCCCAAATACGATAAGCTTTATATTCCAATTCATCAAAGGACAATCCCTGCAACTTCTGAAAAGTCCAACCTCCTTGATGACATCTGAGTAGCATATAGTAGAGCTACCTTCTATCTTTCTTAGATTGTGAAAGAACTTTTCTAGCCTTATACTTCAATATTACCTTGCAATCCCTTTGAATTCTTAGTAGAATTTCCAAACCCCAAATTTGATCTGATAAAGCCATGTCTGGATTCTCCATTACCTTATTCTCCCATGAAAAGTACATCTGAGCAACTTCAGGCATCTCATAATCCACCTAATTTTTCAACTCTGCAATCTTTTCCTTTGCTAACTTATCACCATATTCAAGTGTGACAACCGTGGTTTTGGGTTTGTCACTTGGTCTTACTTTTAGGTTATTTATGTGTGACTACTTGATTTTTGTGCTTACATGTTTATTTTGTGTGAACGAGGTTGGTGTGATTATCGTTTATGAGTATAGAGTACTCATAAGTAAATCGAGGAACGGTTAATTCATGTTCATGAAATCACAATTAGTGACTATGAAATGGTGATATTTTGGTGGTTACATATACGTATAAGTATTATAGTAATAGTGTATTTTTTTAGGATTTACGGTTTAGCATTTAGAGGTCTCGAATGCGTTAATTAGTCAAATGAATATTTTTCGGATGGTTTTAGGTCATTTAGGACTTAGTTATAAAGTTTATTTCAAAATTTGAGATTTTTTATAAAAGTGTATATTTTACGTCTTTTACGGTAAAACGCGTAAATTTGACTAGTTTTACGGTTTTGAGGTTTTGGGAGTTTTAGGAGCTGAAATAAATTAAGGTAATATTAATAAGATATTAATTAACAATAAAAAGAAAAAAAAATAAAGGAAAAAACGAAAAGTGTTTGGGTCGGTTTAGAAGAGAAAAAAAAGGAAAAAAAAAGGAAAAAAAAAGGAAAGTGGGCTTTGGGTTGGACTAGGATTCACCCATACCCTATATAATGTATATACTAAACCAAATTCATTATTTTTCTCCTGGAGATGAAGGAAATTCATGAGTCTTATAAAAAATTAGGGTTCTTCATAAAATTTGGGGGTTTTCATAAATCCAAGGTAAATCTTCAAATCCCTTTTTAATTAAATTGTTTTTATGTTTTCTTTAATAATCTTATGATGAATTTAGGTTAGGGTTTAATATAAAAACAGTAAATTAATGTTGTATTAATCATAATATGATGCTTACATAAATTAGGGCTTGTAATTAGAGGTATTAGGGTTAATTAATGAGGTTGATTTTGTTAAACCCGTTTTTAAAAACTGGGCAGATTTTTGAGTCAATTGTTTTGATCATATCGGGAGTTCTATAAACTCTTATTTTACGATCCAAGTACCCCTGTAAAGATATTTGAATTGGCTTCCAATGCAAGAAACGAGAACTAAATTGGAGGTAGGGAAGTGGGTCAAAAACAGGTTACAACAGTCGGAGGTCAAAACAGTTTTGAATTCAGCCTGTTTTCTTTTTAAGTTTTGGGTTGTTTGGGGTACTTAGGGTTGCATTGGGATCTTCTCATGAACGTGAGAGATGGTTTATATATTGTAGTAAGTATCTGCACTTGGGCTAAGGTTGTGGTTTAGGGTAAGACCCCTTAATGGTAACAAAATTTTAGTACGTTTAAAATCAGGAAATCTAGAATGACAAAAGTAGATATATGTATATCGGGGCCTTAACAGTAGCTTTAAGGTTAGGTAAAGTGGGAAGTATTAGCCAACATATGTAAGGGTATGAATATTCCTTTTATAGAAACCATGGGTATGTTTAAGTGGACGATTGACTTAAAGTTTTGAGACCTAAAAACTGGGACTGTTTTGGGTAAAATATGAACGGGTTAGTTATTAAACTTAACCAAGTTAAGGACTTGTTAAGGAAGGGTAATGGGGTGATTAGAGCTTGTCAATGAGGTAAATATGTGGGAATAGGCTATATGTCCATCATAGGTTAATGAGCCATCTTAGTGACTGGTTCGTGTATTAATTGCGTGTTTTTGGTTTGTTAGCTTGTTGCTAGTGCAAGGACTTGTGAAGAAGCTATCAGGTGAGTTTCATAGTCCCATGTTTACTTTTGATTTTGACTTCCAGATGGGATGGAAGATACACTGTGTTGAATTATTTTCTAAATTAATGTTGTGAATGTTTTAAGGTTTGAGATGGACTTGTGTGTACATTTATGTGATTAACTGCTATGTGATTCTTGTTTGTGTGTGATCTGGATTGGAAAGGTACATAGGTGTATGGGCGCCTATGGGACCTATGGTTAATGGTAAGGCGTGATGCCTTGGAAATTGTGATTGTTGGTAGGGCGTGACTCCTTGGAAATTGTGATTGTTGGTAATGCGTGATGCCTTGGAAATTGTGATTGTTGGTAAGGCGTGATGCCTTGGAAATTGTGATTGTTGGTAAGGCGTGATGCCTTGGAAATTATGATTGTTGGTAAGGCGTGATGCCTTGGAAATTGTGATTGTTGGTAAGGCGTGATGCCTTGGAAATTGTGATTGATGGTAAGGCGTGATGCCTTGGAATTGTAATGATTGATTGAACTTGAATGCTAGTTGTTAGTACATGATTGTAGCGCATTGTCCATATGTTTATTGGTTTATGGTATTCACAGCTTATGACTTGTCTTGTGTTGGAGTCTAAACCTATGACTCTCACCCACTTTACGTTGACGTGTTTTAGTGTCTCTTTCAGGTGATACTATGGTTAAGCATGAGAACATAAGTGGCTAGGATTGGAGAAGCTTAGGAATGCATATAGAAGGAGAATCCCCGTTTCCTTCTTAGTTTTTATTTGTTCTTTTAATAAGTGATACTGTGGCACACATACATTTGTTTGGTTATGTTATTTGTTTGTCTTAGGTAAGCGGTAGGACTGGTACCTACTTACCTAGACCCCTTGCATTTGTTGAGATATTGTCATGACCTTCGTGTCACCATTTTTATGACATTTCTTATTTCATATGGTTATCTCTATAGACACGCCATGTTGTGATGATATCCATACGTCGCGCCCCATGTTCCGCCATGGTGGGGTGTGACAGAATGGTATCAGAGACAATGGTTATAGAGAATTAGGTTGCCTAGTCGTGTAGCCTAGTCTATAGCTTTCGGGTCCCTGCATATAGGCGTCATAGGAGTATGTGTGCATTTTATAGTAGTTGATGTGTTTGAATATTATTTTCGCAGTATTTGTTAGGTTATGAACTAATATGGTTCATACTTAACTACATGTTATTTTCTTTACGAGTTTTGATTAGTGCGGGTGGAACCATGGTCGTATACGCTAGTCATTGTTGGATTTCGCTTAATTATGTTTTCATGTTCTTTATACATTTTGAATTTTGTCTACGCTGGTTCAGTTGGACTACGAGTTTATGTGTTTCGTGCATTGACTATGTTATTTTAATACATGGGGTTTTGGATCTTATCTGGTGTGGTTATGTGCTTGTGAGGTGTCGGATTATGTGTTATGTGTAGTATTAATTTCTTATAAGTGTCATCATAGGAGGGAGTACGTTGGTGAAAGGGAACATGTATAATTATGGAGGCCTACATAATTATATATGTGCCACAACACCACTGGACTTTCTAGTATGATTGCATGAAAGAGAGTTAATACATGATTGTATAGTATATGTTGGATGGATTTGAGTGTATGTACGCTTATGCCTATGTATGTAAAATTATTTTCTATTTACCGGTTGTATTCTTGGGATGGTTGCTAGCTCGTTTCTCTTTGAGATGTTCAACTTCTGTAGTAGCGCATTTCTCGGGTCCTCATTTCACGTGTTTGTTTGTACGGTACATTTGGCGTGAAGGATTTTGAGATGGTGGAGATTTCTTTTTGGGGTAACGATGTCTTTTGTTTCGAGTTATACATGGTAAAAAAAATGAACTTGCAAATTGAAAAAAAAAAGTTGTTGGTAGTCGATGAAATAAGGAAGTGTCGGGATCATTTTTCAAATAAGGTGGAATATAAATTCTTTAACATATAAGCATGACTCGTTTATTTTAAAATATTTTGGTTTTGATCACCTAAAGTTATTGTTCTTAAGTTAAAAAATTTTGTTCTAATTTAGTGAAATATGTTAAAATCATGTAATTAATAGAGTTTTAATTTTCTGGAATTAAAATAAATTAGGTTCTAGTTTTGGTAATTAATGGGGGGTTTTAGGGTTTAAAAATCGTTTTTTTTTGGTATATATCGGAGTAGGCAGAAACTGTCGCTAAACTGTCAAAATATGTCGCTAACTGTCAGAAACTGTCGCTAATGCCTAGGCAGATTTTGAGAAAAATCGTTTTGGTCATAACTTATTCGTTTTTAAATGTTTTTGGGTGATTCAAAAGCCTAAAATTATGTACTCGGATCATACTTTTCAAATATCCAGAAAGTTTCGTAATTGGAAGTCAGTTGCTTGGTCGAATTAATTGTACAAGTGTTGAGTTCAAGGTTAATTTTCGGACAACATGGTTTAAACTCGTGTTTTGGGTATTTTGCGGTAATGAACACTTGGAGGGTTAACATAGAGATGAGTTGGGAAGGAATTTGAGAGTTCTTTAGACCTTATTATACGTGGTTATATTTTGATGAGTTTTGATTTATGGTATTTATGAGTAAGACTGAAATCGGGGTGACAGTTTTAAACCCGTTGAGTTATGTGACGGCTCCTAACTTGGTTTCAAGACAGTTCTTGTCTGATGAGTTGCGAGATTTAGTTAGGTTGGTTACATAACTTTATGGTTTTGATAAGTTTACTCGCGGACGGTTAAGGCTCATGTGTTGTTGGTTGAGATTATTTTCGTGTAAACTGAGTTCACGTTTGAACGTGAAGGTTTTATCAGGGATATGCATCCTCGTTTGTTTGCTTAGAATAAGTTTGAGTTTGGGAGTGAATCTCGGGACGAGATTTATATTAGGAGGGAGTGATGTGACAACCGTGGTTTTGGGTTTGTCACTTGGTCTTACTTTTAGGTTATTTATGTGTGACTACTTGATTTTTGTGCTTACGTGTTTATTTTGTGTGAACGAGGTTGGTGTGATTATCGTTTATGAGTATAGAGTACTCATAAGTAAATCGAGGAACGGTTAATTCATGTTCATGAAATCACAATTAGTGACTATGAAATGGTGATATTTTGGTGGTTACATATACGTATAAGTATTATAGTAATAGTGTATTTTTTTAGGATTTACGGTTTAGCATTTAGAGGTCTCGAATGAGGTAATTAGTCAAATGAATATTTTTCGGGATGGTTTTAGGTCATTCAGGACTTAATTATAAATTTTATTTCAAAATTTGATATTTTTTTATAAAAGTGTATATTTTACGTCTTTTACGGTAAAACGCGTAAATTTGACTAGTTTTACGGTTTTGAGGTTTTGGGAGTTTTAGGAGCTGAAATAAATTAAGGTAAATTAAGGTAATATTAATAAGATATTAATTAACAATAAAAAGAAAAAAAATAAAGGGAAAAACGAAATTAGGAGTGTTTGGGTCGGTTTAGAAGAGAAAAAAAAGGAAAAAAAAGGAAAAAAAAGGAAAGTGGGCTTTGGGTTGGACTAGGATTCACCCATACCCTATATAATGTATATACTAAACCAAATTCATTATTTTTCTCCTGGAGATGAAGGAAATTCGTGAGTCTTATAAAAAATTAGGGTTCTTCATAAAATTTGGGGGTTTTCATAAATCCAAGGTAAATCTTCAAATCCCTTTTTAATTAAATTGTTTTTATGTTTTCTTTAATAATCTTATGATGGATTTAGGTTAGGGTTTAATATAAAAACAGTAAATTAATGTTGTATTAATCATAATATGATGATTACATAAATTAGGGCTTGTAATTAGAGGTATTAGGGTTAATTAATGAGGTTGATTTTGTTAAACCCGTTTTTAAAAACTGGGCAGATTTTTGAGTCAATTGTTTTGATCATATCGGGAGTTATATAAACTCTTATTTTACGATCCAAGTACCCCTGGAAAGATATTTGAATTGGCTTTCCAATGCAAGAAACGAGAACTGAATTGGAGGTCGGGAAGTGGGTCAAAAACAGGTTACAACAGTCGGAGGTCAAAACAGTTTTGAATTCAGCCTGTTTTCTTTTTAAGTTTTGGGTTGTTTGGGGTACTTAGGGTTGCATTGGGATCTTCTCACGAACGTGAGAGATGGTTTATATATTGTAGTAAGTATCTGCACTTGGACTAAGGTTGTGGTTTAAGGTAAGACCCCTTAATGGTAACAAACTTTTAGTACGTTTAAAATCAGGAAATCTGGAATGACAAAAGTAGATATATGTATATCGGGGCCTTAACAGTAGCTTTAAGGTTAGGTCAAGTGGGAAGTGTTATCCAACATATGTAAGGGTATGAATATTTCTTTTACAGAAACCATGGGTATGTTTAAGTGGACGTTTGACTTAAAGTTCTGAGACCTAAAAACTGGGACTGTTTTGGGTAAAATATGAACGGGTTAGTTATTAAACTTAACCAAGTTAAGGACTTGTTAAGGAAGGGTAATGGGGTGATTAGAGCTTGTCAATGAGGTAAATATGTGGGAATAGGCTAGATGTCCATCATAGGTTAATGAGCCATCTTAGTGATTGGTTCGTGTATTAATTACGTGTTTTTGGTTTGTTAGCTTGTTGCTAGTGCAAGGACTTGTGAAGAAGCTATCAAGTGAGTTTGATAGTCCCATGTTTACTTTTGATTTTGACTTCCAGATGGGATGGAAGAGACACTACGTTGAATTATTTTCTAAATTAATGCTGTGAATGTTTTAAGGTTTGAGATGGACTTGTGTGTACATTTATGGGACCTATGGTTAATGGTAAGGCGTGATGCCTTGGAAATTGTGATTGTTGGTAGGGCGTGATGCCTTGAAAATTGTGATTGTTGGTAAGGCGTGATGCCTTGGAAATTGTGATTGTTGGTAAGGCGTGATGCCTTGGAAATTGTGATTGTTGGTAAGGCGTGATGCCTTTGAAATTGTGATTGTTGGTAAGGCGTGATGCCTTGGAAATTATGATTGTTGGTAAGGCGTGATGCCTTGGAAATTGTGATTGATGGTAAGGCGTGATGCCTTGGAATTGTAATAATTGATTGAACTTGAATGCTAGTTGTTAATACATGATTGTAGCGCATTTTCCATATGTTTATTGGTTTATGGTATTCATAGCTTATGACTTGTCTTGTGTTGGTGTCTAAACCTATGACTCTCACCAACTTTACGTTGACGTGTTTTAGTGTCTCTTTCAGGTGATACTATGGTTAAGCATGAGAACATAAGTGGCTAGGATTGGAGAAGCTTAGGAATGCATATAGAAGGGGAATCCCCGTTTCCTTCTTAGTTTTTATTTGTTCTTTTAATAAGTGATACTGTGGCACACATACATTTGTTTGGTTATGTTATTTGTTTGTCTTGGGTAAGCGGTAGGACTATTACCTACTTACATAGACCCCTTGCATTTGTTGAGATATTGTCATGACCTTCGTGTCACCATTTTTATGACGTTTCTTATTTCATATGGTTATCTCTATAGACACGCCATGTTGTGATGATATCCACACGTCTCATCCCATGTTCCGCCATGGTGGGGTGTGACATCAAGTCTCTCTGGTTCTTCAATATTCATTACACTTGAATCTATACTCTCATCATCACTGCCATCCTTACTCTCAATAGCAGTTTCCTTCATCCTATCTTCTTTCTCAAGTTGTGCAGCCAACATGGAATCAAACTTTACTTGGGCTGCATCCTTGGGAACTACTGTTTCTACCATAATCCCTTTACCATTATCTAATATATCAATGGTGGGTAAAGATGATGATGGTACCTGTGTAGACACATCCTTGATGATAGCTGATGACTGGGATACATCAACCATACCTGCAGGTCTATCAACGTCTAAAACATGTGTGTCAACGCCTAACTTACTCCTATCAGCGCTTAGCTTGTCAGCGTCAAAAACCTGCTTGTCAACGCTCAACTAACTCTTGTCAGCGCTTGGCTTTATGAACTGCTCCAACATCTCAGTAAAAGATAAAATCAAATTTGTAGGGGTAACCAATGAAGTATCAAAACCTGGTTGACTCTTTAAATCTGTTAGAGCTTCAGCTATACCCAAAGATTCTCCTTCATGTGAGCCTTTGTCACTCACATGTATCTGCTCATCCTCCCCTTTGGAAGAATCCTCCACTCCATGCCCAGGGTTAGCTGTTTCCAAAATAACAATCTTCTCCCACAATTGCTTGAGTTCAAGGCCTTGTGCGTTGACAGTATGTACAAGGTCTGCATTTTGCTTTTGTAAGCTAATGCAGACAGCCGTCAATTCCAACAATGTATAGGGTTCCAATCTGCCTTCCTCTAGAATGGGAATATGACCTCCCAAGTAAAGTCATGGGACATGGATGGGGTCTGAATGATTTTAGGACTGGTTTGGCCTGCATCTAAGCTAGTACCAATAGTCCTATCCCCATCCATGTCACCAACCACACTTGTGGTGGTAGTTCTCTCTGCAACATGGCTAGGACCACTAGAGGAGAACACTCCAGTAGTCCTTTGGCGTTTTCCATCCTAAAGTCTGGGGGTGAAGAAGATGATGTGGATTGGGTTTCAGTTTGAAGGTTAAGGGGTGTTTTGGTTTGTTGGAAAAGGATGTCAGCGTTTAGATTTGGAGTATCAACGCCAACATTCAACGTGTCAGCGTTGAAGGGTTCTTGGTCAATATCCATTTGCTGGGGTGATGGTGATGGTTCAGGTAATGGGTCTGGTTGTGGTAGTGGTCTGGTTGAGGCTGTGCTGCTGCAATAACAGCAAGCATGGCTTGAGTAAGGGGTAAGTCTCTATTTGGTGGTGTATTCATCTTTCCAAAAATTTCTTTCTTTTGCACAGGGATCTTATAAAAATCATTGTGATCCTTGGTGCAATATCTTTGTTCATCAAACACCATTTGCAAAAATATTGGGTAAGCAAGAGTCATCTTGCTACCCTTGTTATGACACATTGATACACGGCTTTTGACACCCCGTATAAAAATTAAAGTTCGTTGTACCAATCTCTTCGAATTAAAAAACTTGTGTTTAATGTGTGACTCAGTTTTATTTTGGTGGAAACAAAGATGTGTCGTTGTAGTGTTTTAAAATAAATGTGCAAAACTTTAAAGTAAAGGTGCAATTAAAGTAAATCTAAGTCTAATTAAAATAAAGTGCAAGTATTTAAAAGCGTGACTAAAATTAAAAGGCGCTAAAGTAAAGACGTAAACTTAAATCTAACTAAGGCAAATCTTAGAACGCAACTAAAACTTAAACTAAGGCAAGGCTAAAATTTAACTAAGGGAAATAAACTTAAAGTGCAATTAAAAATAAAAGGTGGGAAAAATAAAGCTTTAAAATAAAAGACTGAAATTTAAAAAGAAAATCAAAAAGAAACTTACAGAACCCTTGATTCGGAAGTTCAAAACTTCCGAATGAAGCCTCCTTGATTCGAAACTTTCCCTTGATCCGGAAGCTCGTTCGGAAGATCTGCTTGACTCGGAACTTTGTCCTTCGTCCGGAACTTCGTTCGGAAGTTCGTCCGGAACTTCCGTTCGGAACTTCGTTCGGAAGTTCGTCCTGAACTTTCGTTCGGAAGTCTTTACTCGGAACTTTTGAGTTCCGAATGAACACTCTTGATACGGAAGTTTTAATTTTCCGGATGAACAATGCTTGAGTCAGAACTTTTAAGTTCCGAATGAAAGAACTTCTTCCCTTGATTCAGAAGTTTTATACTTCCGGATGAAGCCACTGGTTCGGAACTTTGAAAGTTCCGAATGAACAACTCCTTCTCACCTTGGCTCGGAAGTTTTCCTGGGAATACAGAAACACAAACAAACACCCCGAAGAACAAGGGAATCACAGATAAAAGAGATTTAAAGCAGATTAATCAAAATCAACACAACGATTAAACTAAACAAATAACGAATCAACAGTTAAACATAAACAAACAATTTAAATCAACAAAACTAACAAATTTAACCACAATAATCAAAAACCCACTTGATCAAAATAAAAGCATGAACATGAACATAAACATAAACACAAAAATCAAAGATTTAGAAAGGTAGATGAAAGATTAACAAGATAAAGTAAAGATTGACAAAGATTAAATGAAAACTTACTTGAAATTAAATGAATTTAAGGTGCAAGACAAGGTATTTAAATTGGACAAGAAATTAAATGACAAGATAATTAAATGGTGGAAGACTAATTGTCACACTTATCCAACAAGAAAGAAATGATTATCATCCTAATCTATATATAGGGGAGGATTAGGAAGCTTCCTCCCCTCCTTCATTTCTTCATAATTGCGTCATTAGGCCCTTAAGAATATAATCTTCATTAATTGCACCATTAGTCCTTTTTCCTTCTAATCTTCTTTAAACTTGGACTCTAATGACTTGTGGCTTGGGATTTCTTTTGAACTCGTCTTTAAATTCTTCAATAAAATAGACTTGAATTCTTCGGCTTTTGATAAACTTCCGTCTTTTAACTTTTTCTTCGATAAATCTTCAGAATTGGTCTTGGACTTCCGTTCTTTTTGCACTCTTGACTTCTTGACTCCGTCTTTCATCTTTTTCTTCAATAAAAGTCCGTAAATGCCCGTGAATTCCCGTGTTTTCTCCACTTTTCACCTTTTCGTCCTAAATCACAACAAAAACACAAACCACGCATAATTCTGACATAAAAGACCTAAAATACACGTTTTGGTCCGGTTATTATTGTAATTAAGTGGTAGAAAAGATGGGTGTTTACACACCTATCAAATCCCCTACACTTGACCATTGCAATGTCCTCATGCAATGCATTAGTTACAAAGCAAGATTACACTTTTCATCATAATCAATCCACGTTGGCCTTTATTAAAGAGATATAAAATTAAAAACATACAAAATAAAGAAATCAAAAACATACCTTGGGTTTTGGAAATGTCATGAATAATCATCATCCTCAAGTTTTCACTTTCTCCAAACCAAGCTTAAAAACGAGATCATTGTTATTATAAGTTAGTAAACTATCACGAACTCATGTGGGCCAATTACTCACTTAGACTCCCTTATTCCTAGGCGTATCTCTTATATTTTATTATTGTCTTGAATGATCACGAGGATGCATTTTTGACTTATTTCGATAGTTATTAAGTCTGAAAATAAAGTGAACGATTTAACCAATAGTTAGCTAAAGGACAAAATCTTTTAAAACTGCTTCTCGGGACCTCATAAAGTTCATATCTTGGCATAACTCGTTTCGCGATTTGAGACCTTTCTCGGACCGATATTTGGCAGCGACTTCATACTTCAAATCTTGAGAGACGTTCATGAAATAATGGTCTTCTCTTCATAATGGAATTTCTTCACTTGAAGTTTTGAGAGATTCATACTTGGACCACGACTTCTTCATTTTTCTCCAATCTTTATTTTGGAATTTGATATACAACGATCCGCCTCCTTTTATGACTTGGATCTATTTATCCTCATACCTTGTTAGGGTCTTTTCGGATACACTTCTCCATGACTTTTGGGGAGTATTTGCTTTTTGTCGTGTGTCTCGATCCTTCATATTGATTTTCGATAAATGATTCTTCACATCACTTTGGATATTTAGCAACAAAATATAGCCCTCATGCCTTGTTAGGGCCTTTTCGGACTCGCCAATCTTCGCATCCCGCTTCAATAAGTTATGCCTTGGCTATGAACTCTAATCCATACCGAGCAACTTCTAAACGATCTTGGGCTAGAAGCTAAGTAACTTTTCAAATCGTACAACCTTATTTATTAGCAGATAAATTATTAGCAAGCGATAGGAGAATAGGCTTATAATTAACTCACATAAATTCACGAAAGAATACCGGACTTATAATTGGCTCTATCATCTCTCGTTCTCCACAGTTTAAAATCTCAAGTAATGAGACTCGTGGATACTTAGCCTATTAAATCAAAGTTTTGGGTTTTCGAGTCGCCTATAGGATCTTGCAAATTATTAGACTCTTTCAAGTTTAGAAATCACATTTTAAAGTTCCCTTGATAAACGACTCTCTAGGATCAATTATAGGAACTTGCGAAAAGTTCTTGTTCTTAACCCGTGAGAGTTAAGACTTTCGCGTTTTATAGCTCCCTATATAAAAGCCTAGCAAAACTTGACTTAAACACGTTAAGGATACTAGCTAGAGTAACTTAGATAAGTAAACTCGGGTTAAGTCAAAAGATTCACAACGTTTGAAAATTAAAACCACTTTAGTTAACATTTATTCTAGCAAAGAAAGAAAATAACTATACAAAGGTAAAAACTAATAGGCCAAAATAGATCAAAAATTTTGAAAAATATCGAAAAAAATTGATTTTCCGGTTAAAATGAGGACAAGTACAAGGAAAAGGCCACTTAACTTCGATAGAAGTCCCCCCTACACTTAAGATAAACATTGTCCTCAATGTTTAAGCATGTGGGAGTAAACTCCCCTACACTTAGGACATTGTGCACGTTGTTTAAATCTCGCTAAGGAAAAGACAACTAAAGAGATTCCTATTTTAATATTGAGAAAATATAAAATAGTGAATCGAAAAGAGTTTAGGATAGAACCGGGAAGAAGTGGAACACAGAATCACGGGTCGTCAAGAATCATCAAGAGTGGATCATTGAAGCTCGGATCCCTGATTAAGAAGTGAGGAGAGGAAATAGCAAACCAAAGGGTCTCCCCCTACACTTATGGTAAAGAAAGCGAAAAGATAGATGCATGGGTTGCCTCCCAAGAAGCGCTTGGTTTTTGTTAACCAAGTCGTGAGCCTGACTCGACCTTGATCATCAACAAAAGAAGCATGAAACATATCCACCAGGATCAAAGACATAATTTACGTCCATCAATAAGCACAAGCTTAAGGCGAACAAGGCAAGCCAAATAAGAAGTGGCAAGGTTCCCTTAAGCAGTGACGGAGCACGGTGGAAGCAAGGTTGAAGTGGTGCAAGCATGTATTCAAAATTTCCAAAGATTTTTCCTTTTATTTCATCAGGTGGATACTGAGATGGCTTAAAGACTTCAATACCGGGGTCGAACACCTTTTCCTTTAAGGGAAAATAGTACTCAGGCTCAGCAGAGTGTGAAGAAGATCCGCAAAGAAGCACAACCTCGTCCTCAGAAGGGGGACAAAGAGGTGTCAAATCATATGTGCAACGGATATTGGTGTCAACCGGTTTCTTCTCCTTTGACAGAATGTGCTTCAAATCCAAAGTAGGATCAAGACGATAATCTTCAAAGTCATAAGGAGGAGCATCACTCTCATGAGGGAAGTAAGTGTTGAGAAATTCAGAGAAGTCTTCCTCAAATGAATAATCGTCCAAAGTAGGATCGAGTGATGGCGGAGGATCTTCATCATGTGAAGAATCGCTCGAAAGAGTATCGGCCTCATCAAAATCATCGAAAGTGGGCAGATCGGGATACTCAGAAGTACAATCAAAATCATCCGAATCTGAGCTAGAATCATTATCATCATAAGCATCGAAGATCGGTGGCGAATAATAAATGGGAGAAGGTTCCAAAGTGGATCGAGAATCATCCACATCATCATTAAAAAGTGGATTATCGATGGAAGAATCGAATAGAGGATTGTCATAGACGGTAAAGTCATCGAGAACATTAATCATATTCACTGATTCTCGGCCTCCAAAGGATTTGCCTGTAAGCTTCCCCATTTTAAAAACTTTTGAATCATCCCCGACTCGTAAGATTTGTAGAAAAGCTAAATGAGATCCGGTGGTCTAATGTGGTGGTAAGTGGTGGTGGAAGCCATTGATGGCTTAGAGAGAGAGAAAGAGAGGTTGAGAGTAAAAGTGTATGTGTTCCTCAAAATGAACAAAATACAATCAACACCCCTCCTTGGAAGCTAAGGAGGGGTATATATAGTCACGCACTTTACAACAAGCCTAGTCTAGTCTAAATGTGCGTGACTATGATAACTAACGGGAATTCTTAAATGTCGTCACATAAAGTGAGTTTCCAACAATCTTCCCCCATGGGACGACGTGTAGAATTCCTTACAATATTCTACCTATCAAGTACAAAATAATTAAGAACAAGAGCTTCCATGAAGCATCCAATGCTGATGAAGTCTTCTGAGGCCTTTGTCTTCAAAACGACTCATCTTTAAAATAACTTGTAGTAGAAATACTGTAACGGCACGAGCTAAGTAACCCATACACTTCTGGTTAAGGAGAAGCTTCTGAATTAGCTTCCCCCTAATTCATGCCACGTAAACTTGATGTAGAAGCATTTTAAATAGCTTCCCCCAAGTAGATCAACAACTTCTCTTCTCACGCTTGAATAATTCTTCTGAATTTTTCTTCCCCCTGAGATTTCAAGTTATGCATACCAGAAAGAATCAAGACACTTCTTCCCCCACATAGTTGAAGAAGGTAAATCAATCCCAATTATGAAGCTCAAATACTGAAGTGGACACTTTATCCCATTCATGAAGTTGACATCGTAACACCAGAGTCAATTAAGTCCCGGAAATGCACACGTCTTCTTCCGGAGATGCACCAGAGTCAATTAAGTCCCGGGAATGCATATAGGATAATGATGATGTTTAATTGCAACAATCAAACAATTAAACCTCGAATCAGTAGTGTACCGTTTGGAGATTGATTGATAACGACACGAGTTAAAACACTGATTTTCTCTGCGGCTATGACAAATGTCATCCCGGAATTTCTTCAAATCAAAAGAAGGTATGAAGTTCATCACATGTACTCGTTGTGCGTTCAATGTGTCTTCTTCTTCCCCCTTGATGGTTTCGAAACTCGGAACCATCAATAAATTGTACGCACGTGAACCTGAAATCTCGTGAGAATAATAAATAAGCTGAATTATATATTTTGTGAGAATCAGCTGTTGATCGAAAATCTCTTCTCATAAACTCTCCAAGGCCACCTTTACCATTCCACGTGAAAGCAATTTGAAGTGACCACTGAAAGAATGAACCGGATACATCAAACGTGAAGCTGAATAAGAATACTTCGATCTTGTGACTTAAGCTTGCACTATTGTTGAATGAAGAACGGTGGAGAAATCTCTAAGTACTCAATGCATCACTGAAGAAGTCTATAAGCACAACACCTCTTGAAATTATCCACGTCGACTAAGCGCGTGACACTGAGTACAACAATGTAACCCCTTTAAGTGATAGTTATCCGAGTCATCAACCATCCACCCCGAACCCGGAAACCAGATAACCAAGTCTTCATTCTAGGATTAAGCACGAGCAAGTTATCTAGTAAAAGATAAAATAAATACACGCCTTCGAAAAATCCGTCTTCAACGTCACGTAATTAATACCCGATCAAACAAAATCTGAAGCCACTAAAAAATCGCCCATCTTTCTTGGTCTCGTCAAAATAAATTCTGGTCACATTTGTCACTTCAGTTTGTCGCGTCACATTTCTCGTCAGCCCATCAGTGTCAAGAAAGAACTAAAGAACCACAAATGCGACAAAAAAACTACAAATTCAAAAAAGGAATTTGCTTGTTTGAGCATCTATTCTCCTTAACAATATCTCGACACTTTTAGTCCTGATAATGTCCAAATTCTATCATAATACACAAAATGTTTATTCAAAATGAATAAATTTGAAACAAACAATTTTGTGTATATATGGTTTGAAGACGCACGGCCCAACATAATTACACAGAACCATTGTTAACCGAAATGGAGTGTCCAAGGCCCAATCATTTGGAATGTAAAACTTGGCCCATCAAAATCCATTACCCGGTTAACACTCGTTTATAACTTTCCAATCCATAAAAATCGCACACAAGTTTAAAACCTAATCTCACCACTTCTCTCACACATTCTTGTTTACACCGCCCTCACCAAACTCTCTCTCCTTCACTCCCAACCTTGTAACCATCGCCCCCTTATCTCTCTCCGTCCCCCAGACGCCATCTCCTCACAACATCACCAAAACTAATCTCCTATCACTTTTCTTGAAACCGGTTAGATCATCCAAACTTCTATAAACAACATACAAATCATCACGCCTCAATTATCCACGATTAATACACCTCTGACCCACGAAGACCATTTATTCTTACTATTCATCTACTAAGCACGAATGATTACTGGTCTTCAAGATCTTGTAAAGGGATCTCAAGTAGGTGTTTATGTTTAATTCGATTTTGTTTTTAAAACGAAATATTGAGTTGATTGAAACAAACTTGTTATCAATCTTTCATTAGTTTCGAATATTAAATGATGTCCGAATATAAACTGAGATATGTGATGATGAGCTCGTGTTAGATCTAAAAAGATCATGACATGCATGTTGTTATTTTAGTTTGTGTGTATCGAGTCTATTCTCGAATCGAGAGAAACAAGAACTAAACTTTCTAGTTTGAGTTCTTTTCATTCAGATTCGTATAGAAACACAGATCGATGCGGATAAATTTCGAACTTACAAGATCTTTAAAAAAATCTTTCAAAGTGTTACGAATATGAGATTGGTTATATATGTTGTGAGTCGAGTCTAGAATTGATGGGATTAGGAGACGAAGGGCTTAGTTAGATTTGGTGTTGAGGAGATAAAAGGTTGGATGGGATTGGATTAAGTGTAGAGTCGACTCAGTGAGTGATCTGAGTCAACTCGGTAATTACCGAGTTGACTCGGTTGGTGGAAATTGGTTTAAGTCACAATTTTTGTTACACAAGTTTTTAACAAAAACAGTCCAATCGGAATGTAAAATACAATCCAATCGGAATGTTTTATTTTTGAGTCAAATTAATGTCCTACAAGTAAGTCCCATCGGAAAGTCAATCGGAAAGTCATCGGAATTAAGCATACACCCCATCGGAATGACCAATCCGAAAGTACAATCGGAAAGGCAATCTGAAACCCAATCTGAAAGTTTAATCTGAAACCCAATCTGAAAAGGCCAATCTGAATACCCAATCTGAAAGTACAATCGGAAAAGGCAATCTGAAAACCCAATCTGAAAGTCAATCTGAATAACCAATCTGAAAACCCAATCTGAAAAGGGTTTTGAATGACCCTAAAAAGATGGAACTGCAGACTTGTCCTTTTCTAACTGCATAAACCCAGAAAGATGAACCCAGAAAGTTTGACCAAAATTGTATGACTTTGACCATGAAGATTGATGAAACCGAGACACAAATAGATATGATAAGACCCAAAAACGTGTAACTGAATGGACAAATTGGACAAAAAATTATGACGTGGCCCAAAAAATTTTTGTGACAATGGACAGAACTATTATAAACGAGACACAAGAAAATATAATAGACCACCAAATCGACTATATAAACACGATCCAAGGAAAGAACCGAGGCTCTGATACCAAATGTAGAAAAGCTAAATGAGATCCGGTGGTCTAATGTGGTGGTAAGTGGTGGTGGAAGCCATTGATGGCTTAGAGAGAGAGAAAGAGAGGTTGAGAGTAAAAGTGTGTGTGTTCCTCAAAATGAACAAAATACAATCAACACCCCTCCTTGGAAGCTAAGGAGGGGTATATATAGTCACGCACTTTACAACAAGCCTAGTCTAGTCTAAATGTGCGTGACTATGATAACTAACGGGAATTCTTAAATGTCGTCACATAAAGTGAGTTTCCAACAAGATTAACTCACCTTCGGCCACATCTACTAAAGCTCGTCCGGTTCGCTAGAATGGCCGACCAAGTATTAAAGGAATACGAGAGTCCATTTCATAATCAACTACGACAAAATCGACCGGGAAAGTAAATGTGCCAACTTTGATAAACACGTCTTCGGCTATACCAACGGGGTAAGCGAGAGTGCGGTTTGCAAGTTCAAAAGTCATCTTTGTTGGAGTGAGGTCGGGTAATGATAGTGTTTTCCAAACACTCAAAGGCATAAGATTAATACTAGCCCCGAGATCAGCAAGGGCAGTAAATTCTTCAGTTTTGTTGAACACGCAAGGCAACACAAAACGAACGGGATCTCCAAGCTTTTCCGGTAATTCTTTAAGAATAACTGCTGAGCAGTTTTCATTTAAGCGTGTGTTGGCGTGTTCAATCAGCTTCTCCTTCTTGCTAAGCAATTCCTTGAATGCTTTGACAAATTTCGGCATGTGGCAAAGTGCTTCAACAAGGATAATGTTGATGGTCATTTGAGATAGCATATTCACATATTTCGATACTTGACAGTCATTCTTGGTTAGCTCGTTGGTCTTGCCTTTGCGAGAAGGGTATGGGATTCTGGGTTTATAGGTGGAAGGTGAAGGTGTAGTCGGTAAAGGTTGAGATGTTGAAGGGTCCTTCCTAGAGACATCGTCATGACGAGGCGGAGAAGGTAATGGTGTACTAATACTAGGTGTAGGAGGAGTAGGGATACATGGTGGTGGAGGAGGTGTAGATGATGGGGGTGGGATTGGTGGTCCTACGATGGTGACTCCACTACGGGTAGTAATAGCACTCACATTGGCTCGCGGATTAGTGACGGTGTTTGAAGGTAGAGAACTCGAAGAAGAAGGTTGAGCTTCGGGCAAGAAACTAGCCAACAGATTCTTTAATTCAGTCGTTTGAGTGCTGAAGGAGGATTGAATATTATCACGAACCTCGGTTCTAATGTCATTACCTTGCTTCATGATATCTCCTTTCAAATTGATTATTTGGCTCTGTAGATTCTTGATTTGCTCACCTTGGGTTCTCATGACGGCTTTAACATCTGGATTAATGGGTGGGGTTTGTTGGGTGGGTGGTTGATAAGGGTTAGAAGCTCTTGGTGGGATTTGGTTGCTTCGATTGTAGTTGTTGGCGGGGTTTTGGTTTTGAGGAGAAAAACCGGGTGAAAGGTAGTTGTTGGAACGGTAGCTCAGCAGATTTCTATCCCCTTGTTGTCTAGCTTGGTAATTTTCCGGTGAATAATTACCGTAAGCAGCATACACATTTTCCGGATTTCCTTGTGTAGAAGGACAATCGGTGTATGAGTGAGGACCGCCACATGTTTCACAAGGATTAGCAACCGCTTTAACTTGTTGTTGTTGGTTTGAAGCTAGAAGCTTAATACTTTTGCTCATTTCAGTCATCATGCGGGTGAGTTCGGTCATCTCAGGGTTTGCTGAGGTAGAGGAAACATTGACTCTCGGGTTGTTCCTAGAAGAAGCAGAGGAATCCCAGTTTTTGTGGTGAGTAGTCATGTTCTCAATTAGCTCTCTACACTCCTCGGGTCTCCTTTTCATGAATGTGCCACCAGCGGCTGCATTGATCGTATCACGATCTCGAAAAGTCAATCCATTGTAGAAAGTATCGATTAAGGTCACAGGGAGCATGTTGTGGTTTGGACATCTATCGATCAAGACATTATATCGCTCCCAGGCATCAAAAAGAGATTCATCAGGGTCTTGCATGAAACCGCTGATTTGATTCCGAAGGCTCGTGACCATGGATGGTGGAAAGTAGCGCGACAAAAAGCGTTGAGTCATATCATCCCAAGTGTGAATTGAATTCTTCGGGAGACGATCAAACCATTTCTCGGCATGATGTAATAAAGTGTGTGGAAAGAGTTGTAGGCGAAGTTCATCCATTGTGGCACCGGCCAACTTCATGCTTTGGGTGATTGTAATGAACTTGTCGAGGTGTTTGTTGGCATCATCATCAGGCAATCCACGGAATGGGTTTGTTTGTACTTGCTGAATCATGTGGTGCTTCAACGAAAACTCAGGAGCGTTGATTTGCATCGGCGCAATCGGTCCTCCTCGTCCAAACATTGTTGGTTGACAAAGTTCCTCCATGGTCCGAAGATCGGGTTGTGGAAGAACATTGTGGTTATTATTAGGGTGCGGTGGATTATTGTTGTTGACACCTGACATAGCTAAATCTTCATGAGGCTCGGGCTCTTGATAATTAGAAGATCTAGTACGCATGCACCTACAAAGACAAAAGAAAAAGAAACCAAACACAAATACAATATATATACACAAGAAAGATAAAATCTTTTTGGATTTTTGAAATTTTTAATTTTTATGGTTTTTTATCAATTTTTTAATTTTTATGATTTTTTTTTGAATTTTTTATGCGAGAAAAATAACGCTCACAAGTGAACGAATCCCAAAAAGCAACGCGTCTCTCACAGAAAACCGTTAATCTTTACGAAAAGAGTCGGCAGCGGCGCCATTTTAATGTATGGATTTTGCTAGGTTCAATTGTTGTTCTCGGTATCTTAACGAATTGATCTAGGCTCTCTATGTGACTCAGTCTTATTTTGGTGAAACAAATATTTTTGGTTGTTTTTTAAATAAAAAGTGCGAAACAATTGAAATAAAAGTGCGTTAAAGTAAATCTAAGTCTAATTAAAATAATGGTGCAAGTATTTAAAAACGTGACTGAAATTAAAGGACACTAAAGTAAATGACGTAAACTTAAATCTAACTAAGGCAAATCTTAAAACGCAACTAAAACTTAAACTAAGGCAAGGCTAAAATTTAACTAAGGCAAATAAACTTAAAGTGCAATTAAAAATAAAAGGTGGGAAAAATAAAGCTTTAAAATAAAAGACTGAAATTTAAAAAGAAATCCAAAAAGAAACTTACAGAACCCTTGATTCGGAAGTTCAAAACTTCCGAATGAAGCCTCCTTGATTCGGAACTTTCCCTTGATCCGGAAGTTGGTTCGGAAGATCTGCTTGACTCAGAACTTTGTCCTTCGTCCAGAACTTCGTTCGGAAGTTTGTCCGGAACTTTCGTTCGAAACTTCGTTCGGAAGTTCGTCCGGAACTTTCGTTCGGAAGTCTTTACTCGGAACTTTTGAGTTCCGAATGAACACTCTTGATCCGGAAGTTTTAATGTTCCGGATGAACAATGCTTGAGTCGGAACTTTTAAGTTCCGAATGAAAGAACTTCTTCCCTTGATTCAGAAGTTTTAGACTTCCGGATGAAGCCACTGGTTCGGAACTTTGAAAGTTCCGAATGAACAACTCCTTCTCACCTTGGCTCGGAAGTTTTCCTGGGAATACAGAAACACAAACAAACACCCCGAAGAACAAGGGAATCACAGATAAAAGAGATCTAAAGCAGAATAATCAAAATCAACACAACGATTAAACTAAACAAATAACGAATCAACAGTTAAACATAAACAAACAATTTAAATCAACAAAACTAAGAAATTTAACCACAATAATCAAAAACCCACTTGATAAAAATAAAAGCATGAACATGAACATAAACATAAACACAAAAATCAAAGATTTAGAAAGGTAGATGAAAGATTAACAAGATAAAGTAAAGATTGACAAAGATTAAATGAAAACTTACTTGAAATTAAATGAATTTAAGGTGCAAGACAAGGTATTTAAATTGGACAAGAAATTAAATGACAAGATAATTAAATGGTGGAAGACTAATTGTCACACTTAGCCAACAAGAAAGAAATGATTATCATCCTAATCTATATATAGGGGAGGATTAGGAAGCTTCCTCCCCTCCTTCATTTCTTCATAATTGCGTCATTAGGCCCTTAAGCATATAATCTTCATTAATTGCACCATTAGTCCTTTTTCCTTCTAATCTTCTTTAAACTTGGACTCTAATGACTTGTGGCTTGGGATTTCTTTTGAACTCGTCTTTAAATTCTTCAATAAAATAGACTTGAATTCTTCGGCTTTTGATAAACTTCCGTCTTTTGACTTTTTCTTCGATAAATCTTCAGAATTGGTCTTGGACTTCCGTTCTTTTTGCACTCTTGACTTCTTGACTCCGTCTTTCATATTTTTCTTCAATAAAAGTCCGTAAATGCCCGTGAATTCCCGTGTTTTCTCCACTTTTCACCTTTTCGTCCTAAATCACAACAAAAACACAAACCACGCATAATTCCGACATAAAAGACCTAAAATACACGTTTTGGTCCGGTTATTATTGTAATTAAGTGGTAGAAAAGATGGGTGTTTACACACCTATCACACATGCCATCAAAAATTATTTTAGAAAAATTATATTTTTGCCCAGTAGCAATACACACAATGGCTGATGACGTATAGTCCCCAACCGGGTCACGAACCCGGGCCACGGGTACTACCCGTGTCCGGCCCATCACAAATGGGTGGAATAATGTCATTCAGGCTTATGGGCTTAGATGAACAGTGACCGCACGCATGTCTGCGGCCCACGGCCCGTATGGCCGACATAGGGTTAGACAGAATAATATCCTGTCTAGGAATATCTTTACCCCAATGGAGGAGGATATTCACTACCAAAATTAGAAGATAACAATCATTCTAATTCTGATAGTTATCTCTTCCTTGGGGCCGAAGCATCAGTGAAAGCCCATTAGGGTTTCACTGCCTATAAAAGGAACCCTCAAGGGTTCCACAAAGGTATTACGACTTATACTCTAAACTCACATAAACCCTAAATCGATTACTTACTCTCACGCTGGAGTCTAATCGTGGGAAACATTCCCACGGTAAGCCTAACACGTGCTGTTTAGTGTGCAGGATCCCAACCAAACGATTCACTTGGTGCAGGAGCCGGAGCCCAGCCAACCCGAATTAAGCCTAATTCGGGTCTAGCAAGGATCAACCAACTTTTGCATCAACAAGTTGGCGCCATCCGTGGGACCATTACACTAAGCTAGAACAAAACCTCATCTTGAATTTCCAATGACGAAGGGGCATCCGCAAGCTAACCCCAGGAATGCGAATCCCAGGAACCGGAAGTCCCAAGGGGAAGGGATTCTCATCCCCAATCAATCACCTAGCCGCCTAGCAGGCGGGCCTGGGAACCGTGGCGGTTTTCAGTCCTTGGGAGTGACGAGCACGATCTCCATGACACCCCCACCTACTTCAACCCTGGATAACCCTGACCCAGGGAGTGCGCCAAACCCTCCTAACAAGGAACCGCGCAGACCCTCGACGGAGGAAGAAGTGGAAGTCCTACCACTCAGCGAGGAGGATCTTACTCGAGTTCTCACGCAGAACTTCGATAGGATCGTCCCGGGGATCGCATCAAGGTTGAATCTAGGGAGGAACCTCCAATCCAGACTCAACTTTGGTGACACCGGACCAATCACCTCCTCCTAGAATCAGAGGAAAAGGAGAGCTCGGCCTCAGGAACAGGGCACCTTTGAGGAAACCCCTCAACCCCGGAATGTGTTTGAGCGCATAGGAGATCGCCTCATGCAGGAACTAATGCAGTCTCGAGAGGGAGAAAAGTCGGATGGCTCACCCGAGCGACCAGATCGAGAGCTGGCCAGAACCGAACGTCGCCCGAGTGTGTGGGACAGGATGAACACTGGGAAAAAGGCTCCTGGTTCGTCCCAAAAAAGTGGTCCCTACCCAAAGGATGGGGCACCACCGCCGTCCCCGGACCCGTCAGGAGAGGACTCAGATGACCATCCGCCTAAGCGTCGCTAGCCTAGGTGCACCCCTCCACCACCACCAAAAAATGATGAGTATTATGGTGGCCCTTACTATCGAGATGCGGAAGCGGAGGATCTTTCGCGTCCATGGTGTGAACCATGGGATGACCCTAGGCTCACCCGGCCATGGGCGGATCCCAGGGAAGACCCGTTCACCCTCCACATACGGAACTATTATGAGGACACCAAACGTCGCATGCCGGCGTGTATCAAGACCTATGATGGGTCCGGTGATCCGGTGGATCACCTTAAAATATTTGATACGCAGGCTAAAATTGAGTGATGGCCCATGCCTATATGGTGCCAAATGTTCAATTCAACCTTGATCGGAAATGCCCGTGACTGGTTTGAGGCACTCCCTCCACGGAGCATTGATAGTTTCACGGAACTACGTACTGCGTTTGAGAACAATTATACTCAGAGGAAGAAGTATAATAGGGATCCGGTCTCATTGGCAACTGTCAAACAACGGCCGGGGGTGTCCACAGAAGCCTTCACTGAACGCTTCAATGATGAGTGCACGCGCACAAGAACAATGCCGGAGCTCCTGAAAATCTCTGACTACATGCACGCCATAACAGACAGAGAGTTGATCAGGCGCCTCAATGACAAGCGTCCAGAGAGATATGATGACCTCATGGAAAGGGTCAGAAATTTCATAGAAGGAGAAACAGTTGTTGCCGCGGCCTACCCATCCTGAGGAAATGGGTATCGGTCAAATAATCAGTCCCAGAGACAGTCGGGCGGTCAAGGCAATCAGAACAATAACAAGGGCTCAAACTATAAGAGCCAAAGCAAAGGAGGACGGTCGGACGATAAGTTCACCCCCTAAAGATGTCCTACCGGGAGATCTTGCTGACAGAAGGGGAAAACTTTCCAAGGCCTCCTCCAATGACCACTCTGCCGGAACGTCGGCAAGGAAATCGCTTCTGCGAGTTCCATAATGACAAAGGCCACGGTACGGAGGAGTGTATCCAGCTCAAGAAGCATATTGAGTCACTGATCAAATCGGGTAAACTCAAGCACCTAGTTAAGGATTATAAGGATGGAAAAGACAACAACAAGAAGTATGATAAGAAGGATCCCCAAAAGGACAAACCTTCGACTATATACATGATACAATCCAGACAGCACCGCACGAGGTAGAAAGTTGGCCAAAAATTTTCACGCGGCAGGGAAATCTCATTCCCTCCCATCACAACAAGCGATGTGATTGATGCGCCTCTCACTATTGAGATAAGCATTAGAACACACAACGTTCGTCGCATGTATGTGGATGGAGGGTCGTCAGCAGAGGTACTGTATGAACACTGTTTCGTGCAGTTATGCCCAGAAATAAGAAGCCAATTAGTACCGGCCACGTCGCCGCTTACTGGCTTTAGTGGAGACACTATCTGGCCGATAGGGCAATTACGTTTGCTTGTAACCATTGGGAATGAGGAACATTCCACTACGGCGTGGATGAACTTCATGGTGATACGCTCACACTCTCCGTACAATGGGATCATAGGCAGACCAGGCATTTTGGCTATACGGGCGGTACCCTCTACGGCGCACGGAATGATCAAATTCCCTGTTGAGGGGGGAATTGTTACCATTTACAACACAATCATACCGGCATCCGAGTGTCACACCGTGACAACACCGGCTCCACTTGTTCCACCCAAGGATGGATCACCACCTCCCAATTGGAAGGTAGCCATTCACCCTGACTATCCGGAACAGGAGGTATCCATAGGAGGGGCGCTCTCGGATAGCGGCAAAAGGGCCATGTGCTCTCTTTTAAGTGCAAACCTAGATATATTCGCATGGGAGCCAAAGCATATGACAGGCGTGCCACGTGCGATTGCAGAGCATAAGCTCCAGATCCGCCAAGGGTACCAACCCATCAAGCAAAAGAAGCGTGGCCAGGCGCCTGAGCGTAGCCAAGTGATATTGGAGGAAGTACGGAAACTAGTGGATGCAGGCATCATGCGCGAGGTATACTACCACGAGTGGTTGTCCAATCCGGTCATGGTCAAGAAACATGACGGAAGTTGGCGCATGTGTGTGGATTTTACGGATCTAAACAAGGCCTGCCCACAGGACTGTTACCCGTTACCGGAAATCGACTGGAAGGTGGAGTCCCTATGTGGGTATCCTTTTAAATGCTTCTTGGACGCATATAAAGGGTATCACCAAATCCAGATGGCGGAGGAGGATGCAGAAAAAACGGCGTTCCATACGAGCCAGGGCGTATATTGCTATACGAAAATGCCGTTTGGACTGAAGAACGCCGGTGCTACATATCAGCGGTTGGTGGACAAAGCTTTTGAATCACAGATAGGCTGCAACTTGGAAGTCTATGTTGATGACTTGGTGATAAAAAGTCACACGGAGGAGGCACTTCTTCGGGATGTCCAAGAGACAGTCGACACGCTGAGAAGGATTAACATGAAGTTAAATCCAAAGAAATGTACGTTTGGGGCCACGGAGGGAATGTTCCTTGGATATTTGATTGATCCAAACGGCATCAAACCTTGCCCAGAGAAGACAGACGCAGTGATACAACTGCCGTCCCCTCAGACACGGAAGGAGGTGCAATCCTTAAATGGGAAGCTAGCTGGGCTGAATAGGTTCCTATCTAAATCCGCAGAGAAGTCATTACCCCTATTTAAGATGCTCATGAAGTGCATTAGAAAGGGAGACTTCATATGGACGAAGGAAGCCGAGGAAGCCTTCGGCCAACTCAAGCAGCATCTTGCATCCCTCCCTATGCTAGTAGCTCCCCGGCCAAAGGAGGAACTCATTATGTATCTCTCAGCCACTCATGGCGCAATAAGCGCGGTACTTATGACAGATAGAGATACAGTGCAAACTCCGGTCTACTTTATAAGTAGAACACTACAAGGGCCGGAGCTAAATTACTCCTCTATGGAAAAATTGGTGTTAGCACTAGTGTTTGCTACAAAGCGGCTGCGCCGGTACTTTCAGGCGCACCCAATTGTGGTCATTACGGATCAGCCAATCAAGCAGGTTATTTCTAGACCGGACGTGACACGGAGGCTACAGAAATGGAGCATCTTATTGGGGGAGCACAATATATCTTATAGGCCAAGGACGGCTGTGAAAGGCCAGATCCTGGCAGATTTCCTAATCGAGAAGCCGGATGAGGAAGGGCCAATGGTTAAGCAAGACGAGACTCCAACAGAACCATGGGTGTTGTTCACGGACGGATCTTCGTGTACGGACGGGTCCGGAGCTGGTCTCATCCTCACAAATCCAGAAGGAATGGAATTCACGTACGCCCTCCATTTTGAGTTCACAACCACTAAAAACAAAGCGGAATATGAAGCATTAATTGCGGGTTTGAAAATCGCCGCTAGAATGGGAGTCCGCAACCTTGAGGCCTACGTGGACTCACGGCTTGTCGCGAACCATATTCTAGGTGGATATGTGGCTAAGGAGGACAACATGGTCAGGTATTTGGAAAAAGTCAAGTCTCTAATCGCGACTTTCAGTAAGTTTTCCATCAAGCAGGTGCCAAGGGGCGAGAACAAGAAGGCGGACGCTCTTAGCAAGATCGCATCCACAAGCTTCGCTCACTTGTCTAAACAAGTCTTGGTGGAAATACTCAAGGAGAAATCTATAACGGAAGGGGAGGTTGCTGCTATAGTTGAGGAGGATGGACCTACATGGATGACCCCGATTATCAACTATTTGACTAGTGAAACCCTTCCAGACGAGGAAAAAGCAGCACGACGCATCAGAAGGAAGTCGCAGCATTTCGAACTTCGAGAAGGCATCCTTTATAAGCGCTCTTTCTTGCAGCCGTGGCTGCGGTGTGTTGGACCACGTCAGGCCGCTTACGTAATCAGTGACATACACGAAGGGTTGTGCGGCATGCATGCGGGTCCATGATCCGTGGTAGCTAGAGCCTTACGAACAGGATATTATTGGCCTACCATGCACAGAGACGCGCGCGACATGATTCGCAAGTGTAGTGATTGCCAAGTGCATAGGCCTGTACCGCGACACCCGCAACAAGAGCTTACACCTATCACGTCCCCATGGCCATTCTATAAGTGGGGAATTGACATTGCAGGACCATTTCCTGTAGCTTCGGGGGGAGTTAAATTCTTGATTGTTGCAATGGACTACTTCACACGATAGATAGAGGCCAAGGCAGTCAAGTCTATCACAGGCAAACAAGTTAAGAAGTTTGTTTGGAACATATTGTGTGCCGTTTTGGTCTACCAGGAGAAATCATCTCGGACAACGGCAAGCAGTTCACGGACAACCCATTCAAAGATTGGTGTGCGTCATTGAACATCAAGCGGTGCTTCACATCTGTTAAGCATCCGCAGACAAATGGCCTTGTCGAACGAGCAAATAGGAGCTTGGGGAATGACATCAAGGCGCGTCTGGATGAACGAAGTGGCAAATGGGTCGATGAGTTGTCACATGTGCTATGGGCGCATAGAACTATGATCAAAACAGCCAACGGAGATACTCCATTTGTATTGGCTTACGGCACTGAAGCTGTTATACCAGCAGAAATAGGAATGCCTACCATCCGCATGGCGGAGGTTAATGTCGTCACGAACGATGAACAGCTGCGAATCAACCTGGATCTGTTGGAAGAAAAAAGGGAAATAGCAGCCATCAATGAGGCTAAGTCCAAGGCTAAGATGAAGGCTTATTATGACGCCAAGGTCAAGGGTGTTTCTTTTTGACCGGGAGACTACGTCTATCGTGCTAACGAAGCAAGTCGAGCGGAGAATACAGGAAAGATGGGCCCTAAGTGGGAAGGGCCGTATGAAGTCACTGAAGCCTTAGGACGAGGCGCGTACAAGTTACGTGACATGGATGGCCGCGACCTAGAGCGCACATTGAACATCTCCAATCTCAAAAGGTGCTATCTTTGAAAGCTACGGCTTCCGCATGGGTACTTTGCTATATGTGGCCTTAATAAAGAACCATGCGGTCTATCTGTTTTGTTTTTCTTATGTTTGTTTTAGTTTCCTTTCTTGTTTTTTAGGACTTGTCATTATTGTTCAAACAAAAATGTAAGCGTTCTAATAAAATGCCGTGGTGCCTAGCTAGCTCCACAGCTTGTTTCGTGCAAATCATTTTTTAGATTTTTTGTTAGTCGTATGAATTTTACTTGTATTATAATATGCCATGTTTCATTCATATGTATTCACTCAAACTACTGTACATGTACTATACGCCTCCAGGCGGGGTAAGAGGATTAAGTGAACCTACTAATTCAACTTGTCGCATAAGAGGGATGCAACCCCAGCCGCACGGATCATGTATCCTTACTAGACATCTTACTCACAAGACGTTGTGATAAGTTTCGTATGCCGTACTCACACAGTACTCTGCATAGTAAAGACGCACGTCGCATGTCTAATTAAATTATAGACTTGTATGTATTTTCCTTTTTTGTGTGTAAGACGTGACATATCATGCGGTATTGGAATACAATGTTCAAAACAAAAATGAAATACACAAGTTTCAAAAAAAATAAATAAACAAAATGGCCGTGGTCATCACGGACTTCTAAATAAACGACAAGTTATTACAAATATGTCTTAGCCGTGTACATACACGAACGAATTAAATTACAAGTGTTTACAACTAATAAGTTACAAGGGGGGTAGGAATTCCCCTAGGTCCTTCTTCCCTTCCTCAATTAGAGCACGGAGGACCTCCCCACGAGCATCCTTCCCATCCCGGGCTTTGACCGCAATAGCATCCAACGCTTCTACAAGCAGCTTCTCGCCTTTCATTGTTTTGGATGCGGAATCATAAGTGGCCAATGTCAAAGGAATGGGATCAGCACTCAGTCGGGACATTATTGTCTCGTTTGGAGCATCCTTTAGGGCCTCAAGCTCGTCTAGGAGAGGGTGTTGGATTTCCGCTAAGGCATTCATGGACGCGGTCATATTATCTGCGGCGGAGGGTTGTGATAAGGATGCTGTGTGATATCTTCATTTTCCCTATCATTTCCGCAGCTTTGACCAGGCCTTCATGTCTACCACGGTCGATTCCATCGGATACTACCCCAGCAAACGCCTGCAATATGTGTGGAGCGTCCAATGGCCTACTCACAGCAAGTCGCAGTCCTTGCCCGATAATCCACCTGCGACCGGCTGTAGCGGTTAGTAGGGGAGGGCATATCCTCTCAGCACAACTTACAGCCATCTGGCTTAGCTCCTCATCAGCCGAGACAACCTGCTCTTCAAGGTTGGTCTGGGTCCGCGTCAACTCATCCTTCAGCGCATCACGCTCCTGGGCGATGTTGAAGGATTGCACGGTTACAGCCTTGGTAGCAGCTTCAGCCGCAGACACCTGCATATGAAATTTGGAGTTATTACAAGGATATATACTTTTCTTGGGTTACATGCATAGCCAAAGTAAGAGTGTATGTACAACATTTCGAAAGTTTACCTTCTCGTTTGATGCGGCTACGAGGGCTTCAAGCTCAGCAATGCGCTTCTCTCTGGCGTCGGCGTGATGCGCCTGCTCCTTCACCGTCGCCTCGGCTGTCAATAACGCCGCCTGTAGTGATGTGATGGTCTTCTCGTTCTTCACGACCATCGCCTCACGGCGGGCTATCCTCTTATCTGCCCGATTCACATTGGTGAGGGCCTGGATTAGACGGCGTCTTAACGCGGCACCCACCGTCACCTGGTGTGCGGACGACACGTCAAACTGCTCAATAAGGGCCTCATGATCTAACTCATCTAGATCTTGGGCGAGGACAGGCGGGGTGATGTGTTCAATAAATTCTGAACACTCGGATTCTGCCTCTAGACGTGTCAAACTCGATAGATTCCATGATAACCGCAGGCTTTCTTCTGGCCCCTTGGGGTGCGGCTCCTTGGCATGTGTGGCAGCAGGTGATGGGGGCTTGTTGGTTGGTGCGGGGGATGGATTCTTCCCCACTTCTTCCTCCTGCGCTACGGCTGCCGGATTGGCCCTGTTATTTAACATGACAATATTAGTCTATGCATCATACAAAGACACGAATCATACTCAGAAGGGTACTTACGAGGTGCCAATGGTAGGGTCTGGGCTGGTAGGAGCTACGACGCTCACGGGGGTGACTCGTAGGGCTGACCCTCCCATGTTCGGGGTGGGGTCGGCCTGGGCGGCCGCAGTACCACTCCCTTCTTGGTACTGCAGGTGGTCTTTCCTCAACTTCTTGGGAGGAGCATTTGTGGCTTTGGCCTCGTCCCCCATTTTCTTTGCCACCCGCCTGGTGGTCTTTCTCTTTCTAGAGGTAAGCGGGGCAGACCCGGAGGCCTGAGTAGTGTCTTCATTGGGGTCATTCTCCTCTTCCTGATTGGTGGTGCCCCCCTCTAGCAATGGTTCTTCGCCATCTTCATTGAGGAAATCCAATGGGGATTTCTCGATGGCGGGCTCTTCTTCGTCCGATCTAGGCTCGGATGTTTCTTCGAGCGGCATCGTGCGGTCGGCTTGTGCTTCTAGCAAGGGGAGCTCATTCGGCTTCAGCGGCCGGAATCCTTCCGTTACCTTCATGGGGTCGCACTGGCGGATTAGTCCGTGAAGGTTCATCTCTGCAAATTTTTTTTTAACAAGTTTATGGGTTAGTAAAGTTCTACACATATGCGTGACAAATCAAAACTACAACATATACATTAGACCTACCCTCTCCCTATTCCGTTAGGAAGCACGGGTATAAGTCATCCCTCCCAAAGTAACGGCGGCTTATCCCTACTAAGCACATAAAGTGTTCCGGCAACCCTCTATGGAATTCTGTGCGGTGGGTATCTAGTATTTTCAGGTCCCTGCTGCTATAATCTTTGGATTTGGGCGGATAGTCTTTGGGGGCTTTGGTTTTGAGTACGAAGGGGGTAGGGAACACCTTCTCATCTACAAAGAAGTAATGGTCGTACCAGTTCTTAAGGGATTCTAGAGGCTTCCTATACGTCATAGGGGCATTCCCGTGTCGTTTCTTGAACGACAGCCACCCATTCACTAGCTGAGGAAAATAGAAAACCCTAAAAAGTTTCACGGTGGGGGTTACTCCGCAGGTATGGCATGTAATCTCAAACTTGTTGATTTTACACGCCCCTATGCAGTGAAGTTGGGTTATATGGAAGTCATAATATAACAGCAGGTCTACCAAGAACTTGGAAAAGGGTATACGGTAGTTGGCCGAGTCAAACAGGCGTGTGTATATGCCTATTTTCCCCGCCGGTGCATCCGTAATCGCTTCACCATCACCTGGATAGGTGGGGTGTACGCTTTCGGGTACATAATACTTCGACAGGAAGTCGAGGTATTTTTCCGCAGACATCACGTTAAGGACATCCGTGATAAGGGGGTTGTCCTTTACCATGTTTTATAAAAAGGTTTTTAAAGGCGTGATGATCTAACCTGCGGCGACGAAAGTCCGTGGAAAAGAAGGCAAAAATTTTGGAGATAAAAGCTTGAGATTAACAATGGCGGAAGAAGGGGTGAGTTGTGTGTGTAACAAAAACGCATGCCAACTCTTATATAGGGTTGCCTCGGTTTCCGAGGTACCATGGATAATCGACACATGTCAGCCACCTCGCCTATCCAACGGATAGGATTTCTGACATTTCTGAAAAATCAGAGGGGGACCCACGGGTCACTTCTTAGCAGTTTTACGTGGCTCAAGGGTGGGCATTAATGGTGCACTTTTGCAGGCATGCGACTGGATAGTTGACTATCATTAATGTTTTTATTCATGTGTCGGGTTATGCGGCTCTTACGTAAGACCGTATTTAATGTTACATTTAAGTTGTCTCGACCATTGCGTGCGGCTGAGGTAGTATTCATAACATATTCCTACGACGGGTCGCCACGTGCGGCCAGAACAAAAATTTTCAATGTCTCATTCCCTAGGTCTTTCCTTGGTATGTCCGGAGAGTACCTTGATAGTCTAGAGGTTACGCATACGACTGTAACAACTAGACTGGGGGGACATGATGACGTATAGTCCCCAACCGGGCCACGAACCCGGCCCACGGGTACTACCCGTGTCCGGCCCATCACAGATGGGTGGAATAATGTCATTCAGGCTTATGAGCTTGGATAAACAGTGACCGCACGCATGTGTGCGGCCAACGGCCCGGTATGGCCGACATAGGGTTAGACAGAATAATATCCTGTCTAGGAATATCTCTACCCCAATGGAGGAGGATATTCACTACCAAAATTAGAAGATAACAATCATTCTTATTCTGATAGTTATCTCTTCCTTGGGGCCGAAGCATCAGTGAAAGCCCATTAGGGTTTCACTGCCTATAAAAGGAACCCTCAAGGGTTCCACAAAGGTATTACGACTTATACTCTAAACTCACATAAACCCTAAATCGATTACTTACTCTCACGCCGGAGTCTAATCGTGGGAAACATTCCCACGGTAAGCCTAACGCGTGCTGTTTAGTGTGCAGGATCCCAACCAAACGATTCACTTGGTGCAGGAGTCGGAGCCCAGCCAACCCGAATTAAGCCTAATTCGGGTCTAGCAAGGATCAACTAACTTTTGCATCAACAATGGCACTCCCAATTGATCTGTTAATTTCATTTTGTGTAGTACATTTGGGACTCAAACATTGAAGAATGACATGTATCAAGTACTTGTAAGCTGGGGGAAATTCCTGTTTTGAATATTTTCTTAAAGTTCCCTCTTCAGGTAAAGGATAACCCAAAGCTTGAAGTCCTTGTTCTAGCTCACCAATGGGTAGGGTGGTTATACCATCCGCATCATTAAGATGCAAAGCCTGGCGAACCAAGGCTTCAGTAACCTCCCATGAAAGCCCATGGACTGTAGCAGTTAATGTAGTCACATTATTAACTGTTGAGGAAGTGACAATATTCCAAAACTGTTTAATATGAGTGACAGGGATAAGAGGAGCATGAGAAAGTGCATACCTTATGGAGGATGCATTTAAATACTCCACCATCTGAGTATATTGGGGAAACAGAGCATTGTCAGCCTCTAAATAAGCAACCATGTTGTGCTGACTTTTGAACCCCAATTCCAAATCACTCGGTTTAAACTTAGGCGCCATTGATGTAGAAAGATGTGATAAATGTTTATGAAAGATGAATGTGAGTGAAAATTTAGTTAGACAAGAATAAGCAGTTACCCTGTTTCAAAAGAATGAGCCAAATATATAGGTGAGGTGAAAACATGTGATTGGTCAAAGATGAGGCAGTTATTTTCAAAATATAATGATTAAAATCTTGAAAATATATAACTTATCTTGTGCATTAATAAAAAGTTACCAAATCCTAAAATTACGGCCCAAATTTTCGTCAAAAATAACAACTGGGTAGGACCCAATGTTTATCAACGGTCAAAAATAACCTATCAACGCTCAACGGCTATATTTTTGTCAACGTTGGATTTTGCCATGTCAACGTCAAAATTGGTCCTAACAACGGTTGGAAATAAAACTGTCAACGTCCAAAAATAAAAAAGAATAAAAAGAAAAAAGAACCTTAACAAAGTAATTTATCCTAGTGAAGATAACCTATAGACTGAAAATTACCATAGGGTGGCAAGTACTGTCCAATCATGCACTTGCTTAAGCAAGATAGACATGATTGTCCTCAAGTGTCCTTTGTTAACCAAAGTTCTTAACAGTGAAGTTATCTTATAAAATCCTTTGTAACTTCCCAGGTAAGCCCAATAAAAATCATACCAAAGTCTCCCAACAGACCACATCCAATTCTAGGTCAAAAAGTCTTGGCAGCGTGCAAGGTATATCAACTTTGCATGCTACAGTGCCTCACGATTTAGTAAACTAACCCGTACTCACCAGTGGACACAATCTAGAATTGTGATAAGAGTATTATATGAATACCCAAAAAGTCCTAAAGGTTTCCTAAACCTCCCCTTAAAATAAGATATACAAGTTGCTAAATAAAATACATGCAATAAAAAATTATGTCAAGATAGGAATATAAATATTCCAACCATCATCCGTAAACCTAAACATGCTCCAAATAAGCTCCAAGGATCCATAAGAAACTCTGTATCCATTTGTACAATGCTAACAATGCATGCATAATTAGATCAAAAACCACAAAACTAACATGTTGCTGACAACGTCAATTTAACACTTGTCAGTGTTAAAATAACCTTTGTCAGCGTTAGACAAATAAAGTGGAAAATCTAATTTTATACAAAGACCAATAACAATGCATATCCTGTACATACTTTTACAATAAGTCCCAAAAACACATATTAGGTAAGATTGATCATTCCAATACTTGTTGCCAAGCATTGAAATCTCCTAGTATCAAAAGGTTTAGTTAATAAATCAGCCACATTTTCTTCTGTGTCAGCCCTATCTGGTTGTATTAAACCTTTTTCAAAACAATCTCTTATAAAATGATGTCTAATTTCTATGTGTTTTGTTTTATAATGATGTACATGATTTTTAATAATGCATAAAGTACAGTTATTGTCTACAAAAATCTTGGTATGTATGAAATTATACACATAATCCAACAACTGGTTCTGAATCCATAAGACTTGTCCACAACAAGCAGCTGCAGCTACATATTCTGCTTCAGTTGTAGAGTTGGCCACCACTGTTTGTTTCTTGCATTGCCAAGATATCAACCTACTCCTAAGAAACTGACATCCACCAGTTATGGATTTTCTATCAAACTGGTCACCCCATAATCACTGTCTGAATATGTAGTAAGCTCCAATGGAGAATCCTTTGGATACCATAATCCCAAGGTGGGATATCACCTAAGGTATCTGAAAATCCTCTTGAAAGCATGAAGATGACACTCTTTGGGAGTTACTTGATGGCATGCACATGCACACACAACAAACATAATGTCAGGTCTTGAATCTATAAGATACATCAATGATCCAATCATTGACGTATAATGCCTGACATCCACCTCTTTTCCATCTCCAACCTTTCCCCAAGGGTGTTCCCTATCCATGGGTGTGCTAGCCCGTTTTTCATGTGGAGAAAAGCCAAACTTCTTTAAGATCTCTGCTACATATTTGTCTTGAGAGATGAAGATACCATCTTCTTTCTGCTGAACTTGTAACCCTAGAAAGAAGTTCATCTCTCCCATTGCACTCATCTTGAATTTGTCTGTCATGAGCTTGGAAAAGTCTTCACTCATCTTTGGACATGAAGAGCCAAAGATGATATCATCCACATAGACCTGAACAAGTAAGAAGTCCTTTCCAGTCTTCTTGGTAAACAAAGTCTGATCTATGGTGCCCCTCTTGAATCCATTTTCCACCAGATAGGTGGACAATGTACCATACCATGCTCTTGGGGCTTGATGAAGTCCATACATTGCTTTCTTCTTTCTATACACCTTGTCTGGATGTTCAGAATCTTCAAAACCAGGAGGCTGCATAACATAAACCTCCTCTGCAATTGTGCCATAAAGAAAAGCACTCTTCACATCCATTTGATAAACTTTGAAGCCCATGCAAGAAGCATAGGCTAGGAAAATCCTTATTGCTTTAATCCTTGCAACAGGTGCAAACACCTCCTCATAGTCTATCCCTTCCTCATAGTCTATCCCTTCAATCCTTGCAACAGGTTCAAACACCTCCTCATAGTCTATCCCTTCCTCTCTCATCCTTTTTGTTTCTAAGAACCCATCTTGTCCCAATCGGCCTGACATATCTGGGATAATCAACTAACTCCCAAACATCTTGAATAGCAAACTGATGAAGCTCATCTTGCATTGCTTCCACCCAACTTGGTTCTTTGAGAGCATCAAATATCTTCTTGGGTTCCTGTTGTGACAGAAAACAAGCAAACAAACATGCTTGAACAAGAGGGGTATCAACCTTCTTGTGAATATTGGCAATAAATCCTCCATGATTCTGATGAGACCTTCTAGTTTGTACAGGAGACATCACATCACCAATAATTAGAGAAGAAGGGTGATTCTTGATAGTAGATGTAAGCACTCCTCTTTCAATAATTGTGTTGTCTTCAATTTCAGTCTCCAAGTTGCCAATATCTTCTTCAAATTCTCTTCTATCATCATCTGAATGAACCTCTTCATGTACTATTGAAGGTTCACCTTGTTCAAAAACATTTCAAGAGAATAAATTGTCAAAAGAGTTGTCAATGCCTGAATTAGGGTTGTCAACGTTTGAGCCATCAACATCTGAATTTGTCTTGTCAGCGCTAGATTTTCCTTTGTGAGTGCTCGAAGATTCATGCATGTTTTCATCGACTGGTGTTTCTTGTGGACCACCTTTTTCCTTTCCAGCAGCAGCAAATGCATATGTCCATATAGGAATGGTAACATACTTAAGTATGGGAGCTGATTTATCTGCATGTGATCCTATCTCCTTATCAACTTGTATACCTGAAATTTCAACAACTGGTTCTTCCAAAACATTTGAATTTACCTTCACAATGTCTGGATTAGTAACAAGCATATAATTTAAGGTTCTAGATAGAGGTTCCAAGTCAAATAACCAATTTGGTCCACTCTCAGGATCACTAGGTTTACTTTCTAAAAACCTAACATGTACCTTTTCAAGTATACGTTTTTCTTTCTTAAGGTAAACCCTATATCCTCTACTCTGCACTGAATAGCCCATAAAGTAGCCTTCATCACCTTTATCACTAAACTTTCCTAAGGCATCACTAGTGTCTAATACAACTACATGACAGCCAAAGGGTTTAAGAAAACCAATGTTAGGTTTCCTACTCCAAAATAGGTCATAAGGTGTCTTATTGTGGATTTTGTTGATCAATGCCCTATTCTGAACATAACAGGCTGTATTCACAGCCTCAGCACAAAATGCAATGGGAAAGTGAGCATCAGCCAACATTGTCCTAGCTGCTTCTATGAGTGTTCTATTCTTCCTTTCAGCCACCCCATTTTGTTGTGGGGTTCTAGCTACACTAATCTGTCTAGTAATCCCTTTCTTGGCACAAAAGTCATCTAAAAGCTTATTTCTAAACTCACCACCATTATCACTTCTAAGGATTTTAACCTCATTCCCAGTCTTTTTCTCTAGTTGGGTAATAAAGTTAATTAAAACATCAGCAGTTTCACTTTTTAAAGCAAAAAACAAAGTCCAAGTAAATCTAGAAAAATCATCAGTTATGACAAAACAATAAGATGTACCATTTAAGATTTCTATATTAGTTGGACCAAACAAGTCCATATGCAGCAAGTGAAGTGGTTTAGAACAAGAATGCACCAGTTTAGACTTAAAGGAGACTTTGTGCTGCTTGCCTTTAAGGCATGCAACACAATAATGGTCATTGTGGAAAGCCTTTTCAGGCAACCCATCAACTAAACCATGTCTCACAAGTCTATTTATATTCTTACAATTAATGTGCCCTAAGCTTCTGTGCCAAAGATTACTCTCATCACACGAAGCCTTAGCATATAGACATGACAAATTATTATTCATCCTAATTCCACTAAGATTCACATTATAAATGTCCTTATACCTAGGTGTTCTATAATCAATGAATTTCTCATCAGGTATTTTAAAATCTTTGCTTAACACCAAGCATTCAGTATCAGTGAAAAGAACCTTATTTTTGTTATCACAAACTTGTGATACACTAAACAGATTATAATCAAGTTCTTTTACCAGAAATACGTTTTCAAAACGCAAATTGTTGGTGATAAAAGTGCCTTTTCCACTAATGGTTCCATATCCTCCACCAAAGTACACTTTGTCACCATCCTTAATGGGGGTAAAGTTTATCAAGTAATCTTCCTTCCCCGTCATGTGCCTAGAGCATCCACTATCCCAATAGCCATAATCATTAACCTGCTTTTGAATTCCCTGTACATAAAGAAAACAAATTAGTTTCCTTTGGGAACCCAAGCCTGAGCAGACTTGGATTCATTTGGTTGTTCAACAATAACAAACTTAGTCCTTATAACAACCCCTTGTTCATCCCTTTTTGGATTAAACACCCAGTTAACCCCAATTGGTTTAGTTATGACCTTTGAAGTATAATGAAATATGTTACAGGTCATAGAAATCCCATCTGAATTAGGGTTTTGATATTTTTTAGGTCTCCAAGATAAGCTAGAAGAAGCTTTAGACCCCTTTCCCTTTGGTTGCAAGTATTTGGCATTACTTGGTCTAACAGCGTTGGAAACATTCCTGTCAATGTTAAAATTGTTCTTGACAGCGCTGAAATTACCCTTATCAGCGCCAAAGCTAGGTTTTGCAACAGGAACCCATTGTCTATTAGACCATGTATTAGTCTTTTGAAAAGGCCTTTGTCCATAAGTATTAGACCCTTTAGTAAAGAATGGAGCTGGTCTAATGACTTGTGGACTTTGCTGGACAAAAGGTTTGGGTTTGACCATGGTTGACTTTCTATCAGCGTTGACCTTTGAAGCATTGACACACTTATAAGCCAAATGTGAAAAACTCCCACAAGTATAGCAGGCTTTTCTAGACATAACTCTAGGTCTAGATGAAAAGAAACCTGTCCCATTATCACTAACTTGACTTTTTGGTGACCTAGGTTTTCTATACATTTCTGCATATTTAACACTAGGTTTTCTATCAACGTTTAAGCCAAGGTCAACAGTCTTACCAGTAGTAGGGTTGGTCGCTTTTATGGGTGTTGACTCATTTGGGATTTACTAAGCATGCCACCTTTAACAGACAAAGTAGGGTTGGCTTTCTTCTATTGGTCCAAATCAGTCAATTTTAGCTTATATTCCTCTACTGGAGTAAGAACTCTTGTTGGAGGAATAAATTCCTTTTGTTGGAGTTCTGGTATACCAGTCCAAGACAAATGCTTTCTAAGGACACCATAGAAGTTCCCAGCAGGTTGTGGAACACCAGCATACTCTTTCATCCCAATCCCAGTCATATCCCTAGAATCCCTTTGTTCACTAACACATTTTTCTAGGGTTTGAGAAGCTTTATCAAATCTTTGAATTTTAAGATCTACATTATCTTTGTTTTTGATGGCCTCATCTAACTTAGCCTGATTAACACCATTGGATCTCTCCAAGATGTTCCTTACCTTAATACTAGCATTGAGGTCATGAGTCAAAACATTGATTTGATCTTTTAGGTCAAGCTCCATTTTCTTATATTCAGCCACAGTCTTTTCAGTTTGAACAAGTGCAAGTTGATAGTTAGATAACTTGCATTTTTATCAAAAACTTCTGATTTTAACTTTAAAATTTTTTTGTTAAGTTTTTTAGTGTTCAAACGACAACCTTTACTACAAACTGCATCACCATATACCTCATTGTCTGATGAAGATGAAGAATGTGCCATAAGAGCATAGTGAACATGCTCCTCTTCCTTCTTTTCTGCAACCAAGGCTTTGTTCTCTTCCACATCTTTGGCCAAAAAGCTCCAGTCCCAACCAACGCCATCAATCTCTTGCATGGCAACCATAGCTTTTGTATCTTCAACCTTGATGATTTGGCTTGAAGGCTTTCCAGCATCAGATATTCTTGGAGATCTACACTCTCTCATAAAGTGACCCATTCTATGGCAATTGTAACACTCAACCTTGGATTTATCAAACCCAGTAGTGTCTTTAGCATTAAAAGTCATCTTCTTCTTGAATCTCCTATTCCATCTATTGGCCCTTATGCTTGCAAGTGACATATTCCACTTTATGTCCATCTCCTCCAAATGCTCATCACTAATTTTCTCAAGGTCCTCATATGTAATCACTGAACCATTGGGCAATGAATCAATGTATGCACACACTGTATCTAGATCAATACCAGCAGGTTTAACTCTTGGTGAGTCAACATTGTATGTGTTAGCGTCTGAATGTGGGGCGCTGACAAAGCTTGATCCAACGTTGACACAAGGTAATCCATAAACGGGGTGCATGTATGACTCCCTTTGATCAAATTAACCTTCACTATTGAGAAGAAGGCCATATTTCCATTGGTAGATTTTCTTCCTTGATCCAAAAGGATTTCACTCTCTACAATCCTCAGTTTATTGTAGACGTCATCATAAGTGGAACTTTTGTGAGTATTATTAGCAATCATAGACCTTGCTTCAATCTTCCATGCATCACCAAGACTTTTAAGGAAAGTGGTGATGATATCAACATCATCATGCACTATTCCCATAAATGACAATTTTCTTGTGATGTCAAGAAGTCTGCTTCTCACCCCACTTAGCTTTTTATTGGGAAGAGCCTTGAACACATCATACTCATGCAAGAGTTTCTTCTTTTTCTCTGAGGCAGTATCATCATTACCACCATAAGTGACTTGAAGGGCTGCCCAAAGATCTTTGGTAGACTCATAGCCTCTATACTTGTGCTGATTGGCTTGTCCCAAAGAAAGTTTGAGGATGCTTAGATTTTTCATGTCATTCCTTCTCTTTGCAATGTCCTCAGCTGAGACAGCTCTCCCATCTCCAGGTTGTTCTTTTCGATCAGCTTCACTTGAGCCTGGAGTTGATCTCAAAGTAATAGCAGCTTGAATCTTGGCAGCCTTATCGAATGTGTTTCCATATTCAATAATTTCCCATATGGTGTGGTCATGGATTCGAAGGTACTGCTCAAAATTGAACTTCCATAGCTCAAAGTTGACTGGGTCTAGCATTGGGATATTTATGTTATGATTTGAGGAGGAGGTCAACTCTGGAGTAGACACGTTGTCTGGTTTTTAGGGTTTCTTGAAAAATTAGGGTTTTGTGTTCTTTAGATCAAAGTTCATCAACAAGCTTTGATACCACTTGTTGATCCCAAACTTAGATCGATTTAGCGTGTGTAAACGAGAATAAATCAAGTTAAACACTTAGAGAAACTTTGTTGTATATGAAACAATTTAAGTATTATGCGGAATTAATACTTAAACAAGAAAACACAAACAAGATAAACCAAACTTTCACTTTGATTGATTAATCGAACTTGCTTACAATGAAAGTATGTGATGAGACTGCTTTTATACATAGTCTCATCGTCCAAAAAGGGCTTAAAATGCATTAAATATCATCAAAATACCCATATATATGCTTGTGTTTGTTGCTTGTGTATTTTAGGTACGGATATTGAGAAAATGACAAAAGATCACAAGAATCATGCAAAAACGAACACGGGAAACGAAGCCGCACATTGAACCAAGCCCTAATTAAGAATTTTCCAAAGAAAACCCTTGAAGATTTGAAGATTTATGAAGAAGGGTCCTCCAATATGGAAGATCTGACACTTTATACCCTTGTATCTTCATAATTACAAGATTGATCCCTAAAGTTTGTCAAAATTGCAAAAAGGGCCCTCTACTTTGAAGAATTGGCAATTTTAGTCCCTCAACAAATCTAAAATGTCAATATTTATCCTCCTCAGATTCAAACATACCAAGAAGGACTCCAAGTTACAAGAATTACAAGTTTGGTCCTTTGAAAATATCAAAATTACCAAAAGGACCCTTGACCTTATAGAAATGGCAAAAATGGTCCCTCATTAATCATGACTTGGCAATTTCAGTCCTCCAAGAAGTCAAACAAACAAGTCAAGACCATTATCAATCAAGAAAATTCCAAATCAGTCCTTCAAGAATCAAGAAATAGCAAGAAATAACCCTTAAAATACTTTGGAAAAGTATTTGGGGCAAAAGTGTGAAAAGTGAAACTTCATTTACAAAGGATTCGTATTTGTGGCTGTTTATTTACAAAATGAAAGGAAGTGGAAAGAATGGGGGCTAAACATGGCAAACACACAAACAAACCTAGACCACTCTCCTTGTGACACCTGTCCCACTCACCTTTTCCACCAATCAGATTCCACCATTGCTCCACCTCACCATCCACTAAACCTGGTTAAATAATTAACTAATCTTGGCGCCTAAACATCTTTTTAAACATAATCCTAACCCAAAACAGATTAAAAACCAGTTCTTCATGTTCATCACACAATTTGGGTATTTCTTAATTATCATGAATTAGCCCTTAATCTTTTCCAGATTAATGATTAAGGTGCTAATTATCATAACCCAACTTTAAAAACCCATGCCACATCACCCTAGAGTTCACATTCTCCATGCCCTGCACACGTTTTTGAGGATACTGCCAAAATTTTGCCAGGGAATTTACACACTTTGTTTATCTTTGTTTCTAAGATTCAATAAGGACCCTTGGATACACTTTTCACATGCCATCTCCACTACAATACAAGATTCAGTCACATGATCTTCAAGAGTTCAAACAACACAAGGGGCAAATTTGGAAATTCATTAGCTAGGGTTCACGTTTTTTCGGCTTTCCTAGATAACTTGTATGCCTATATAAAGGCCTTAGGGTGCATAATTTGCACTTTGCTCTTGAATTTTCCTTTGTTCAATATTATGTAAATCCATTTTTAGTTGAATGAAATGTGTTTGAATCTTTGAAGAAAACTCAAGTGCCATTGTTGTTTACTGCTTATTATTGTTACTTGTTAGCTATTCTTAAATCTCAAAACCTGTTTTTAAGGAGTGTGTAAAAGTTTGCACATTTTCCTTCAAGCTTGATATTTTGCTAAGTTTCTTGGTTTATCTTGGAATTCTTGGGCTATAAAGCTGATCATAGCATCCTGATATTGAGTTATCAAGGTGTGGTGAAGCCTATAACTTGGGGATAATCAAGTGTGGAGTACAAGAGTTGCATTAATCAAGGATTTTCAACCTTACTGTTTTTGATATTTTGCTTCTAACCTTGTTGAATCTTAACAGGCTTTGTTGTGGAAGCTTGTACTTGTTCTTGCTAGTACATAAGCTCAAAATTCGTGGGTGTGGATGTACATCCATGCGGTTTGCATATTTAATCCCAAAATCTGTTAAAATCTTGATTTTTGGTGATATTTGTGTGTTACTTGTGTTCTTGCTGATTTTGTTGCTTAATCTTGCTTAAATCTGCTTAATATATCTGTTATTGAGTTAATTTGGGATAGGGTGGTCTTAAAATTCACTTTTGATTTGAAAAATATAGATTTGAAAAGTTAAAAGGGTGTTTGGGATTACCTGTCTTGAATCATAAGTTGTTATTGAGTGGTTAGAAGTTTGTGTTTATGCTTGTTATCTGTTCTTGACTTGGTTGAGTGCTATTTGTTGCAAGTTTTTGGGCTTGAACCTTGAAATCAAAGATTGTGCTATAACTACTTGAGTTTGACTATTTTGACCTAAATTTTTGGGAATACTTAGAGTATATGCATGTTTAGGGATATAAGCTGTTAAATCATTGTTATCATAACATATCTTAGAGATTTGAGTGTTCGAATCTGGCTTGTTGGTCAATTGTATCAGCAAAGTGAAAAAACTGCATGTTTAGTGTTCATCAGTAACTTTAAGTGCTTGAATCTTGCTTAAAACTTTGAATCAGTGCATGAAACCTGTTTAGACTTGCTTATTTAAGTTTAATATTTCTTGTGTATGCATTTGGTTAAGTTTGACTGGCTGAATTGTGCTATAAATGCTTATTGAACCTCAACTGCTTATGTGTTCATGTCTGTGAGTGATCTAGTGATTGATTGAATTAACTGCACTAATTGGCTGTTGTAGATTGTGATTTCTTTGTTGTTATTGACTCCTTATGATCCACTGATCATTTGGGTGCCTTTGTGTAACTTGAATCTCCAAAAAAGTCACTAAAGACAAAAAAGTCAAGAAGTCAAGCAGTGGAAAAAGTTTCCACTGCTCAACACCCAAAACTAGCCCCTGCTAGTGCAATTTTGCAGTTAGCTTATCAATAAGCCATATTGGCTTATCCAGACCTGCAACAACTTATTTTTTGTGATAGATCTTCATTATTTGACCCATTTGATTGAACTGGAGCTTATTAGACTTTGACTTTTACTTTTTGCTAGAAAACCAACTTATTTCTTCTTAACAGTAAATTTATTAAGAAAAGGCCACAAAGGCAGAAGTACAAAGCTAAAGCTTGACAAAAATTAGATGGGACACATCCCCAACTAATAAGCAATAGCAACAAAAAAGGTATGGACAACATCCCATACTCTAAAATACTACAAGTAAAGGCAATGGACAAGCCCCATGGTCAATACAAATAAACAAGCAACTAAAAGAATGACAAATAGTTGCTCCCCATAACACAATCTTGATCCCAGTAGAAAAGACCAAGCTTCTGCAATCCATGGCACACCTGATACAAGGCAAGTTCTTAGCTTGTGATGAGGAAACCACTTCGGAATCCATGATTGATCTTGATTCAACCACAAAGGGAAGCAACCAAGACCAACCAATCCATCCCAATGGAAAACCACACCACAACTAAGAAACAAGCAGAGTAGATAAAAGAGACCTACTCAAAACGCCATCAGACTAAATGCAGGAAATAAGAGAGGTGCCAGTGTAGCACATCACATTCATTGCCTCCTCAAAACCCCCATCTATGTAAAACCCAGTGGGAAACCATAGAAGGGGGAAAGAGTACAACTGAACATGAATCCTCTCAATGATGCAAAACCTATATATCTATTAGCTTCACAATCAACAGATACAAGGTTAAAAAGATAACAAGGGAGGACAAAGCATCAACAGAAACAGGTTTGGGATCTAAAAAATTGTTCAAAAGGGTAGAAACAAGGGAAGAAATGAACCATACCTAGCAAGACGGCACATCTTTCAGCACGCTCTAGAAGGCATAGATCACTACCCCAAGAACTACCCTAATGACCACTAATAGCACATCAACCCTCCACAATCCACCCCAAATGTCCTCCCAAACACCCCATCAGAAAATGGAATACCCAAGCTGCTCCACACTCTAAACCATCGTCTTGGAACCCTTCATTCCACCAAAGGATGCAAGTAACCTGAAAGAAACAAACGGGACCAAACAACACCCAAACAATCTGCATACCTCTCATCAGCGTACAATAGAGCATAAAACTAAAAGAACTACCTATCATCAGTTTGCATATCCATAACACCATCACAAATCTCCTTAGCTATAAGATCAGGAAGATCCCAAAGCTTAGCAGCAATATGAACATCAGTGGACCAGTTGAAATTAAGCCCAAGGAGTTTCAATCTCACCACTCTCGTAATGATACTTACCACAGCCTCAGCAGGTCTTGAAGTCTTCGCAAAAATTCTGGAGTTTCTTTCTTGCCATATATAGTAAACAGTAGCACCCCATACAAGTCTTTGGACAACGCTCCAAATAGACTTGTTGACCTTTCTAATGCAAACCCCAGAAACCACCTCAGCCCAAACATATGAAAGGTTGTCTAATTTAGCAAGGGCTTTCATTCTATCCCAAACATATCTAGAAAAATTACAGTCAAAGAACAGGTGAGGTGCAGTTTCCAAAACAGAATTACACAAAGGACACATAACCATGTCGATACGAAACCATTTAGATAATCTGTCTTGTGTTTTCAGCCTCCCTCTAACCGCAAGCCATAAAATGAATGAGTGGCGAGGTATGCATTGAGGAAACCAAACATGCTCATACCATAGAACCTTAGGGTCATCCTGTCTTAAAACCTTACCAACTTCACTCACACTAAAGTTAGTCAGCTCCCTATGCTTATTAAACCAAATGGCCTTATCATTATTATCACTAAGAACAGGGACCTCAAAATTAAGCGAACTTCTATCTCTCCTATTCCAATCATGTGGCCAATACCAAGCAATCCCATTAACTCTCTCCGCCACTTTTTCTCTGATATTATAACCACTAGACTCTTTAAGGGCATCAGAAATGATATCACAAAGGAAACCTTTAGCACGCCACTTATCAACCCAAAGAAAACAGTCTTTACCATCACCAATCTTAACACCAACTAAATTCTTAATTTTATCTCTTAGCATTAGAATGTGTCTCCAAGACCAAGAAGCATGACTCTTAATCTAACAACTCCAAATGCTATAACCCTTAAGCCTATAACTATTAATCCACTTTACCCATAACGACTCTTTTCTACTAAACACATTCCACAAATGCTTAATCATCAGACTGTCATTCATACTCCTAGTAGTCTTAATGCCTAAACCACCCTGATTTTTAGGTCTACAAATATCTTTCCAGGCAACGCTAGTAAACCCCTTTCTTCCCTCATTAAAACCCCATAAAAAGTTCTTCAATAGTTTGTCAATAATAGAACAAACATGTTCAGGTAACACAAACATAGACGCCCAATAAACACTTAACGAGGATAGAACAGAAGAAATAAGTTGTAACTTACCTGCATACGAGAGATACTTGTTCTTCCAATCAAGAATTCTGCATTTAAGCTTGTCCATCAGAAAATTACAATCAATATTACGAAGCTTCTTGGTAACCATAGGGACTCCTAGATACTTAACAGGAAGCTTTCCTTCAGGAAACGGCATAGCTAAGCAAATTCTAGCTTTGATATCATGAGAAACATTACTAAAATAAACTGTGCTTTTCTCCATACTTGGGTATAAACCAGAGCACATACTGAACTCATCCAATCCTCTTCTAAGAACACTAGCCGATATTTCATCAGCATGACAAAGAAGCAATAAGTCATCCGCAAAACATAAATGTGTTAAGTTTAGCTCCTTACAAAAAGAATGAAACTTAAATCTTTTATCCATATTAATATGCCTTTTAATCATAAGATTCAAAACTTCCATGACCAAGGTAAAAAGATAGGGCGATATAGGATCACCCTGTCTTAAACCTCTACCGCTCTTAAAAAAACCATGAACTTCTCCATTAATGCATAAAGAGAAGGTTGTAGTCGTAAGTCAAACCATAATCCAATTAATCATTGTGTTATGAAAGCCAAACTTAGCAAGAATGGTTTTAAGGAAATCCTAATTAACTATGTCATAAGATTTCTTAATGTCAACCTTAAAGGCACAATTCTTAGAACTAGTAGAATTATCATAACCCACCAATAACTCTTGCATAATCAAAATATTATCACTTATGTGCCTACCCGGAACAAAAGCACACTGATTACTATCCACAAGGCTATCAAGACCTTCCTTAAGCCTATTAGTTATAACCTTGCTAAGACACTTGTAAACAACATTACTACATGCTATTGGTCTATAATCCGAAAACTTCCTAGAAACTTTAAGCTTAGGAATAAGAGTAATGAGATTTGTATTCAACTCACCTAGAAGTTTACTTGAGACAAAAAACTACTTCACAGCTTTACAAACATCCGGACCAACGACACTCCAAGCTCTCTTGAAAAACTTGGAAGTATAACCATCCGGGCCTGCAGCTTTATCATCCTTTATCCCAAACATAGCAATCTTTATTTCCTCATCTAAGACGGGTCTGATCATATGCTCAGCAATCAAAGGATCAAGTTTCTTGGAGAATAAAACATCAATATCTTTAATCTGGTAAATATCATCATCTTTCTGGAAAAACTTCTTGTAATGGTCAACAAACCGTCATAAACATCACACCCATAATAGGTATGACCTTCATCATCACAAACAGCTTCAATTCTTCTCCTACTCTTCTTGCCTTTGAGAAGCTTATGGAAATATGCCGTGTTGTTATCTCCTTCTCTAAGCCATTCTACCTTGGTATTCTGTCTTAGAACCCGTTCTTCATCAAGGACTGCATCATGATAAGCCTTAGAGAACAATCTCTCCTATTCTCTCAAGGACGGGTTGAGAGGATTTGAATCAAGTCTTCGCTGCACATCCTTAAGCTTGTCCTTACAAGTCTTCACATTCTCAAACACATTACCGTTTTCTCTGTTAAATCTTCTCATATATTTCTTCATATTTTTCAGTCTTTTGGCCAACACATACATGGAAAAGCCATTAACCTCAATAAACCAATTTTCCTTCACCCTTTCAACAAAACCCTCCTTCTCAGCCAAGAAATTCATAAATCTGAATGACCTCGGCTTCATACTAGTTACCTCAGGAAAAGTGACTAGAGCAGGACAATGGTCTAAAGTCAAATAAGGTAAAAAATTAGCGAAACTTCTACCAAACATATGATTGAAGCTTTCATTACACATAACCCTATCCAGTTTCTTAAGAATACCACTGTTAGGATCATTTCGCTTCTCAATCCAAGTGTAAAACATACCACTGCTGCATAAGTCCTCCACTTCAATAAAATGGACACACTCTCGAAAGTCATCCACTCCACTAATTCTAGATGTATAACCCCTTGAGCTCTCTTCAAAGGATAATATAACATTGAAATCCCCAAGTAACAGCCATGGGGAATCTCCAATATCAGACTTGTACTCAACCAAATTTTTCCATAGGAGTCTTCGGCTCATTTCAGTTATCTCACCATATACAAAAGAGACAAAGAACCTCCTTTGATCATTCATAAACAAAACCTCAAAATGCATTACTTGATCTATATGGGATATTAATCTAGCATTAATAGCCAAAGGATTCCAGCCAACAATTAGCCTACAACCCTTTCTACTATCTACAGAGTTTGACACCCACGACCATTCCCCAAACACATTATCACACACATCCTTAACCGATTTCTTCCTCAATCTAGATTCAACTATACCAAACATACTCACATGATTTTCGCTAATAAAATCTTTTACTTCTTTCTACATAAGGGTAGAATTTAACCCTTGTACATTCCACACGGCTACTTTACCTATCATTGAAAACTTGAAGGATCTGCTGCCACACCCCCTTGCATTTCTGCCATGGACACATCATGTACATTACTCATTTCATTTTTGGACACAAACTCTGCAGTGGCGTTCGGAGCACCTTCTACATCATTATAATGTCCATTAATCCTATCCTGATAGATGTTCTCAAGTGCATCATCATAATACTCAACCATATCTTCTGACCATGTAGCTTTAACTTCATCCGTCAGAGACATACCGAAGTATACAAATAAATCCACTCTTAACTTATCCCTTTCCCAAGCCAACATAACCACCTTGTCAGATTCTTTTTTCACCGCTTGTTCATAAAACTTACCAAAGGCGACATTATTCTTTTTTCCTCCACACTCATCAACGATTCTTTTTTTAGCAACCTTTGTAGCAGTCTCATGAAGACCTTCTTTAATAGCAGCAATACTCTCTTGTATCTCATCAATTCTATGTTTTATAATACTTTCTAGCGACTTTGGATCAACATTCATACTATTACTCTTATCCTCATAATATTTCAACTCTTCCGCAGACCATTTCTTCTTGTCTTCTTCTGTCACAACAACACCCGATTCTACAATAACATCAATAAATTTCTTCTTCTTCTCACTTGTTTCCTTATCTCCTTCATTAACTAGAACGCCAAATCTGTTTCCTGTAGTCACCTCATGGACCATATTGACTTTTTTCGGAGCCTCATTTGGAGTTGACTTCTTATCACTAGGAACAACAACTTTCTTCTTGACTTCATTAACTTTCTTACTCTTATCTTCCTTTGTCTCTTGCACCACTGGCTTACTACTATTATTAACTTGATCACTGTTATTGTTTTGAACACCCTGTTTCACAGCACCATTTCCTCTACCACCACAAACACCATTACCTCTTCCACCATTATATGAACCTCTTCCTGAGTTACTAAAACCACCCCTGCTATAACCTCCTCTTCTATTAACAACATTAGTCCATCCATCATTGCTGGCATTGCTTGCATTATTAGTATTAGTTGCTCTTATATGATTCACAACAGGCTTAATACTATCTCCTCCTTTCTTAACAATGCAATTCTTCAAAATATGACCAAATACTTTACAATTTTCACAAACCGGAGGCTTCCATGGGTATTCAACTTCCAAAACCATAGAGTGATCAATAGTCCTATAATAAATTTCCACCTCATTCAAAAGCTCCTTTGAAGAATCAACCTCCACTAAAACCCTAGCAAAACTAGCCCTACCAATGTTTTTTCACACATCTCCGTGGTGATTCTATCCATAATGATAGGAATACCAAGTCTGCTAGCAATGCGACTAATTCCATCAACATTCCAGGCTTCCAATGGTACATTAAAAATCTTAGCCCATACTGGTACTTTAGTGACTTCTGGTTTAGACAAACAAATCCCCGGTTCCCATTTTTGAACGAAGAACGGTTTGTTGTCTACAATCCATGGGTCATTCTCAAGCACCGTTTGCATACCATCAACAGAGTTAAAATTATAGAAATATAAACCGCTATTATTCATCATCACATCACTGAATTGGTATGGCCTCCACATCCTTCTCAAATTCCCCAATAATTCCCTATGACTCAAATGATATCCGTAAAAATGACCAATGAGAGTCCTGCTCCATTTAGCACTACCTGATTCAACTATTGGATCCATATCAACAACTTCTTTTCCTTTGCTATTCACCAAACCTTCAACAAACTTCAATCTATTATTACCACTTACATTATCACCTGTTAAAGCCTTAACAAATGAAAACGGCTTCTTATTACTAGCCTCACTATCCTTCATCTGCTCATCCTTTACACCACTTCCTTCACCAACCTCAAAATTACTCACTGATTTAATTCCATTACTAGCATCCACGCTACTAACCTTAAACATACCCGGCCTTTTTTCCCCACCAAAACTAACTTTCACAGGGCTCCTAGGTTTACTTCCATTAGAAACCTTAGGATTTAAAACATGGTTTTTAGTAAAAGGAACTGGCATAGGAGAACCCTTAGAACTACCCTTACCCTGATTCCCCTTATCAATATTCTTAACAATATTTTTAACAACACTAGGCTTACTACTATTATCACTTTTAGCTGCAACAGAGTTATCACCTACCCCTTTAGACCCAGATGCTACTTCAACCTTCTTATCACCTACTTCACCCTTACCCCTTTCTTCATTCTCCCCATTAGGACCCCAAAACATCTCAGTATCCTCACCTGAGTTTACTAAGACGTTTTTATCACCCTTCTTAACACCCACTTCATCAACAATCTCCATTTTGTTCAACAACACCACCCAAATCACCTGACCTAACACTAGAACGAGTATTCACCCCCTTTTTAACAACAATATTCTCAGGATGCTCTAAAAAATCTTTATCAATATATTTCATGGTATTACCTGAACTAGGATTCATATTCCTAGTCGTCTTCACCGGCTTAAGCTTCCCTGATTTCCTAGGAGGTGGAACAATAGTCGTCACCGGAGGAGGTCCAACAACCTCCACCGGAAATGGTTCAACAGAACCCACCGGAGTAGTCATAGAAAGATTAGACATGAATCATGGTTTAGAGAAGGTTTAAGGAAAGGATGATGGATGATTAAGGTTAGGAAGGAGGATTAATGTAACGGTTTAGGCGGATAAGAAACAGTGAAAAAAACTTAATAAAATGAATTTAAAATGGGTAAACAGGAAGATTTAATGGTGAAATTTTATATGACAATGTGTAAAATGAATAGGAGATTATGGATCTATAATAAAATTTATGATCCCATGGATGGATCAAAAATTAATCAATGATTTCTTAATAAAATGCTTTAAGGTTTTTAGAGAGAAGTTTTTAGAGAGAAGTTAGAGAGAAAACCAACTTATTTGACTTTTTCATAAGTGCTTATTTGCTTTTTCCATCTTATTGAGTGAACTTATTTGAAAACTTTTTGTTGATTAAGCTTAGTTAAGTCATTTAAAAGCTTTAGAAACTTGAATCAGCTTTTGGGATAGCCTAGAACTAAAAAACGACTATTTTGTCATTTTCTGTAGATTGCTTTTTGCATTTTCAGGCTTATTCCTTTGGCTTATTTCAAATTTCTTTTTATAGAAGTCTTAAGCAACTCAAAATAAGCTTGTGTGTCTAATTTGAGCTTATGGCATCAGCTTATAGCTTAATGGGCCAAAAAGCCCGTTAAGAATAAGCTTTTGGGTATAAGTCAGCTTATTTCACATTTTCAGCTTTTGGGCCGAAAAGTTGTGTTTAAAATCAAATTTTGAGTCAGATAGGAGCTTTTGGGCTTAATTGGACAACATTTTTCTTATTGGGTTTATTTTGGCCCATTAAGGTGACTGTTTGGACTTTTGGCCCATTTGGAGGCCCATTAGGGGTATTTTTGTAATTTCAACTTCATTTTATGTTTATTTAGGTTAAATTAAGCTAGTTTGCAAGTTTTTAGAATTTTTTATAAATTTTGGATTTTTAATATTATTTTATTATTAAAAATTAAAATTTAGATTATTCAAGTTTTTATATTTTTCTTAGGTTAAACACATAAAGTTAGGAATTTTACAACATTTAGAATATTTTTATTGTCCTTAGATTAATTTTTATAATTATTTTAAGTTTTAATAGTTTTAAATTGTTTTTAAATAGTTTTAATTAATTTTTAAATTTTCAAAATAAGTTTTAATTTAAGTTAGGTCATTTTATAGGTTTACAAAGTGATAAAACTCATTTTGGGCTTTTTGTTAATTAAACTGATTTTTAGGGCTTTAATTAGCATTAAAAAATCATTATTTAATTAAATAAAAGGTTTGAGTGATTTTTGATTTTTTGTAAACTCTATTTACATTATTTAGGATTTATTTCAATTTTTTTGGAATTTTTAGAGTAAATTTTTAATTTTGGTGCTTTTACGGTTTAACGTGAACGACCTTTTCGTCTTAGTGTAATCCGTCATCGTAACCGTCATTCTCTTCTTATCCCATTTCTATTTTCTTTCTCATAATCAATATAATCACATAATTAATCATTTCGTTACACACACACCAAGCCTCCTTGAGAACGATCCCCACTTTGGGTCATAACTCGTGGTTTTCCTAAATCACTTGTTAACACTTTCCACCCTAATTACCTTGTTTTCCTAAACAAGTTTATTTTTACAACCATCATTTTGGCGCCGCTACCGGGGAGGCGTGTTGTGTTTTGATATGGCAATTGTTGTTTTTATATATAGCCATAATATCTATTTGTATTAGTAGCACTCTATTAATACGTATTATCGGTTTTTCGTTTTTTGTGTGAATATTATTACTATATTGTATACGTAGAACAATAAATACAAAAGTACTCCAAAAGTGTGAAAACACAACCTTGACTTGGGAGGTCATTACCCAATCATTGTATTCGAATCTCAAACAAGAAAGAAAAGGAAAAAATAGATAAATACTTTCGTGAAGCTCGATTTTGAAAAATACAAACTATAAGGTGGGTATAAGGCGGATATTATAAAATATATCCTAAGAAAAAAGGCTCTTAAGTGCTTCGCGCCGCCTCGTTTCCCCGCTTGCTTGTGAGTGTTTGATTTTGAGAGCTAATCGAGGGTTTTGCCGCCCAAAGTATTATTAAGTATCATATATACTTTCTTGGTTTCATTGATTAAATCCTCTTGAACGTTTTGGTGTTCCACCAAATTTCTAAAGTCATCGAAGGCGTTCACTTCACGTGATCGTTTTCATTCCTTGAGGCTTCTTTAATGAAGAGATTTGATTAAGGAGGAGATTTGTAGATTTTGGTCTACTTAATACAATCACAAAATCCAAAAAAAAAGTAAAAACAATAAAAAACCACAAAAAAATTGGAAATATACAAAACACCAAAAAGAATCTTCTTTGCTCACCCCCACGTTGTACGTGACGTTTATGCTTACTCGTAATCAAGCATGACGTGCACGTATACGAAAAAACCGAAAGGAGTTAATGTAGAGATTTTGCTAGGTTCAATTGTTGTTCTCGGTATCTTAACGAATTGATCTAGGCTCTCTATGTGACTCAGTCGTTCTTTGGTGAAACAAATAGTTGTCGTTGTTATTAAATAAAGGTGCAGAACAATTAAAGTAAAAGTGCAATTAAAGTAAATCTAAGTCTAATTAAAGTAAGTGCAAGTATTTAAAACGCGACTAAAACTTAAACTAAGGCAAGGCTAAAATAAGGCTAAGACAAATAATCTTAAAGTGCAATTAAATAAAAAGGAGGGAAAAATAAAACTTGAAAATTAAAGGACGAAATTTAAAAGCAGATAATAACAAAAACCTGTAAGAATCCTTGATTCGGAAGTTCAAAACTTCCGAATGAACTGGCTTGACTCGGAACTTTTTGAGTTCCGAATGAAGCAGTCTTGAGTCGGAAGTTCCCAAACCCCAAAATCCTTGATTCGGAACTTTTAAAGTTCCGGATGAAGCTACCTTGAGTCGGAAGTTTGGTTCGGAAGTATTGATCCGGAACTCTTCCGGATGAAGCTTGACTCGGATGTTTTTGCTGATCCGGAACTTTTTCCTCCTCTTGACCCGGAACTTCGTTCGGAAGAAATTGATCCGGAACTTTTGTTGATCCGGAAGTTTTCGTCCGGAACTTCGTTCTGAAGACTTGATTCAGAACTTTTTGAGTTCCGAATGAATACTCTTGATCCGGAAATTTCAATGTTCCGGATGAAACCCACTGGTACGGAACTTTGAAAGTTCCGAATGAACAGCCTTTCTTGTCTTGGCTCGGAAGTTTTCCTGGGAATCTCAGAAACAGAAACAAACTCCCCCGAAGAACAAGGGATCAAAATAACAAGTAATATATCACAGATTAAACAAAATCAAACAAACGATTTAATTAAGCTAATAACGAAACATCAATTAATCATAAACAAACAATTTAAATCAACAAAACAAACAAATTTAACCAAAATAATCAAAAACCCACTTGATCAAAATAAAAATAAGAACATGAACACAAACATAAACATGAAGATCAAAGATTAAGAAAGGTAGATAAGAGATTAACAAGATAAAGTAAAGATTGACAATAATTAAATGAAAACTTACTTGAAATTAAAGGAATTTAATGTGCAAGACAAGGTATTTAAATTGACAAGTATTTAAATGTGCAAGAAAATAAATGTGGAAGAGCTAATTTGTCAAGTTAGCCAACCAGAAAAATAGTTATCATCCTAATCTATATATAGGGGAGGATTAGGAAGCTTCCTCCCCTCCTTCATTTCTTCTTAATTGCGAGATTAAGTCCCTCCTTCTTTTAATCTTCATTAATTGCATCATTAGTCCTTTATTCTTCTAATCTTCTTTGAACTTTGACTTTAATGACTTTTGACTCGGGATTTCTTTGAACTCGTCTTTAATTTCTTCAATAAATTAGACTTGAGTTTCTCGGCTTTAAGTAAACTTCCGTCTTTTGACTTTTTCTTCGATAAATCTTTAGAATTGGTCTTGGACTTCCGTTCTTTATGCACTCTTGACTTCTCGACTTCGTCTTTCATCTTTTTCTTCAATAAAAGCCTGTAAATGCCCGTGAATATCCGTGTTTTCTCCACTTTCACAATTTCGTCCTAAATCACAACAAAAACACAAACCACGCATAATTTCGACATAAAAGACATAAAATACACGTTTTGGTCCGGTTATTATTGTAATTAAGTGGTAGAAAAGATGTGTGTTTACACACATATCAAATCCCCTACACTTGACCATTGCAATGTCCTCATGCAATGCATTAGTTACAAAGCAAGTTTACATTTTTCATCACAATCAATCCACGTTGGCCTTTATTAAAGAGATAGAAAATTAAAAACATACAAAATAAAGAAATCAAAAGCATACCTCGGGTTTTGGAAATGTTATGAATAATCATCATCCTCAAGTTTTCACTTTCTCCAAACCAAGCTTAAAAACGAGATCATTGTTATTATAAGTTAGTAAACTATCACGAACTCATGTGGGCCAATTACTCACTTAGACTCCCTTATTCCTAGGTGTATCTCTTATATTTTATTATTGTCTTGAATGATCACGAGGATGCATTTTTGACTTATTTAGATAGTTATTAAGTCTGAAAATAAAGTGAACGATTTAATCAATAGTTAGCTAAAGGACAAAATCTTTTAAAATTGCTTCTCGGGACCTCATAAAGTTCATATCTTGGCATAACTCGCTTCGCGATTTGAGACCTTTCTCGGACCGATATTTGGCAGCGACTTCATACTTCAAATCTTGAGAGACGTTCATGAAATTATGGTCTTCTCTTCATATAGGAATCTCTTCACTTGAAGTTTTGAGAGATTCATACTTGGACCACGACTTCTTCATTTTTCTCCAATCTTTATTTTGGACTTTGATATACAACGATCCGCATCCTTTTATGACTTGGATCTATTTATCCTCATACCTTGTTAGGGTCTTTTCGGATACACTTCTCCATGACTTTTGGGGAGTTTTTGCTTTTCGTCGTGTGTCTCGATCCTTCATATTGATTTTCGATAAATGATTCTTCACATCACTTTGGATCTTTAGCAACAAAATATAGCCCTCATGCCTTGTTAGGGCCTTTTCGGACTCGCCAATCTTCGCATCCCGCTTCAATAAGTTATGCCTTGGCTATGAACTCTAATCCATACCGAGCAACTTTTAAACGATCTTGGGCTAGAAGCTAAGTAACTTTTCAAATCGTACAACCTTATTTATTAGCAGATAAATTATTAGCAAGCGATGGGAGAATAGGCTCATAATTAACTCACATAAATTCACGAAAGAATACCGAACTTATAATTGGCTCTATCATCTCTCGTTCTCCACAGTTTAAAAATCTCAAGTAATGAGACTCGTGGATGCTTAGCCTATTAAATCAAAGTTTTGGGTTTTCGAGTCGCCTATAGGATCTTGCAAATTCTTAAACTTTTTCAAGTTTAGAAATCGCATTTTAAAGTTCCCTTGATAAACGACTCTCTAGGATCAATTATAGGAACTTGCGAAAAGTTCTTGTTCTTAACCCATGAGAGTTAAGACTTTCGCGTTTTATAGCTCCCTATATAAAAGCCTAGCAAAACTTGACTTAAACATGTTAAGGATACTAGCTAGAGTAACTTAGATAAGTAAACTCGGGTTGAGTCAAAAGATTCACAACGTTTGAAAATTAAAACCACTTATTAAATATTTATTCTAGCAAAGAAAGAAAATAACTATACAAAGGTAAAAACTAATAGGCCAAAATAGATCAAAAATTTTGAAAAATGTCAAAAAATTGATTTTCCGGTTAAAATGAGGACAAATACAAGGAAAAGACCACTTAACTTCGATAGAAGTCCCCCCTACACTTAAGATAAATATTGTCCTCAATGTTTAAGCATGTGGGAGTAAACTCCCCTACACTTAGGACATTGTGCACGTTGTTTAAATCTCGCTGAGGAAAAGACAACTAAAGAGATTCCTATTTTAATATTGAGAAAATATAAAATAGTGAATCGAAAAGAGTTTAGGATAGAACCGGGAAAATGTAGAACACGGAATCACGGGTTGTCAAGAATCATCAAGAGTGGATCATTGAAGCTCGAATCTCTGATTAAGAAGAGAGGAGAGGAAATAGCAAACCAACGGGTCTCCCCTACACTTATGGTAAAGAAAGCGAAAATATAGATGCATGGGTTACCTCCCAAGAAGCGCTTGATTTTTGTTAACCGATTCGTGAGCCTGACTCGACCTTGATTATCAACGGAAGAAGCATGAAACATATCCACCAGGATCAAAGACATAGTTTTCGTCCATCAAATAGCACAAGCTTAAGGCGAACAAGGCAAGCCAAAGAAGAGTAGGCAAGGTTCCCTTAAGCAGCGATGGAGCACGGTGGAAGCAAGGGTGAAGTGGTGCAAGCATGTATTCAAAATTTCCAAAGATTTTTCCTTTTATTTCATCAGGTGGATACTGAGATGGCTTAAAGACTTCAATACCGGGGTCGAACACCTTTTCCTTTAGGGGAAAATAGCACTCAGGCTCAGCCGAGTGTGAAGAAGATCCGCAAAGAAGCACAACCTTGTCCTCAGAAGGGGACAAAGAGGTGTCAAATCATATGTGCAACGAATATTGGTGTCGACCGATTTCTTCTCCTTAGAAAGAATGTGCTTCAAATCCAAAGTAGGATCAAGACGATAATCTTCAAAATCATAAGGAGGAGCATCACTCTCATGAGGGAAGTAAGTGTTGAGAAATTCAGAGAAGTCTTCCTTAAATGAGTAATCGTCCAAAGTAGGATCGAGTGATGGCGGAGGATCTTCATCATGTGAAGAATCGCTCGAAAGAGTATCAGCCTCATCAAAATCATCGAAAGTGGGCATCTCGGGATACTCAGAAGTACAATCATCAAAATCATCTGAATCTGAGCTAGAATCATCGTCATCATAAGCATTAAAGATCGGTGGGGAATCATAAATGGGAGAAGCTTCCAAAGTAGGGAGAGAATCATCCACATCATCATGAAAAAGTGGATTATCATTGCAAGAGTCGAATAGAGGATTGTTATAGACGGTAAAGTCATCGAGCACATTAATCATATTCACTGATTCTCGTCCATAGTATTTGCCTGTAAGCTTCCCCATTTTGAAAATTTGTGAATCATTCCCGACTCTTAAGATTAACTCACCTTCGGCAACATCCACTAAAGCACGTCCGGTTCTCAAGAATGGCCGACCAAGTATTAAAGGAATACGAGGGTCCATTTCATAATCAACTACGACAAAATCGACCGGGAAAGTAAATGCGCCAACTTTAATGAACAAGTCTTCGGCTATACCAACAGGGTAAGCGAGAGTGCGATTTGCAAGTTCAAGAGTCATCTTTGTTGGAGTGAGGTCGGGAAATGATAGTGTTTTCCAAACACTCAATGGCATCAAATTAATACTGGCCCCGAGATCAGCAAGGGCAGTGAATTCTTCAGTTTTGTTGAACACGCAAGGCAACACAAAACGACCGGGATCTCCAAGCTTTTCCGGAAGTTCTTTAAGAATAACTGCAGAGCAGTTTTCATTTAAGCGTGTGTTGGCGAGTTCAATTAGCTTCTCCTTCTTGCTAAGCAATTCCTTGAATGCTTTGACAAATTTCGGCATGTGGACAAGTGCTTCAACAAGGCTAATGTTGATGGTCATTTGAGATAGCATATTCACATATTTCGATACTTGACAGTCATTCTTGGTTAGCTCGTTGGTCTTGCCTAAGCGAGAAGGATATGGGATGTTGGGTTTATAGGTGGAAGGTGAAGGTGTAGTAGGTAAAGGTTGGGATGTTGAAGTGTCCTTCCTAGAGACATCGTCATGACGAGGCAGAGACGGTAATGGTGCACTAATACTAGGTGTAGGAGGAGTAGGGATACATGGTGGTGGAGGAGGTGTAGATGATGGTGGTGGGATTGGTGGTCCTACGATGGTGACTCCACTACGAGTAGTAATAGCACTCACATTGGCTCGCGGATTAGTGACGGTGTTTGAAGGTAGAGAACTCGAAGAAGAAGGTTGAGCTGCGGGCAAGAAACTAGCCATTAGATTCTTTAATTCATTCGTTTGAGTATTGAAGGAGGATTGAATATTATCGCGAACCTCGGACCTGATCTCATTTCCTTGCTTCGTGATATCTCCTCTAGGATTGATAATTTGGCTTTGCAGATTCTTGATTTGCTCACCTTGGGTTCTCATTGTGGCTTCAACATCGGTGTTTATGGGTGGGGTTTGTTGAGCGGATGGGTGATAAGGATTAGAAGCTCGAGGTGGGATTTGGTGGCTTCTATTGTAGTTGTTGGCGGGGTTTTGGTTTTGAGGAGAAAAACCGGGTGAAAGGTAATTGTTGGAACGGTAGCTCAGCAGATTTCTATCTCCTTGTTGTCTAGCTTGGTAATTTTCCGGTGAATAATTACCGTAAGCAGCATACACATTTTCCGGATTTCCTTGTGTCGAAGGACAATCGGTGTATGAGTGAGGACCGCCGCATGTTTCACAAGGATTTGCAACAGCTTTAACTTGTTGTTGTTGGTTTAAAGCGAGAAGCGTAATACTTTTGCTCATTTCAGTCATCATGCGGGTGAGTTCGGTCATCTCAGGGTTTGCTGAGGTGGAGGAAACATTGACTCTCGGGTTATTCCTTGAAGAAGCAGAGGAATCCCAGTTTTTGTGGTGAGTAGTCATGTTCTCAATAAGCTCTCTACACTCCTCGAGTCTCCTTTTCATGAATGTGCCACCGGCGGCTGCATTAATCGTATCACGATCTCGAAAAGTCAAACCGTTGTAGAAAGTATCTATTAAGGTCACAGGGAGCATGTTGTGGTTTGGACATCTATCGATCAAGACATTATATCGCTCCCAAGCATCAAAAAGAGATTCATCAGGGTCTTGCATGAAACCGCTGATTTGATTGCGAAGGCTTGTGACCATGGATGGTGGAAAGTAGCGCGACAAAAAGCGTTGAGTCATGTCATCCCAAGTGTGAATTGAATTCTTCGGGAGACGATCAAACCATTTCTCGGAATGATGTAATAAAGTGTGTGGAAAGAGTTGTAGGAGAAGTTCATCCATTGTGGCACCAGCCAACTTCATGCTTTGGGTGATTGTAATGAACTTGTCGAGGTGTTTGTTGGCATCATCATCAGGCAATCCACGGAATAGGTTTGTTTGCACTTGCTGAATCATGTGGTGCTTCAACGAAAACTCAGGAGCGTTGATTTGCATCGGCGCAATCGGTCCTCCTCGTCCAAACATTGTTGGTTGACAAAGCTCCTCCATGGTCCGAAGATCGGGATGTGGAAGAACATTGTTGTTATTATTAGGGTGCGGTGGATTATTGTTGTTTACACCTGACATAGCTAAATCTTCCTGAGGCTCGGGCTCTTGATAATGAGAAGATCTAGTACACATGCACCTACAAAGACAAAAGAAAAAGAAACCAAACACAAAAACAATATATATACACAATAAAGATAAAATCTTTTTGGACTTTTGAAATTTTTAATTTTTATGGGTTTTTATCAAATTTTCAATTTTTATGGTTTTTTTGAATTTTTTATGCGAGAAAAATAACGCTCACAAGTGAACGGATCCCAAAAAGCAACGCGTCTCTCACAGAAAACCGTTAATCTTTACGAAAAGAGCCGGCAGCGGCGCCATTTTAATGTAGAGATTTTGCTAGGTTCAATTGTTGTTCTCGGTATCTTAACGAATTGATCTAGGCTCTCTATGTGACTCAGTCGTTCTTTGGTGACACAAATAGTTGTCGTTGTTTTTAAATAAAGGTGTAGAACAATTAAAGTAAAAGTGCAATTAAAGTAAATCTAAGTCTAATTAAAGTAAGTGCAAGTATTTAAAACACGACTAAAACATAAACTAAGGCAAGGCTAAAATAAGGCTAAGACAAATAATCTTAAAGTGCATTTAAATAAAAAGGAGGGAAAAATAAAACTTGAAAATTAAAGGACAGAAATATAAAAGCAGATAATAACAAAAACCTGTAAGAATCCTTGATTCGGAAGTTCAAAACTTCCGAATGAACTGGCTTGACTCGGAACTTTTTGAGTTCCGAATGAAGCAGTCTTGAGTCGGAAGTTCCCAAACCCCAAAAGCCTTGATTCGGAACTTTTAAAGTTCCGGATGAAGCTACCTTGAGTCGGAAGTTTGGTTCGGAAGTATTGATCCGGAACTCTTCCGGATGAAGCTTGACTCAGAAGTTTTTGCTGATCCGGAACTTTTTCCTCCTCTTGACCCGGAACTTCGTTCGGAAGAAATTGATCCGGAACTTTTGTTGATCCGGAAGTTTTCGTCCGGAACTTCGTTCTGAAGACTTGATTCGGAACTTTTTGAGTTCCGAATGAATACGCTTGATCCGGAACTTTCAATATTTTGGATGAAACCCACTGGTTCGGAACTTTGAAAGTTCCGAATGAACAGCCTTTCTTGTCTTGGCTCGGAAGTTTTCCTGGGAATCTCAGAAATAGAAACAAACTCCCCCGAAGAACAAGGGATCAAAATAACAAGTAATATATCACAGATTAAACAAAATCAAACAAACGATTTAATTAAGCTAATAACGAAACATCAATTAATCATAAACAAACAATTTAAATCAACAAAACAAACAAATTTAACCAAAATAATCAAAAACCCACTTGATCAAAATAAAAATAAGAACATGAACACAAACATAAACATGAAAATCAAAGATTAAGAAAGGTAGATAAGAGATTAACAAGATAAAGTAAAGATTGACAATAATTAAATGAAAACTTACTTGAAATTAAAGGAATTTAATGTGCAAGACAAGGTATTTAAATTGACAAGTATTTAAATGTGCAAGAAAATAAATGTGGAAGAGCTAATTTGTCAAGTTAGCCAACCAGAAAAATAGTTATCATCCTAATCTATATATAGGGGAGGATTAGGAAGCTTCCTCCCCTCCTTCATTTCTTCTTAATTGCGAGATTAAGTCCCTCCTTCTTTTAATCTTCATTAATTGCATCATTAGTCCTTTATTCTTCTAATCTTCTTTGAACTTGGACTTTAATGACTTTTGGCTCGGGATTTCTTTGAACTCGTCTTTAATTTCTTCAATAAATTAGACTTGAGTTTCTCAGCTTTAAGTAAACTTCCGTCTTTTGACTTTTTCTTCGATAAATCTTCAGAATTGGTCTTGGACTTCCGTTCTTTATGCACTCTTGACTTCTTGACTTCGTCTTTCATCTTTTTCTTCAATAAAAGCCTGTAAATGCCCGTGAATATCCGTGTTTTCTCCACTTTTCACAATTTCGTCCTAAATCACAACAAAAACAGAAACCACGCATAATTTCGACATAAAAGACATAAAATACACGTTTTGGTCCGGTTATTATTGTAATTAAGTGGTAGAAAAGATGTGTGTTTACACACATATCAGGAGTCAACACCTACTCCTAATCTTTCTAGTGAGGAGTCTCCTATTGACAAACCCATTGTAAGAGAAGAACCAACCATGGCGAATCGAAATATGATGGAGTTACTTCAAGAAACCCACCGAGGGTTATGGAGAGGCTATTTTGATTCCCGATATCCTTGCGAAGAATTTTGAAGTGAAAACGGGTTTGTTGTCGATGATCCAAAACAAAAAATTCCGTGGTGATGAGAAGGACAATCCACACAACCATATCCGCCAATTCAATCGTCTTACCGCCACTTGCATGTTTAAGGATGTTGCTAATGACTCGATTAAGATGATGCGTTTTCCGTATTCCTTAGCGGGGCCCGCTAAAATTTGGTTAGAGAAAGAGCCACCCAATTCTATATTGACGTGGAAGGATCTCGTTTCAAATTTTGTGAACCGATTTTTTCCGCCCTCTAAGACTACGCACTTGAAAAACGAGATTTCAAAATTTTCACAAGAATTTAATGAAAGTTTTTCAACGGCTTGGAATAGGTTTATGGAAATGTTACATGAGTGTCCTCATCACGGTTTTTCCGATTTGCATCAAATTGACACGTTTTACAATGGACTTAATGATCATGAAAGGGATTATCTTAATGCCGTTGCGGGAGGTAAATTTTTGTGTAAAACGGTTGAGGAAGCTTTGGTGATAATTGAGAATAGATCTAAGGTGTATAGTCCTCATAGCACGTCTAGTGTTCGTAAGGCTTCGTCTTCGGCTTCACCTTCTTTGTCTACTACCATCGATGCTTGCCAAATTGAGGCGAACTTGGAAAACAAAATCTTTGATAAGCTTAAAGGTCTTTTGATTGAGTTCAAAGTTGGAGAACCAAGTGCTCCCGCTACGGCTAAAGCGGTTGAGGTTTCATGCATGTATTGTGGTGGAGGTCATGATTTCTCCGAGTAAATTACCAACGGTGGTAACACTTCGAGTGCCTACGCGGCCACGAGAACTTACAACCAAAACGGTCAAGTTACCCGCTCTAATCAATTGACTCCACCGGGTTTTGGTTCAAATCAAAATGCTAACAACAACTATCGCAACAATCAAGTTGGTTTCAAAAACAATTACAACAATGGAAACTATGGTAATCAAGGGGCTAATAGTCAAGTTTCAAACAAAAATCAAAATGATTTTCAAAACAACAACAAAAGTTTGCAAACTTTGAAAGATCTTCCAAATGAATTTGTTGAATACGCTAATGGGAACGATGCTAGGTTTGACAACATTCAAAGAGAAATCATTAGCCTAAGATCCGAGTTTAAGAACGACTTGAAGAAAGAGTTGAAAAATGAGTTAGCAAATGAGCTTAAAATCCATACCAACAAGATGGAAGGAAACGTAACTAGGTTACAACAAAACCAACAAAAAATGGAACAAGGGCAACATGAAATTAAGCAAGAGATGATTAAGGCCGAGAAGAGGCAATCCATGTTTGAGGATAAAATTTCATCTATGTTTGAGGCAATTATGTGTAAACCGTCTTCGAGTAGTCTTCCTAGCAACAGCATATCAAACCCTAAGGGTGAGATGAAAGTGATTACCACACGTAGTGGTAAGACACTTAAGGAACCGACTCCTCAACCAATTGCTCCTATGGAGGATGCAATTGAGGAATAACCCGAGGTGGTGGTCCAAAAGGAGCATGTTCCAATCCCACGAAGTACCGCTCATGCCACACCTACGGTTGACCCATTACCAACATTGGAACCCGAGATTCCAAAGGCTATGCCTATGCCTCAACCCACACTACCTTTGCCCTATCCATCGAGGCTTAGAAAGGAGAAACGACAAGAGCGCGACAATTACCAATTTGAGCTTTTGATGAAAATGTTTCGTGATTTTCACTTTAATGTGAGTTTCGCCGATGCTTTGGTCATGATGCCTCGATTTTCCGCTAACTTTAAGAGTATGTTGAACAAAAAGGAGAAATTGCATTAATTGTCTAGTTGTTCATCGGTTTATCTTAATCGCATACCTCAAAAAGTCGGTGATCCCGGTAAATTTTTGATCCCTTGTGCAATTCAAGATATGGAAGAATGCTATGCCTTGGCCGATCTTGGTGCTAGCATTAACTTGATGCCACTTGCAATCTTCAAGTCGCTCAATCCTCCTAATCTTACTCCTTCACTAATGTCTATCGAGTTGGCCAACCATTACACGATTCCCGCATGTGGATTGGCGGAAGACGTCTTTGTGAAAGTGGAAAGTTCTATTACCCGGTAGACTTTATCGTTGTCGATATTCCCACGGATCCTCAAGTTCCTCTCATTTTAGGTCGTTCGTTTTTAGATACGTCTATGGCTTTGATCGATGTTCATGCTAGAAAGATCACCTTACGTTTCAACGACGAGGAACTTGTTATAAACGTAACTCAAAACTCTCAAATTTCTCATGTTTATTCCGTTGCAACCATAAACCTCGTTGATATGATTGACGTGGTTTGCGAGGAATTTTCACAAGAAGTTCTAGGTTTTGGTGATGATGAAAATAGTGGCAATCCCACTATGTTAGATCCCATTCTTGATAACTCGACACCAACCTTCACTCCATTTGAAGGTGGTGGTTTTACGTTGGAATAATTCGATGTTCCACGTACTTGTAACGAAGACCTCAACAATGATGAGGACTTCTCGATTATCAAGGATTTTCTTACGATTTCCTATTTCCTCCACCCGAGGAGGTTATGAGTATCGAGCCCAAATCTTCAATTAAGGAACCACCTATCCTCGAGTTGAAAGATTTACCTCCTCATCTCGAATATGTCTATTTGGAGGAGGGCGACAAGTTGCCGGTTATTATTGTGAAGGAACTTTCGGATGATGAAAAAACCGCACTTGTCGATGTTCTAAAGGATCAAAAAGGGGCAATTGCGTGGAAGTTATCCGACATTAAGGGGATCGATCCCAAATTTTGTACCCACAAAATCTTAATGGAGGAGGATTACAAGCCCGCAATCCAATGTCAAAGGAGGGTGAACCCCAAAATTCACGACGTCATTAAAAAGGAAGTCCTTAAACTCCTTGACGCGGGAATGATTTACCCTATTTCCGATAGCCCTTGGGTGAGTCCTATTCATTGTGTCCCTAAAAAGGGAGGAGTGACCGTTGTGCTAAACGATGCCAACGAGTTAAATCCCACTAGAATCGTGACCGGATGGAGAGTGTGCATTGACTATCGTAAGTTGAATGAAGCCACTCGTAAAGACCATTTTCCCTTGCCCTTCATGGACCAAATGTTGGAGCGTCTTGCGGGAAACGATTTCTATTGCTTTTTAGATGGTTTTTTCCGGTTACTTCCAAATTCCTATCGTTCCTCGTGATCAAGATAAAACTACGTTTACGTGTCCATATGGAACGTTTGCCTATCGTAGAATGCCATTTGGACTTTGTAATGCACCGGGAACCTTTCCAAGGTACATGATAGCTATTTTTTCATGATATGATCGAGAAGACGATGGAAGTCTTCATGGATGACTTTTCCGTGTTTGGTTGTTCGTTCACTTCGTGTTTGTCGAATCTTGAGAATATTTTGAAGCGTTGTGAGGAAACCAACCTTGTGCTCAATTGGGAAAAATGTCATTTTATGGTTAACAGTGGAATCGTCTTAAGGCACAAGGTCTCGAAAGCGGGGATTGAGGTAGATCAAGCTAAGGTAGACGTCATCGCCAAATTACCTCATCCCAAAACCGTTAAGGGAGTTAGGAGTTTCCTAGGCCACACGGGCTTTTATCGTCGATTCATCAAGGATTTCTCAAAGATATCTCGACCTATTACACATCTTCTGGAAAAAGAGGCACGTTTTGTCTTTGACGAAGATTGTGTACGAGCCTTTGAAATCCTTAAGAGGAAACTTACCGAAGCTCCCATTCTTGTTACTCCCAATTGGAACCTCCCCTTTGAGCTCATGTGTGATGCTAGTGACTACGCTATTGGGGCCGTATTGGGGCAACGTCATGAAAAGAACTTCTTGCCTATTCACTATGCTAGCAAGACGATGACCGAGGCTCAACTTAAATACACTACATCGGAGAAGGAGTTCCTTGCCGTGGTGTATGCATTTGAGAAATTTCGACCTTATCTCGTCTTGACGAAATGCATAGTGTATACGGATCATTCGGCTATCAAGTATCTTATGGCTAAACAAGATGCAAAGCCGAGATTACTTCATTGGATTCTCCTCCTTCAAGAATTTGATCACAAAATCGTTGACAAAAAAGGAGCCGAGAATCTAGCGGCCGATCATCTTTCTCGTTTGGAAGATCCTCACCAAAGTGTTTACGAGCCAAAGGAAATCACCGAAACATTTCCGCTCGAGACACTTGGTGTAGTGAATTCTAAGCTTGATTCTTCCACCCCGTGGTTTGCGGACTTTGCAAATTACCATGCGGGCAACTTCATCATCAAGGGTATGACGACAAGAAAAACAAAAATTCTTTCGTGACATCAAGTTCTACTTTTGGAACGACCCTTACTTGTTTCGAACTTGTGCGGATCAAATTATTCGACGTTGTGTATTTGGCACAGAAGCTTCTAATATCCTTAGAGCTTGTCACGAGGGACCCACGGGTGGTCACCATGGTGCTAATCTCACGGCTAAGAAGGTCTTTGATGCCGGTTTCTTTTGGCCTACTATTTACTGAGATGCACATGAGCTTGTGAAGTCGTGTGACTCATGCCAACGACAAGGAAAAGCCTCACAAAAAGATGAAATGCCACAAAATATCATCCAAGTGTGTGAGATCTTTGACGTTTGGGGCATAGACTTTATGGGGCCATTCCCATCATCTCGTGGTAATAGGTACATCCTTATCGCGGTTGACTACCTATCTAAGTGGGTGGAAGCTAAGGCTTTGCCCACCAATGATGCTCGTGTGGTAGTCAAGTTTTTGAAAAACTTGTTTTCTTGGTTTGGAACCCCTCATGCGATCATAAGCGATCGTGGAACCCATTTTTGTAACGACCAATTCGAAAGAATCCTAAGGAAATATGGGGTTACATATCGGCTTTCTACGGATTATCACCCACAAACGAGTGGGCAAGTCGAGGTTTCAAACCGAGCATTGAAGAGGATCTTGGAGAGATCCGTTGGGGAAACCCGACAATCTTGGTCGGATAAGTTGGACGATGCTTTATGGGCCTTTAGGACCGCTCATAAGACGCCCATTGGGTGCACTCCCTATAAGCTTGTGTATGGGAAAAATTGTCACTTGCCAATAGAATTGGAACACAAGGCTTATTGGGCCCTAAAGCATTGTAATGATGACATGGAGACCGCGGGGAAACACCAGAAAATGCAATTAAATGAATTGGATGAATTAAGGGATATTGATTATGAAAATTCATTGATTTATAAAGAAAAGACTAAAAAGTTGCATCATTCTAAAATTAAAATCCGGGTTTTTAACATTGGGGATCAAGTTTTGCTTTTTAATTCTCGTTTGAAAATCTTTTCCGGTAAGTTGAAATCCCGTTGGTCTGGTACATTCACCGTGACTCAAGTTTTTCCATATGGGACCATCGAGCTAGCTCAAAATGATGGCCCCAATTTCAAGGTGAATGGACATAGGTTGAAGCACAACTTTGGCGGGGAAGTTCCATCCTTGAACTACCTCGACCAAATCACCTTCCCCAATGATAATTTGTAGGAGGGGATCGAGCCGAGCTCATGACTCGGTAATCAAAAATGAGGTGCCTCGTGGGGGAGTCCCATGCTTATCCTATGTACATATTATCGCTTTCTAATGTAGTAACGTGTGGGGATTTGTGTCCTTCCAACCTTTGTTCTGTCGTTGGTTGTGACTTGTGGTTTTTAGATGATCATTATCTTCACGATTGGAGCCTCTCGTGTTCGTTTTATGGGAGCACTCGATCGTTTGCTTTGAAGACTTTCTCAATATCCATGATATATCCTTTGATGTTCTAACCTTAGGTTTATAGCACACTTCATAAACGACTTTAAATTTAACGGTTACACCCTTTCCATGCTAGATTAGGCATTCGACTACGTCTCTAGTATGGGGGTGTTTGCACCCCTAGACTCGAAATATTGAGGACAATGTTTAACTTTAGTATGGGGGGGGGGTGAATAGATACTTGCCTTGCCAAACCTTCACGCTTTCCAAAGTTTATCTTTTTTTTTGTCATTTTTGTTGCAAAATAAGGCTAAAAATGGCCAAATTTTAAAAAATTTCTCATGTTTTATAAGTGTTTGAAGACACGAATGTAGGTTTTCCGATGGCGAGAATAAGAGTAATTTTTGACTCGTCCGTGCGTGTTGAGCACTTAGCTTTGATTCCTTAACTTCACATTAGGCTAAGTCTCTTAAATGAGGACGAGAAATGATAGGGTTAATTATAAGTTACTATGCTAAACGTAGAGTACTCGTATTCCTTCAAAAACTCATGTGTTCTCGTTGTTTGCTTATTCTCCATTCGCTTGTAAATATTTTTTGCTTAATAAATATTGACTTAGCGGTTTAGTCTTGATTGTTGGGTTTCTAGTCTTTTCTAGTAGCTTCCGTGTAATTAAATTGGGAAGACATTAAGGTATCGCCAGCGTCACGGTTTTGAAGTATTGGCACTCGAATAATCAAAAGCTTCACCCAATAATAAGATTCCAAGTGCTCACCTAAATCAAGCAAACAATTTGAAGCCCCACAAGGCAGAAAAATCTATGCAAAGATTGAAAGTGAATCAAGCCTTAATCTTTGAAGCTTTAAAGATCCAAAATTCGCCTTAGCGTGAGGATATACGTCTTTGGCTAATAAAACTACCGATGAGGTGGATAATAAAAGGCAAGGCAAGACCGAAGTCATAATAAAAGCTTCATGGCGAAGTTGAATAAAAGATGGAGGTAAACCAAAGATAATAAGGCCCTTCCGTTAGGGGGCGTATAAAAGTCTTGGTAATAAGTCTCATGTTCAAAACCATTATAAACCGTGTTTATCGATCCTTCTTGTTGACCAAATTTTTTGACATCGTTGTCTATTAGGAGGGGTTATTGATTTGATGGTCTTGGTTACACCGTTAGGACTCGATTTTTAGACCTAAATCTCTATTATCGCATAAGTCAAACAATGTATCCTCGTGAAACATTCAAGACATAATAAAATATAAGAGATACAACTTAAGAAATTGGGGGGGGGGGGATAAGTACGTGATTAGGGCATATGAGTAGTGTTAGCATTACTAACTTATAATGACAATGATCTTGTTGCACGCTTGGCATGGAATTGGGGTTAAAATCGAGGAAGATGAAATTATTTCTAACGAAGCATTCACGTGTTCTTATTCTATGAACCTAAACGTCCTATTTTGCGATGAAAATCATACATTATGTCTAAAACGCAAGTAGTAGTAAATAGTAGTAGTGTAGCTAGTTTATCGTTCAATAAAGTGAATAAAAATGAATTTTGGAGGTGCTACGATACTTTATTCTAGCATTGCGTGAGGGCACGACAATGGTTTAGTATGGGGGAGTGATGAGACTGCTTTTATACATAGTCTCATCGTCCAAAAAGGGCTTAAAATGCATTAAATATCATCAAAATACCCATATATATGCTTGTGTTTGTTGCTTGTGTATTTTAGGTACGGATATTGTGAAAATGACAAAAGATCACAAGAATCATGCAAAAACGAACACGGGAAACGAAGCCGCACATTGAACCAAGCCCTAATGAAGAATTTTCCAAAGAAAACCCTTGAAGATTTGAAGATTTATGAAGAAGGGTCCTTATGGAAGAATTGACACTTTATACCCTTGTATCTTCATAATTACAAGATTGGTCCCTAAAGTTTGTCAAAATTGAAAAAAGGGCCCTCCACTTTGAAGAATTGGCAATTTTAGTCCCTCAACAAAACTAAAATGTCAATATTTATCCTCCTCAAAGTCAAACATACCGAGAAGGACTCAAAGTTACAAGAATTACAAGTTTGGTCCTTTGAAAATATCAAAATTACCAAAAGGACCATTGACTTTGAAGAAATTTCAAAAATGGTCCCTCATTAATCATGACTTAGCAATTTCAGTCCTCCAAGAAGTTAATACTCGGCTTTTACACCTCGTATCAAAATTCGTAGTCCCAAGTCTTTTCGAATTGACTATTGGTCTAAAGTGCGACTCAATCGTCTTTTGGTGAACAAGAGAATGGTTTGGTTTGTTTATCTAATTTTAACTAATAGCAAATAAATAAGTAAGTGTCATTGAGTAAAGTAGAAGTTTAAAGAGCAATATTAAAATGACGAGTTAAAATAAATGCTTGTAAACTTAAAGACAAGATAAGAAAAAATACTAGCACATTAAATAAATCTAACACTTGGAAATTCTATAAAAATAATAAACTAAACTAGCCCTAATCGGAATGTAAATGACTACTGATCGGAATATGGGTTAAAATGGTGCAATCGGAATACACAAAAAGGGGCCAGATCGGAATATGTTCCGATCTGGTGATCGGAATGTATAAAAAGTTGCACCGTCGGAATGTTTGACAAATACCTCCAATCGGAATACTACACAAAGGATCAAATCGGAATACTGCAAATTGTCCCAATCGGAATATGCAGAAAAGATGGATCAGAATAAGGCAAGACTCACAATCGGAATGTTGGAACTAAGCTCAATCGGAATACACAAGCTAAAACTCCCAATCGGAATGCTCAAGAAGGCTACAGTCGGAATGTGTAAACCCTAATCCGATCACTACGATCGGAATAAGGGGGTGTTCAATCGGAATATGTAGAAACCCTTTTCCGATTTGCCAATCGGAAAGAGGGTGAGGCTGCTCGGAATATCACGATCGGAAAGGGGTTTGTACCCTTACGATTTAAATGGGATTCGGTTATAAGCTAGGTAATAAGCTATTATTAATAAGCTAATACCCAAAACTAAACGAATCAATGATGAAATGGATCAAATAAGCACTTATCACAACTTATCTAACTAAAAAATAAACAAACTTTTGAATCAAACCATAAAAATATAAACTTTTTAAGAAAACTTTTTATAGGTAAATAAGCTAATCATAAAAATAAGCCAATAAGCACAAGAATCTCATAGCTTATTCGTATGAAAACTTAAGTAATGATCAAAAGATTAACTTCTTATGCACGAAATCATTAAGAACAACACGGATCTATTGAAATTCGCACCAAAATCAATCTAAAAGTCAAAGAAAGGTAGAATGAGATGAAAGATTAAAAGCTTAAACTTAACTTGATTAATGAAATAAGCAATACATAAATGTTTAATCTTGAAAGATTAAAAGAAAAGATGAAACTTAGTGAGAGAAAGTTTGGAACATTCTCTCTCTAAAAACTAGAAAGAAAAGTGCAAAATGAAAAAAACTAAAAATTAAAGACTAACTCCCTCCTAATGTGTATTAGGAGGGTATTTATAGGGAAGGTGGAAGGAGTGCATGTGTTGCATCTTCTTTCTTGCTTTCTTCACGTCTTCTCGACTCGACTTTAATTCTTTGTCTTTTCTCTATGTCGTCTCGGGATTTGAACTTGTCTTTTAAAATTCTTCTTTATTTTAGACTTGAGTTCTTCGACTTCATTAAACTTCCGTCTTTAGACTTTTTCTTCGATAAATCTTCAGAATAGGCCTTGGACTTCCGTTCTTTTTGCACTCTTGATCTTTTGACTTCATCTTTTCTCGTTTTCTTCGATAAAAGCCCGTGAAAGCCCGTGTTTTCTTCCTTTTTCATATTTTGGTCCTAAAACACAATAAAAACACAAACCACGCATAATTCCGACTTTTACGACATAAATCACACGTTTTGGTCTTGTTATTATTGGAAATAAGTGGTAAAAGGATAAGTTTTTTCACACTTATTAAATCCCCTACACCTGACCATTGCAATGCCCTCATGCAATGCATTAATTTTAAAGCACGGTTTACATTTTCCATCATAAATAACCCACCTTGGCCTTTATTAAACACTAAACATAAAAGGATAGAAACAAGTAAAGAAATTAAAAACTTACATTGGGTTTTGGCTGCCATGAACGTTTATCATCCTCAAGTTTCACGTTCCCCATACCAAGCTTAAAAACGAGATCATTGTTATTATAAGTTAGCAAACTATCACGAACTCATGTGGGCTAATTATTCACTTAGACTCCCTTATTCCTAGGTGTATCTCTTATATTTTATTTTTGTCTTGAATGATCACGAGGATGCATTTTTTACTTATTTCGATAGTTATTTAGGCCGAAAATAAAGTGATAGATTTAATCAATAGTTAGCTAAAGAACAAAATCTTTTAAAACTGCTTCTCGGGACCTTATAAAGTTCATATCTTGGCATAACTCGCTTCACGATTTGAGACCTTTCTCGGACCGATATTTGGCAGCGACTTCATACTTCGAATATTTGAGAGACGTTCATGAAATAATGGCCTTCTCTTCATAATAGGAATTTCTTCACTTGAAGTTTTGAGAGATTCTTCATCTTTGGACCACGACTTCTTCATTTTTCTCCAATCTTTATTTTGGACTTTGATATACAACGATCCGCCTCCTTTTAGGACTTGGATCTATTTATCCTCATACCTTGTTAGGGCCTTTTTGGATAGACTTCTACATGATCTTTAGGGGAGTATTTGCTTTTCGTCGTGTGTCTCGATCCTTCATATTGATTTTCGATAAATGATTCTTCACATCACTTTTGGATCTTTAGCAACAAAATGTAGCCCTCATGCCTTGTTAGGGCCTTTTAGGACTCGCCAATCTTCGCATCCCGCTTCAATAAGTTATGCCTTGGCTATGAACTCTAATCCGTACCGAGTAAAATTTAAACGATCTTGGGCTAGAAGCTAAGTAACCTTTTAAATCGTACAACCTTATTTATTGCAGATAATTTATTAACAAGCGAAGGGAGAATAGGCTTATAATTAACTCACATAAATTCACGAAAGAATACCAAACTTATAATTGACTCTATCATCTCTCGTTCTCCACAGTTTAAAATCTCAAGGAATGAGACTCGTGGATGCTTAGCCTATTAAATCAAAGTTTTGAGTTTTCGAGTCATCTATAGGATCTTGCAAACTCTTAGACTTTTTCAAGTTTAGAATTCGCATTTTAAAGTTACCTTGATAAACAACTCTCTAGGATCATTTATAGGAACTTGTGAAAAGTTCTTGTTCTTAACCCGTGAGAGTTAAGACTTTCGCGTTTTAAAGCTCCCTATATAAAAGCCTAGCAAATTTGACTTAAACACGTTAAGGATACTAGCTAGAGTAAACTTAGATAAGTAAACTCGGGTTGAGTCAAAATATTCACGACTAAGAAAAATTTAAAACCACTTTATTGAAACTTTATTCTAGCAATGGAAATAAAATAAAACATAACAAAGGAAAATACAACTATACAACTAGGCCAAAATAGATTAACAATTTTGAAAAATGTCGAAAAATCAAATTTTCCGGTTAAAATGAGGGCAAATTCATGGAAAAGACCACTTACTTTTATAGAAGTCCCCCCTACACTTGAGATAAACATTGTCCTCAATGTTTAAGCATGTGGGAGTGAGCTCCCCTACACTTAGGACATTGTGTACTTTGTTTAAATCTTGCTAAGGAAAGGACAACTAAAGTGAATTCAATGTGAACATATAAAATATGAAATATTGAATCACAAGAGTTTAGGATAGAACCGGGAAGATGGGAACACGGTATCACGGTTCGTCAAAAGTCATCAAGGTGGATGTTTGAAGCTTTAATCCCTGCTCATCACAAGAAACAAGACAACAAACACATACGGGGCTCCCCCTACACTTATTATGAAAGCAGTAAAGGATAGATCACGGGTTGCCTCCCGAGAAGCGATTGTTTTTGTTCACCGAGTCACGAGCCTGACTCGACCCAAATTTAGTTCATGGGGAACGTGGTGAGGGATGGGATCATCTCATGAGATATGTCCTCACCAAAGTACAGCTTCAAACGCTGGCCATTCACCTTGAAATTGGGCCCATTTGGCTAAGAAAGCTCAATGGTCCCATATGGAAAGACTTTGGCGACGGTGAATGGACCAGACCAGCGGCTCTTCAACTTGCCAGAGAAGATCTTCAACCGAGAGTTAAAAAGTAAGACTTGATCACCAACGTGGAACTCTCGGTTCTTGATTTTTGCGTCATGAATGATCTTGGTCTTCTCCTTGTAGATCAACGAGTTCTCATAAGCTTCATTCCTCAGTTCATTTAGCTCGTTGAGTTAAATCTTGTGATGATCACCGGCTTTGTTGATGTCGAAGTTAGCCCACTTCAAGGCCTAGTGCGCCTTATGTTCCAGCTCGATGGGGAGGTGGCATGCTTTCCCGTACACAAGACGATAAGGTGTACAACCGATCGGGGTCTTATAAGCAGCACGGAAAGCCCACAGAGCATCATCTAACTTATCGGCCCACCCGGTGCGATGCTCTCCCACAGTACGCTCCAAGATTCGCTTCAATCCACGGTTGGAAATCTCGGCTTGCCCATTGGTTTGGGGATGATAGGCGGTGGAAAGACGGTGATTGACACCATACTTATCCATGAATCTTGCAAATTGATCATTGCAAAAATGAGTCCCGCGGTCACTGATTATAGCACGAGGAACGCCGAATCGAGCGAAAAGCTGCTTTAAAAAGTTCACAACCACCCTCGCATCGTTCGTAGGGAGAGCCTTAGCTTCAACCCATTTAGAAACGTAGTCAACGGCTACGAGGATGTACTTGTTCCCTTTGGAGGATGGAAATGGCCCCATAAAGTCGATGCCCCATACGTCAAAGATTTCACATTCTTGTTTGAAATTTTGAGGCATCTCATCCTTATGTGTGATCTTGCCTTGGCGTTGGCAAGCATCACAATGCTTAACCATTTCGTGAGCGTCACGATAAATGGTGGGCCAATAGAATCCAGAGTCAAACACTTTCTTAGCGGTGTAGTTGTGACCAAAGTGACCACCGGTGGGTCCTTTGTGGCAAGCTTGGAGAATGTCAAAAGCTGCCGGTCCGTCAACACATCGACGAATGATCAGATCAGCACATTGTTTGAATAGATAAGGGTCATCCCAAAAGTAAGTCTTAACATCATTCAAGAACTTCTTATTTTGTTGGGATGTTAACCCTTTGATGAGAATACCACCCGATAAGTAGTTTGCAATGTCGGCAAACCACGGGGTGTCATCAAGATTGAGATTTATAGACATTAAGGTCTCAAGGGGGAAAGAGTCATTGATCTCTTTGTTCGGATGATCCCCTTGATATGGATCCTCAAGTCGACTCAGATGATCCGCGGCTAGGTTTTCGGCTCCCTTCTTGTCGCGAATTTCAATGTTGAATTCTTGAAGGAGTAAAACCCAGAGAAGAAGTCTTGGATTAGAATCATGCTTAGTCATCAAGTACTTCAACGCGGAATGGTCCGTGTATACGATGGTGGGGGATAAAATAAGATAGGGGCGAAATTTCTCAAAAGCATAGACAACAGCTAAAAGCTCTTTTTCGGTTGTCGTATAATGCAATTGAGCCCCCGTCATTGTTTTGCTAGCATAGTGGATTGGTTGGAAGTGTTTATTCACTCGTTGGCCCAAAACCGCACCGATAGCAAAGTCGCTAGCATCGCACATCAATTCAAAAGGTAGCTCCCAATTAGGGGTAACCAAGACCGGTGCCTTAGTTAGCTTATCCTTAAGAAGATTGAAGGCTTCGATACATTCTTTAGAAAAGATAAAAGGAGTATCTTTTTCCAAGAGGTGGATCATCGGGCGAGCGATTTTAGAGAAATCTTGAATGAATCGACGATAGAAGCCCGCATGACCCAGAAAACTCCTCACACCCTTCACGGTTGAAGGTGGAGGTAATTTGGCTATGACATCTACTTTAGCACGGTCGACTTCAAGACCGACTTTAGAGATTTTGTGTCCTAGCACAATGCCTTCTTTTACCATAAAATGGCATTTTTCGCAATTCAGAACAAGGCGAGTGTCTTCGCACCGCTTAAGCATACGTTCCAAATTGGCAAGGCAAGAAGAGAAGGAATCCCCAAAGACCGAGAAATCATCCATGAAGACTTCCATGGTTTGCTCAACCATGTCATGGAAGATAGCCAACATGCACCTTTGGAAAGTCCCGGGGGCATTGCATAAGCCAAAAGGCATTCTTTTATAAGCAAATGTGACATAGGGACAAGTGAATGTAGTCTTTTCTTGATCTTGAGGATCGATGGGTATTTGGAAATAACCCGAGAAACCATCAAGAAAGCAGTAATATTCATTACCCGCTAAACGTTCAAGCATTTGGTCCATAAAAGGTAGAGGGAAATGATCCTTTCTCGTGGCATCATTGAGTTTACGGTAGTCTATACAAACTCTCCACCCAGTAACGAGACGGGTAGGAATCAACTCGTTGTTTGCATTGGGCACAACGGTAATTCCGCCTTTCTTAGGCACACAATGGACTGGACTAACCCATGGTGAATCCGAAATAGGGTAAATCATACCTGCATCAAGAAGTTTGATAACCTCTTTTTTGATGACTTCATGGATTTTAGGATTCACCCTTCGTTGGCTTTGAATTGTGGGCTTAAAGTCGTCCTCCATGAGAATTTTATGTGTGCAGAAGTGAGGATCAATTCCACGGATGTCGGAGATTTTCCAAGCGATAGCTCTTTTATGCTTCTTCAACATGGCGATAAGTCGGGATTTTTCGTCTTCTTTCAGATCCTTTGCGATGATGACCGATAACTTCTTACCGTCTTCTAGGAAAACGTACTCAAGATGAGGGGGTAGGTCCTTAAGCTCAAGAGTAGGAGGATCCTCAATAGATGGTGAAACTAACGATGGATCATCATTAGTCACCTCTTTAGGGGAAGGAGGAGAAAACGGGTCTTCATTGAGAAGTCTCTCAATAGTACGAATATCTTCATCCCAATCGGTGGACGAATTATCATACTTAATATCCAGAGGACCCAAGCTAGCTTCGAAATCATCCAAGTCACTTTCTCCAAAAGGAGTCAATGCCGGAGCAGTTGAGGCAACGGTCTCAACATTGGGTAGAGAAGAAAGAGTACTTTTGCAAGCATCATGAAAATGTTATTCACAAGCCTCATCGAGAACATCAATAGCATTAACACTCTCATATGAATAAGGTTGCTTAGAAATCTTACCCATGTTGAAGACAATTTTATCGTCACCAACTCTCATGATGATTTCGCCAGTGGCTACATCAATGAGAGTGCGACCGGTCCTCAGGAATGGACGTCCAACGATTAATGGAACACGAGGATCCATCTCGTAGTCAACGACAACAAAATCCGCCGGGAAGGTGAATTTGTCAATGCCAACGAAGACATCTTCGGCTATCCCCACTGGATAAGCAACCGTACGGTTGGCTAATTCCAAAGTCATTTTGGTGGGGACTAGCTCAGGGAGAGATAATTGCTTCCAAACACTTAAAGGCATTAAGTTTATACTGGCACCTAGATCGGCTAGGGCCATGCAATTCTCTACTCCCGGGAAGTTGCAAGGAATCAAAAAGCGACCCGGATCACCAAGTTTGGTGGGCAATTTCCTTAAGAGAACGGCGGAGCAATTCTCATTAAGTTGGGTCTGAGCAATGTCAAGAAGCTTTTCCTTATCACTTAGAAGATCTTTAAACATTTTCGCATATTTGGGCATGTGAGTGAGAGCCTCAGCAAAGGAGATGTTAAAATTCAATTGTTTAAACATTTTGAGAAAGTTTGAAACCTGAATATCATCCTTGCTCTTTTGCTTCTCTTTCCTCAACCGTGAAGGATAAGGTATATTGGATGAAGAAGAAGGCTTTAGGGAAATAGGATCACTCACAACCACGGGTGGTGGGGAAATGGGGATAGAAGATGAAGAAGGTGGGGAAAGTTGCTCTTTTTCCTTGTTCACAATCACGGGTGGAGGTGTAGGAAGCTCGGGTTCCGTATAACCTTTTCCACTACGAGTGGTGATTGCTTTCATCTCCCCTCTTGGATTCGCAACGGTGTTACTCGGAAGAGTACCCGAAGAAGAGGGTTGATTACCTTGGATGAGCGAACCAATCATATCACGAATGTTAAGCGCTTGAGTGCTGAAAGAATCTCTGATGTCGGCACGAATTTCATTGCTTTGTTTTGCCATGTCATTCCTTAGCTCGGCTCAAATATCGTTCCCTTGTTTCGCCATTTCGCCCTTCAAGTTGATGACTTGACTCTGAAGATTCGTCACCAGCTCTCGATTAGTCTTCATGAACGTCTCGACGTCTTGATTCACTGCCATCGGTTGATTGAGAGGTGGAGTTTGGTAAGCTTGAGAATTTCCTTGAGTTGGGTACGGGTTTCTTTGGGATTGATATTGATTGTTAGCACGAGGTTGGAATTGATTGTTTCGGGTATAGCTTTGTTGTTGGTTTTGGTTGGTAGGAGGGAAACCGGGTGGAGCAAGATAATTGTTTGAACGATAACTGAGCAAGCTACGGTCTCCTTGAGGGCGAGCTTGATAGCCTCCCGTGGGGTAAGTACCGTATGCTGCGTTAACGTTTTCAGAAAAATTTCCTTGGGTAGAAGGACAATCATTGTAGGAATGAGGACCACCACATGTGTCACAAGAAATAGCAACGGCTTTAGCTTGTTGAAATTGGTTTGTGGCCATGGTCATGAAATTCTTGTTCATCTCAGCGAGTTGTCGAGAAATTTCAGTCATCTAAGGATTGGAAGTAGTAGAAGAAACATTAACTCTCGAGTTAGATCTTGAGGATGCGGATGAATCCCAATTCTTGTGGTGAGTAGTCATGTTTTCAATCAACTCTCTACACTCCTCCGGTCTCCGTTTCATAAAAGTACCACCGGCAGCGGCATTGATCGTGTCACGATCACGAAAAGTGAGACCATTGTAGAAGGTGTCAATGAGAGTGACGGGGAGCATGTTGTGATTTGGACAGCGGTTGATCAAATCATTGTATCGTTCCCAAGCATCGAAAAGCGATTCATCATTGTCTTGCATGAATCCACTGATTTGGTTACGAAGGCTTGTGACCATGGATGGTGGGAAGTAGGGCGACAAAAAGCGCTGAGTCATGTCATTCCACGTATGAATAGAATTCTTCGGGAGACGGTCAAACCATTTTTCGGCATGGTGAGAAAGCGAGTGGGTAAAAAGTTGAAGGCGAAGGTCATCCATAGAAACACCGGGGCACTTCATGCTTTGGGTGATGGTAATGAATTTGTCGAGGTGTTTGTTGGCATCATCATCCGGAATTCCGCGAAATGGGTTAGTTTGCACTTGTTGGATCATGTGATGCTTCAACGAAAACTCCTAATCCGTGACGTGAATCAGCGCAATCGGGCCTCCGCGTCCGTTCATGGTGGGTTGACACAATTACTCCATTGTTCGTAAATCAGGTAGGGGGACATTATTGTTTTTGTTGTTGTTGTTGTTGTTGTTATTCAAATTGGGTAGAGGTGGGTTATGATTATTGTTATTAACACCAGCCATATCTAAATCTTCACGAGTCTCGGGCTCAGAATAATTCGAAGATCTAGTACGCATACACCTGCAGAAGAAAAATATGCACAGAGAATATCTATATAATCTTTTTGGTGCAAAACCTTTTGTAAAAGAATTGCTTTTAATGATTTTTCAATGTTTTTGTATTTTTGAAGAGTTTTATATTTTTTTTTTGGATTTTTGAAAATTTTTAAAGCAAGGAAAATAACGTTCAAAGAACGGATCCCAAAATTCAATGCGTCTCTCACTAAAAACCTTTAATCGTAACGAAAAGAGCTGGCAGCGGCGCCATTTAATACTCGGCTTTTACACCTCGTATCAAAATTCGTAGTCCCAAGTCTTTTCGAATTGACTATTGGTCTAAAGTGCGACTCAATCGTCTTTTGGTGAACAAGAGAATAGTTTGGTTTGTTTATCTAATTTTAACTAATAGCAAATAAATAAGTAAGTGTCATTGAGTAAAGTAGAAGTTTAAAGAGCAATATTAAAATGACGAGTTAAAATAAATGCTTGTAAACTTAAAGACAAGATAAGAAAAAAATACTAGCACATTAAATAAATCTAACACTTGGAAATATTATAAAAACAATAAACTAAACTAGCCCTAATCGGAATGTAAATGACTACTGATCGGAATATGGGTGAAAATGGTGCAATCGGAATACACAAAAAGGGGCCAGATCGGAATATGTTCCGATCTGGTGATCGAAATGTATAAAAAGTTGCACCGTCGGAATTTTTGACAAATACCTCCAATCGGAATACTACACAAAGGATCAAATCGGAATATTGCAAATTCTCCCAATCGGAATATGCAGAAAAGATGGATCGGAATAAGGCAAGACTCACAATCGGAATGTTGGAACTAAGCTCAATCGGAATACACAAGCTAAAACTCCCAATCGGAATGCTCAAGAAGGCTACAGTCGGAATGTGTAAACCCTAATCCGATCACTACGATCGGAATAAGGGGGTGTTCAATAGGAATATGTAGAAACCCTTTTCCGATTTTCCAATCGGAAAGAGGGTGACGCTGCTTGGAATATCACGATCGGAAAGGGGTTTGTACCCTTTTCGATTTAAATGGGATTCGGTTATAAGCTAGGTAATAAGCTATTATTAATAAGCTAATACCCAAAACTAAATGAATCAATGATGAAATGGATCAAATAAGCACTTATCACAACTTATCCAACTCAAAAATAAACAAACTTCTGAATCAAACCATAAAAATATAAACTTTTTAAGAAAACTTTTTATAAGTAAATAAGCTAATCATAAAAATAAGCCAATAAGCACAAGAATCTTAAAGCTTATTCGTATGAAAACTTAAGTAATGATCAAAAGATTAACTTTTTAAGCACAAAATCATTAAGAACAACACGGATCTATTGAAATTCGCACCAAAATCAATCTAAAAATCAAAGAAAGGTAGAATGAGATGAAAGATTAAAAGCTTAAACTTAACTTGATTAATGAAATAAGCAATACATAAATGTTTAATCTTGAAAGATTAAAAGAAAAGATGAAACTTAGTGAGAGAAAGTTTGGAACTTTCTCTCTCTAAAAACTAGAAAGAAAAGTGCAAAATGAAAAAAACTAAAAATTAAAGACTAACTCCCTCCTAATGTGTATTAGGAGGGTATTTATAGGGAAGGTGGAAGGAGTGCATGTGTTGCATCTTCTTTCTTGCTTTCTTCACGTCTTCTCGACTCGACTTTAATTCTTTGTCTTTTCTCGATGTCGTCTCGGGATTTGAACTTGTCTTTTAATTTTCTTCTTTATTTTAGACTTGAGTTCTTCGACTTCATTAAACTTCCGTCTTTAGACTTTTTCTTCGATAAATCTTTAGAATAGGCCTTGGACTTCCGTTCTTTTTGCACTCTTGATCTTTTGACTTCATCTTTTCTCGTTTTCTTCGATAAAAGCCCGTGAAAGCTCGTGTTTATTCCTTTTTCATATTTTGGTCCTAAAACATAATAAAAACACAAACCACGCATAATTCCGACTTTTACGACATAAATCACATGTTTTGGTCTTGTTATTATTGGAAATAAGTGGTAAAAGGATAAGTGTTTTCACACTTATTAGAAGTCAAACAAACAAGTCAAGACCATTATCAATCTAGAAAATGCCAAATCAGTCCTTCAAGAATCAAGAAATAGCAAGAAATACCCCTGAAAATACTTTGGAAAAGTATTTGGGGCAAAAGTGTGAAAAGTGAAACTTCATTTACAAAGGATTCGTATTTGTGGCTGTTTATTTACAAAATGAAAGGAAGTGGAAAGAATGGGGGCTAAACATGACAGACACACAAACAAACCTAGACCACTCTCGTTGTGACACGTGTCCCACGCACCTTTTCCACCAATCAGATTCCACCATTGCTCCACCTCACCATCCACTAAACCTGGTTAAATAATTAACTAATCTTGGCGCCTAAACATCTTTTTAAACATAATCCTGACCCAAAACAGATTAAAAACCTGTTCTTCATGTTCATCACACAATTTGGGTATTTCTTAATTATCATGAATTAGCCCTTAATCTTTTCCAGATTAATATTAAGGTGCTAATTATCATAACCCAACTTTAAAAACCCATGCCACATCACCCTAGAGTTCACATGCTCCATGCCCTGCACACATTTTTGAGGATACTGCCAAAATTTTGCCAGGGAATCTACACACTTTGTTTAGCTTTGTTTCTAAGCTTTAATATGGACCCTTGGATACACTTTTCACATGCCATCTCCACTACAATACAAGATTCAGTCACATGATCTTCAAGAGTTCAAACAACACAAGGGGAAAATTTGGAACTTCATTAACTAGGGTTCACATTCTTTCAGCTTTCCTAGATAACTTGTATGCCTATATAAAGGCCTTAGGGTGCATCATTTGTACTTTGCTCTTGAATTTTCCTTTGTTCAATATTCTGTAAATCCATTTTCAGTTGAATGAAATGTGTTTGAATCTTTAAATAAAACTCAAGTGCCATTGTTGTTTACTACTTATTATTATTACTTGTTTGCTATTCTTAAATCTCAAAACCTGTTTTTAAGGAGTGTGCAAAAGTTTGCACATTTTTCTTCAAGCTTGATATTTTGCTAAGTTTCTTGGTTCATCTTGGAATTCTTGGGCTATAAAGCTGATCATAGCATCCTGACATTGAGTTATCAAGGTGTGGTGAAGCCTATAACTTGGGGATAATCAAGTGTGGAGTACAAGAGTTGCATTAATCAAGGCTTTTCAACCTTACTATTTTTGATATTTTGCTTATAACCTTGTTGAATCTTAGCAGGCTTTGTTGTGGAAGCTTGTACTTGTTCTTTCTAGTACATAAGCTCAATATTCGTGGATGTGGATGTACATCCATGAGGTTTGCTTACTTAATCCCAAAATCTGTTAAAATCTTGATTTTTGGTGATATTTGTGTGTGACTTGTGTTCTTGCTGATTTTGTTGCTTAATCTTGCTTAAATCTGCTTAATATATCTGTTATTGAGTTAATTTGGGCTTGGGTGGTCTTAAAATTCACTTTTGATTTGAAAAATCTGGATTTGAAAAGTTAAAAGGGTGTTTGGGATTACCTGTCTTGAATCATAAGTTGTTATTGAGTGTTAGAAGTTTGTGTTTATGCTTGTTATCTGTTCTTGACTTGGTTGAGTGCTATTTGCTGCAAGTTTTTGGGCTTGAACCTTGAAATCAAAGATTGTGCTATAACTACTTGAGTTTGACTGTTTTGGACCTAAAATTTTGGGAATACTTAGAGTATATGCATGTTTAGGGATATAAGCTGTTAAATCATTGTTATCATAACATATCTTAGAGATTTGAGTGTTTGAATCTGGCTTGTTGGTCAATTGCATCAGCAAAGTGAAAAAACTGCATGTTTAGTGTTCATCAGTAACTTTAAGTGCTTGAATCTTGCTTAAAACTTTGAATCAGTGCATGAAACCTGTTTAGACTTGCTTATTTAAGTTTAATATTGTTTGTGTATGCATTTAGTTAATTTGGCTGGCTGAATTGTGCTATAAGTGCTTATTGAACCTCAACTGCTTATGTGTTCATGTCTGTGAGTGATCTGGTGATTGATTGAATTAACTACACTAATTGGCTGTTGTTGATTGTTATTTCTTTGTTGTTATTGACTCCTTATGATCCACTGATCATTTGGGTGCCTTTGTGTAACTTGAATCTCCAAAAAAGTCACTTAAGACAAAAAAGTCAAGAAGTCAAGCAGTGGAAAAAGTTTCCACTGCTCAACACCCAAAACTATCCCCTGCTAGTGCAATTTTTCAGTTAGCTTATCAATAAGCCATATTGGCTTATCCAGACCTGCAACAACTTATTTTTGTGATAGATCTTCATTATTTGACCCATTTGATTGAACTAGAGCTTATTAGACTTTGACTTTGACTTTTTGCTAGAAAACCAACTTATTTGACTTTTTCATAAATGCTTATTTGCTTTTTCTAGCTTATTGAGTGAACTTATTAGAAAACTTTTTGTTGATTAAGCTTAGTTAAGTCATTTAGAAGCTTTAGAAACTTGAATCAGCTCTTGGGATAGCCTAGAACTCAAAAATGACTATTTTGTCGTTTTCTATAGATTGCTTTTTGCATTTTCAGGCTTATTCCTTTGGCTTATTTCAATTTTTTTACAGAAGTCTTAAGCAACTCAAAAGAAGCTTGCGTGTCTAATTTGAGCTTATGGCATCAGTTATAGCTTAATGGGCCAAAAAGCCCATTAAGAATAAGCTGTTGGGTATAAGTCAGCGTATTTCACATTTTCAGCTTTTGGGCCTTTGAAAAGTTGTGTTTAAAATCAAATTTTGAGTCAGATAGGAGCTTTTGGGCTTAATTGGAAAACATTTTTCTTATTGGGCTTATTTTGGCCCATTAAGGTGACTGTTTGGACTTTTGGCCCATTTGGAGGCCCATTAGGGGTATTTTTGTAATTTAAACTTCATTTTCTGTTTATTTAGGTTAAATTAAGCTAGTTTGCAAGTTTTAAGAATTTTTTATAAATTTTGGATTTTTAATATTATTTTATTATTAAAAATTAAAATTTAGATTTTTCAAGTTTTTATATTTTTCTTAGGTTAAACACATAATGTTAGGAATTTTACAACTTTTAGAATATTTTTATTGTCCTTAGATTAATTTTTATAATTATTTTAAGTTTTAATAGCTTTAAATTGTTTTTAAATAGTTTTAATTAATTTTTTTAATTTTCAAAAATAGTTTTAAATTAAGTTAGGTCATTTTAGAGGTTTACAAAGTGATAAAACTCATTTTGGGCTTTTTGTTAATTAAATTGATTTTTAGGGCTTTAATTAGCATTAAAAAATCATTATTTAATTAAATAAAAGGTCTGAGTGATTTTGATTTTTTGTAAGCTCTATTTACATTATTTAGTATTTATTGCAATGTTTTTGGAATTTTTAGAGTAAATTTTTAATTTTGGTTCTTTTACGGTTTTACGTGAACGACCTTTTCGTCTTAGTGTAATCCGTCATCGTAACCGTCATTCTCTTCTTATCCCATTTCTATTTTCTTTCTCATAATAAATATAATCACATAATTAATCATTTCATTACACACACACCAAGCCTCCTTGAGAACGATCCCCACTTTGGGTCATAACTCTTGGTTTTCCTAAATCACTTGTTAATACTTTCCACCCTAATTACCTTGTTTTCCTAAACAAGTGTATTTTTACAACCATCAGTGTGAAAAATACATATTGAAATAAACCTAAAGGCCTCCTTTTATAGATTAAGGAACCTTGTACAAGAGTCTACGTATCAGCTATTTTAGGTAAAGATAAACATAAGGAATACATTGTCGAACATATCTTTACTAGAAACATAAAACGTGTGGACTAAGTATCCTATATGTGCTTGACTTCTTCTTATCAACGCTTGACTTCTTCCTGTCAATTCTTGTCTTAACAACACTTGATTTCTTCCTATCAACGTCTAATTTCCTCTTGTCAGCGTCTAAGTGTCTTGGCTTCATTTTATTCCCAGCACTAAACCAAAATTTTATCAACAAGCGTGTTCTATATTAATCAATATACCATTATCAAAAACTCTTAACATCAAACTTAAACTTAAATGAACAATCATATTAAAAACTCAGAGCTATTAAACAGACTATATCAAATTTAACTAATCAGCATATATAACAAACTAAGCAGTAACATTAAACATTTAACCACTTAACAATTTATTCTAAAAAAAATCATAAAAATAAAATGAGATTAACCTTTTTGATGAAAACCTTTGGTGACGAAATCACGCGCTGAGCGGATTTAACAAACCGAAACAACGACACAATATCACCATCTCGAACCAAGATCTCCACGAACCACCATGAGAACCCAACAAATTACTCGATCCCAACAACTTATGGCTCGAACCTACATCTTTTTATAAATCAAACAATTGGGGGTTGACTTTTATCCCAATCTCACTTTAATTATTCGAACTAAGCTATAAAACGAGCTTATCCAAACAATTTTTCATATAATATCAAAATAGAATATTGAAGAATAAATGCAATTAATTTTAACAGTGATATAAACTCAAGAACATATTAAGCTCAAAGTGACTTTTTATTAATCCAAAAAATTCTTACAATACTATTAAAATAAAAGTACAATTTATTCGACATCAAATTTGACATTATAACAGTAAAATAAAAATGGGATGAAAATTATACTATTTTTGGGGGTTTTTATAGGCAAACCCCAAGGCCTTCTTGAGGTTGTTTGTTGATGCCGATTGATCTATAGCCGTTAATTACATCTACTCTTCATTCTCTCTCTTTCTTGTAAACATCCAACGACTGAAAAACTCTCTCTTTCACTCGGATTGCCACCTTGGCGGTAACTTGTGCTTGTTGTGCTAGTTCTTTGCTGATGTGGAAGCATATCATTGGATAAATGATTAGATGAAGTGATTTTAGCCAATCACATGAGATATGTGACACATCAAGAGTGCCACGTTGGATTGATAACACCATCTTCTACATCTCGAAATTATGGGGAATTAATTGGGGCGCGTGTAGTTCACTATCCAAAGATATGAAAACCCCTAAATTAGATTTTAGGGTTTGCTGGTAAAGGTGTTCATGTCTGCGTCTCATACTTTCTATATCTTTTTCTTGTGCTTTGTTTGTAACGAGTGCAATTTTGACCAAGTGAAAAGTAAAATAAGATTTATATTACTTTCACCGTCTCATTGTATAGAAACATGGGATTGGGCCCTTAATATTACTCATTCCGTTTAATAAATCTTCCACCGTCCCATTATTTTTCTAGTCACTTTGGGCTTAAATTGGGCTTTTAAAATTCAATCCGTATGTTTATTATCAAATTGGGCCATGATTTGGGCTTTGTCCCAAAAGTAAAAACATGTTTTCCAATATTGGGCTTTTAGGCCCAATACACAAATGTGGGTCCCACTTGGCCCAATTATTTGATAAAACTTAAATCCTCAAATAAATAACTTGTCTTTTGGCTTCTTGATATTTTCCTCAAACTCGTGTCGTTTTTGCCGGTTTTTGTGATCTTCGGTACCTACACACATGAAACAAGAAACAAGCATATAAAGGCTATTTTCATAGATTATATGCAATTTATGTTTGTTTATTGATACAAATGATTTGAGTAATTACACTCATATCAAATTCCCCCTTGCTAAGCAATTGTCGTGTCCTCACGCAATGATAAAATAAAGCAACTAACTACACTTTTATTCAACTTTTGACACTTTATTTTGCAAAGACATAATGTAATGCTTTCATTATTTGAAAAATAACTTTTAGGATCATTAAACTCAAATAGATTCATCTTCCTCGACTTTTCACTCTTCCATGTCAAGTTTAAAAACAAGATCATTGTCAATCATAAGTCCCAATGCTAAGCCCACTCATACAAGTAATTTGTGTTAAACTCAATCTCCTTTTATTCCTAATTTTATCTCTAGATTTTAAATTTTTTCATTCACCTAAAGGGTCATTTGACTTGTTTGATATTTATTAGTCCAAAAATGAAGGCAAAAACGGTGTAAACCTAACACTCAAAACCTAACCTCAACTTTAAAAACCGTTGTCACTAAAGAAAGCCCACATCAAGGATAACTTAACACGATTTGAGGGATAAATCCCCAGATCCGAAATTTGGCTAATAAGTCTACTTAAAGCAACAATAAATCCTCCAAAGTCAATTTTGACCTTATTAATGGAGTTAGCAACAATTACATCATACACCTTGAGGCTCTTTACGGTGTAAGAGTGCTCCTTATTTATGATCCACACCCGAAGGCTCCTTGGACATAAACAAGGGAATTGACATTCACCATCCTACCTTAAGGCTCATGATGATGAAGCAATTTATAATAAACACGCCACCATGCCATACACCCTAAGGCTCTAATGACATGGTTAGTGCTATATGACTCCCACCCGAAGGCTCATAGAGAACATGTTTTTATTTATTCTTCTTTATTATTATGATATATATAGTAAGCCAAATTTCGGCAATCCCATGATCAAAAAGTCCATGACGCTGACACCCTCAATGTGTTCTCACTTTAATTACAAGGGAAGAAAAATAAGGAGTTACGAGTTAAGATATTAAGCCCAAACCGCTAAAAACTTCATTTATTAAGCAATTAATTGTTCAAGCGTTAAAAATAAATACGAGGAGATTAAATCAAACACAAAAATACTTATACAAGGAAGACTTAGCCTCTAAACTTATGATTAAACTTTATCATCTCCTGTTCTCCATATTGTAAAATCTCAAAAATGCGAGACTAATGGACACCTAGCCAATTAAATCAAAGTTTTGGATTTTCAAGTCATCTATAGGATCTTGCATCTTCTTAGACTTTTTTCAAGTTTAGAATTTGCATTTTAAAGTTTCATTGATAAAATACTTTCTAGGATCAATTACAGGAACTTGCGGAAAGTTCTCGTTCTTAAACCCGTATGAGTTAAGACTTTCGCGTTTTAAAGTTCCCTATATAAAAGCCTAGCAAAACTTGATTTAAACACGTTAAGGAATGAGCCAAGGTAAAAACCGAGTCGAGTAAAAAACTATTTTTATTTTCACCAACGGAAAGCCTACATTTGTGTCAAAAACACTTATTCTCTTTATTATTAAACACAAAATAACACTAAAAATTTAAATTTTTTATGAAAAACGAGAAAAACGATTACGTTTGAACACGACAAAAGCAATTGCAAGCGATTATATCTATTGACTCCCCCATGCTAAAACCAAACATTGCCCTCAATGTTTCCTAGCTCAAGGGTAACACCCCTTGCTAAAACACGAAGAGTCTAATGCAAAAGTCCTAACATGGTAAGAGCACACAAATCTATAAGCCGTTTATTAATTATGCTTCAAGATAAAACGTTAGTCGATAAAAATCAAAAAATAGTGAGGCCCCTCTTTGACAATCAAAGTACGGAAGCTTGAGTGGACCGACAAAAACCGAGAACGAGAGTCTTCAATGATTAGGGTCATACCTAAGATTCACAACACAACAAAACACGAGCACGACCTTGAAAAGATCAAGCCTTATTAGTGTTAGAAAATAGAAAGAAGATAGAATGTATAGGACTCCCTCACAAGGCACCTCGTTTTTGTTAACCGAGTCATGAGCTCGACTCGATCCCCGCATTCATTGGTCCTTAGGGAAAATGGTGAAAATCGGCATAATGGAATAAAATCCATAATAAAGCACGATGCCGGGGTCAAAGATCACATCCTCGTTGTCGGATGACAAACAAAAGGACAAAACTCCAACATAATCTCCAAAAAGAGATGGTGGTCACAAATCATGAAATGGATATAGTATGCTCCCCGAGATAAACTCGCACTAACATGATCAAAAAGTCTTTCAATTATTGCATCGGTGAAAGGCCGAGATTTCCTTAAATCAACGATTCCGGGGTCGAATACCTCTTCCTTGGGAGAGAAAGGAATAGACAACACGGTGTCTTCCCCCATGCTAATCCATAATCATATAAAGCACATGGTAATGGTGGGATAAAAGTCTCAACGAAAGTGGTATCAACTTGCATGACTTCGTTGACCTTGTCACTCTTATGAATGTGAACAAAGGGGTCATGATACTCAAAATGAGTCTCATGAAAAACCCGCACATTAAGATCAAAGCGAGTGGGAAGGAGATTTGGAGTAAAGAAAATTTCTCCCTCCGGGTCAACATTATCATCATCATAAATCGGGTGATCAAACCAAGGGTTTTCAACACCGTCATTAGAAACATTCTCAAGATAGAGAGTGTCGTCTTTGGTTCATTAAACGTTTCCTCAAATTCCGAAGGAATGTCTATGGAAAGTAACTCATCAACCTCCTTAAAGAAGTGTTCATCATCACAAAGGTTGTGAGATGAAGAAAGTATGATGCTCTCAAAATTCTCTTTAAACAATGGATTATTGTTCATAGAAACTTCAAAAAGAGGATTCCAGTAAGTCACATAAGTGTCATCATTCTTGTCATCACAAGAAATTTTTGACAAAGTATCGAATGTGTCACACTCGAATATAAGATCATCATTCTCATTAGAGGGTAGTTCATCGGAGAACTCCTCGAGAATGGAAGGTAAATCATGAAGATCATGATCAACACTTCCCGGTGGAAGTGGATCAATAAGAGCAACAAGTTCATTGACGAACTTATCTAAGGAATAGTCACTAACCTCACTCGGTGTGAAGTTAGGAATTAAAGGCTCTTCAAATGAATATTGTGCCTTGGTATCATCTATTTGGTTCTTCATAGGGAGTGAAAATGAGTCCATATTCAATGATTTTTCAATTAAAGCAATATCTCCCTCCAGATAGAAATTCTCACAATCAAACTCACTAACATCGAATGGTGTACTAAGGTATTCATCAATTTCTTTATCGATCTTATCCTCAAGAGTGAGTGGAGACGAGGTAATATTAGAACACGTTTCAATAGAACAAACATCTCCCTCCGGAATTAACTTTTCATTTTCACGAAATGAGGGGTCTATAATTGGCCTTACACCCTTGTAAATGAGAAAATCCTTGTTTGTATTATTTTCAGAAGTCTCAACAAGTTTTAAACTTTCCACATTTTTAGAAACAAAATTTTGAAGTTTTTCCGCTTTGAAAACAACATTTTTATCCCCATAAAATAATTTTATCTCATCTTTCCTCATATCAACTTGAACTTGAGCCGTGGACAAAAATGGACGTCCCAAAATCAAAGGCACACGAGGGTTGGTCTCATAATCAACGATTGCATACTCGGCTAGGTACAAAAACTTCCCCACTTTAACAATGACATCTTCCGCTATACCAACCGGGTGGGCGGTGGTTCCATTAGCAAGCTCAATGATCATTCGAGTGGGAGTAAGTGGGAAATAGTCAAGAGTCTTCCATATAGATAAAGGCATTAAGTTGATGCTAGCTTCTAGATCGGCTAGAGCTTTGCATTCCTCAAGCCCTTTGAAAACACATGGTATCAAGAGTTGACCCGTATCTCCATATTTCTCGGGATAGAAATTATGGAAAATCGCGGAACAGTTAACATGTAAAGTAGCCTTGGTAACATCAAGAAAGGTCTCTTTAGGTTGAGGATCAAACTCAAGCACATCTTGTAAATTATCATAATCATTGTAAACGGAATCTCTCCCTTCGGTTTTGGTATGGTGTTGCTAGGTAAGCCACCCGAAGAAGAGGAAGGTTTACACATAATTGCCTAAAACATCGAAAGCATATTATTCTCAAACTTAGATTGATTTCCTTCCATACGGTTTTGGCTTTGCTCTAATATTTGTTGGTTAAGCTTAATCTTGTTATTTTGCCCCTTGATCGTATTTTGAAATTCATTTTTCAAAGTTGCCATTTTTCCTTGAATATTGTTTTGAAAAGCTTTCAAATTTACCTCATTTGTTTCGATATAGCTTGACAAATCATTTTGGTTGTTGTTTTGAAAACCTTGATAGTTTTGATTGCCTTGAAATGCATTTCCTTGATTATAATTCCCTTGGTTACCACGATTAAAAATATTCCTATTGTTTCCATTGTAGTATCTATTTTGAACCGGTGGAAAACCCGGTGGAGCAACATGGTTCTGACGAGGAGCTTGACCGTTAGGGCCATAAGTTCCCATCGCGGCAAAAGCACTAGCTTGATCAAACCCCATGGTTGAACAAGCATAACTTGGATGTGCTCCACCACATGATACATAAAAATTCTCAACCATATTAATCGATCCATGAGGATTCTTCCTAATCTCATTCAAAATCGTATCAATCTTAGAGTCCAATCTAGCAATCTTGGTATTAGAAGATGTAACACCCCCAAATTTATACAACTTAGTACAGCGGAAGACTAGTTGGTGTTACGGGATAGCACATTACTCACATCATAGACAACGCATAAAAATCACGTCGTTTAATATTAAATCATTTCCATTCATAAACATCAAAGTTACATCGATCCCAAGTCTTTACATTTCATACAAAAGTTTTACAAAGTGTTTGAATGGAAAAATATTGTTTAAGTGCGGGCCATGAATTCTTGTTGTCTTCCCGAAAATTACCTTCAAGTACCTGAGATAAGACATGTTAAAAGAAAAGGTCAGCGATAACGCCGAGTGAATTCATAGAGTTTAGTAAATTCCATAAGTATAACTTTGGTATAAAATTAGTACCAAAAATCAATTCATACAAATCATTGTAATAGGCCGTAAAATAGCCAAAATCATTTTATACAAATCCTTATCGAAAATCATAATATAGGCATTTGCCTTAAAATCAATATACGAGCCAATGAAGTAAAAACATCATACAATACGTCTTATGACGTTGTATAAAATCAATTAAAAATCGTTATATGAATATGGTTATGAAAACCAAAATATAATCATAATATCAATAGTATGACCCTGTATTACTAGTCAGGCAATACATCGTAATTCGGAGCGTCTATTATTATTTTGTTAATTCGGATTATTATAAGCCGCATGACATTGTTACCTTACTAAACCAACAACGGGTAGCTAACCCGATACCAATTTTGCCCATCTAAAGTAGCGTGTCGTCACAAAGGTCACGCTATTGAAATCTTCTCATACATTAATTCGCTTACCAATCAATGTGGAACGACGGGGATCAACCGTCAAGGCGCGAACTGGGGTGATCGTCCCCAAATAGTACTATTAAATGCATAAGCGTCTACCAACTCCCGGTAGTTCACAATTCATGCTAATGGGACTTTTAGTGACATAACCTAACTTTAATAATCCATTTAATTTCATCTATCGGGTCCTTTAATCATTTATCGGGTCATACAATCGGGTCATTCAATCATTCGGGTCCAAAATCAATAAACAAACAATCGGGACAAATGGTGTCCAAACTTTTATAAAAACTAACATGTTATCTCCCTCGCGGGTTTATAAAGCATTTATAAAACATTTAAAAGAGTGCAAGGCTATGAACTCACGTTGATGTGGGAAGACGATTATCGGCGATTTGGATGTACGGTACGTGCTTCAATCACGGAAACCTAGACAAATAATACTCGGTCTTAGATGTTTGTCCAATGACTTTATAAAAATATCAATTATGTATACATATGATGATTATATATATATGATGATCAAGTGGTTTTACATATCCTCATTTACTCATTTTTGTGTTATGTGTCGATATCGTTCATACTAGTTTACTAGTTTTACCCATTCACGTGTTTTAAGTCCAATAAGCCTATTATAAGTTATTTAACTTATTTTAATCTATTTTGTACTTATATTATCAGTACTTAAACTTCACAAGTTGGGCCCAAATGGGTTAAGCCAAATAGATTCTTTTTACAAGTTTTTATCCTACTTAGTCCATTTATTAGTCAAAGTATTAGTCCAATATGTTTACTTAGCTCGTTAATGTCCGTATGCCCTATAGTTCGGGTTTTATCGGTTTTTACTTGTTATACATGTCTATATATCAGTATATAAGTTTTATAAGGTTTTCATTAGACGGGTCCAACCATCTAAGTTTTATTTAACAAAAACGTTAATTTTACGGCAATAGCCGAAAAAGTCGTAAAAATCATATTTATAGTTTTTATTACTTATAAACATTATTTCACCACCATTTATATAATTTATCCATTTGATTAACCTTATATATATTTATATAAATAAGTTTTATAAGTTAGTGGGTTTTTATTTTACATTTTATATATTAAAATGTGAGTGCTTATATAATAGTATTATTCTTTAATTTCTAAAATCTGATTTTTAACTTCATCTTCACCAAAACTGCCATATCTTGAGTTCTACATGGAGATAGAAGCTCAAATTTTTATCACATAAACTAAATGATATGTGCTACATTTAACTATTTTATAGCTACTGTTGAATCATCCTTTAAGTATTTTCTAAAAATCGTCCAAAACAGTAACTTCAGATTTATACCCTAAACTTGTTTTGATCATATCTCACTCATTATTTTGATTCCATTGCATGGCCAACTCTCACATGTGTACAAGACCTATAGCTTACTGTAAATCCATTTTACTTCATCATTTTATCAGTTCACCACTTGGTCCTTTACTGTTTTATACAGCCATGCAAATTAATCAAGATTTTAACCTTGTTTCTTATAGTTTTTCACCTTTTTATCCATGATTATCAACAACAAATCCCCACATAACATTTTTATCATCATATAATCATCATAAATATATACAATAGGAAATAAAATACATGTTTACATAATCAAAATATTAAGAAGATGAGGAGGACAATCTTTATACCACCAACTTGATGTAGGTTATGAGTTTGACATGGTTTTTGATGGAGAAACTTGTGAATAACCATGACCATCTTCAAGACCACCCATCTACATGAACACCTTGATGAAAATCAGCCCTTGACTCCTTTTAAAACTCCTTGCTAGTTGTTAGAATCACCTCCAATCAACAAGTCTTCAATAGGTTTCAATCTTATGCAAGTTAAACATAAGATTTATGGTAGAAAATTTGATGATCATTGTGGTGGTGGTGGTAGTATGGACGGCACAAGGAGAGAGTAGAGAGGAAATGGAGAGTGGTTTTGCATGTTGAATGAGCTAGTTTGTGAAGGTTTGCTTGTTTTGTGAAGTCTTAGCTTACTTTGTAAGCTAAGTTAAGACATGTGTAGATAGTTTAGCTAAAACTTGACACCTAAAGGTGTTGAGGTGTAATTTGGGCCGGTTTTGTGAGTGGGGTGGGACAAGTGTCCCACTTGTCTCATCCCATTTAGTTACGGGTATTCCTCGATTCTAGTTTCCTCGATTTGCGTGCCCTCGGGTCGTTTTACGAAAAACGTTTTTATAAATTATGAATCACCGTCACAAAACGAATCCAATAAAAATTGTCTCATCAAAAACGGAGTTCAAAAACGTAAATACGTAATCCTAAGGTTTCCGGTTTAGTCGTAAAGGACGTTAAAATAAAATCGTAAGTCCTAATCTCTTCTCGTAAATTTGTGAGTTTATGAACCAACACAAATTTAAAGCTCCAAAATAATATTCATGGACAAATTTATTTTCTGAGATGTCGGACTGTCACCAAAGACGGTGTATATAAACGTAAGCACGTAACGTTGAATCCTCCGGTTTAGACGTAGTCGATGCTATTCCAAGACGTAAATCCAAATTTCTTCCCAAAAATATGTGAGTTCATATTGTAACATTAAAATAATGTTTTTAAATAATATTCGAGAATAAAATATCAATCGTAAATTGACGGATTGTCACAGCATTTACCCCTAAACAGGATCTTTGTCCTCAAAGATCATCTTACCTTACTACTCGCTTCTTATAGAGTTAAAGCCATGTGGGTATTTCCTCCACATTCGGTCCTTTCTCACAAGTGCAATTCATTACAATACGCGAGTTTCATCAAAAATAACTACGGGAATAAGATCAGGCTAAATGTTGACTTACTTTCTCTATCCATGATGTTCACGGGTTTCTGATGAATGCAACTTTTCGCCGATCTAAGCTCTACTAAGAATAATCAGATTCTCACTTGATAGATATTCCATCAAGTTCGATATACGAAACATAATTCACGCAGTCTTTGAAGTCCTAGGGTAGATCCAGCTTATATGCCTTTCAATCCCAACTTTTACATCATATCATTGGTCCCATACAACGGGGACTTATATCCCATGATTTGTCAGATCATGAATCCATTTTTCCAAGGTTAAAAATTGTGGCATAACTTCGCTACCCATTTGGCACTTCAAGATCTACATTTCATATTCACATAACCTCCTACCCACTATCGGCAGTTAATAATCAAATCCTAATTTCAACAATCATTTCAGATCTCGCGGGTCGGGTATTTGCAAGGATAGGTTCGCCATCATAGGAAACCTTAAACCTAAGAGACATGTCCAACTCACAATGGGTGTATGTCGGATGTCTTCATCTCAATTCCTGCTTACAAATTCTCTAAGATTTAGATCCTAACAAGATTCGATCTCAATCCTAATACGATAATTATCAATGATAATCTTTCCAAAGGAAAACGATTATACGGTCTATTACCAAAGGTCAATCATTCAAACATAAAACAGCACTTATATTACTTTGTATCGTTACTTTACCTCGTCCCTTCGATTTGGGATGGTACATAGTACTCTCATCAAGGTTCGTTCTTATTGATTTCTGAGAAAATCTCTAGAAATTCGATACGAAGCGAGGATCTTGATATAGATGATCGATACAGGCACGCTATGTTTACACAACTCTTTTGCATTTATCATTAACGAGAATGATATTAGCAGATTTGATCAGTTTGTCGACGATGACCCAAATCGAATCAAATTCAGATGATGACCTTTGCAATAGCTAGACGTTTACTAATGTATGAGGCGATGTCTGCCTTCATAATTGCCATTAGTACAACTTCTTCAGACAAAGATACTTTTAGTCATAAATGACTTAAATAGAATACTTATACTTACAAATTCCAACATAACTATATCTCACAATCTCCATATTTAGGCAACCACAAGTGGTCTATAAAACATTTAACGCCATTGGCTTCTCAAATATGTTGGTTCACATTAGCCGCGAATCCCTTTTTATTATCTATTTTATCCTTCTTACAAGCATTGTTTATTTTTATATCGTTTGGCAATTTATATTGCACCTTTATTATTAAGAAATATATCTTAATTGAATCTTTATACTTTCTATATAATATGTCGGTATCTATATTCATCTCTCATGATGATATAATTATTATGTCCACAATTCACTCAGATATTCTTTCTATATTATGCGTCAGTAATTATGTTCACCTTTCTTCATATTTTCTAAGTTTTGGTTTCGTCTCATCTATCATTTTTATCCGTTTTACTCAATCCGTCGTCTAAAGCGTCGATAATTATTATAATCAATTAAATAATTATTAGTTAATTTTTTTTTTTTATGAAGCGTAAAAGTTTTAAATTTCTTAGTTCGACCAATTATATAAAATGTTCAAAAATAAATTTTGAATTTAATTAACAAGATTTTTTGTTGATTTATCGAAAATAATTAATAAGATTCGTAAACGTTTGAAAAATCTTTGTTTATACTTTGGTCAAAATTTTCTTATTTGAAAAGCAAAAATTGTCGTTCCAAATTTCAAGTTATGGTTTTAATGGTTTTCCTCAATCCTTTTTAAGTTATCTGGAGGTATACACAAACATTTACCCCTAAACAGAAGTTTAGTTAAATGGTTTGTGTATAAGGGAATAATCCCTTTAAAAATCCTTTGTTAAAACATTTGTCAAAACATATTTCCATTTTTTTTTTTTTTTTTTTTTTTTTGGTAAAATCCAAAGTCTTAAAAGGGCTCTTAGTTCTTAAAGAGTCAATATATATATTCCATTATCTATTAATCACATGGTTAAATCATGTAAAGATTTAAGTCTTTAATCACGTGTTAATTATTCAAGGTTTAGGATTTCATTGTTTAGCCAATTCAGGGCAATTTATAACTAATTATTAACTCATTATTATTCTTATATACAAACAAATAGTCCTTAATGATCACAAGCATGAATTTATCAAATTACAGCCTACACACGTGATTCACCGAATTTATGAATACTACATGTGCCTCGGTCAATCCAAACGACATCACATGGAACTCATAATGTTCATTACAAGTACCAGATGTAGTGATTGGAATAGATAATCTTCTTTGCAGATGCGAAGTTGATGATAACCATGCTATGGATCAAAGTTTGCTAGAACCTTGTAAATGATCGAACAATTCTTCCATTTCGAGTTATGGATATCGTTTTCGATTGTCAATTTACTCAGTCACAGTAATCTATAAATATAAGGAAAGATAACACCATAGCTCTTCAGGATGACAGGCTTGGTATAATAAAATCTTTCTCCGACAACTTTCTCAGTTGTACGGTAATTCCTTAAATTCAGATGGTGCTGACGTATAGTGCACAAGCCACAAGTGCAGCACCGAGAATATAATCAATACCAATTTCAACTTGCCTTAATGGCGAAAGTCTAGGTAATTCATCAACAAATACTTCCTAAAGTTTCAGATAACCGAAACATCTTTTTATAAATTCATATTAGGTTCTTTCTAGATTATAATATCTATGACTAATTTACAACCAATCACAATATAATCTCAAGTCTAAATGCAGGATATGGTCATCCGTCAAGAATTATTTAGTTCACTTTTGATAATCAGCATCTTATCATTTAGGGGAATTCAATTCGAGTTCCCATCAATTAAGACAATATCGTTATGTCATAATCAATCAATCCATTCTACCGGCATTATCAACTTTTCAGTTTCATTGCCGTCGATAAGATGTGAACTTCTCAAAAGACTACTAATAACTCATAATCCTTCACAAATTTAGGGATATATGGAGACACAACTACCATATAAAGAGTAAGGTCAACGCATAATCTACGCGAGAGAATTTCAAATCAGATTTAGACGAAAACATTTAACGAATATGAATATATCCCATGTTTTCATAATTTGAGTACGCATTCGAAAGCTCCTCGGATCGTTACCCAGGTCATTCAAATGAAATCAAATCAATAGAAATGATAGGAACGTCGATACATCCAGTCGGGTATCAACACTCGGTAATCAAATACTTTTCCTAAGAATCTCACTACGGGAGAATTGGACAAGAACGGAATATCAATTTGTCAAATAAGACAAATTCCACAGATGAGTAAATTCGACTTAGAAGAATAGATGCTACAGGCACATATGTAGGTGTCCCTAACATTATGTCCTTATTTTTCACTTCTTGCAGATCTCATAAAATTTAATCTTTCACAATCTTCAAAGAAATTTAGTGTTTATTAATCAGTTTTATGGTGAAAACTAATCAGTCTTGCATAGTCCATTCCAAATTGTATGTAGGCGCGCAACTATATACAATTTCAAGATTAACGATGCAATACTCAGTTCGTCAAAATTTTTATCATCATGTTTATAATAAAAATATTTTCATGCTTAATTCTTAAATAAGAATTCAAAATAAATTTACAAAAATTTTCTTTGTTATGGAAATAATTAAGTTTCCAAAGCGTCTCATAAACAACTTTATTTTGATATCAATCACTTATAAATCTCACTTTAAATAATCCTTATTGTGATTAAATTTCTCAAAGGATACTGTTTTAACTTTATAAAAACAATGTGTGATCTGCAGAAGAGTGATGAAAGCTTGTTCACCAAGAACTAACTACGATATGATAGGAAATGAGCTTAGCCAAATAATCATGAGGTTCATGACTTCGATGGCACTCAAGAAGAATAATCCACAACGTAACTCAAATATAGATGAGTACTTGCTCAATGGTTGCATCACTAATGCGAACATTAGGATGAAGCAATAAAAGATAGATAATATCGATACATGTAGAATTTAGCAATCAAAGGTAGTCTTTTCGTTAATCACAAACAAGTCAAAATTGTACCGTAACACATTACATGTCACTATGTCATACAATTCTCAAAACTCATCCTACCAACTGATATCTCAGTTAAGTTAGGGATTTTTAAAAGATACCACAATGAATACTAATCTACAAGAGTCATTAGGTGTTCCATATGTCCCAGAAGATCCATCGGTCCCAATTCAGAAGAAGATTTCTTCACTTTATTTATTGGACACTGGGCATCCTCGTTAGTGGACAATGGTCTAGGAACAACCCTTAATACGAACTATCAATCATTTAAATCCTTATAATTCAATCACAAAACTTAACGACTTTTATTAACAATATCATATTCCACATAAGTTAAATTTTACTTTATTCAAATTTCAACCAATTTTATACTCAATTCAATATCCTACCTCAATCTCCAATACTTTCAATCTTATTCTTCGGCCTTGTAAAGGCAATACAATCTTAATATGAATCAACACTTAATTTCCAATCCTATTAGCTCTTACAACAATAATTATCAAATGAGTCATTAATATGAAATGACTCGATCATTCAACTAGACTTCTTGGAAAGGTACTAGTGCCATGAGGCTTTTGGGTAATGGTTCCAATAACAGCCTCAAGTGCAACATTCACCCTTTCGATTTCAAGTTTAAGAATTGGGTGACAACGAATCAGATGACATCTTTCTAGGTGGTAACGTTTTGTCAAACTCCACTCTATAAGGAAAGATCGTCATGACATCGATATCAGTTTAATCTCGCCAATTCTTTTTCAATATCACAATCAACTAATATCTAAATTTCTACGAATATCAACCATTTGTCGGGATCATAAATATCCACAACTTGGTCTAGATCTAGGATAGCTTAGAATTCCTACGAGAATAGCTTCGATTAATTTACTAGGGGATTTAGGGTACATTGTGACAATCGACGTCGTATAAATACCTCGTATCAAAATCAAAATAATCATCAAACAATCATGTAATAAAATTACATCATATATATATATATAATCCAAGTTATATATATATATATATTAAAATAACACTTCTCAGTCTTGGCCTTGTCGGTAACTCGGGAATTCTTCGGCACCGTTATAGTCAAAAGATTTTTAGACATTTTTAGAAAAATGTTTTTAGTTAAAAGATTTTGAAAAGTTTTATTCAAAACCTTAGTTTTAAAAATCTTTCGTTCTCTATAACGAGAGCTCTGATACCAAACTGTAACACCCCCAAATTTATACAACTTAGTACAGCGGAAGACTAGTTGGTGTTACGGGATAGCACATTACTCACATCATAGACAACGCATAAAAATCGCGTCGTTTAATATTAAAGCATTTCCATTCATAAACATCAAAGTTACATCGGTCCCAAGTCTTTACATTTCATACAAAAGTTTTACAAAGTGTTTGAATGGAAAAATATTGTTTAAGTGCGGGCCATGAATTCTTGTTGTCTTCCCGAGAATTACCTTCAAGTACCTAAGATAAGACATGTTAAAAGAAAAGGTCAGCGATAACGCCGAGTGAATTCATAGAGTTTAGTAAATTCCATAAGTATAACTTTGGTATAAAATTAGTACCAAAAATCAATTCATACAAATCATTGTAATAGGCCGTAAAATAGCCAAAATCATTTTATACAAATCCTTATCGAAAATCATAATATAGGCATTTGCCTTAAAATCAATATACGAGCCAATGTCGTGAAAACATCATACAATACGTCTTATGACGTTGTATAAAATCAATTAAAAATCGTTATATGAATATGGTTATGAAAACCAAAATACAATCATAATATCAATAGTATGACCCTGTATTCCTAGTCAGGCAATACATCGTAATTCGGAGCGTCTATTATTATTTTGTTAATTCGGATTATTATAAGCCGCATGACATTGTTACCTTACTAAACCAACAACGGGTAGCTAACCCGATACCAATTTTGCCCATCTAAAGTAGCGTGTCGTCACAAAGGTCACGCTATTGAAATCTTCTCATACATTAATTTGCTTACCAATCAATGTGGCACGACGGGGATCAACCGTCAAGGCGCGAACTGGGGTGATCGTCCCCAAATAGTACTATTAAATGCATAAGCGTCTACCAACTCCCGGTAGTTCACAATTCATGCTAATGGGACTTTTAGTGACATAACCTAACTTTAATAATCCATTTAATTTCATCTATCGGGTCCTTTAATCATTTATCGGGTCATACAATCGGGTCATTCAATCATTCGGGTCCAAAATCAATAAACAAACAATCGGGACAAATGGTGTCCAAACTTTTATAAAAACTAACATGTTATCTCCCTCGCGGGTTTATAAAGCATTTATAAAACATTTAAAAGAGTGCGAGGCTATGAACTCACGTTGATGTGGGAAGACGATTATCGGCGATTTGGATGTACGGTACGTGCTTCAATCACGGAAACCTAGACAAATAATACTCGGTCTTAGATGTTTGTCCAATGAATTTATAAAAATATCAATTATGTATACATATGATGATTATATATATATGATGATCAAGTGGGTTTACATATCCTCATTTACTCATTTTTGTGTTATGTGTCGATATCGTTCATACTAGTTTACTAGTTTTACCCATTCACGTGTTTTAAGTCCAATAAGCCTATTATAAGTTATTTAACTTATTTTAATCTATTTTGTACTTATATTATCAGTACTTAAACTTCAAAAGTTGGGCCCAAATGGGTTAAGCCCAATAGATTCTTTTTACAAGTTTTTATCCTACTTAGTCCATTTATTAGTCAAAGTATTAGTCCAATATGTTTACTTAGCTCGTTAATGTCCGTATGCCCTATAGTTCGGGTTTTATCGGTTTTTACTTGTTATACATGTCTATATATCAGTATATAAGTTTTATAAAGTTTTCATTAGACGGGTCCAACCATCTAAGTTTTATTTAACAAAAACGTTAATTTTACGGCAATAGCCGAAAAAGTCGTAAAAATCATATTTATAGTTTTTATTACTTATAAACATTATTTCACCACCATTTATATAATTTATCCATTTGATTAACCTTATATATATTTATATAAATAAGTTTTATAAGTTAGTGGGTTCTTATTTTACATTTTATATATTAAAATGTGAGTGCTTATATAATAGTATTATTCTTTAATTTCCAAAATCTGAGTTTTTAACTTCATCTTCACCAAAACTGCCATATCTTGAGTTCTACATGGAGATAGAAGCTCAAATTTTTATCACATAAACTACATGATATGTGCTACATTTAACTCTTCTATAGCTACTGTTGAATCATCTTTTAAGTATTTTCTAAAAATCGTCCAAAACAGTAACTTCAGATTTATACCCTAAACTTGTTTTGATCATATCTCACTCATTATTTTGATTCCATTGCATGGCCAACTCTCACATGTGTACAAGACCTATAGCTTACTGTAAATCCATTTTACTTCATCATTTTATCAGTTCACCACTTGGTCCTTTACTGTTTTATACAGCCATGCAAATTAATCAAGATTTTAACCTTGTTTCTTATAGTTTTTCACCTTTTTATCCATGATTATCAACAACAAATCCTCACATAACAATTTTATCATCATATAATCATCATAAATATATACAATAGGAAATAAAATACATGTTTACATAATCAAAATATTAAGAAGATGAGGAGGACAATCTTTATACCACCAACTTGATGTAGGTTATGAGTTTGACATGGTTTTTGATGGAGAAACTTGTGAATAACCATGACCATCTTCAAGACCACCCATCTACATGAACACCTTGATGAAAATCAGCCCTTGACTCCTTTTAAAACTCATTGCTAGTTGTTAGAATCACCTCCAATCAACAAGTCTTCAATAGGTTTCAATCTTATGCAAGTTAAACATAAGATTTATGGTAGAAAATTTGATGATCATTGTGGTGGTGGTGGTAGTATGGACGGCACAAGGAGAGAGTAGAGAGGAAATGGAGAGTGGTTTTGCATGTTGAATGAGCTAGTTTGTGAAGGTTTGCTTGTTTTGTGAAGTCTTAGCTTACTTTGTAAGCTAAGTTAAGACATGTGTAGATAGTTTAGCTAAAACTTGACACCTAAAGGTGTTGAGGTGTAATTTGGGCCGGTTTTGTGAGTGGGGTGGGACAAGTGTCCCACTTGTCTCATCCCATTTAGTTACGGGTATTCCTCGATTCTAGTTTCCTCGATTTGCGTGCCCTCGGGTCGTTTTACGAAAAACGTTTTTATAAATTATGAATCACCGTCACAAAACGAATCCAATAAAAATTGTCTCATCAAAAACGGAGTTCAAAAACATAAATACGTAATCCTAAGGTTTCCGGTTTAGTCGTAAAGGACGTTAAAATAAAATCGTAAGTCCTAATCTCTTCTCGTAAATTTGTGAGTTTATGAACCAACACAAATTTAAAGCTCCAAAATAATATTCATGGACAAATTTATTTTCTGAGATGTCGGACTGTCACCAAAGACGGTGTATATAAACGTAAGCACGTAACGTTGAATCCTCCGGTTTAGACGTAGTCGATGCTATTCCAAGACGTTAATCCAAATTTCTTCCCAAAAATATGTGAGTTCATATTGTAACATTAAAATAATGTTTTTAAATAATATTCGAGAATAAAATATCAATCGTAAATTGACGGATTGTCACAGAAGAATTCACATTGGAAACAACCGGTGTGTTTCTTGAATATTTCACTCTAGACTTATTCTCAATGATACCCCATGCGTCTCTCGGAGTTTTTCTTAAAAGATTACCACCCGCGGCGGCATTTAAATAATCTTGTTCAACCATATTAAGTCCATTATAAAAAGTATGTAACTCTGTGAAACCGTGGTGTGGACATTGTCTTAACAAATCCTTAAACCTTTCCCAAGCATCTCCAAAGGATTCATGCACTTTTTGTTCAAATCTAGTGATCTCATTTTTAAAGTGATTTGTTTTAGATGGTGGAAAGAAGTAATTCATAAACATAGACACTAAATCATCCCATGTCAAAATCGAACCCGGTGGTTCTTTTTCATACCAACGTTTAGCATTCCCTTCGAGCGAGTACGGAAAAAGCATGAGCTTTATCGCGTCATTCGGCACATCTCTAACCTTGAGAGTCGAGGAGATACGAAGAAATTCCGAATGTGAGAGTGCGGGTTATCGGTCTCATTGCCACGAAATTGGTCGGCACGAATGAGTGATAAAAGACCCGTCTTAATCTCATAATGATCCGAAAATATAGCCAACACAACGATTGCTTCCCTGTACCCTTCGGTGGGTGCACGGAGCAATTCCTCCATTGTTCGGTTATCGGCCATCTCTACAACAATACGTGGAAGCTCGGGTTCCACTATTCGTTGTTGACGATTTCTATTTCTACGAAGAATGTTTTCATGCCTATCGTGATTAATCAAAAGTCGATTAGATTGTAATTGCATAAACCAAAATGATGAGAATTTAGAGGGTTGAAGAAAATAAATTAGATTAGAAGAAGATTATTTTTGGTATTTTATTTGGTATTGCTCAATCAAAAGATTGATAAAAATAAGGATTAAGGATAATTACTATGGAAGTAAACTACCCTCGGTCGACTTTGAAACGTAGGTGAAAACCTAATCGTCTCGAGGTTCAATAAGTAAACAAAAGAAATAAGATCTAATACTACTTGAGTCGGCAAACCAATAATCGGTCGTCCCTCTCAATATACGCACAAGCAAGCTGGGAAACGAGGTGGCACAAAGCACTTAAAAACCTTTTTCCTTAGAAGGCCTTTTATAGCTCGTCTCCTTATACCCACCTTATAGTTTGTATAAATCGAGTTCAAACTTTTTTTTAGTATTTATCTATTTTGCCTTTTATTTTTGTTTTGGATTCGAATACAATAGCTAGGTGATGAAATCCCAACTAAGGTCTTATTTGGAAGTAGGTAAATTTATTGTTCTACGTAATACAATAGAGTAATAACAAAAAAAACACGAAAAACGATATATACTATATAATAGAAAAATAATAAAACTTTCCGAGGACGGAAAGGGTCTTCAAATCAACGATCAACAAATCGCATTCGAACAAATCGTACACAAGATCCCCGACAGCGGCGCCAAAATTTTTGATGTGTCGGGAAAGTGTCGGTGTATTTTAATTAAATACGTTATAGAGTAAATTTAGGAAATTACCTTTAGGAAAAGGTAATAATCCAAAAATGAGCTTAAGACGAATCAATTAAACACGAGAGTGATCCTGGTTCGTTGTACACAAGGAACTTGTGAATTTGAGACGTTCGTTTTGATAAGGACAATCGATTTGAATTTGGTTTCGGTTTTTAGCAAAATTAATTCTACCAATTTTAAACCTAAAGTGCATGAATCATTTCCCGACTTTAAATCTAAAAGAGAAATATTTAAACTATGTAATATTTAAAACTTTACTTTTACTTATTAATTGACAAAACTAATTTAAACAAAAATATTAAATCAAAATTAGTTAAAACAAATTTAATTAAAACTATATTAATTTAAAACAAAATTTAAAAAGTAATAAAATATATTTATTTATTTATTTTTTAAATATATATTTTGAAATTATGTTTAATCAATATTAAGTTTAATAAAACTATTTTTTATAAAGTATCAAAAAGTTACAAAAACAAAGTAGATGTTTTATTTTAACTAAGAGTCATAAAAAGAAAAGTTGTATAATTAATGCTGAAACAGATTATAAACACAAATGAGCATTCAGCTAAGTGGTTAATGCCTTTGGCTGATGACCTGGGGGTCACGAGTTCGAGTCACAGGAAGGAATTTGAATTTTTGGATAGATATAAAATAAAATAACAATCCAAACAACACCCCGAATTTCGAGGGTGCTAACAATGTTAATCAACAGATAAGTAGAAACAAAATCCAAATGCCACAGAATGCTATGAAACTTAACAAATTTATCAGTTTACAACCGATACAAATCAAGTAGTAAAAATCTAACTAGTTATTACTAAGATAAATCAGCAACACAAAACAAACTCAGCAACACTCAATCAAAATCCTCAGTTAAAGCAGAATATCCCCCAAAAGGAAATCATACATAAGATTACTAAATAAAAGCAGACAAAACATTCTACAAAGCTAGATCAGATTCAAAAGTTAGCAACCCAAGCACCAAATTACACAGATAAAAAATATCAAGGATTGACTATGATAAGACTGTTTTTATACATAGTCTCATCGTCCAAAACGAGTTTTAAATGCATTAAATATCATCAAAAATGCCAAATATATGCTTGTGTTTGTGACTTGTGTATTTTAGGTACGGATATTAAGAAAATGACAAAAGATCACAAGAAACATGCAAAAACGAACACGGGAAACGAAGCCGCACAATGAACCAAGCCCAAATGAAGATTTTCCAAGAAAAACACTTGAAGATTTGAAGATTATGCAAGAAGGGTCCTCCAATATTGAATAATTGACACTTTAAACCCTTGTATATTCATAATTACAAGATTAGTCCTTAAAGTTTGTCAAATTTACAAAAGGGCCTTCCACTTTGAAGAATTAGCAAGAATGGTCCCTTAACAATCAAGACTTGTCAATATTAGTCCTCCAAAAAGTCAATCATACAAGTCAAGACCATAATCTTTGAAGAAAATGCCAAAACAGCCCTTCAAGAATCAACAAATGGGAAGAAATACCCCTGAAAATACTTTGGAAAAGTATTTGGGGCAAAAGTGTGAAAAAGGAAACTTCATTAACAAAGGAATTTGTTTTTTTGGGTAAAAGGAATTCGTTTTTTTCTGTTTAAAATTGCAAATGAAAGAAACAAGAGAAATGGAGGACTAAAATGGGCAGACAATGAAACATACCTAGACCTATGGCAGCCTGCCACGTGCCTCACTCACCCCTTTTATCCAATCACAACCTCCCAAACTACCACCTCATAAACCACTAATCCGGTTTAAGGTTTATTAAATTCTTTGGCGCCTAAACAAGTTTTTAAACTTAATCTTTCCCTTAAACTGGATGAAACTCGTCACTATTCACATGAAGAACAAATTTGAGCATTCTTGTTTAAGCAACAATTAACCTCCCATAATCTCCAAAATAATGATTAATGGTGCCATAGTCATAACCCAACTTTAAAAACCCATGCCACATCACCCTAGAGTTCCCATGCTCTATGCCCTGCACACGTTTTTGAGGATACTTACAAAGCTTGCCAGGGAATCAACACATCTTGTTTAGCTTTGTTCCTAAGCATCAATATGGGCCTTTGGATGCTATTTCACCCTTGCCAACTCACACAAGCAGCCAACTTCAGTCACATGAGCTCAAGTATTTCAAAATCCTCAAGGGAAAATTTGGGACTTCACAACTAGGGTTTATACGTTTTTATGATTTCTAGATGAACATTGTAGCCTATATAAAGGCACTTAGTCTTTACATTTCAGCTGCTCTTAGTTTTCCTTTTGTTCAGAATTCTGTAAATCCTACTTCATGTTTAAAGAATTGTGTTTGAATGTTTGAAGAAAACCCAAGTGCCAATCTCATTTACTGCTTGTTATAGTTATATGTTTGCTAAACTTGAATCTCAAAACGTTTTTTCAACCTTTGTGCAAGAAATTGCTCAAACTTCAAAAACTTTGATATTTTGCTAAGTTCCTTGGTACACCTTGGAATTCTTAGGCTGTAAGTGGATCATAGCATCCTGATAAAGTGTTATCAAAGTGTTGTTAGGCTTATAACTTGGGGATAATCAAGTGTGGGGTACAAGGGTTGCATTAATCAAGATTTTTCACCTTTCTGTTTTTATATTTTTGCTTCTAACCTTGTTCTATCTTAGCAGCTTGATATTAGAAGCTTGTGCCTTGTTTTGCTAGGCACATCAGCTCAAACATACGTGGGTGTGGATGTACATCCATGAGGTTAGAACCCTTAATCTCAAAATTTGTCAAGAAAGTGGATATTTGTGATATTTGAGTTCTGCTTGTGTATGTGTTGATCTTTGGCTCCAAATCTTGTTGTTTGTATTTAAGATTGATGTTTTGATGCTTATGTATGCATGTGCTAACCTGAATCCAACTTTTGATTTGAGAATCTTGATTTGAAAATATAAAAGGGTGTTTGGGTCAACTGCATATTGAAGTTATTGTGTTATTGGTTAAGTGTTTGCTGTTGTATGGTACTAGTTCTTGTTTAAGAAGTGTAGTAGAGTGATAATCTGCAAAGTTGTATGCTTTTGAACATATGAATCAATCATATGCTTATAAAATCTTGATTAGTTGATATTTTGGACTGTGATTTGGTGCACACCTAGTTCTAGGCTTAGACTTAGGATAAAAAGTGATAAATCATACCCAACATAACCTGTTAAGAAGATTTAAGTGTTTGAAATTTGACCTGTAGTCAAGTATATCAACAAGTGTTCATAACTACTTGTTCTTGTTCATTAGAAACTTTTGATTGCTTGAATCTTGATCTAGACTTTTAATCAATTCATGAAACCTGTTAATTTGTTCATTTGAATTTATTATAGCTTGTGTATGCATTTGGTGAAGTTTGGCTGGCTGATTTTTGCTAAAAGTGCTTATTGAACCAAAACTGCTTATTGTTCGTATCTGGGCTAGATCTGTGGATGTTTAGAATTAACTGCACTAATTGGTTGTTTGAGATTGTGTTTTTGTGATTGTTATTGACTCCTTATGAATAACTGATCATTTGGGTGCCTTTGCTTAACCTGAATCCACAAAAAAGCCACAAAAGACAAAAAGTCAATTTGGTCAAGCAGGGGGAAAAGTTCCCACTGCTCAACCTCCAAAACCTAGCCCCTGCTAGTGTAAAACATCAAACAGCTTATTCATAAGCCATATTGGCTTATCCAGACTTGCAAAAATTTATTTTTTGTGATAGATCTTCCTCATTTGACCCATGTATTTGATCTAGAGCTTATTAGACTTTGACTTTGACTTTTTACTAGAAAACTAATACTTGGTTTTGAGGCCTAGTATGAAAGTTCGTTGTTCCGATCTTTTCGAATTGAAAACCGATCTAAAGTGCGACTCACTCGTCTTTTGGTGAATCAAGAGAATGGTTTGGTTTGTTTATCTAATTTAAACTATTAGCAAATAATTAAAGTGTCGTTGAGTAATTTAAAGCTTTGACAAAATTAAACTTAAAGTTAATTTATGAAAATTCTTAAAACTTGAAGCTTGTAAAACTTGAAAACTTGAAAACTTAACCAATCGGAATAAAACAATTAATGTCCATCGGAATACACCAAACTTTCAACCATCAGAATATTAAACAAGGATCCATCGGAATGTATGATTTTTACTACCTATCGGAATGTTGTGAATACATCTGTCGCAATGTGAATCCATCGGAATGATGCTGTCGAAAAATGGGCAGCACTTCATCTTCACCAAAGACCTTGATCCCGTCGGAATAGGCGATCGCAATAAGCGATCGCAACCCAGATCGGAATAAGGGGGAAAATCCAACCGATCGCAAAGTAAAACCCTAATGGGTTATTGCGATCAAAAACCAAAAGCTATCGTAATGTGAATAAAACCCTTAGATTGCGATGGAATGTAATTGTTCCGAAATTTGTGGCAAGAGTGAAACTCAATAAGCAAGTGCAATAAGCTATTCTAATCGGATCTTAAACAATTCAAGAAGCTTAAATTTAATGACTTCCAAAACATAAAAGATCAAAACTTTATGGAATGAACTTAAAACTTACTAAAACCTTTTGCAAAATCCGAAAATCAATAAGCTAAGATTCGAATAAGCCAATAAGCATTATGAGCTTATGGCCTAAACGTGTAAGAGCTTGTGTATAAACCAAAAGATCAAACCTTTATTCACGAAAAAACATCAAATCATACGAGTGAGATGTGAAATTCGGATCAAAGGTAGAGTAAATCAAGAAGTGTAGAATGAGAGTAAGGATTTAAAAGCTTAAAAATGGAATTTGATTAATAGAAATAAGCAATACAAGATCTTTAATCTTCAAAGATTAAAAGAGAGAATGAAATCTAGTGAGAGAAAGTTTAAGACTTTCTCTCTCTAAAAACTAGAAAGAAAACTTTTAAAAAATAAAAACTAGCTAACTCCCTCCTAATGTGATTAGGAGGGTATTTATAGGGAAGTGGGAGGCATGTGTGGTGCTTTCTTCTTTCTTTTTCTTCTCGACTCGATTTTAATTCTTCGTCTTTGTAGTCTCGGGATTTGAACTTGTCTTTTAATTTTCTTCTTCTATTAGACTTAAGTTCTTCGACTTCATTAAACTTCCGTCTTTAGACTTGTTCTTTAAGCACTCTTGATCTTTTGACTTCGTCTTTTCCCGTTTTCTTCGATAAAAGCCCGTGAAAGCCCGTGTTTTCTTCCTTTTTCATCTTTTGGTCCTAAAACACAATAAAAACACAAACCACGCATAATTCCGACTTTTACGACATAAATCACACGTTTTGGTCTTGTTATTATTGGAAATAAGTGGTAAAAGGATAAGTGTTTTCACACTTATTAAATCCCCTACACTTGACCATTGCAATGCCCTCATGCAATGCATTAATTTTAAGCACGGTTTACATTTCCCATCATAAATAACCTACCTTGGACTTTATTAAATACTAAAGATGAAAAGATAGAAACAAGTAAAGAAATTAAAAATTTACATTGGTTTTGGCAGCCATGAACGTTTATCATCCTCAAGTTTCACGTTCCCCATACCAAGCTTAAAAACGAGATCATTGTTATTATAAGTTAGCAAACTATCACGAACTCATGTGGGCCAATTATTCACTTAGACTCCCTTATTCCTAGGTGTATCTCTTATATTTTATTTTTGTCTTGAATGATCACGAGGATGCATTGTTTGACTTATTTCGATAGTTATTTAGTCCGAAAATAAGGTGAACGATTTAATCAATAGTTAGCTAAAGGACCAAATCTTTTAAAACTGCTTCTCGGGATATCAAAAAGTTCATATCTTGTCATAACTTGGTTCGCGATTTGAGACCTTTCTCGGGCCGATATTTGGCAGTGACTTCATACTTCGAATCTTCGAGAGACGTTCTTGAAATTATGGTCTTCTCTTCATAATAGGAATTTCTTCACTTGAAGTTTTTGAGAGATTCTTCATCTTTGGACCACGACTTCTTCATTTTTCTCCAATCTCTATTTTGGACTTTGATATACAACGATCCGCCTCCTTTTAGGACTTGGATCTATTTATCCTCATACCTTGTTAGGGTCTTTTCGGATAGAATTCTCCATGACTTTTGGGGAGTTCTTGCTTTTTCGTCGTGTGTCTCGATCCTTCATATAGATTTTCGATAAATGATTCTTCACATCACTTTTGGATCTTTAGCAACAAAATGTAGCCCTCATGCCTTGTTAGGGCCTTTTCGGACTCGCCAATCTTCGCGCCCCGCCTCATAAGTTATGCCTTGGCTATGAACTCTCGTCATTACCGAGCAACTTTTAAACGATCTGGGGCTAGAAGCTAAGTAACTTTTCAAATCGTACAACCTTATTTATTAGCAGATTAATTTATTAACAAGCCGAGGGAGAATAGGCTCATAATTAACTCACATAAATTCACGAAAGAATACCGAACTTATAATTGACTCTATCATCTCTCGTTCTCCACAGTTTAAAATCTCAAGGAATGAGACTCGTGGATGCTTAGCCTATTAAATCAAAGTTTTAGGTTTTCGAGTCGCCTATAGGATCTTGCAAATTCTTAGACTTTTTCAAGTTTAGAAATCGCGTTTTAAAGTTCCCTTGATAAACGACTCTCTAGGATCAATTATAGGAACTTGCGAAAAGTTCTTGTTCTTAACCCATGAGAGTTAAGACTTTCGCGTTTTATAGCTCCCTATATAAAAGCCTAGCAAAACTTGACTTAAACATGTTAAGGATACTAGCTAGAGTAAACTTAGGTAAGTAAACTCGGGTTGAGTCAAAATGTTCACGACTAAGAAAAATCTAAAACCACTTTATTGAAAAACTATTCTAGCAATGGAGAGAAAATAAACATAATAAAGGCAAATACAACTATACAACTAGGCCAAAATAGATTAAAAATTTTGAAAAATGTCGAAATAAACATTTGAGATAAACATTTCCCTCAATGTTTAAGCATGTGGGAGTAAACTCCCCAACACTTAGGACATTGTGCACTTTGTTTAAATCTTGCTAAGGAAAGGGCAACTAAAGTGAATTCAAGTGAACATAGAAAATATGAAATATTGAATCACAAGAGTTTTGGATAGAACCGGGAAGATAGGAAGACGGTAGCACGGTTCGTCAAAAGTCATCAAGATGCTCTCTGAAGCTTTAATCCCTGCACAGCACAAGAAACAAGACAACAAACATATGCGGGGGTCCCCCTACACTTATTATGAAAGCAGTAAAGGATAGAACACGGGTTGCCTCCCGAGAAGTGCTTGTTTTTGTTCACCGAGTCATGAGCCTGACTTGACCCAATTTTAGTTCATGGGGAACGTGGTGAGGGATGGAATCATCTCCTGAGAGATGTCCTCACCAAAGTATAGCTTCAAACGCTGGCCATTCACCTTGAAATTGGGCCCATTCGGCTGAGAAAGCTCAATGGTCCCATACGGAAAGACTTTGGCGACGGTGAATGGACCAGACCAGCGGCTCTTCAACTTGCTAGAGAAGATCTTCAACCGAGAGTTAAAGAGTAAGACTTGATCACCAACGTGGAACTCTCGGTTCTTGATTTTAGTATCGTGGATAATCTTCGTCTTCTCCTTGTAGATCAGCGAGTTCTCATAAGCTTCATTCCTCAGTTCATTTAGCTCGTTGAGTTGAACCTTGCGATGATCACCGGCTTTGATGATGTCGAAGTTAGCCCACTTCAAGGCCCAGTGCGCCTTATGTTCCAGCTTGATGGGTAGGTGGCAGGCTTTCCCGTATACAAGACGATAAGGTGTACAACCGATCGGGGTCTTGTAAGCAGTACGGAAAGCCCACAGAGCATCATCTAACTTATCGGCCCACGCGGCGTGATGCTCTCCCACAGTACGCTCCAAAATTCTCTTCAAGCCACGATTGGAAATTTCGGCTTGCCCATTGGTTTGGGGATGATAGGCGGTGGAAAGACGGTGATTGACACCATACTTTGCCATGACTCGTGCAAATTGATCGTTGCAAAAATGAGTCCCGCGGTCACTGATGATAGCACGAGGAACGCCAAATCGAGCGAAAAGCTGCTTCAAAAAGTTCACAACCACCCTCGCGTCATTTGTAGGAAGAGCCTTAGCTTCAACCCATTTAGAGACGTAATCGACGGCGACGAGGATGTACATGTTCCCTTTGGAGGATGGAAATGGCCCCATAAAGTCGATGCCCCATACATCAAAGATTTCACATTCCTGTATGAAATTTTGAGGCATCTCATCCTTATGTGTGATCTTGCCTTGACGTTGGCAAGCATCACAATGCTTAAACATTTCGTGAGCGTCACGATAAATGGTGGGCCAATAGAATCCTGAATCAAACAGTTTCTTAGCGGTGTAGTTGGGACCAAAGTGACCACCGGTGGGTCCTTTATGGCAAGCTTGTAGGATGTCAAAAGCTGCCGGTCCGTCAACACATCGACGAATAATCAGATCAGCACACTGTTTGAATAGATAAGGGTCATCCCAAAAGTAAGTCTTAACATCATTCAAGAACTTCTTCTTTTGTTGGGATGTTAACCCTTTGATGAGAATACCACCCGCTAAGTAGTTTGCAATGTCCGCAAACCACGGGGTGTCATCAAGATTGAGATTTATAGACATTAAGGTCTCAAGGGGGAAATAGTCATTGATCTCTTTGTTCGGATGATCCCCTTGATATGGATCCTCAAGTCGACTCAGATGATCCGCGGCCAGGTTTTCAGCACCCTTTTTGTCACGAATTTCAATGTTGAATTCTTTAAGGAGCAAAACCCAGCGAAGAAGTCTTGGCTTATAATCGTTCTTTGTCATCAAGTACTTCAACGCGGAATGGTCCGTGTATACGATGGTGGTGGATAAAACAAGATAGGGGCGGAATTTTTCAAAAGCATAGACAACAGCTAAAAGCTCTTTTTCGGTTGTCGTATAATGCAATTGAGCCCCTGTCATTGTTTTGCTAGCGTAGTGGATTGGTTGGAAGTGTGTATTCACTCGTTGGCCCAAAACCGCACCAATAGCAAAGTCGCTAGCATCGCACATCAATTCAAAAGGAAGCTCCCAATTAGGGGTAACCAAGACCGGTGCCTTAGTTAGCTTATCCTTGAGAAGATTGAAGGCTTCGAGACACTCTTTAGAAAAGATAAAAGGAGTATCTTTTTCCAAGAGGTGGGTCATCGGGCGAGCAATTTTAGAGAAATCCTGAATGAATCGACGATAGAAGCCCGCATGACCCAGAAAGCTTCTCACACCCTTCACGGTTGAAGGTGGAGGTAATTTGGCTATGACATCTACTTTAGCACGGTCGACTTCAAGACCGGCGTTAGAGATTTTGTGTCCTAGCACAATGCCTTCTTTTACCATAAAATGGCATTTTTCCCAATTTAGAACAAGGCGAGTGTCTTCGCACCGCTTAAGCATACGTTCCAAATTGGCAAGGCAAGAAGAGAAGGAATCCCCGAAGACCGAGAAATCATCCATGAAGACTTCCATGGTTTGCTCAACCATGTCATGGAAGATAGCCAACATGCACCTTTGAAAAGTCCCGGGGGCATTGCATAAGCCAAAAGGCATTCGTTTGTAAGCAAAGGTGCCATAGGGACAAGTGAATGTTGTCTTCTCTTGATCTTGGGGATCGATGGGTATTTGAAAATAACCCGAGAAACCATCAAGAAAGCAGTAATATTCATTACCAGCTAAACGTTCAAGCATTTGGTCCATAAAAGGTAGGGGGAAATGATCCTTTCTCGTGGCATCATTGAGTTTGCGGTAGTCTATACAAACTCTCCACCCAGTAACGAGACGGGTAGGAATCAACTCGTTGTTTGCATTGGGCACAACGGTGATACCGCCTTTCTTTGGCACACAATGGACTGGACTAACCCATGGTGAATCCGAAATAGGGTAAATCATACCCGCATCAAGAAGTTTGATAACCTCTTTTTTGATGACCTCATGGATTTTAGGATTCACCCTTCGTTGACTTTGAATTGTGGGCTTAAAGTCGTCCTCCATGAGAATTTTATGTGTGCAGAAGTGAGGATCAATTCCACGGATGTCGGAGATTTTCCAAGCGATAGCTCTTTTATGCTTCTTCAACACAGCGACAAGTCGGGCTTTTTCATCTTCTTTCAGATCCTTTGCGATGATGACCGGTAGCTTCTCGTCGTCTTCTAGGAAAACGTACTCAAGATGAGGAGGTAGGTCCTTAAGCTCGAGAGTAGGACGATCCTCAATAGATGGTGAAACTAATGATGGATCAACATTAATCACCTCTGTAGGAGCAGGAGGAGACAGCGGGTCCTCATTGAGAAGTCTCTCAATAGTACGAATATCTTCATCCCAATTGGTGGACAAATTATCATACTTAATATCGAGAGGACCCAAGCTAGCTTCGAAGTCATCCAAGTCACTTTCTCCAAAAGGAGTCAATGTTGGAGCAATTGAGGCAACGGTCTCAACATTGGGTAGAGAAGAAAGAGTGTTTTTGCAAGCATCATGAAAATGTTCTTCACAAGCCTCATCGAGAACATCAATAGCGTTAACACTCTCATATGAATAAGGTTGCTTAGAAATCTTACCCATGTTGAAGACAATTTTATCGTCACCAACTCTCATGATTATTTCGCCTGCGGCTACATCAATAAGAGTGCGACCGGTCCTCAGAAAGGGACGTCCAACGATTAATGGAACACGGGGATCCATCTCGTAGTCAACGACAACAAAATCCGCCGGGAAGGTGAATTTGTCAACGCCAACAAAGACATCTTCGGCTATCCCCACTGGATAAGCAACCGTACGGTTGGCTAATTCCAAAGTCATTTTGGTGGGGACTAGCTCGGGGAGAGATAATTGCTTCCAAACACTTAAAGGCATTAAGTTTATACTGGCACCTAGATCGGCTAGGGCCATGCAATTCTCTACTCCCGGGAAGTTGCACGGAATCAAGAAGCGACCCGGATCACCAAGTTTGGTGGGCAATTTCCTTAAGAGCGTTGCGGAGCAATTCTCATTAAGGTGGGTCTGAGCAATGTCAAGGAGTTTCTCTTTATCACTTAGAAGATCTTTAAACATCTTAGCGTATTTGGGCATGTGAGCGAGAGCCTCGGCAAAGGAGATGTTAAAATTTAATTGTTTGAACATTTTAAGGAAGTTCGAAACCTGAATATCATCCTTGCTCTTTTGCTTCTCTTTCCTCAACCTTGAGGGATAAGGTATATTGGATGAAGAAGAAGGCTTTAAGGGAATAGGATCACTCACAACCACGGGTGGTGGGGAAATGGGGATAGAAGGTGAAGGAGGTGGGGAAAGTTGCTCTTTTTCCTTGTTCACAATCACGGGTGGAGGTGTAGGAAGCTCGGGTTCCATATAACCTTTTCCACTACGAGTGGTGATTGCTTTCATCTCCCCTCTTGGATTTGCAACGGTATTACTCGGAAGAGTACCCGAAGCAGGGGGTTGATTACTTTGGATGAGCGAACCAATCATATCACGAAGGTGAAGAGCTTGATTGTTAAAAGAGTTTTGCATGTTTGCATTAATGTCATTGCTGTGTTTGGCCATGTCATTCCTTAGCTCAGCTCGAATATCGCTCCCTTGTTTCACCATGTCATTCTTCCAGTTGACAAATTGACTCTGAAGATTCGTCACCAACTCACGATTGGTCTTCATAAATGTCTCGACATCTGAATTCACTGCCATCGGTTGATTGAGAGGTGGAGCTTGGTAAGCTTGAGAATTTCCTTGAGTTGGGTATGGGTTTCTTTGGGATTGATATTGATTTTGAGCACGAGGTTGGGATTGGTTGTTTTGGTTATAGCTTTGTTTTTGGTTTTGGTTTGCAGGAGGGAAACCGGGAGGAGCAAGATAATTGTTGGAGCGATAACTTAGCAAGTTACGGTCTCCTTGAGGGCGAGCTTGATAGCCTCCCGTGGAATAAGTACCATATGCTGCGTTAACGTCTTCAGAATAATTGCCGTGAGTAGAAGGACACTCATTGTAGGAATGAGGACCACCACATGTGTCACAAGAAATAGCAACGGCTTTAGCTTGGTGAGTTTGGTTAGAGGTCAAAATTTGGAGACTTTTGTTAATATCAAGAATAGCACGTTCCAAAACAGACGAGTTGGTGGTGGAAGAAGTAGATGAAACATTGACTCTCTGATTAGATCTTGAGGATGCGGAAGAATCCCAATTCTTGTGGTGAGTAGTCATGTTTTCAATCAACTCTCGACACTCCTCCGGTCTCCTTTTCATAAAAGTACCACCGGCGGCGGCATTGATCGTGTCACGATCACGAAAAGTGAGACCATTGTAAAAGGTGTCAATGAGAGTGACGGGGAGCATATTGTGATTAGGACAGCGGTCGATCAAATTATTGTAGCATTCCCAAGCATCGAAAAGCGATTCATCATTCTCTTGCATAAATCCACTGATTTGGTTACGAAGGCTAGTGACCATGGATGGGGGAAAGTAGCGCGATAAAAAGCGTTGAGTCATGTCATTCCACGTATGAATAGAATTCTTAGGAAGACGGTCAAACCATTTTTCGGCATGGTGAGAAAGCGAGTGTGGAAAAAGTTGGAGGCGAAGGTCATCCATAGAAACACCGGGGCACTTCATGCTTTGGGTAATGGTAATGAATTTGTCGAGGTGTTTGTTGGCATCATCATCCGGAATTCCACGAAACGGGTTCGTTTGCACTTGTTGTATCATGTGATGCTTCAACGAAAACTCCTGAGCCGTGACGTGCATTGGCGCAATCGGGCCTCCGCGTCCGTTCATGGTGGGTTGGCACAATTCCTCCATGGTTCGTAAATCAGGTAGAAGGACATTGTTGTTGTTGTTATTGTTGTTATTCAAATTGTTTTGAGGTGGGTGATTATTATTGTTGTTAACACCAGCCATTTCTAAATCTTCAAGAGTCTCGGGCTCAGAATAGTTGGAAGATCTAGTACGCATGCACCTGCAGAAGAAAAATATACACAAAGAGTATCTATATAATCTTTTTGGTGCAAAACCTTTGGAAAAGAATTGTTTTTTATGATTTTTAAATGTTTTTGTATTTTTGAAGGGTTTTATATTTATTTTTTTTTTGAAATTTTGGAAATTTTTATAGCAAATGAAAATAACGTTCAAAGAACGGATCCCAAAATTCAATGCGTCTCTCACTAGAAACCGTTTATCTTAACGAAAAGAGCCGGCAGCGGCGCCATTTAATACTTGGTTTTGAGGCCTAGTATGAAAGTTCATTGTTCCGATCTTTTCGAATTGAAAACCGATCTAAAGTGCGACTCAATCGTCTTTTGGTGAATCAAGAGAATGGTTTGGTTTGTTTATCTAATTTAAACTATTAGCAAATAATTAAAGTGTCGTTGAGTAATTTAAAGCTTTGACAAAATTAAACTTAAAGTTAATTTATGAAAATTCTTAAAACTTGAAGCTTGTAAAACTTGAAAACTTGAAAACTTAACCAATCGGAATAAAACAATTAATGTCCATCGGAATACACCAAACTTTCAACCATCGGAATATTAAACAAGGATCATCGGAATGTATGATTTTACTACCTATCGGAATGTTGTGAATACATCTGTCGCAATGTGAATCCATCAGAATGATGCTGTCGAAAAATGGGCAGCACTTCGTCTTCACCAAGACCTTGATCCCGTCGGAATAGGCGATCGCAATAAGCGATCGCAACCCAGATCGGAATAAGGGGGAAAATCCAACCGATCGCAAAGTAAAACCCTAATGGGTTATTGCGATCAAAAACCAAAAGCTATCGTAATGTGTATGATGTTATCGGAATGTGTATAAAACCCTTAGATTGCGATGGAATGTAACTGTTCCGAAATTTGTGGCAAGAGTGAAACTCAATAAGCAAGTGCAATAAGCTATTCTAATCGGATCTTAAACAATTCAAGAAGCTTAAATTTAATGACTTCCAAAACATAAAAGATCAAAACTTTATGGAATGAACTTAAAACTTACTAAAACCTTTTGCAAAATCCGAAAATCAATAAGCTAAGATTCGAATAAGCCAATAAGCATTATGAGCTTATGGCCTAAACGTGTAAGAGCTTGTGTATAAACCAAAAGATCAAACCTTTATTCACGAAAAACATCAAATCATACGAGTGAGATGTGAAATTCGGATCAAAGGTAGAGTAAATCAAGAAGTGTAGAATGAGAGTAAGGATTTAAAAGCTTAAAAATGGAACTTGATTAATAGAAATAAGCAATACAAGATCTTTAATCTTCAAAGATTAAAAGAGAGAATGAAATCTAGTGAGAGAAAGTTTAAGACTTTCTCTCTCTAAAAACTAGAAAGAAAACTTTTAAAAAATAAAAACTAGCTAACTCCCTCCTAATGTGATTAGGAGGGTATTTATAGGGAAGTGGGAGGCATGTGTGGTGCTTTCTTCTTTCTTTTTCTTCTCGACTCGATTTTAATTCTTCGTCTTTGTAGTCTCGGGATTTGAACTTGTCTTTTAATTTTCTTCTTCTATTAGACTTAAGTTCTTCGACTTCATTAAACTTCCGTCTTTAGACTTGTTCTTCGATAAATCTCCAGAATAGGTCTTGGACATCCGTTCTTTAAGCACTCTTGATCTTTTGACTTCGTCTTTTCCCGTTTTCTTCGATAAAAGCCCGTGAAAGCCCGTGTTTTCTTCCTTTTTCATCTTTTGGTCCTAAAACACAATAAAAACACAAATCACGCATAATTCCGACTTTTACGACATAAATCACACGTTTTGGTCTTGTTATTATTGGAAATAAGTGGTAAAAGGATAAGTGTTTTCACACTTATTAAAAACTCATTAAGTTGACTTTTACATAAGTGCTTATTTGCTTATTCTGGCTTATTGATTGTGCTTATTTGAAAACTTTTTGATTATTCTGCTTAATTAAGTCATTTAAAAGCTTTTGAAAGTTGAATCAGCACTTGAGGTGGTCTAGAACTCAAAAACGACTATTTTGTCGTTTTGTGAAGAGAGTCTTGGCTTATTTCACGCTTATTTCTTGTGCTTTTTCCAATTTTCTTTTTACAGATCTCCTAAGTAACTCAAGATCAGCTTGTGTGTTAAATTTAGCTTATGGCATCAGCTTATAGCTTAATGGGCCAAAAAGCCCATTAAGAATAAGCTGCTTTGAATTAAGCTAGCTTAAACATATTTTCAGCTTTTGGGCCTTCAGAGTTTTGTTCTTAAAATCCAAATTTTAAGTCAGATAGGAGATTTTGGGCTTATTTGGACAACATTTTTCTTATTGGGCCTATTTCAAGCCCATTAAGGGACTGTTTGGACTTTTAGCCCAATTTAAGGCCCAATAGGGGTATTTTTGTAATTTCAAGTTCATTTAGGTTAAAATAAGTAGGTTTGCAACTTTTTAGAATTTTTTATAAATTTTGGATTTTGTTAATATTTTATTATTAAAAATTAAAATTTAGATTTTTCTAAGTTTTTCATTTTTCTTAGTTCAAATACATTAAGTTAGGAATTTTACAATTTTTAGAGTGTTTTTATTGTCATTAGATTAAGTTTTATAATTATTTTAAGTTTTAATAGTTTTTAATTGTTTTTAAATAGTTTTAATTAATTATAAAATTTTCAAAAATAGTATTAAATTTAGTTAAGCCATTTTAGAGGTTTACAAGTGAAAAAAAAATCACATTTTGGGCTTTCTGCTAATTAAATTGATTTTTTAGGCTTTAATTAGCATTAAAAAATTATTATTTAATTAAATAAAAGGTTTGAGTGATTTTAATTTTTTGTAAACTCTAATTACATTTTTTAGGATTTATTGCAATTTTCTAGGAACTTTTAGGATAAATTTTTAATTTGGTCACCTTTTACGGTTTTACGTGCACAACTATTCGTCTTAGTTTAATTCATAATCGTAACCGTCATTCTCTTCTAATCTCGTTTCTTCTTTTCATTTCTCATCAATATAATCACAAACCATTAATCATTTCTTATCACAACGCACTTGCCTCATTGGGAAACGAACTTGAACTTCATTGGTCATTAGTGCTTGGTTTTCCTAAACCGACACTTAATACTTGCCCTATTTACCTCCTTTTCCTAAAGGTGTGTAAAATCACTACATCATTTTGGCGCCGCTGCCGGGGAAGCGTGTTGTGTTTTGATTTGAACAATTATTGTTTCTATATAGCCATAATAGCTAATTGTATTAGTAGCACTCTACTAATACGTATTATCGGTTTTTCGTTTTTTGTGTGAATACTATTACTATATTTTATACGTAGAACAATAAATTCACAAGTACTCCAAAAGTGTGAAAACACAACCTTGATTGGGAGGTCATTACTCAATCATTGTATTCGAATCTTAAACAAGAAAGAAAAGGCAAAATAGATAAATACTTTCGTGAAGCTTAATTTTGAAAAACACAAACTATAAGGTGGGTATTATAAAATATACCCTAAGGAAAAAGGCTCTTAAGTGCTTCGCGCCGCCTCGTTTCCCCGCTTGCTTGTGCGTGTTTAGATAAAAAGGGCTAATCGAGGGTTTGCCAACCAAAGTATTATCTAAGTATCATATATATTTTCTTGGTTTCAATTGATTAAACCCTCTTGAACGTTTTGGTGTTCCACCAACAAAGTCATCGAAGGCGTTCACTTCACGTGATCGTTTTCATTCCTTGAGGCTTCTTTAATCAAGAGATTTGATTAAGGATGAGATTTGTTGATTTTTGTCTACCTAATACAATCACAAAAATCCAAAAAAAGTAAAAACAATCAAAAACCACAAAATATTGGAAAAAATAAAAACACCAAAAAGAATCTTCTTTGCTCATCCCCACATTGTACGTGACGTTTATGCTTACTCGTAATCAAGCAAGACGTGCACGTAAACGAAAAAACCGAAAGGAGTCAACACCTACTCCTAATCTTTCTAGTGAGGAGTCTCCTATTGACGAACCTATCGTAGAAGAAGAACCAACCATGGCGAATCGAACTATGATGGAGTTACTTCAAGCACCCACCGAGGGTTATGGAGAGGCTATTGTGATTCCCGCTATCCTTGCGGAGAATTTTGAAGTGAAAACAGGTTTGTTGTCGATGATTCAAAACAACAAATTCCGTGGTGATGAAAAGGACAACCCGCACAACCATATCCGGCAATTCAATCGTCTTACAGCCACTTGCAAATTTAAGGATGTTGCTAATGATTCGATTAAGATGATGCTTTTTCCGTATTCCTTAGCGGGGCCCGCTAAAATTTGGTTAGATAAAGAGCCACCCAATTCTATATTGACGTGGAAGGATCTCGTTTCAAAGTTTGTGAACCAATTTTTTCCGTCCTCTAAGACTACGCATTTGAAAAACGAGATTTCAAAATTTTCACAAGAATTTAATGAGAGTTTTTCAACGGCTTGGAATAGGTTTAAGGAAATTTTACATGAGTGTCCTCATCACGGTTTTTCTGACTTGCATCAAATTGACACGTTTTACAATAGATTGAATGATCATGAAAGGGATTATCTAAATGCCGCCGCGGGTGGAATTTTTTTGTGTAAAACGGTTAAGGAAGCGTTGTTGATAATTGAGAATAGATCTAAGGTGTATAGTCCTCGTAACACATCGAGTGTTCGTAAGGCTTCGTCTTTGGCTTCACCTTCTTTGTCCAATACCATCGATGCTTGCCAAATTGAGGCGAACTTGGAAAACAAAATCTTTGATAAGCTTAAAGGACTTTTAATTGAATTCAAAGTTGGAGAACAAAGTGCTTACGCTAAGGCTAAAGCGGTTGATGTTTCATGTATGTATTGTGGTGGAGGTCATGATTTCTCCGAGTGCATTACCAACGGTGGTAACACTTCGAGTGCCTACGCAGCCACGGGAACTTACAACCAAAACAATCAAGTTTCCCGCTCTAATCAATTGACTCCACTGGGTTTTGCTCCCAATCAAAATGCTAACAACAACTATCGAAACAATCAAGTTGGTTTTAAAAACAATTACAAAGGAAACTATGGGAATCAAGGGGCTAATAACAATCAAGTTTACAAAAATCAAAACAATGATTTTCAAAACAACAACATAGGTTTGCAAACTTTGAAAGATCTTCAAAATGAATTTGTTGAATACGCTAATGGAAACGATGCTAGGTTTGACAACATTCAAAGAGAAATCATTAGCCTAAGATCTGAGTTTAAGAACGACTTGAAAAAGGAGTTGAAAAATGAGTTAGCGAATGAGCTTAAAATCCATACAAACAAAATGGAAGGGAATGTAACTAGGTTACAATAAAACCAACAAAAAATAGAACAAGGGCAACATGAAATAAAACAAGAGATGATTAAGGCCGAGAAGAGGCAATTTATGTTTGAGGATAAAATTTCATCTATGTTTGAGGCTATAATGTGTAAACCGTCTTCGAGTAGTCTTCCTAGCAATACCATTTCGGACCCTAAAGGAGAGATGAAAGTGATTACCACACGAAGTGGTAAGACACTTAAGGAACCAACTCTTCAACCAATTGCTCCTAAAGAGTATGCAATTGAGGAAGAACCCGAGGTGGTGGTCGAAAAGGAGCATGTCCCAATCCGACGAAGAAACGTCAAGAGCGCGACAACTACCAATTTGAGCTTTTTATGAAAATGTTTCGTGACGTTCATTTTAATGTGAGTTTTGCCGATGCTTTGGTCATGATGCCTCGATTTGCCACTAGCTTTAAAACTATGTTGAACAACAAGGAGAAATTGCAACAATTGTCTAGTTGTTCATCGGTTTATCTTAACCACATACCTCAAAAAGTCGGTGATCCTGGTAAATTCTTGATTCCTTGTGCAATCCAAGATATGGAAGAATACTATGCCTTGGCCGATCTTTGTGCTAGTATTAACTTGATGCCACTTGCAATCTTCAAGTCGCTCAATCTTCCTAATCTTACTCCTTCACTAATGTCTATCGAGTTGGCCGATCATTCCACGATTCCCGCATGTGGATTGGTGGAAGACGTTTTTGTGAAAGTGGGAAAGTTCTATTATCCGGTAGACTTTATCGTTGTCGATATTCCCACAGATCCTCAAGTTCCTCTCATTTAGGTCGTTCGATTTTAGATACGTCTATGGCTTTAATTGATGTGCATGCTAGAAAGATCACCTTACGTTTCAACGACGAGGAACTTGTTATAAACGCAACTCAAAATTCTCCAATTTCTCATGTTTATTCCGTTGCTACCATAAACCTCGTTGATATAATCGACGTTGTTTGTGAGGAATATTCATAAGATGTTCTAGGTTTTGGTGATGAAGAAAATAGTGGCAATCCCACTATGCTAGATCCCATTCTTAATAACTCGACACCAACCTTCACTCCATTTTAAGGTGGTGGTTTTACGTTGGAAGAATTCGATGTTCCACGTACTTGTGACGAAGACCTCGACAATGATGGGACTTCTCGATTATAAGGGATTTTCTTAATGATTTCCCATTTCCTCCACCCGAGGAGGTTATGAGTATCGAGCCCAAATCTTTAATTGAGGAACCACCTATCCTCGAGTTGAAAGGTTTACCTCCTCACCTTGAATATGTATTTTTTGAGGAGGACGAAAAGTTGCCGGTTATTATTGCGAAAGATCTTTCGGATGATGAAAAAACCGCACTTGGCGATGTTCTAAAGGATCACAAAGGGGCAATTGCGTGGAAGTTATCCGACATTAAGGGGATCGATCCCAAATTTTGTACCCACAAAGTCTTAATGGAGGAGGATTACAAACCCGCAATCCAATGTCAAAGGAGGGTGAACCCTAAAATTTACGACGTCATTAAAAAGGAAGTCCTAAAACTCCTTGACGCGGGAATGATTTACCCTATTTCCGATAGCCCTTGGGTGAGTCCTATTCATTGTATCCCTAAAAAGGGAGGAATGACCGTTGTGCCAAACGATGCCAACGAGTTAATTCCAACTAGACTCGTGACCAGATGGAGAGTGGGCATTGACTATCGTAAGTTGAATGACACCACTCGAAAAGACCATTTGCCCTTGCCCTTCATGGACCAAATGTTGGAGCGTTTTGCGGGAACGATTTCAATTGCTTTTTAGATGGTTTTTCCGGTTACTTCCAAATTCCCATCAATCCTCGTGATCAAGAAAAAACTACGTTTACGTGTCCATATGGAACGTTTTCCTATCGTAGAATGCCATTCGGACTTTGTAATGCACCGGGAACCTTTCAAAGGTGCATGATGGCTATTTTTCATGATATGATCGAGAAGACGATGGAAGTCTTCATGGATGACTTTTCCGTGTTTGGTAGTTCGTTCACTTCCTGTTTGTCGAATCTTGAGAGAATGTTAAAACGTTTTTAGGAAACCAACCTTGTGCTTAATTGGGAAAAATGTCATTTTATGGTTAAAAGTGGAATCATCTTAGGGCACAAGGTTTCGAAAGCGGGGATTGAGGTAGATCAAGCTAAGGTAGACGTCATCACCAAATTACCTCATTCCAAAACCGTTAAGGGAGTTAGGAGTTTCCTAGGCCACGCGGGCTTTTATCGTCGATTCATCAAGGATTTTTCAAAGATTTTTCGACCTATTACACATCTCCTCGAAAAAGATGAACGTTTTGTCTTTGACGAAGATTGTGTACGAGCCTTTGAAATCCTTAAGAGGAAAGTTACCGAAGCTCCCATTCTTGTTGCTCCCAATTGGAACCTCCCCTTTGAGCTCATGTGTGATGCTAGTGACTACGCTATTGGGGCCGTATTGGGGCAACGTCATGAAAAACACTTCTTGCCTATTCACTATCATAGCAAGACGATGACCGAGGCTCAACTAAAATACACTACAACGGAGAAGGAATTCATTGCCGTGGTGTATGCATTTGAGAAATTCCGACCTTATCTCGTCTTGACTAAATGCATAGTGTATATGGATCATTCGGCTATCAAGTATCTTATGGCTAAACAACATGCAAAGCCAAGATTACTTCGTTGGATTCTCCTCCTTCAATAATTTGATCACAAAATCGTTGACAAAAAAGGAGCCGAGAATCTAGCGGCCGATCATCTTTCTCGTTTGGAAGATCCTCACCAAAGTGTTTACGAGCCCAAGTAAATCACCGAAACATTTCCGCTCGAGACACTTGGTGTAGTGAATTCTAAGCTTGATTCTTCTACCCCATGGTTTACGGACATCGCAGATTACCACACGGGCAACTTCATCATCAAGGGTATGACGACTCAAGAAAAACGAAATTTCTTTCGTAACGTCAAGTTCTATTTTTGGAACGTCCCTTACTTGTTTCGAAGTTGTGCGGATCAAATTATTCGACGTTGTGTCTTTGGTACCGAAGCTTCTAACATCCTTAGAGCTTGTCACGAGGGACCCACGGGTGGTCACCACGGTGCTAATCTCACGGCTAAGAAGGTTTTTGATGCCGGTTTCTTTTGGCCTACTATTTACCGAGATGCACATGCACTTGTGAAGTCATGCGACTCATGCCAACGACAAGGAAAAGCCTAACAAAACGATGAAATGCCACAAAATATCATCCAAGTGTGTGAGATCTTTGACGTTTGGGGCATTGACTTTATGGGGCCGTTCCCATCATCTTGTGGTAATAAGTACATCCTTGTCGCCGTTGACTACCTATCTAAGTGGGTGGAAGCTAAGGCTTTGCCTACGAACGATGCTCGTGTGGTAGTTAAGTTTTTGAAAATCTTGTTTTCTTGGTTTGGAACCCCTCATGCGATCATAAGCGATCGTGGAACCCATTTTTGTAACGACCAATTCGAAAGGGTCCTAAGGAAATATGGGGTTACACATCGTCTTTCTATGGCTTATCACCCACAAACGAGTGGGCAAGCGAGGTTTCAAAACGAGCTTTGAATAGGATCTTGGAGAGATCTATTGGGGAAAAACGACAATCTTGGTGTGATAAGTTGGACGATGCTTTATGGGCCTTTAGGACCTCTCATAAGACACCCATCGGGTGCACTCCTTATAAGCTTTTGTATGGGAAGAATTGTCACTTGCCAATTGAACTCGAACACAAAGCTTATTGGGCCCTAAAGCATTGTAATGATGACATGGAGACCGCGGGAAAACACCGGAAAATGAAATTAAATGAATTGGATGAATTAAGAGATATTGCTTATGAAAATTCATTGATTTATAAAGAAAAGACTAAAAAGTTTCATGATTCAAAAATTAAAAACCGGGTTTTTAGCATTGGAGATCAAGTGTTGCTTTTTAACTCTCGTTTGAAAATATTTTCCAGCAAGTTGAAATCCCGTTGGTCCTGTCCATTCATCGTGACTCAAGTTTTTCCATATGGGACCATCGAGCTAGCTCAAAATGATGGCCCCAATTTCAAGGTGAATGGACATAGGTTGAAGCACTACTTTGGTGGGGAAGTTCCATCCTTGAACTACCTCGACCAAATCACCTTCCCCAATGATAATTAGTATTGAGGGGATCGAGTCGAGCTCATGACTCGGTAATAAAAAACGAGGTGCCTCGTGGGGGAGTCCCATGCTTATCCTATGTACATATTATCGCTTTCTAATGTAGTAACGTGTTGGGCCAATTTAGAGCCTAAATTGTCCCTGTACTGATTTGAATGAAATATACCCTAAGTATTTTATAGGTCGGTAAATTCATGATAGTTTACCGAGTCATCCTTAGATGTTCTCAGAAGTCCACAGAGACTCCTTCACTACTGCAGCGGATCTGAGCCAGTGAAGACGAGAACCAAGATCAGGATGATGGAGTTAGTGAGTAATGACAATGACTCACTAACTCCCGAAGACCATCTTTGATATGAAGACCTGAAGTATTTATACTGAAGACATAGTGGGAACTTCCTTTGGTGAAAAAGGAAGAATATAAAGTGAAAGGGAGTTACTTGACTTTATTGAAGCTTCCAAAGGAAGCTTCACTTTCCCACTATATATAGTGGTCTCATGACTTAGAGTTTGGCAGAGATTTCCACCACCAAAATACACATAGTGTTAGTGTTAGGATTTCCTCCTCCCATTGGTTCTTTTCTACCTTGTAACAATGGGAGTTTAGTTTGTCATCATCGCTCGGTTGTTATTCCGCGAACAACCGGGTAACACTTGTATATTTGTTGATTCATATATTAATAAGATATACAACGATGAAAAGTACAAGCTTGTGTTATTAGTTAGTCATTTGGTTAATTGTGCATATTGTTCTTCATTGTTCTTCATAGATTCATTATGTGCACAAGAATAGTGGACCAACAAGTGGTATCAGAGCGGGTTGGAGTTTCTCTATCCAGATCCGTTCGTATGGCTGCTAATAACATGTTTTTCAGTTCGGTCAAGTTTATCAGTATGTTCAAAAACTGCTAGGCAGTAGTAGTTTTTGAGGGGGAGATAACACTGATATATGGCTACTGTTAAACAACAACCAACCAAAAATCTTATCCAACCAACCCACCACCACCGACATTACCCTTTTTCTCCCAATCCATCCGTCATAAAAAACTAATGTAGATCCAAATATCTCCTCTCTCACCTACCGGATCTACTTCATCCTACCCTCACCTTCAAAACACCATCACCGATTATTATTCATCATAAACCAATCACCGTATCATCAAAAACACAAAATAAATCCCCACTTAACATCACCTAAACAATTAATATTCCACAAAACCCCACTGTCAACACAAGATTAAAGATACCAAAACATTCCTCCCACCGTCATACATCACAATAACCAGATCCAAATCCCTCACCACTCTCTCGTTACAAAAAAACTAATCCAAAAAATCAACTATCAACAAGCCTAGAACTCAAATCGAAAAGAAGATGAAATCTTTGTCCAATTGGCCATAGGACGGAATTTAATTTAAATTAAAAATCGATTATGTTTTTTTTGGATGCGTGATGTTGGAGTAATTCAAGATGATGAGAGCCGATGTATTTTGCGGTTATAAGTGTTATTGGATTCGGGGCTGATGTTCAAAAAGGAGGTGTTGTTTACTGGATATTGAAATGTTGATATGAATGGTTGTTGGGATGCGTGAGTAAGAGTTGAAGATGATCAATGTTTTATAATTTCGAGGGTATTGAATGATGTGTATAAATCGGTGATTGAATTGTTCATAGCTATAGTTCCTATGTTGGATAGAGTGTAAAAGATGGATGAAAAATGGTTACTTGAGTGTCAAGCTAAAAGCTAATGAAACGAGCTGATGATGGTACTAATTCCAAAGATGGGTAGCGGATGTGTACCCACTGTGATACCTTTCCTAACCTAAACCATAAGTCACTGGACCCAGGCCATGTGAACCCAAGGTTAGTGAACCCTGAGCTAAATATGCTTGAACCCCTGGTATGAACCTCCCATCAGCGAACCCCTTGTCGAAGAGATTGAACCCCACCAGAGAATCCCTCATCCCAGCTCTCTGAACCTCTGGTCATCTTCGCTGGTCGCTGTTATGAACCCCCAGGTCAGTGACCCCTGTCACTGAACATGTGAACCTGGTCTGCTGTCGCTGAGTATGAACCCCTGTAGCTGGCGAACCCTCAGCATAATAAACTTCTGGGCTATGTATGAACCCATACCAGCGACTCCCCAGACCAACGACCCTTCAACTGCTGTGAACCTTTTAGCAAGACTTAACCAGCAGGTCTCTGAACCCAGACCAGCTACCGCACCTCACCTCCCGTTGAACCTCTGTTCCCATGGCAGCGAACCTGCCACCAGAGGTTAATGAACCACCAACATGTACTGGACCTTCACCAGTAGTTTCAACCTCCCAGCAGTTATGAACCACCAGAGATTTGAACTCACTCACCTGCTGTTCTGAACCTTCAGCAAAGACTGAACACATTCAGCAGATTCTGGACCCCTGTCTTTCTCTGGACCCCTGTCTCTGACCCTTCTACCTGTCACCAATCTCTGACCCTACTAGAGGACCGAACTTTTCAGAGGTCAGAACCTCATGCCAGATCAGAGATACCACCAGGTCAGTAAACAGATTGAACCACAACCATCAGGTCAAAGACCTACATGAGACTCTTGTCAATGTACGAGTACTCGAGCTTGGAAAATCAAACCCGCTGAATTTACACATCCAAAAGTTGAAGATTTACCAACTTTTGAGGGGGATATGAATACAATTATTAGAGTTGTATCATCATGGTTTGAAGTCATCAGGGATTGATGAACAAAGTGTGTATTGATGCTAAAGCTGCTTATACAACAACTTTTGAGGGGGAGAGAACCACACTTATGATAGTGTTTACACACTCATCGATCATCATCAGGTATACTTATACATACTTGTATTCTTTCTACATATTAATCATATATACTTGTATCCACAACCTGTTGACAAACCACATATAACACCACAAACAACAACACCACCCCACCACTACAAAAACAAAACAAACAAACCAATCACATACCAAAGAATTCCAAATTTCCAAGAAGAGAAGCTGTTGTTGGTATTGTTCTTTACAGGTTGATGTTTTGTTAAAAGAGAGAATGATATGTTCGGGGTAGAAGTGTGGTATGTTACTGATGTTTGTTACATGAAGTGAACAAGTGTTCTGGGATTTTAATATACTTGGGTATTTAGTAGTTTGGAGTGAATCTTTCTTGTTGTGCCTGATCACCACTGCTGGAAATAAGACTCTGAAGCTACCACTGAACCTAGGAAGAAAGCTCAAGATGTTCGTCAGAGACTACACTTATTTAGTCACGAATACAAAGAGCTGGTGTGAACACATGTTGTAAAACTTCACATCAAAAGGTTGTTATTTATTGTATCCTTGTGTTGTATCTTAGTATGTAAGAAGAAGCCGTTATGCTCACTTACTACTAAAAGACTTAGGCTATATTTCTATTCAAATAGGGGGAGATTGTTGGGCCAATTTAGAGCCTAAATTATCCCTGTACTGATTTGAATGAAATATACCTAAAGTATTTTATAGGTCGGTAAACTCATGATAGTTTATCAAGTCATCCTCAGATGTTCTCAGAAGTCCAAAGAGACACCTTCACTACTGCAGCAGATCTGAGCCAGTGAAGACGGGAACCAAGATCAGGATGATGGAGTTAGTGAGTAATGACAATGACTCACTAACTCCCAAAGACCATCTCTGATATGAAGACCTGAACTAGTTATACTGAAGACATAGTGGGAACTTCCTTTGGTGAAAAAGGAAGAATATAAAGTGTAAGGGGGTTACTTGACTTTATTGAAGCTTCCACAGGAAGCTTCACTCTCCCACTATATATAGTGGTCTCATGACTTAGAGTTTGGTATAGATTTCCACCACCAAAATACACATAGTGTTAGTGTTAGGATTTCCTCCTCCCATTGGTTCTTTTCTACCTTGTAACAATGGGAGTTTAGTTTGTCATCATCTCCCGGTTGTTATTCCGCAAACAACCGGGTAACACTTGTATATTTGTTGATTCATATATTAATAAGATATAGAACGATGAAAAGTACAAGCTTGTGTTATTAGTTAGTCATTTGGTTAATTGTGCATATTTTTCTTCATTGTTCTTTATAGATTCATTATGTGCACAAGAATAGTGGACCAACAAGTGGTATCAGAGCGGGTTGGATTTTCTCTATCCAGATCCGTTCGTATGGCTGCTAATAACATGTTTTTCAGTTCGGTCAAGTTTATCAGTATGTTCAAAAACTGCTACGCAGTAGCAGTTTTTGAGGGGGAGATAACACTGATATATGGCTACTGTTAAACAACAACCAACCTTGAACTACCTCGACCAAATCACCTTCTCCAATGATAATTAGTATTGAGGGGATCGAGTCGAGCTCATGACTCGGTAATCAAAAACGAGGTGCCTCGTGGGGGAGTCCCATGCTTATCCTATGTACATATTATTGCTTTCTAATGTAGTAACGTGTGGGGATTTGTGCCCTTCCAACCTTTGTTCCGTGGTTGTTTGTGAATTGTGGATTTTAGATGATCATTATGTTCACGATTGGAGCCTCTCGTGTTCGTTTTAGAGGAGCACTCGATCGTTCACTTGGAAGAATTTCTCAATATCCATGATATATCCTTTTATGTTCTAACCTTAGGTTTATAGCACACTTCCTAAACGGATTTAAATTTAACGGTTACACCCTTTCCATGCTAGATTAAGCATTCGACTACGTCTCTAGTATGGGGGTTTTCCAACCCTTAGACTCGAAACATTGAGGACAATGTTTAACATTAGTATGGGGGGGGGGGGTGAATAGATACTTGCCTTGCCAAACCTTCACGCTTTCCAAAGTTTATCTTTTTGTTAAAAAATAAGGCAAAAAATGGCCAAATTTTAAAAATTTTCTAATGTTTCATAAGTGTTTGAAGACACGAATGTAGATTTTCCGATCGCGAGAATAAGAGTAATTTTTGACTCGACCGTGCGTGTTGAGCACTTAGCTTCGATTCCTTAACTTATATTAGGCTAAGTCTCTTAAATGAGGACGAGAAATGATAGAGTTAATTATAAGTTACTATGCTAAACGTAGAGTACTTGTATTCTTTCAAAAACTCATGTGTTCTCGTTGTTTGCTTATTCTCCATTCGCTTGTAAATATTTTTTGCTTAATAAATATTGACTTAGCGGTTTAGTCATGATTGTTGGTTTCTAGTCTTTTCTTGTAGCTTCCATGTAATTAAATTGGGAAGACATTAAGGTATCGCTAGCGTCATGGTTTTGAAGTATTGGCAACCCGAATAATCGAAAGCTTCACCCAATAATAAAATTTCAAGTGCTCACCTAAATCAAGCAAACATTTTGAAGCTCACAAGGCCGGAAAATCTATGCAAAATTGAAAGTGAATCAATCCTTAGTCTTTGAAGCTTTAAAGATCCAAAATTCACCTTAGCGTGAGGATATACGCCTTTGGCCATAATAAACACCTCATGCGAGGTTAAATAAAAGGCAAGGCAAGACTGAAGTCATAATAAAAGCTTCATGGCGAAGTTGAATAAAAGATGGAGGTAAACCTATGATAATAAGGCCCTTCCGTTAGGGGGCGTATAAAAGTCTTGGTAATAAGTCTCATGTTCAAAACCGTTATAAAACCGTGTTTATCGATCCTTCTTGTTGACTTAATTTTTTGACATTGTTGTCTATTAGGAGGGGTTATTAATTCGATGGTCTTGGTTACACCGTTAGGACTCTATTTTTAGACCTAAATCTCTATTATCGCATAAGTCAAACGATGTATCCTCGTGAAACATTCAAGACAAAATAAAATATAAGAGATACAACTTAGGAAAATGGGAGGATAAGTACGTGATTAGGGCATATGAGTAGTGTTAGCATTACTAACTTATAGTGACAATGATCTCGTTGCACGCTTAGCATGGAATTGGGGTGAAAATCGAGGACGATGAAATTATTTCTAACGAAGCATTCACGTGTTCTTGTTCTATGAACCTAAACGTCCCATTTTGTGATGAAAATCATACATTATGTCTAAAACGCAAGTAGAAGTATTAGTAGTAGTGTAGCTAGTTTATCATTCAATAAAAGTGAATAAAAATGAATTTTGGAGGTGCTACGATACTTTATTCTAGCATTGCGTGAGGGCACGACAATGGTTTAGTATGGGGAGTGATGAGACTGCTTTTATACATAGTCTCATCGTCCAAAACGGGCTTTAAATGCATTAAATATCATCAAAATTGGCAAATATAAGCTTGTGTTACTTGTGTATTTTAGGTACGAATATTGAGAAAATGACAAAAGATCACAAGAAACATGCAAAAACGAACACGGGAAACGAAGCCGCACAATGAACCAAGCCCTAATGAAGATTTTCCAAGACAAACCCTTGAAGATTTGAAGATTATGCAAGAAGGGTCCTCCAATATTGAAGAATTGACACTTTAAACCCTTGTATATAATTACAAGATTGGTCCTTAAAGTTTGTCAAATTTACAAAAAGGGCCCTCCACTTTGAAGAATTGGCAAGAATGTTCCCTCAACAATCAAGACTTGTCAATATTAGTCCTCCAAAAAGTCAATCATACAAGTCAAGACCATAATCTTTGAAGAAAATGCCAAAACAGCCCTTCAAGAATCAACAAATGGCAAGAAATACCCCTGAAAATACTTCGAAAATGTATTTGGGGAAAAAGTGTGAAAAAGGAAACTTCATTAACAAAGGAATTCGTTTTTTGGCAGTTTAAAATTGCAAATGAAAGAAACAAGAGAAATGGAGGACTGAAATGGGCAGACAATGAAACATACCTAGACCTATGGCAGCCTGCCACGTGCCTCACTCACCCCTTTTATCCAATCACAACCTCCCAAACTGCCACCTCATAAACCACTAATCCAGTTTAAGGTTTATTAAATCCTTTGGCGCCTAAAAAAGTTTTTAAACTTAATCTTTCCCTTAACTGGATCAAACTCGTCACTATTCACATGAAGAACAAATTTGGGCATTCTTGTTTAAGCAACAATTAACCTCCCATAATCTCCATAATAATGATTAATGGTGCCATAATCATAACCCAACTTTAAAAAACCATGCCACATCACCCTAGAGTTCACATGCTCTATGCCTTGCACACGTTTTTGAGGATACTACAAAAGCTTGCCAGGTAATCAACACACCTTGTTTAGCTTTGTTCCTAAGCATCAATGTGGGCCTTTGGATGCTATTTCACCCTTGCCAACTCACACAAGCAGCCAAATTCAGTCACATGAGCTCAAGTATTTCAAAATACTCAAGGGAAAATTTGGGACTTAACAACTAGGGTTTATACGTTTTTATGCTTTCTAGATGAACACTGTAGCCTATATAAAGGCACTTAGGCTTTACATTTTAGCTGCTCTTGGTTTTCCCTTTGTTAAAAATTCTATAAATCCTACTTCATGTTTAATGAATTGTGTTTGAATGTTTGAAGAGAACCCAAGTGCCAATCTCATTTACTGCTTGTTATAGTTATATGTTTGCTAAACTTGAATCTCAAAACGTTTTTTCAAGCTTTGTGCAAGAAATTGCTCAAAGTTCAAAAACTTTGATATTTTGTTATGTTCCTTGCTACACCTTAGAATTCTTGGGCTATAAGGGATCATAGCATCCTGATAAAGTGTTATCAAGGTGTTGTGAGGCTTATAACTTGGGGATAATCAAGTGTGGGGGTACCAGGGTTGCATTAATCAAGATTTGTCACCTTTCTATTTTTATATTTTTGCTTCTAACCTTGTTCTATCTTAGCAGCTTGATATTGGAAGCTTGTGCCTTGTTTTGCTAGGCACATCATCTCAAACATACGTGGGTGTGGATGTACATCCATGAGGTTTGAACCCTTAATCTCAAAATCTGTCAAGAAAGTGGATATTTGTGATATTTGAGTTCTGTTTGTGTATGTGTTGATCTTTGGCTCCAAATCTTGTTGTTTGTGTTTAAGATTGATGTTTTGATGCTTATATATGCATGTGCTAACCTGAATCTAACTTTTGATTTGAAAATCTTGATTTGAAAATATAAAAGGGTGTTTGGGTCAACTACATATTGAAGTTATTGTGTTATTGGTTAAGTGTTTGTTGTTGTATGGTACTAGTTCTTGTTTAAGAAGTGTAGTAGAGTGATAATCTGCAAGTTGTATGCTTTTGAACAAATGAATCAATCGTATGCTTATCAAATCTTGATTAGTTGATATTTTGGACTGTGATTTGGTGCACACCTAGATCTAGGCTTAGACTTAGGATAAAAAGTGATAAATGATACCCAACATAACCTGTTAAGAAGATTTAAGTGTTTGAAATTGGACTTGTGGTCAAGTATATCAGCAAGTGTTCATAACTGCTTGTTCTTGTTCTTCAGAAAATTTTGATTGCTTGAAACTTGATCTAGACTTTGAATCAATGCATGAAACCTGTTAGAATTTGTTCATTTAAATTTATTATAGCTTGTGTATGCATTTGGTGAAGTTTGGCTGGCTGATTTTTTGTTAAAAGTGCTTATTGAACCAAAACTACTTATTGTTCATATCTGGGCTAGGTTTGTGCATGTTTTGAATTAACTGCACTGATTGGCTGTTTGAGATTGTGTTTTTGTGATTGTTATTGACTCCTTATGATTAACTGATCATTTGGGTGCATTTTCTTAACCTGAATCCACAAAAAAGCCACAAAAGACAAAAAGTCAATTTGGTCAAGCAGGGGGAAAAGTTCCCACTGCTCAACCTCCAAAACTAGCCCCTGCTAGTGTAAAACATCAAACAACTTATTCATAAGCCATATTGGCTTATCCAGACTTGCAACAACTTATTTTTGTGATAGATCTTACTCATTTGACCCATTTATTTGATCTGGAGCTTATTAGACTTTAACTTTGACTTTTTACTAGAAAACTCATTAAGTTGACTTTTACATAAGTGCTTATTTGCTTATTCTGGTTTATTGCTTGTGCTTATTTGAAATTTTTTTAATTATTTTTCTTAATTAAGTCATTTAAAAGCTTTTGAAAGTTGAATCAGCACTTGAGGTGGTCTAGAACTCAAAAACGACTATTTTGTCGTTTTGTGAAGAGAGTCTTGGCTTATTTTAAGCTTATTTCTTGTGCTTTTTCCAATTTTATTTTTATAGATCTCTTAAGTAACTCAAGAGAAGCTTGTGTGTCAAATTTTAGCTTATGACATCAGCTTATAGCTTAATGGGCCAAAAAGCCCATTAAGAATAAGCTGCTTTGAAATAAGCTAGCTTAAATACATTTTCAGCTTTTGGGCCTTCAAAGTTTTGTTCTTAAAATCAAATTTTAAGTCAGATAGGATATTTTAGGCTTATTTGGACAATATTTTTCTTATTGGGCCTATTTCAAGCCCATTAAGGGACTATTTGGACTTTTAGCCCATTTCAAGGCCCAATAGGGGTATTTTTGTAATTTCAACTTCATTTCTATTTTAATTAGGTTAAAATAAGTAGGTTTGCAACTTTTTAGAATTCTTTATAAATTTTGGATTTTTTTAATATTTTATTATTAAAAACTAAAATTTAGATTTTTCAAAGTTTTTCATTTTTCTTAGTTCAAATACATTAAATTAAGAATTTTACAATTTTTAGAGTATTTTTATTGTCATTAGATTAATTTTTAGAATTATTTTAACTTTTAATAGTTTTTAATTGTTTTTAAATAGTTTTAATTAATTTTAAAATATTTAAAAATAGTTTTAAATTTATTTAAGTCATTTTAGAGGTTTACAAGTGAAAAAATATCATTTTGGGCTTTCTGTTAAATAAATTGATTTTTTGGGCTTTAATTAGCATTTAAAAATTATTATTTAATTAAATAAAAGATTTGAGTGATTTTTGATTTTTTGTAAACTCTAATTACATTTTTTAGGATTTATTGCAATTTTCTAGGAATTTTTAGGATAAATTTTAAATTTGGTCACTTTTTACGGTTTTACGTGCACGACTATTCGTCTTAGTTTAATTCATAATCGTAACCGTCATTCTCTTCTAATCTCTTTTCTTCTTTTCATTTCTCATCAATATAATCACAAACCATTAATCACTTCTTAGCACAACACACTTGCCTCCTTGAGAACGATCCCCACTTTTGGGTCATTAGTGCTTGGTTTTCCTAAACCGACACTTAATACTTGCCACTTTTGCTCTCTTTTCCTAAAGAGTAGTAAAACCACCACTATCAGACTACCAAAATCAACCCCAGAACTATTATCAGCAGAGTAAATGATTATACCTAAACAGATAATAAGTTCTAAACCAAACTTTTATCAGCAAGCGAGTTCTACATTAATCAATAGACCATTATAAAAAACTCTTAACATCAAACTTAAACTTAAATGAGCAATCATATTAAAAACTCAGACCTATTAAACAGACTATATCAGATTTAACTAATCAACATAGATAACAAACTAAGAAGTAACATTAAACATTCAACCACTTAACAATTTATTCTAAAAAAAATCATAAAAATAAAATGAGATTAACCTTTTTGATGATAACCTTTGGTGACGAAATCACGCGCTGAGCGGATTTAACAAACTGAAACAACACCACAATATCACCATCTCGAACCAATATCTCCACGAACCACCATGAGAACCCAACAAACTACCCGATCCCAACAGCTTATGGCTCGAACCTACATCTTTATAAATCAAACCATTAGGGTTTGACTTTTATCCCAATCTAACTTTAATTATTCGAACTAAGCTATAAAACGAGCTTATCCAAACAATTTTTCATATAATATCAAAATAGAACATTGAAGAATAACTGCAATTAATTTTAACAGTGATATAAACTTAAGAACAGATTAAGGTCAAAATAACTTTTTATTAATCCAGAAAATTATTACAATACAATTAAAATAAAAGTACAATTTATTCTACGTCTAATTTGACATTATAACAGTAAAATAAAAATGGGATGAAAATTACACTATTTTTGGGGGTTTTTATAGGCAAACCCCAAGGCCTTCTTGAGGTGGTTTGTTGATGCCGATTGATCTACATCCGTTGATTACATCTACTCTTCATTCTCTCTCTTTCTTGTAAACATCCAACGGCTGAAAAACTCTCTCTTTCACTCGGATTGCCACCTTGGCAGTAACTTGTGCTTGTTGTGCTAGTTCTTTGCTGATGTGGAAGAAAATGATTGGATAAATGATTGGATGAAGTGATTTTAGCCAATCACATGAGAGATGTGACACATCAAGAGTGCCACGTTAGATTGATAACACCATCTTCTACATCCCGAAATTGTAGGGAATTAACTGGGGCGCGTGTAGTTCACTCTCCAAAGATATGAAAACCCCTAAATTGGATTTTAAGGTTTGCTGGTAAAGATGTTCATGTATGCGTCTCATACTTCCTCTCTCTTTTTCTTGTCCCTTGTTTGTAACGAATGCAATTTTCACCAAGTGAAAAGTAATATAAGATTTATATTACTTTCACCGTCTCATTGTATAGAAACATGGGCTTGAGCCCTTAATATTACTCATTTCGTTTAAAAAATCGTCCACCATCCCATTATTTTGCTAGTCACTTTGGGCTTAAATTGGGCTTTTAAAATTCCATTTGTATGTTTATTATCAAATTGGGCCATGATTTGGGCTTTGTCCTAAAAGTAAAAAATGTTTTCCAATATTGGGATTTTAGGCCCAATACACAAATGTGGGTCCCACTTGGCCCAATTATTTGATAAAACTTAAATGCTCGAATAAATGACTTCTCTTTTGGCTTCTTGATATTTTTTCCTCAAACTCGTGTCGTTTTTGCCGGTTTTCGTGATCTTCGGTACCTACACACATAAAACAAGAAACAAGCATATACAAGGCCATTTCCATAGATTATATGCAATTTATGTTTGTTTATTGATACAAATGATATGAGTAATTACACTTATATCAACTACAAATGAAGGCAAGTGTCCCACCTTGGCTCCAGTGGTGAGATTCACTTCCTTGGGAGTCTTCTGAGCATCACCTTTAGTGTGTGGATCAGTTTCAAGCCCTTCGCCACCAGGGTTGGTTTGACCTGATGGATCCTGAGAAAGAGTCTGTGATAAGTTAAGATCAATGATAATGTTTTTGGTTCCTTCAATAGAACCCGGTTGTGGGGGAACTACATCATTAGAAACAGATAGGACAGGGTCAGCATCAGCTGTTGGACTTGCTGACACATCATTCCCTGATGCAGACTCAGAGTGACAAGTGATAGGAATTGGTAATGAAGCATGACTTGTATTCAGAATGAAAGTACTTACCAATGCTGACTCCACTCTACTGAGCTATCTTCACCCTTCTCTCCTAAAGAAGTTGAGAGAGGGGTTGCCTGCTGGGCTGTAGGACGTAACACACGACTTATAGAACAAGAAATAGAGATGATGAAGAACAAGATTAAACCAAAAAAGAAAGATTAGATTAAGAAGAATAAAAGAGAAGAATAAAAAGGGTTGTGAATTCTTAGTGAGAGAAAGACGTAAGTTTCTCTCTCTACAACTATGAAAAATGGAAAACACACACACACAAATGAGGTGTTTAGTGCCTTTTATACTACAAGTGTAAGAGTAGAATTCCTTCCTCATTTATGTGTTCGGGACTAACTCCTGTTATATACGAAACATTATACTAGAACTCTCAACACCATTATGTAGCATTTTCCACGAGCTTCACAATGGTATATTATATGACCATCACTTTAAATACGGCTAACAATCTCCCCCTAAGGGGTGGTTATGTAATATGTGACTTCACTTTTTTGGTGTTGTTGACTTTGAAGCTCGTTGTCTTGAGAGTTCTTTCATAGTTCCTTTCATGACTTGTGATCTTGGATCTTTGATCTTTGCCTTGACTTGATCTTAAAACTTTGCCATCTTGTGTTCTTGTGTCTTTCCCCACATACTCAAACTTTGATTTGATATGAAAGCTTGTTAACAATCTCGCTTGATCATCAGAGTAGCGGAAGTCTTTGTCTTTAGATGTTCTTGAGCTTTCTTCTTTTACATGAGCATGTGGTATTGAATTAAAACTCTTGAGGTTACGCCACCGTTTGCATTCCTCCGGTGTCCCGTTATACAGTACGAATACTGTACATGTGATTAGGTAAGTTCAAAGAACTTCCTTGATAGGGTTTCCGGCTGTGGTAGCAGTTCTCAATACTTGAATATATCGAAAGATACTTCATAGTAAAGAGTGAATCATGTAGTTTCATTCAGCTGATTAAGTCATCAATTCAATTTCCTGGAACAAGTTTGAATCAATTAAGAATCAAAGCATTGTTGCTTTCCATTTGACATACGTTAGATTTGTATGGAATCTCACAAGTCACCTACCGATGTGCTGTTTGATGATGACACTGGAAGGATTTCCATTCGTCACTGTAAATACTGAGGAGTATTACTCTGAATGTTCTGGCAAGATCATAAAGATATTGCGTCGAGACCTGGAACGAGTTTGAATCACAAAAGAATCAAACCACTGTTGCGTTCCAGTTAACATATGTTCAATTCAAGTGAATCTTACATATGACCTACCGCAGTGCTATTTGATGTTAACACTGGAAGGATTTCCATTCATCACTGTGAACACTAATGAGTATCACTCAGAATGTTCTGGAAATATCACAAGGATAGAGCGTAGGACTTTGTAAATTATCGCTTGTGTTCTAGTGATGAACAACAATTGATATATGGAATAAGTGTCTAATACAAAGCTTTTGGCTAAGTATAAAATATTATTGTCCGATCTCTTCGAATTGATTATTGGTAGAAAGTGCGACTCAGTCGTTCTTGGTGGAAAATAAAATGGTTTGGTTATCTATTTTTAACTAAAAATGAAAATGTCGTTGAGTAAATACAGATGAAAGCTTTAAAAAATTAAAACGAAAAATTGAAGACTTTAAAAATTGAAAAGTAAATGATTAAAACTTATTAAATTGTAAACTTTAAATATTTAAACTAAAATAAGACAAGTTAGAATAAAGCTAAGTAAAAAGGTGGGAAAAGTAAAATTCAAGAATTGTAAAAACAAACCCTTATACGGATTCTTGTCCGGAATGAAGAACCGAGGCTAATCCTGGAAAATAAAATGCAGCTTATCCGGAATAAGGTAATGACACCTTATCCGGAATCGGGTTATGATGCTTATCCGGAATAAACTTGGGAGCTTATCTGGAATCTTTTGACCTGAATACTATCCGGAATAACTATCCGGAATAAATTGAACTATCCGGAGAACTCTTGTCAAGAAGCTTATCCGGAATAACCTTAGACGCTTATCCGGAATCCTGGCTTGGTCTTCCTTATCCGGAATCTGCAGCTATCCGGAATAAAGTACTTGGTGTGCTTATCCGGAAAAACATAACAAAAACTCTTATCCGCAATACTGGTTGGGCTTCTTATCCGGAATAAGGTGAAGGAGCTTATCCAGAGTAATAAGATGAGTGCTATCCAGAAAAATGACAATGGAGGCTTATCCCAAATACTTTGAAATGGCTTATCCTGAATACTAGGGTTATGAAAATAATCCGAACTACTCAAACTTAGCAATAAGCAAAATTATGCCAAAAGTCAATAAGCATTTTTACCATAAACTTAACCAAAAGGATTTTAAGAAAAAAGTAAATAAGCTAGAATTTAAAAACTTTTAAAACTCTAAATAAGCTAGAAATCAAAAAGCACTTTTTTATAAAAACTTAAACTTATTAAACACAACTTATTTCTAAAAACTATTAAGCATAAGGATTAAGAAAAATAAGCACTTTTATAAAAACTTTTTAAGATAACCAAGTTAATAAGCATAACCAAATAAGCTAAACAATCAAATCATCAACAAGATTAAGATAAAACTACATGGTTATCAAGATTAAGTAAAAGATTAAGAAAGGTAGAATGAGAATTAAGAAAACAAGATTGATTGATTAAAGATGAATGTAAAAAAATTACAAGATTAATGTAAAGATTAATAAGTTTGAAAGAAAAAGTAGAGAAAGAAAATAAACACACTTAAAAATTAAACTACAACTATTGAAAACTAAAACACCTAACACCCTCCTAATGACATATTAGGAGGGTATTTATAGGAGGTGAGGAGACTACATGCTTAAGCTATCTAATTTCTTTCTTCTCGACTCGACTCGACTTAATATTTGTCTTTCTCGACGTCGTCTTGGGATTTGTCGATATAAGTTGAACTTGTCTAGTAATTTTCTTCTATAATTAGCCTTGAGTTCTTCGACTTCATTAAACTTCCATCTTTAGACTTTTTCTTCGATAAATCTTCAGAGTTGGCCTTGGACTTCCGTTCTTTTTGCATTCTCGATCTTTCGACTTCGTCTTTAGTCTTTTTCTTCGATAAAAGCCCGTGATAGCCCATGTTTTCTTCCTTTTGCATCTTTTGGTCCTAAAACACAATAAAAACACAAACCACGCATAATTCCGACTTTTACGACATAAAATACACGTTTTGGTCTTGTTTTTATTGGAAATAAGTGGTAAAAGGATAAGTGTTTTCACACTTATTAAATCCCCTACACTTGACCATTGCAATGTCCTCATGCAATGCACTAATTTCAAAGCACGGTTTACATTTTTCTTCATAGATAACCCACTTTGGCCTTTATTAAATACTAAATACTAAAAGAACAAAGTAAGTAAGAAATCAAAGATTTACATTGGGGTTTTTGGTTGTCATGAATGTTCATCATTCTCAAGTTTCACGTTCCCCATTCCAAGCTTAAAAACGAGATCATTGTTATTATAAGTTAGCAGACTAACACGAACTCATGTGGCCCAATTATTCACTTAGACTTCCTTATTCCTAGGCTTATCTCTTATATTTTATTTTTGTCTTGAATGATCACGAAGATGCATTGTTTGACTTATTTCGATAGTTATTTAGGCTAAAAATAAAGTGGGACGATTTAATCAATAGTTAGCTAAAGGAAAAAATCTTTTAAAACTGCTTCTCGGGACCTCAAAAAGTTCATATCTTGGCATAACTCGTTTCACGATTTGAGACCTTTCTCGGACCGATATTTGGCAGCGACTTCATACTTCAAATCTTTGAGAGACGTTATTGAAATTATGGTCTTCTCTTCATAATAGGAATTTCTTCACTTGAAGTTTTGAGAGATTCTTCATACTTGGACCACGACTTCTTCATTTTTCAGCAATCTTTATTTTGGACTTTGATATACAACGATCTGCCTCCTTTTAGGACTTGGATCTATTTATCCTCATACCTTGCTAGGGTCTTTTCGGATAGACTTCTCGATTATCTTTTGGGGAGTACTTGCTTTTCGTCGTGTGTCTCAATCCTTCATATTGATTTTCGATAAATGATTCTTCACATCACTTTTAGATCTTTAGCAACAAAATGTAGGCCTCATGCCTTGTTAGGGCCTTTTCGGACTCGCCAATCTTCGCATCCCGCTTCAATAAATTATGCCTTGGCTATGAACTCTAATTAATACCGAGCAACTTTTAAACGATCTCGTGCTAGAAGCTAAGTAACTTTTCAAATCGTACAACCTTATTTATTGCAGATAAATTTATTAGGAAGGGATGGGAGAATAGGCTTATAATAAACTCACACAAATTCACGAAAGAATACCAAAATTATAATTGACTCTATCATCTCTCGTTCTCCACAATTTAAAATCTCAAGGAATGAGACTCGTGGATGCTTAGCCAATTAAATCAAAGTTTTGGGTTTTCGAGTCATCTATAGGATCTTGCACACTCTTAGACTTTTTCAAGTTTAGAATCCGCATTTTAAAGTTCCCTTGATAAACGACTCTCTAGGATCAATTATAGGAACTTGCAAAAAGTTCTTGTTCTTAACCCGTGACAGTTAAGACTTTCGCGTTTTAAATTTCCCTATATAAAAGCCTAGCAAAACTTGACTTAAACACGTTAAGGATACTAGCTAGAGTAAACTTAGGTAAGTAAACTCGGGTTGAGTCAAAATATTCACGACTTTGAAAAATTTAAAACCACTTTATTGAAAATTTATTCAAGCAAGGAAAGAAAATAATCATAACAAAGGAAAATACAACTATACAACTAGGCCAAAATAGATTAGAAATTTTGAAAAATGTCGAAAAATTAATTTTTTCGGTTAAAATGAGGACAAATTCATGGAAAAGACCACTTACTTCGATAGAAGTCCCCTCTACTCTTGATATAAACATTTTCCTCAATGTTTAAGCATATGGGAGTAAACTCCCCTACACTTAGGACATTGTGCACGTTGTTTAATTCTTGCTAAGGAAAGGACAACTATAGTGATTTCAATGTGAACATATAAGATATGAAATATTGAATCACGACAGTTTTAGGATAGAACCAGGAAGACGGGAACACGGGATCACGGTTCGTCAAAAGTCATCGAGAATGGATCTTTGAAGCTTTAATCCCTGCACAGTAGAAGAAACAAGACAACAAACACATACGGGGCTCCCCCTACACTTATTATGAAAACGGTAAAGGATAGATCACGGGTAGCCTCCCGAGAAGCGCTTGTTTTTGTTCACCGAGTCACGAGCCTGACTCGACCCAAAAATAGTTCATGGGAAACATGGTGAGGGATGGAATCATCTCATGAGAGATGTCCTCACCAAAGTACAACTTCACGCGCTGGCCATTCACCTTAAAATTTGGCCCATTTGGCTGAGAAAGCTCAATGGTGCCATAGGGAAAGACTTTGGCGACGGTGAATGGACCAGACCAGCGGCTCTTCAACTTGCCCGAGAAGATATTCAACCGAGAGTTAAAGAGTAAAACTTGATCACCAACGTGGAACTCTCGGTTCTTAATTCTTGCATCATGGATGATCTTTGTCTTCTCCTTGTAAATCAATGAGTTCTCGTAAGCTTCATTCCTCAGTTCATTTAACTCGTTGAGTTGAATCTTGCGAAGATCACCGGCTTTGTTTATGTCGAAGTTAGCCCACTTCAAGGCCCAGTATGCCTTATGTTCCAGCTCGATAGGGAGGTGGAATGCGTTCCCGTACACAAGACGATAAGGTGTACAACCAATCGGGGTCTTATAAGCAGTACGGAAAGCCCACAACGCATCATCTAACTTATCGGCCCACGAGGCAAGATGCTATCCCACAGTACGCTCCAGAATTCGCTTTAATCCACGGTTAGAAATCTCGGCTTGACCATTGGTTTGGGGATGATAAGCGGTGGAAAGACGGTGATTGACACCGTACTTAGCCATGACTCGTGCAAGTTGATCATTGCAAAAATGAGTCCCGCGGTCACTGATGGTAGCACGAGGAACACCGAATCGAGCAAAAAGTTGCTTCAAAAAGTTCACAACCACCCTCGCATCGTTCGTAGGGAGAGCCTTAGCTTCAACCTATTTAGAAACGTAGTCAACGGCTACGAGGATGTACTTGTTCCCTTTAGATGATGGAAATGGCCCCATAAAGTCGATGCCCCATACATCAAAGATTTCACATTCTTGTATGAAATTTTGAGGCATCTCATCTTTATGTGTGATCTTGACTTATCTTTGGCAAGCATCACAATGTTTAACCATATCATGAGCGTCACGATAAATGGTAGGCCAATAAAATCCAGAGTCGAATACTTTCTTCGCTGTGTAATTGGGACCAGAGTGACCATCGGTGGGTCCTTTATGGCAAGCATCAAGGATTTGTTCCGCTGCCGGCCCATCAACACATCGACGAATGACAAGATCCGCACATTGTTTGAAAAGGTAAGGGTCATCCCAGAAATAATGTTCAATATCTTTAAATAACTTTTTCTTTTGTTGGGACGTTAACCCTTCCTTGAGAATTCCACCCGCTAAGTAGTTTGCAATGTCCGCAAACCACGGGGTGTCATCAAGATTGTAGTTGATAGACATTAAGGCCTCAAGGGGAAAAGAGTCATTGATCTCTTGATTCGGATGATCCCCTTGATAAGGATCCTCAAGTCTACTTAGATGATCCGCGGCTAGGTTTTCCGCTCCCTTCTTGTCACGAATTTCAATGTTGAATTCTTGAAGGAGCAAAACCCAACGAAGAAGTCTTGGTTTAGAATCTTGCTAAGTGAACAAGTACTTCAACGCGGAATGATCGGTATACACGATGGTGGTAGAAAGGACAAGATAGGGGTGAAATTTTTCAAAAGCATACACTACAGCTAAAAGCTCTTTTTCGGTAGTGGTATAATGCAATTGAGCCCCCGTCATTGTCTTGATAGCGTAATGGATTGGTTGTATGTGTTTGTTTACTCTTTGGCCCAAAACCGCTCCAATAGCAAAGTCGCTAGCATCACACATCAACTCAAAAGGTAGCTCCCAATTAGGGGTAACCAAGACCAGTGCCTTAGTTAGCTTATCCTTAAGAAGATTGAAGGATTCAAGACACTCTTTGGAAAAGAGGAAAGGAGTATCTTTTTCCAAGGGGTGGGTCATCGGGCGAGCGATTTTACAAAAATCTTGAATGAATCGACGATAGAAGCCCGCATGACCAAGGAAACTTCTCACACCCTTCACGATTGAAGGTGGAGGCAATTTTGCAATAACATCGACTTTAGCACGGTCCACTTCAAGACCGGCTTTGGAGATTTTGTGTCCTAGCACAATGCCTTCTTTTACCATGAAATGGCATTTTTCCCAATTTAGAACAAGGCGAGTGTCTTCGCACCGCTTAAGCATGCGTTCTAAATTGGCAAGGCAAGAAGAGAAAGAATCACCATAAACCGAGAAATCATCCATGAAGACTTCCATAGTTTCTTCAACCATGTCATGGAAGATAGCCATCATACACCTTTGAAATGTCGTAGGAGCATTGCATAAGCCGAAAGGCATTCTTTTATAAGCAAATGTTCCGTAAGGACAAGTGAATGTGGTTTTCTCTTGGTCTTTGGGATCGATGGGAATTTGAAAATAACCAAAGAAACCGTCTAAAAAGCAGTAATAGTCATTACCCGCTAGACGTTCAAGCATTTGGTCCATGAAAGGGAGGGGAAAATGATCCTTTCTCGTAGCATCATTGAGTTTGCGATAGTCTATACAAACTCTCCACCCTGTAACGAGACGAGTAGGAATCAACTCGTTGTTTTCATTGTTCACAACGGTGATTCCGCTTTTCTTAGGCACACAATGGACGGGACTAACCCATGGTGAATCCGAGATAGGATAGATCATTCCCGCATCAAGAAGTTTGATAACCTCTTTTTTGATTACGTCATGGATCTTAGGATTCACCCTTCTTTAGCTTTGAATAGTGGGTTTAAAGTCGTCCTCCATGAGAATTTTATGTGTGCAAAAGTGAGGATCAATTCCACGAATATCGGAGATTTTCCATGCAATAGCTTTCTTGTGATTCTTCAGCACGGCGATAAGTCGGGATTTTTCTTCCTCTTTCAAGTCCTTAGCGATGATGACGGGTGACTTCTTGTTGTCTTCAAGGAAAACATACTCGAGATGAGACGGTAGGTCCTTAAGCTCTAAATCCGGAGGATTTTCGATGGAAGGCGTAGTCAAATTCGGTTCATCGATAGAGATGTCCTTAGGAGATGATGGAGAAATATGGTCCTAATTGAGAAGTTTCTTAATGGTACGAATGTCTTCATCCCAATTGGAGGGAGAATCGTCATATTGCAGGTCCACATCTCCCAAAGTTGCTTCAAATTCTTTCAAGATGAAATCACTTTCTCCAAATGGAGTTAGTGATGGAGCAATAGAGGCAACGGTCTTAACAATGGGAAGAGAAGAAGAACCACTTTTACAAGCGTCTTTGAAATGTTCTTCACAAGCCTCATCAAGAACGTCAATAAAATTAACACTCTCGTTTTCCCAAGGTTGCTTAGAAAGTTTTCCCATGTTGAAGACGATTTTATCGTCACCAACTCTCATGATTATTCGCCCGCGGCTACATCGATGAGAGTGCGACCGGTCCTCAAGAATGGTCGTCCAACGATTAATGGAACATGGGGATCCATCTCGTAGTCAACGACAACAAAATCCGCCGGAAAGGTGAATTTTTCGACACCAACGAAGACATCTTCGGCTATCCCCACTGGATAAGCAACCGTACGGTTAGCTAATTCCAAAGTCATTCGTGTGGGGACTAGATCGGGTAGAGAAAATTGTTTCCAAACGCTTAAAGGCATTACGTTGATACTAGCACCTAGATCGGCTAGGGCCATACAATTCTCTACCCCAAGGAAGTTGCAAGGAATCAAGAAACGACCCGGATCACCAAGTTTGGTTGGTAATTTCCTTAAGAGCACTGCGGAGCAATTCTCATTAAGTTGGGTCTGAGCAATATCGAGAAGTTTCTCCTTATCACTGAGAAGATCTTTAAACATTTTAACATATTTGGGCATGTGAGCGAGAGCCTCAGCAAAGGAGATATTGAAATTCAGTTGTTTAAACATCTTGAGAAAGTTAGAAACCTGAATATCATCCTTGTTCTTCAATTTCTCTTTCCTCAACCTTGAAGGATAAGGTATATTGGGTTGAGATGAAGGCTTTGGAATAGAATTCTCACTCACATCCTTGGGTGGTGGAGGGGTGGAAGTAGAAGGTGGTGGAATAGAAGAAGTAGAAGTTGGAGGAATAGAAGATGGAGGTTTTGGAGAAGGAGACTCGTTTTCCTTTGTCACAATCACCGGTGTAGGTGTAGGAAGCTCGGGTTCCTTTAAACCTTTTCCACTTCGAGTGGTGATTGCTTTCATCTCCCCTCTTGGATTATCAGTGGTGTTACTCGGAAGAGAACCCGATCCAGAGGCTTGATTACTTGGGAAGAAACTAGCCATCATGTTCCTTAAGTCATTCGTTTGACTTGCCAAAGTGTTTCGCATATTAGCTCGAAGATCATTCCCTTGCTTCACCATATCTGCTTTCATGTTGGCCATTTTCCGCTGAAGATTTTGCACGATCACATCATTAGTCCTCATGTAGGTTTCAACATCTTGGTGTAATGCGGTGGGTTGGTTGGGAGGAGCATGGTAGGCGGGTGGTTGATAAGCAGGTTGTTGGTAAACTTGGTTGTTTCTTTGAGGTGGATATGAGGTTCTTTGGTTTTGATATTGATTTGGAGCACGAGGTTGGTTTTGATTGTTGCGATTGAGATTGTTTGTGTTTTGTGGGGGAAAACCAGGTGGTGAAAGAAAGTTGTTTGAGCGATAGCTGAGCAAATTGCGGTCACCTTGAGGACGTGCTTGATAGCCTCCTGTAGAATAGTTACCGTTGGCGGCATACACATTTTCCGGATTGTCGTGAGTTGAAGGACAATCGGTGTAGGAGTGAGATCCCCCGCATATATCACATGATTGAGTCACAGCACTAGCTTGGGCAGTGATAGCTTTGGAATTATTGGCGGCTTGGAGAGAAAGTGATTCAACAAGCGAAGTAAGCTTATCAAGTCTCTTGTTGCTCTCATTAGTGCTAGCACTAGCCACATTGGTCCAAACACTCTTGGTTTGCACTCTAGACTTGTTCTCAATAATATCCCAAGCGGCATTAGAATACTTAACCAAAATATTACCCCCCGAGGAACTATTTAGTAAATCTTGGTCATTCATGCTTAAACCATTGTAAAAAGTATTAATTTGATGTACTTTTGTAAAACCATGTTGTGGGCACTTTCTTAAAAGTTCCTTAAAACGGTCCCAAGATTTACTAAATGTCTCATCGTACTTTTGTTCAAAAGTAATGATTTCATTCCGCAAAGCGGTAGTACGAGAGGGTGAGAAAAAGTAGTTTATGAATTTGGTCTCTAAGTCCGTCCACGTAAGAATACTTTGTGGCGGTTCCTTATCAAGCCAATGTCGGGCTTTTCCCTCTAAGGAGAAAGGAAAAAGTTGCAAGCGAATTACCTCTTGTGAAACCCCATTATACTTAACCGTATTAGTGAGTTGAAGAAACCTCTTAATATGGTCATGAGGATCATCAATTGAACGCCCCAAGAATGGTTGAGCAGAGACCATTTGAATGAAGCCGGATTTGAGCTCAAAGTTGTTGGCTCCAATCGCGGGTATGACAATAGCATCGTGGTTGCCCTCTACATGTGCTTGCAAAAGTTCGATCATTGGACGATTGTCCGGTAGAGGTTCATTGTTGTCATTATTCATGTTCGGTTGAGGTGGATTATTATTATTGTTGTGTACACCGGCCATGTCTAAGTTATCGAGAGTCTCGGGCTCGGGATAAGACGTTGATCGAATGCGCATACACCTGCAAAAGAAATAACAAAGCAGAAATATTTTTGGTTTTTTATGTTTTTTTGTATTTTTTTGTATTTTTTTATAATTTTTATATTTTTTAGGATTTTTGAAAATTTTAAAGCAAGGAAAATAACGTTCAAAGATGAACGGATCCAAAAATCCAACGCGTCTCTCACTTAAAACCTTTAATCTTAATGAAAAGAGCCGGCATCGGCGCCATTTAATACAAAGCTTTTGGCTAAGTATAAAATATTATCGTCCGATCTCTTCGAATTGATTATTGGTAGAAAGTGCGACTCAGTCGTTCTTGGTGGAAAATAAAAAAGGTTTGGTTATCTATTTTAAACTAAAAATGAAAATGTCGTTGAGTAAATACAGATGAAAGCTTTAAAAAATTAAAACGAAAAAAATGAAGACTTTAAAAATTGAAAAGTAAATGAATAAAACTTATTAAAAAGTAAACTTTAAATATTTAAACTAGAATAAGACAAGTTAGAATAAAGCTAAGTAAAAAGGCGGGAAAAGTAAAATTCAAGAATTGTAAAAACAAAGCCTTATCCGGAATCCTATCCGGATTCTTGTCCGGAATGAAGAACTGAGGCTAATCCAGGAAAATAAAATGCAGCTTATCCGGAATAAGGTAATGACACCTTATCCGGAATCGGGTTATGATGCTTATCCGGAATAAACTTGGGAGCTTATCCGGAATCTTTTGACCTGAATACTATCCGGAATAACTATCCGGAATAAATTGAACTATCCGGAGAACTCTTGTCAAGAAGCTTATCCGGAATAACCTTAGACCCTTATCCGGAATCCTGGCTTGGTCTTCCTTATCCGGAATCTGCAGCTATCCGGAATAAAGTACTTGGTGTGCTTATCCGGAAAAACATAACAAAAACTCTTATCCGCAATACTGGTTGGGCTTCTTATCCGGAATAAGGTGAAGGAGCTTATCCGGAGTAATAAGATGAGTGCAATCCGGAAAAATGACAATGGAGGTTTATCCTGAATACTCTGAAGTGGCTTATCCTGAATACTAGGGTTATGAAAATAATCCGAACTACTCAAACTTAGCAATAAGCAAAATTAAGCCAAAAGTCAATAATAAGTGTGAAAACACTTATCCTTTTACCACTTATTTCCAATAATAACAAGACCAAAACGTGTGATTTATGTCGTAAAAGTCGGAATTATGCGTGGTTTGTGTTTTTATTGTGTTTTAGGACCAAAATATGAAAAAGGGAGAAAACACGGGTTTTCATGGGCTTTTATCGAAGAAAACGGGAAAAGACGAAGTCAAAAGATCAAGAGTGCAAAAAGAACGGAAGTCCAAGGCCTATTCTGAAGATTTATCCAAGAAAAAGTCTAAAGGCGGAAGTTTAACGAAGTCGAAGAACTTAAGTCTAATAGAAGAAGAAAATTAAAAGACAAGTTCAAATCCCGAGACGACAAAGACAAAGAATTAAAGTCGAGTCGAGAAAACGTGAAGAAAGTAAAGAAAGAAGATGCAACACATGCACTCCTTCCACCTTCCCTATAAATACCCTCCTAATAGTCATTAGGAGGGTGGTTAGTGTTGGGAATAAAATTGACCAAGTCCCTAGACGCTGATAAGAGGAACTTGGACGCTGACAAGAGTAAACGAGGCGCTGACAGATGAACGCTGATAAGAATTATCAAGGTGTTGACAAGAAGAATCTTAAAGACAAAGACAAGGACTAAATCTGCCAATGATGAATTCTTCAAGCTGGTGGACAAAATATGAAGATAAGAATTCAGAATATATTCTTAAATGTTTAAAAGATTTAGTCAATAAGTTATTTATGTATGTTTATCTTATGTCTCTTCCTAAAATAGTTGATCTTAGCTTTTTGTACAAGGCTCCTTAAACCTATAAAAGGAGGCCTTAGGGTTAGACATAAGACATATCTCACATACATCTTTTCACACATCTCCTCCACATATCTCATAACACTTTCATTGTAATCATTCATTGATATTATTAATCACAGTGAAAGTTTGGTTTACTTTGTTTTATTCTTTGTTCTAAGTGTTAAATTCCGCATAACACTTAGATTACTTCATACATATCAAAAGTTTCTCTACGTGTAGTACTTGATTTAATCTCGTATACACAAAGCTTAATCGATCTAAGTTTGGGATCAACAAGTGGTATCAGAGCTTGTTGAGGAACTTTGATTTGAAGAACGAGATCCAATATTCGTGAGGTGAACCAGGCTAAAGAAGAAGGTGAAGAAGAATCTGATGATGTTTTCAGTTAAGGCCACGTCTACTTCAAGTTCCAATTCTTCTTCATGTTCTGATAATGAGGTATGTGATAATTCTTCTTGTAGGTTAAATACTGAACGACTTAATAAAGAAGTTTTAAGATTGTTAGAAGATGTGAGTAATGAGAGATGCAAGTGGTCTAATTATAAAGTTGCTCTTACTGAAACTGAAAAGACTGTAGCTGAGTATAAGAAAATGGAGTTTGATTTAAAAGATAAAATAAATATCTTAAAACATGAGTTACATCAAAGTAAAGATATTCAAGATATCGTGAATAGGGTTAATCTTGATTTGATAGCTAAGTTAGATGAGGCTAACAAAAATAAAGATAATGTGAGTCTTAAAATCCAGAGATTTGATAAGGCCACACAAACCCTAGGAGAGTGTGTAGGTAAACAAAGGGACTCTAAGGATATGAGTGGGATTGGGATGAAGGATTATACTGGTGTTCCACCACCAGCTGGGGCCTTCTATGGTGTCCAAAGAAAGGACTTGTCTTGGACTGGTATTCCAGAACTCCAAGAAGAGGAATTTATTCCTCCACCAAGAGTCACTTCCCCAGTTGAAGAGTATAATCAAAAGTTGACTGACCTAAATGAATGGAAGAAAGCCAATCCTACTTTGTTTGTTAAGGGAGGTTTGCTGTGTGAAAGTCCAAATGACCCTACCCCTATCACAACACAAGAACCTACCCCTATCAAGATAACAAACCCAACCACTGGCAAGACTGTTGACCTTGGCTCACACACTGTTAAGAAACCTAGTGTCAAGTATGCAGAGATGTATAGGAAACCTAGGTCACCCCAAAGCCAAGCAAGTGTTAATGGGACAGGGTTTTATCAGTCTAAGCCTAAGTTTGTGTCTAAAAAGGCTTGTTATACATGTGGGAGCTTTTCTCATTTGGCCTATAATTGTGTCAGTAAATACAATTCATTCGCTGACAATAGGTCATCCAATGTTAATCATAGACCTTTTGTCCACACTAGACCACAAGCTACTAGACCAGCTCCTTTCTTCTCTAAGGCAGCTAATACCCATGGACAAAGGCCCTTTCAAAAGACCAACACTTGGTCAAACAGACAGTATGTTCCTGTAGCAAACCCTAATTTGGGCGCTGACAAGAACAAATTCAGCGCTGACAAGAAAAAATTCAGCGCTGACAGGAACAAATTCAGCGCTGACAAGAACAAATTCAGCGCTGACAGGAACAAATTCAACGCTGACAGACACAAATGCAGCGCTGACAGCTCCAAGTTTGGTATGAGACCTTATATTAGACCATATAAACAAAGATACATGGTTAGTAAGGGTCAAGGGTCTAGGGCATCATCCCACTTAACATGGAAACCTAAACAAGAGCAAAACTCTAGTTTTAATGGTATTTCAATGACTTGCAATAGATTTAAATATCTTGAGAAGGTCATTACTAGACTCATTGGAACAAATTGGGTGCTTAGGTCACTAAGGAATGAACGCTGACAGGATTTTAGGTTGGCGCTGACGCTTGTTATTTGGGCGCTGACAGAAAGGGTTTCGACGCTGACAAGGAATAAGTCAACACTGTTAGGTTGACAGTGTTGTCCGATATATGTACTTCAACGCTGACACGTATTGTCCGATATCGGACAATACATCTGACCAAAGATATTGGACAGAAGAGATATTGGACAACACATGGATAGCTGCTGTTTGAGAAAAACTGGTACGTTTTTAAGCACACAAAAAGAAGGGAAAGACACACAAAGGTACATGGAATCTCCGTTTAATTCAGAATATCATGATGATATTTATGGCTCGGATATTTTTAAAAGGATTAATGATTTTAAAGTGAGTTAGCAATTATTCGTGGGAATTTGATGGATATTTAAACTATGTAATCGGGATAGCCTTGCAAAAGAGTTATTCAGCATTACACTTTTACATATGGTATGACAATGTTATTTCATTCAAATTCATCATGAAGAAGTGTTAGCTTAAGGGGAAGAATTCTTATGGGAAGTTTGGTGATTGAAGAAGATTTTCGCGAGTTTGTGTTCTATCATATCTTAAAGTCATGCACTTCCAGCCACTGACTTTAAAGGTAACTTGTTCGTGCTTACATAGTTGGTGACGAAGACTTGTCATAAACACTTGAAGGAGTTACATTATCGTGCTCAGTGTCTCACAAAGGATGAAAATATTGACAAGGGATCGAGGTCTACTTATATTTTTCTTCAGGTATAAGTTCTTCATCACATGGATAAACAAGACATGGAACATAGGTTTGTGGTATTCTACTTCTGCATCAAAGACTACTTTAAGTTATTTTTCTTCAGGATCATTACATAGAGCTACTTTTGGAGAATCTACAAGATTGCATACTTTCACATATTCCCTATTGATGTGTCAAAAAGGGGAAGAATATGTGCTATACTTAAGGGGAAGCTTCTTGAAGATCATGTACTACATACAAAGGATTCATGCTTAAGAAGAGTGTTTTGACATCATCAACTAGGGGAAGATTGTTGGGTCCAATTATTAAGTTGATAAGTCAAAACACAACAAAATAAGAAGACAAGGGCTAAAAAGTACAAGTTGCAAAAGAACAAGCCGTTGGAGTCTTTTTATTACTTTAGCTTTCTTTGTAAGCTATGTTTTCTAGTATATAAAGAAAACATAGGACGTAGGTTTTAAATATATAATTCATTCACAATGTAAACCTAAAGTGTGTGTCGCACTAGACGTGGGATTCAATGTATACACGTCTAGTGGATGTTTGTTATTAATATAATGAACATCCCATTTGTTTTAATTCTTGTTCTTTGTGTCTAAACACCTTGTCATGATCATTGTTCTTTTCCGCTATGTTATCATATGAACGATGATCAACCTAGATATATGGTTCCTAACCATTGAGCCCAACGATTATAGGGATCAACAGTTAGCTAGTTAGTCTTTAATTTTAGTTTTTCACTTTTTAGAGAGAGAAAGTCTTAAACTTTCTCTCACTAAGTTTCATCTTTTTCTTTCAATCTTTCAAGATTAAACACTTTGTATTGCTTATTTTCATTAATCAAGTTCTATTTTAAGCTTTTAATCCTTAATCTCCTTCTACCTTTTTTGATTTTAGATTGATTTTTGGTGCGAATTTCAATAGATCCGTGTTGTTCTTAATGATTTCGTGCTTAAAAAGTTAATCTATTGATCATTTCATAAGTTTTCATTTGATTAAGCTTTAAGACTTTTGTGCTTATTGGCTTACTTTTGTGATTAGCTTATTTACTTTATAAAAAGCTTCCTTTAAAAGTTCATGTTTTGATTGTTTGATCCAAAAAGTTGTTTAATTTCGAGTTAGATAAGTTGATAAGTGCTTATTTGGTTCGGTTAATTATTTGGTTTGTTAAGTTTTGGATATTAGCTTATAAAAGTTAGCTTATTATCTAGCTTAACCGAATCCCTTAGATATCGGAAAGGGATTAAACCCCTTTTCGATCTATACATTCCGAGCAGCCTTCCCCTTTTCCGATTTGCCAATCGGAAAAGGGTTTCTCCTTATTCCGATCTGCACCCTCATTATTCCGATCGATTGATCGGATTAGGTCTTTCATATTCCGACGGTAGCCTTTGCTTAATATTCCGATTGTAGTTGTTTTCCCCATATTCCGATAGGTGTTATCCATGTTATTCCGATTGGCTTCATTTCTAATTATTCCGATTAGACCCTTTTAGCAACATTCCGATTGCCCTTTTGTTACATATTCCGATTGGTAGTGTTTGTGGTCATTCTGATTGGGACTTTTTGGTGTATTCCGATTGTGTGCATTCCCTCCATATTCCGACCACCAGATCAGAATACATTCCGATCTGGGGCTGTTTTGCCTTATTCCGATTGAGTTGTTTTGGTGTAGTCCGATCTTACTTTCTTTTAGTACTTTTCAACTAAGTTCTTATTTTTAGAGAGTTTTCCAAGTGTTAGTTTTATTTAGTGTGCTAGTATCTTTCCCATTGTTACCTTTAAGTTTACATGCATTTATTTTTACTCGTCATTTTAGTATTAATCTTTATTCTTCCACTTTACTCAACGACACTTTAATTACTTGCTAATAGTTTAAAACAAACAACCAAACCATTCTCTTGATTCACCAAAAGACGATTGAGTCGCACTTAAGACCGGTTTTCAATTCGAAAGGATTCGGATGATAAGATTCTATACCTAGCCTAAAAAGCGAAGTATTAAATGGCGCTGCTGCCGGCTCTTTTCGTTACTATAAACGGTTTCTAGTGAGAGACGCATTGAATTTTGGGATCCGTTCTTTGAACGTTATTTTCCTTGCTTTAAAAGTTTTCAAAAATCCAAAAAAATATAAATCTCTTCAAAAATACAAAAACATTAAAAAAGCATCAAAAGCAATTCTTTTCAAAAGGTTTGCACCAAAAAGATTATATAGATATTCTTTGTGTATATTTTTCTTCTGCAGGTGTATGCGTACTAGATCTTCGAACTATTCTGAGCCCGAGACTCATGAAGATTTAGATATGGCTGGTGTTAATAACAACAATAATCACCCACCTCAACCCAATTTGAATAATAACAACAACAACAACAACAACAATGTCCTCCTACCTGATTTACGAACCATGGAGGAATTGTGCCAACCCACCATGAAAGGACGCGGAGGCCCGATTGCGCCAATGCACGTCACGGCTCAGGAGTTTTCCTTGAAGCATCACATGATCCAGCAAGTGCAAACTAACCCGTTTCGCGGAATTCCGGATGATGATGCCAACAAACACCTCGACAAATTCATTACCATAACCCAAAGCATGAAGTGCTCCGGTGTTTCTATGGATGACTTTCGCCTTCAACTCTTTCCCCACTCGCTTCTCACCATGCCGAAAAATGGTTTGACCGTCTTCCTAAGAATTCTATTCATACGTGGAATGACATGACTCAACGCTTTTTATCGCGCTACTTTCCCCCATCCATGGTCACTAGCCTTCGTAACCAAATCAGTGGATTCATGCAAGAGAATGATGAATCGCTTTTCGATGCTTGGGAACGATACAATGATTTGATCGACCGTTGTGCTAATCACAATATGCTCCCCGTCACTCTCATTGACACCTTCTACAATGGTCTCACTTTTCGTGATCGTGACACGATCAATGCCGCCGCCGGTGGTACCTTTATGAAAAGGAGACCGGAGGAGTGTCGAGAGTTGATTGAAAACATGACTACTCACCACAAGAATTGGGATTCATCCGCATCCTCAAGATCTAACTCGAGAGTCAGTGTTTCTTCTACTACCTCCAATCCAGAGATATCCGAACTTACCCGACAAATCGCAATGATGCACAAAGATTTCATGTCCATAGCCACAAACAACTTTCAACAAGCTAAAGCCGTTGCTATTTCTTGTGACACATGTGGTGGTCCTCATTCTTACAATGATTGTCCTTCCACTTAAGGCAATTATTCTGAAAACGTTAACGCAGCTTACGGCACTTATCCCACGGGAGGCTATCAAGCCCGCCCTCAAGGAGACCGTGGCTTGCTAAGTTATCGTTCCAACAATTATCTTGCTCCTCCCGGTTTCCCTCCTGCAAACCAAAACCAACAACAAAGCTATAACCGAAACAACCAATCCCAACCTCGTGCTCAAAATCAATATCAATCCCAAAGAAACCCATACCCGACGCAAGGAAATTCTCAAGATTACCAAGCTCCACCTCTCAATCAACCGATGGCAGTAAACCAAGACGTCGAGACGTTCATGAAGACTAATCATGAGATGGTGACGAATCTTCAGAGTCAATTTGTCAACTTGAAGAATGACATGGTAAAACAAGGGAGCAATATTCGAGCCGAGCTAAGGAATGATATGGCCAAACACAGCAATGAAATTAATACAAACATGCAAAACTCTTTTAATAATCAAGCGGTTCACCTTCGTGATATGATTGGTTCGCTCATCCAAGGTAATCAACCCTCTCCTTCGGGTACTCTTCCGAGTAATACCGTTGCGAATCCAAGAGGGGAGATGAAAGCAATCACCACTCGAAGTGGGAAAGGTTATATGGAACCCGAGCTTCCTACACCTCCACCCGTGATTGTGAACAAGGAGAAAGAGCAACTTTCCTCACCTCCTTCACCTTCTATTACCATTTCCCCACCACCCGTGGCTGTGAGTGATCCTACCCCCTTAAAGCCTTCTTCTTCATCTAATATACCTTATCCTTCAAGGTTGAGGAAAGAGAAGCAAAAGAGCAAGGATGATATTCAGGTTTCAAACTTTCTAAAAATGTTTAAACAATTGAATTTTAACATCTCCATTGCCGAGGCTCTCACTCACATGCCCAAATACGCTAAGATGTTTAAAGATCTTCTAAGTGATAAGGAAAAGCTTCTTGACATCGCTCAGACCCAACTTAATGAGAACTGCTCCGCATTGCTCTTAAGGAAATTGCCTACCAAACTTGGTGATCCGGGTCGCTTCTTGATTCCTTGCAACTTCCCGGGAGTAGAGAATTGCATGGCCCTAGCCGATCTAGGTGCCAGTATAAACTTAATGCCTTTAAGTGTTTGGAAGCAATTATCTCTCCCCGAGCTAGTCCCCACCAAAATGACTTTGGAATTAGCCAACCGTACGGTTGCTTATCCAGTGGGGATAGCCGAAGATGTCTTTGTTGGCGTTGACAAATTCACCTTCCCGGCGGATTTTGTCGTCGTTGACTACGAGATGGATCCTCGTGTTCCATTAATCGTTGGACGTCCATTCCTGAGGACCGGTCGCACTCTCATTGATGTAGCCGCAGGCGAAATAATCATGAGAGTTGGTGACGATAAAATTGTCTTCAACATGGGTAAGATTTCTAAGCAACCTTATTCATATGAGAGTGTTAATGCTATTGATGTTCTCGATGAGGCTTGTGAAGAACATTTTCATGATGCTTGCAAAAGTACTCTTTCTTCTCTAACCAATGTTGAGACCGTTGCCTCAATTGCTCCGGCATTAACTCCTTTTGGAGAAAGTGACTTGGATGATTTCGAAGCTAGCTTGGGTCCTCTCGATATTAAGTATGATAATTTGTCCACCAATTGAGATGAAGACATTCGTACTATTGAGAGACTTCTCAATGAGGACCCGTTTTCTCCTTCTGCTCCTAAAGAGGTGACTAATGATGATCCATCGTTAGTTTCACCATCTATTGAGGATCCTCCCACTCTCGAGCTTAAGGACCTACCTCCTCATCTTGATTACGTTTTCCTGGAAGATAACGAGAAGTTATCGGTCATCATCACAAAGGACCTGAACGAAGAAGAAAAAGCCCGACTTGTCGCCGTGTTGAAGAAGCATAAAAGAGCTATCGCTTGGAAAATCTCCGACATTCGTGGAATTGATCCTCACTTCTGCACACATAAAATTCTCATGGAGGACGACTTTAAGCCCACATCTCAAAGCCAACGAAGGGTGAATCCTAAAATCCATGAAGTCATCAAAAAAGAGGTTATCAAACTTCTTGATGCGCGTATGATTTACCCTATTTTGGATTCACCATGGGTTAGTCCAGTCCATTGTGTGCCTAAGAAAGGCGGAATCACCGTTGTGCCCAATGCAAACAACGAGTTGATTCCTACCCGTCTCGTTACTGGGTGGAGAGTTTGTATAGACTACCGCAAACTCAATGATGCCACGAGAAAGGATCATTTCCCTCTACCTTTTATGGACCAAATGCTTGAACGTTTAGCGGGTAATGTATATTACTGCTTTCTTGATGGTTTCTCGTGTTATTACCAAATACCCATCGATCCCCAAGATCAAGAGAAGACAACATTCACTTGTCCCTATGGCACATTTGCTTATAAAAGAATGCCTTTTGGCTTATGCAATGCACCCGGGACTTTCCAAAGGTGCATGTTGGCTATCTTCCATGACATGGTTGAGCAAACCATGGAAGTCTTCATGGATGATTTCTCGGTCTTTGGAGATTCTTTCTCTTCTTGCCTTGCCAATTTGGAACGTATGCTTAAGCGGTGCGAAGACACTCGCCTTGTTCTGAATTGGGAAAAATGACATTTTATGGTAAAAGAAGGCATTGTGCTAGGACACAAAATCTCTAAAGCCGATCTTGAAGTCGACCGTGCTAAAGTAGATGTCATAGCCAAATTACCTCCACCTTCAACCGTGAAGGGTGTGAGAAGTTTTCTGGGTCATGCGGGTTTTTATCGTCGATTCATTCAGGATTTCTCTAAAATCGCTCGCCCGATGACCCACCTCTTGGAAATAGATACTCCTTTTCTCTTTTCTAAAGAGTGTCTCGAAGCCTTAAATCTTCTTAAGGATAAGCTAACTAAGGCACCGGTCTTGGTTACCCCTAATTGGGAGCTGCCTTTTGAATTAATGTGTGATGCTAGCGACTTTGCTATTGGTGCGGTTTTGGGCCAACGAGTGAATAAACACTTCCAACCAATCCACTATGCTATTAAAACAATGACGGGGGCTCAATTGCATTATACGACAACTGAAAAAGAGCTTTTAGCTGTTGTCTATGCTTTTGAGAAATTTCGCCCCTATCTTGTTTTATCTCCCACCATCGTATACACGGACCATTCCGCATTGAAGTACTTGATGACAAAGCATGATTCTAAGCCAAGACTTCTTCGCTGGGTTTTACTCCTTCAAGAATTCAACATTGAAATTCGTGACAAGAAGGGAGCAGAAAACCTGGCCGCGGATCATCTGAGTCGACTTGAGGATCCATATCAAGGGGATCATCCGAACAAAGAGATCAATGACTCTTTCCCCCTTTAGACCTTAATGTCTATAAATCTCAATCTTGATGGCACCCCGTGGTTTGTGGACATTGCAAACTACTTAGCGGGTGGTATTCTCATAAAAGGGTTAACATCCCAACAAAAGAAGAAGTTCTTGAATGATGTTAAGACTTACTTTTGGGATGACCCTTATCTATTCAAACAGTGTGCTGATCTGATTATTCGTCAATGTGTTGACGGACCGGCAGCTTTTGACATCCTCCAAGCTTGCCACAAAGGACCCACCGGTGGTCACTTTGGTCCCAACTACACCGCTAAGAAAGTGTTTGATTCTGGATTCTATTGGCCCACCATTTATCGTGACGCTCACGAAATGGTTAAGCATTGTGATGCTTGCCAACGTCAAGGCAAGATCACACATAAGGATGAGATGCCTCAAAATTTCATACAGGAATGTGAAATCTTTGATGTATGGGGCATCGACTTTATGGGGCCATTTCCATCATCCAAAGGGAACAAGTACATCCTCGTCGCCGTTGACTACGTTTCTAAATGGGTTGAAGCTAAGGCTCTTCCTACGAATGATGCGATGGTGGTTGTGAACTTTTTGAAGCAGCTTTTCGCTCGATTTGGCGTTCCTCGTGCTATCATCAGTGACCGCGGGACTCATTTTTGCAACGATCAATCTGCAAGAGTCATGGCTAAGTATGGTGTTAATCATCGTCTGTCCACCGCCTATCATCCCAAACCAATGGGCAAGCCGATATTTCTAACCGTGGCTTGAAGAGAATTTTGGAGCGTACTGTAGGAGAGCATCGTGTCGCGTGGGCCGATAAGATAGATGATGCTCTGTGGGCTTTCGGTACTGCTTACAAGACCCCGATCGGTTGTACACCTTATCGTCTTGTGTATGGGAAAGCCTGCCACCTACCCATCGAGCTGGAACATAAGGCGCACTGGGCCTTGAAGTGGGCTAAGTTCGACATCAACAAAGCCGGTGATCATCGCAAGGTTCAACTCAACGAGCTCAATGAACTAAGGAATGAAGCTTATGAGAACTCGCTGATCTATAAGGAGAAGACGAAGATCATTCATGACGCTAAAATCAAGAACCGAGAGTTCCACGTTGGTGATCAAGTCTTACTCTTTAACTCTCGGTCGAAGATCTTCTCTGGCAAGTTGAAGAGCCGCTTGTCTGGTCCATTCACCGTCGCCAAAGTCTTTCCTTATGGGACCATTGAGCTTTCTTAGCCGAATGGACCCAATTTCAAGGTGAATGGCAGCGTCTGAAGTTGTACTTTGGTGAGGACATCTCTCAAGAGATGATTCCATCCCTCACCACGTTCCCCATGAACTAAATTGGGTCGAGTCAGGCTCGTGACTCGGTAAACAAAAACAAGCGCTTCTCAGGAGGCAACCCGTGTTCTATCCTTTACTGCTTTCATAATAAGTGTAGGGGGAGCCCCGCATATGTTTGTTGTCTTGTTTCTTGTGCTGTGCAGGGATTAAAGCTTCAGAGAGCATCTTGATGACTTTTGACAAACCGTGATACCGTGTTCCCATCTTCCTGGTTTTATCCTAAACTCTTGTGATTCAATATTTCATATTTTATATATGTTCACATTGAATTCACTTTAGTTGTCCTTTCCTTAGCAAGATTTAAACAAAGTGCACAATGTCCTAAGTGTAGGGGAGTTTACTCCCACATGCTTAAACATTGAGGACAATGTTTATCTCAAGTGTAAGGGGGCTTCTATCGAAGTAAGTGGTCTTTTCCATAAATTTGCCCTCATTTTAACAAGAAAATTTGATTTTTCGACATTTTTCAAAATTTTTAATCTATTTTGGCCTAGTTGTATAGTTGTATTTTCCTTTATCCTTTTTAGTTTCTTTCCATTGCTAGAATAAATTTTTAATAAAGTGGTTTTAGATTTTTCTTAGTCGTGATCATTTTGACTCAACCCGAGTTTACTTACCTAAGTTTACTCTAGCTAGTATCCTTAACGAATTTAAGTCAAGTTTTGCTAGGCTTTTATATAGGGAGCTATAAAACGCGAAAGTCTTAACTCTCACGGGTTAAGAACAAGAACTTTTCGCAAGTTCCTGTAATTGATCCTAGAGAGTCGTTTATCAAGGAAACTTTAAAATGCGATTTCTAAACTTGAAAAAGTCTAATAATTTGCAAGATCCTATAGATGACTCGAAAACCCAAAACTTTGATTTAATAGGCTAAGCATCCACGAGTCTCATTCCTTGAGATTTTGAACTGTGGAGAACGGGAGATGATAGAGTCAATTATAAGTTCGGTATTCTTTCGTGAATTTATGTGAGTTAATTATAAGCCTATTCTCCCTCCGCTTGTTAATAAATTTATCTGCAATAAATAAGGTTGTACGATTTAAAAGGTTACTTAGCTTCTAGCCCTAGATCGTTTAAAAGTTGCTCGGTACGGATTAGAGTTCATAGCCAAGGCATAACTTATTGAAGCGGGATGCGAAGATTGGCGAGTCCGAAAAGGCCCTAACAAGGCATGAGGGCTACATTTTGTTGCTAAAGATCCAAAAGTGATGTGAAGAATCATTTATCGAAAATCAATATGAAGGATCGAGACACACGACGAAAAACAAGAACTCCCCACAAGTCATGGAGAAGTCTATCCGAAAAGACCCTAACAAGGTATGAGGATAAATAGATCCAAGTCCTAAAAGGAGGCGGATCGTTGTATATCAAAGTCCAAAATAAAGATTGGAAAAAAATGAAGAAGTCGTGGTCCAAAGATGAAGAATCTCTCAAAACTTCAAGTGAAGAAATTCCTATTATGAAGAGAAGACCATTATTTCAAGAACGTCTCTCAAAGATTCGAAGTATGAAGTCGCTGCCAAATATCGGTCCGAGAAAGGTCTCAAATCGTGAAGCGAGTTATGCCAAGATATGAACTTTATGAGGTCCCGAGAAGCAGTTTTAAAAGATTTGGTCCTTTAGCTAACTATTGATTAAATCGTTCACCTTATGAATTATGCCAAGATATGAACTTGATTTCATTCTGCAAAGCGGTAGTACGAGAGGGTGAGAAAAAGTAGTTTATGAATTTGGTCTCTAAGTCCGTCCACGTAAGAATACTTTGTGGCGGTTCCTTATCAAGCCAATGCCGGGCTTTTCCCTCTAAGGAGAAAGGAAAAAGTTGCAAGCGAATTACCTCTTGTGAAACCCCATTATACTTAACCATATTAGTGAGTTGAATAAACCTCTTAATATGGTCATGAGGATCATCAATTGAACGCCCCAAGAATGGTTGAGCAGAGACCATTTGAATGAAGCCGGATTTGAGCTCAAAGTTGTTGGCACCAATCGCGGGTATGACAATAGCATCGTGGTTGCCCTCTACATGTGCTTGCAAAAGTTCGATCATTGGACGATTGTCCGGTAGAGGTTCATTGTTGTCATTATTCATGTTCGGTTGAGGTGGATTATTATTATTGTTGTGTACACCGGCCATGTCTAAGTTATCGAGAGTCTCGGGCTCGGGATAAGACGTTGATCGAGTGCGCATACACCTGCAAAAGAAATAACAAAGCAGAAATATTTTTGGTTTTTTATGTTTTTTTAATTTTTTTGAATTTTTTAAATTTTTTTATATTTTTTAGGATTTTTGAAAATTTTAAAGCAAGGAAAATAACGTTCAAAGATGACCGGATCCCAAAATCCAACGTGTCTCTCACTTAAAACCTTTAATCTTAATGAAAAGAGCCGGCATCGGCGCCATTTAATACAAAGCTTTTGGCTATGTATAAAATATTATCGTCCGATCTCTTCGAATTGATTATTGGTAGAAAGTGCGACTCAGTCGTTCTTGGTGGAAAATAAAAAAGGTTTGGTTATCTATTTTAAACTAAAAATGAAAATGTCGTTGAGTAAATACAGATGAAAGCTTTAAAAAATTAAAACGAAAAAAAGGAAGACTTTAAAAATTGAAAAGTAAATGAGTAAAACTTATTAAAAAGTAAACTTTAAATATTTAAACTAGAATAAGACAAGTTAGAATAAAGCTAAGTAAAAAGGCGGGAAAAGTAAAATTCAAGAATTGTAAAAACAAACCCTTATCCGGAATCCTATCCGGATTCTTGTCCGGAATGAAGAACTGAGGCTAATCCGGGAAAATAAAATGCAGCTTATCCGGAATAAGGTAATGACACCTTATCCGGAATCGGGTTATGATGCTTATCCGGAATAAACTTGGGAGCTTATCCGGAATCTTTTGACCTGAATACTATCCGGAATAACTATCCGGAATAAATTGAACTATCCGGAGAACTCTTGTCAAGAAGCTTATCCAGAATAACCTTAGACCCTTATCCGGAATCCTGGCTTGGTCTTCCTTATCCGGAATCTGCAGCTATCCGGAATAAAGTACCTGGTGTGCTTATCCGGAAAAACATAACAAAAACTCTTATCCGCAATACTGGTTGGGCTTCTTATCCGGAATAAGGTGAAGGAGCTTATCCGGAGTAATAAGATGAGTGCTATCCGGAATAATGACAATGGAGGCTTATCCCGAATACTCTGAAGTGGCTTATCCTGAATACTAGGGTTATGAAAATAATCCGAACTACTCAAACTTAGCAATAAGCAAAATTAAGCCAAAAGTCAATAATAAGTGTGAAAACACTTATCCTTTTACCACTTATTTCCAATAATAACAAGACCAAAACGTGTGATTTATGTCGTAAAAGTCGGAATTATGCGTGGTTTGTGTTTTTATTGTGTTTTAGGACCAAAATATGAAAAAGGGAGAAAACACGGGTTTTCATGGGCTTTTATCGAAGAAAACGGGAAAAGAAGAAGTCAAAAGATCAAGAGTGCAAAAAGAACGGAAGTCCAAGGCCTATTCTGAAGATTTATCCAAGAAAAAGTCTAAAGGCGGAAGTTTAACGAAGTCGAAGAACTTAAGTCTAACAGAAGAAAATTAAAAGACAAGTTCAAATCCCGAGACGACAAAGATAAAGAATTAAAGTCGAGTCGAGAAAACGTGAAGAAAGCAAAGAAAGAAGATGCAACACATGCACTCCTTCCACCTTCCCTATAAATACCCTCCTATTAGTCATTAGGAGGGTGGTTAGCTAGTTAGTCTTTAATTTTAGTTTTTCACTTTTTAGAGAGAGAAAGTCTTAAACTTTCTCTCACTAAGTTTCATCTTTTTCTTTCAATCTTTCAAGATTAAACACTTTGTATTGCTTATTTTCATTAATCAAGTTCTATTTTAAGCTTTTAATCCTTAATCTCCTTCTACCATTTTTGATTTTAGATTGATTTTTGGTGCGAATTTCAATAGATCCGTGTTGTTCTTAATGATTTCGTGCTTAAAAAGTTAATCTTTTGATCATTTCATAAGTTTTCATTTGATTAAGCTTTAAGAATTTTGTGCTTATTGGCTTACTTTTGTGATTACCTTATTTACTTTATAAAAAGCTTCCTTTAAAAGTTCATGTTTTGATTGTTTGATCCAAAAAGTTGTTTAATTTCGAGTTAGATAAGTTGATAAGTGCTTATTTGGTTCGGTTAATTATTTGGTTTGTTACGTTTTGGATATTAGCTTATAAAAGTTAGCTTATTATCTAGCTTAACAGAATCCCTTAGATATCGGAAAGGGATTAAACCCCTTTCCGATCTATACATTCCGAGCAGCCTTCCCCTTTTCCGATTTGCCAATCGGAAAATGGTTTCTCCTTATTCCGATCTGCACCCTCATTATTCCGATCGATTGATCGGATTAGGTCTTTCATATTCCGACGGTAGCCTTTGCTTAATATTCCGATTGTAGTTGTTTTCCCCATATTCCGATAGGTGCTATCCATGTTATTCCGATTGGCTTCATTTCTAAGTATTCCGATTAGACCCTTTTAGCAACATTCCGATTGCCCTTTTGTTACATATTCCGATTGGTAGTGTTTGTGGTTATTCCGATTGGGACTTTTTGGTGTATTCCGATTGTGTGCATTCCCTCCATATTCCGACCACCAGATCGGAATACATTCCGATCTGGGGCTGTTTTGGCTTATTCCGATTGAGTTGTTTTGGTGTAGTCCGATCTTACTTTCTTTTAGTACTTTTCAACTAAGTTCTTATTTTTAGAGAGTTTTCCAAGTGTTAGTTTTATTTAGTGTGCTAGTATCTTTCCCATTGTTACCTTTAAGTTTACATGCATTTATTTTTACTCGTCATTTTAGTATTAATCTTTATTCTTCCACTTTACTCAACGACACTTTAATTACTTGCTAATAGTTTAAAACAAACAACCAAACCATTCTCTTGATTCACCAAAAGACGATTGATTCGCACTTAAGACCGGTTTTCAATTCGAAAGGATTCGGACGATAAGATTCTATACCTAGCCTAAAAAGCGAAGTATTAGTCAATAAGCATTTTTACCATAAACTTAACCAAAAGGATTTTAAGAAAAAAGTAAATAAGCTAGAATTGAAAAACTTTTAAAACTCTAAATAAGCTAGAAATCAAAAAGCACTTTTTTTATAAAAACTTAAACTTATTAAACACAACTTATTTCTAAAAACTATTAAGCATAAGGATTAAGAAAAATAAGCACTTTTATAAAAACTTTTTAAGATAACCAATTTAATAAGCACAACCAAATAAGCTAAACAATCAAATCATCAACAAGATTAAGATAAAACGACATGATTATCAAGATTAAGTAAAAGATTAAGAAAGGTAGAATGAGAATTAAGAAAACAAGATTGATTGATTAAAGATGAATGTAAAAAAATTACAAGATTAATGTAAAGATTAATAAGTTTGAAAGAAAAAGTAGAGAAAGAAAATAAACACACTTAAAAATTAAACTACAACTATTGAAAATTAAAACACCTAACACCCTCCTAATGACATATTAGGAGGGTATTTATAGGAGGTGAGGAGACTACATGCTTAAGCTATCTAATTTCTTTCTTCTCGACTCGACTCGACTTAATCTTTGTCTTTCTCGACGTCATCTCGGGATTTGTCGATATAAGTTGAACTAGTCTAGTAATTTTCTTCTATAATTAGACTTGAGTTCTTCGACTTCATTAAACTTCCGTCTTTAGACTTTTTCTTCGATAAATCTTTAGAATTGGCCTTGGACTTCCGTTCTTTTTTCATTCTCGATCTTTCGACTTAGTCTTTAGTCTATTTCTTCGATAAAAGCCCGTGATAGCCCATGTTTTCTTCCTTTTGCATCTTTTGGTCCTAAAACACAATAAAAACACAAACCACGCATAATTCCGACTTTTACGACATAAAATACACGTTTTTGTCTTGTTATTATTGGAAATAAGTGGTAAAAGGATAAGTGTTTTCACACTTATTAGTGTCCTAATGAGATTTTTGATGAATCTCGTTGGCTCTAGACTCTATAAGTGCACGTTTATTTGGTGATTGGAGGCTGGAGCAGACTTCCACCTTTTCAATATCTACAATCTCGGAGTGAGAATGTTGATAGAAATGAGTTGAAATCCGTGAAAATAAAACAAACTTATTTTGAGAGAAGCTTGAGTAGGCTGGGAAGGGTTGTGCATTGCATCACTGGGTCCATGATGCTTTGTCTTCAGTATTAGAAATCATCAAAGTGATTCTGATAATATATGTATTAACCCGGTTTCTGCCTAAGTTGTATGGAGGGCTTCTTTATTTACACCCTTTATCCTTACATTTATTTTTCATTCTTCAACCCCTTCAATGCTTACCAAGACGTCATAACTAGTACCTTGTTGTGATTGTTCCAATGCTAGCTTAAGTCATTAGTCGGCATTTTTCCCGTACACACAACTAATCCATCTTCCCTAAGGACGTCTAAATTTTAATGGATTGCCCCTGGGAAGATCCCTCCGGTTCTGGTTGGATCATGAGACGAATACCTAACCACCTTTTGACACCAATACCGTCATGAATTAATGTGTTGAAGGGTATAGATATCGTAACCAGAAAAACCTGTTGAAAATGCAATCAAGGTATTGATGAAATCAATGTTTACACCTTGAAAGTTTGTTATATCACCAAAACGCTCCCCCTACACATGTGCATCATAAAATGAAAGGTTTTTGCGCATATTAGGAAGAGAAAGCCCTTATATCGAAGATCTTATCCAAGATGACACATTTTAATCACTATTCTCCCCCTCAAAAATTGCATTTGATTGAAATTTTTGTGAAACTAGTGATGAAACATGGAGGGAATAATGTTGCATGAAAGTTTGTACTCCCCCACAAAGAAGGAATTCTAATTAAAGTAGGGGAGTATATGAGCACACAGTTTTGAAATATCTTGAAAAGTTGTGCTTAAACCCGAGAAAACTGAATTTCCCGTTGTTGAGAAAAAATGTACATAAATGAACATTTTCCTTGAGTTCATGAGCTTAAAACTTTGAATGTTTTAATATAAGCCCATAACCGAGAAAAATTAATTTCATGTTGATGAGGATAAGTCATAGACTTTCCTTTCTTTGGGGACCGGGTTATAGTCTGACATGTGACTATAAGCCATTATGAGAAGAAAGTAGAAAAGACATGTTTTGAAAAAATTTGAACTCTCATTTGAACTTTATGTATGTACCCATGTCATTATTGAGCGACATTTCTAAGTACGTCCATATTATCGATGCTGAGAGACATGTCGGAGAAGAATATTTTTGGTATTTTTGAAAGAATTTCTCATTTTTTATTTTGGTTTTATAGGTTTTATATTTTTGTATTTTGATTTTCTGATAGATATATACAAGATTACTTCGAATGTGTAAGACGTTCAAGTTCATCTGGAGTGAAACTACGCATACCAAGTCGACGAACCAAGAATTCAAATCCGTCTTGACAAAGAGCTTTGGTGAAGATGTCGGCTAGTTGGTAGTCCGTCTTGACAAAATATAGTTTGATCGTTCCTCTTTCCACACGCTCTTTTATGAAATGGAATCGGACAACAATGTGCTTGGTCTTGGAGTGTTGGACCAGGTTGCATGATATGGCCATGGCTGCTTGTGAATCACAATAAATAGGAACTTTATTAAAGTGAAAGCCATAATCCGTGAGTTGTGTTCTCATCCAAAGGACTTGAGCACTACACACGGATAGAGACACATATTATGCTTCCGCGGTGGACAACGCCGTGCAATCTTGTTTTCTTGAGGACCAGCTGACTAGCTTTTCGCCTAAGAATTGTGCTCTACCGGAAGTGCTCTTGAATGTATCATGACACCCTACATGGTCGACATCCAAAAAACCAGTTAGATTAAAACCAGAATCCTTCGTATACCAGAGACCCATGTGAATGGTTCCCTGGAGATAGTGAAAGATCCTTTTAACCTCCTTGAGGTGCTTCTCGATTGGCTTAGCCTGATACTGAGCACATAAACAAGTAGCATGCACAATGTCCGGTCTGCTTGAAGTTAAGTACATAAGGGACCCGATCATACTTCTGTATTTTTTAGCATCTAAAAATGTCCCTTTCTTATCCAAATCAAGCTTGTGTTTAGTGTCCATTGGACTACCTATATGATCATAATTTTCCATTCCAAATTTCGTTAGAATCTCGAGCACATATTTGGACTGATTTATGAAAATAACACGGGGGATTGGTGAACTTGGAGACCAAGAAAGAACGTCATTTCCCCCATCATGGACATTTCAAATAGGCTTTTCATAAGGTCGGCAAATAATATGGAATATTTTGGGTTTGTAGAACCAAAAATTATATCATCTACATAGACCTGAGCCACCAAGATGTCGTTGCCGTAGTGCTTGATAAACAACGTTGGATCTATAGTTCCTTTGCTGAGGTGATTTTGGAAAAGAAATGATGATAATTCATCGTACCATGCCCTCGGTGCTTGTTTCAAACCATAAATTGCCTTTTTCAACTTGTAGAGATGGCTTGGATGTTCGGTGTTGATGAAACCTTCAGGTTGACATACGTACACATCTTCTTTTAACGGCCCATGCAAGAAAGCCGTCTTCACGTCCATTTGATACACATTGAACGATTTGTGAGCAGCGTATGCCAAGAAAATCCTAATAGCTTCCATTCGAGCAACCGGGGCGAAGGATTCTGCAAAATCAATTCCCTCCTTCTGTTTATAACCTCTCACAACTAACCTAGTCTTGTTCTTGATGACCGTTTGCTCTTCATCCATCTTGTTTTGAATAACCATTTCAGGGTAAGGGGATCGATATTGTCCAGGCGTGGTACTAACTCCCATACATCAAGACGGATGAATTGATTGAGCTCTTCTTGCATAGACTCAATCCATGATGCATCGGTCACTGCTTATTTAACACTTGCTGGTTCCATTGTGCTGACTGATAGTGCATAGATACACATATCACCATCAGTACGCAGCTGATTTTGTGTTGACACTGGTCGTGAGAGATTGCCAATCACTTGAACCAAAGGATGATTCGTAGTCCATTTGTGTTCATGTGGAAGTGTATGAGAAACTTGATGCGAGCTTGACGGATCCACATATGGTGTTGAAGGCTGAGTAGTACTTGTGGAAGCCGCAAATGGATTCACAAACTCATGTTCGTTGAGCATCGCATTGTTTGCATTTTCAGCAACTACTTCATTTTGAAAATGAACATGATTAGGGATTTGCTGAGAATGTTGTTGAGTTGCGTCAGCAGTCGGAGAAGTGGGTGGAATATTTGGAGGCAATATGGTTGAGGTTGACGTAGATGGTGCAGAAGTAGATGTGGTTGGTGTAGATGCAATCGGAGGTTCTTGAACTACCCTAGCAGGTGCAGCCGGGGCATTTTGAGGAACACCAAATGACGAAGGGCCGTCCATATATTCATCATAGATTGGCCCAAATAAAACTTCCAAGTCACATTCCGAGGGTTGTAACGATGAGATTGCTGACGGTGCAAATTGAAGCGCGAGTCCTGAACTTACGTGTCCAGAAGTCTGACCTTGAGAGGCCATAGTTCATCAAAGGTAACATTCATAGTCTCCATTACCTTTCTTGTCCTTCGATTATAAACCCTGTAAGCACAAGCAGTTGAAGAAGAACCAATGAAAAAGCCAATATCACCTTTAGGTTCAAGTTTAACGATATCTTCACGATCATTCTTTGGATAACACAGAGCCTCCAATACATGTAGAAACGATATATCCGGTTTTCATCCATTAATGATCTCATAAGGTGTTTTGTTGAATCAGGTGTGAATAATGGAGCGGTTTTAAGTATAACATGCAGTTGCAATGGCATCAGCCCAAAGGAATAACGGTGCACTGGATGAGAGAAGCATCGTCCGAGCAGCTTCAACTAAAATACGATTCCTCTGTTCCACAACTCCATTCTGCTCTGGGGTTCTTACAGCTGAAGTTTGATGAGAGATCCCAACTTCGTCAAAGTAAGCTTTCAGTTTCTGATTGGTTAATTCTGTGCCGTTATCCGTTCTCACAATTATGACAGGGGCTTGTAGTAGTACTGATGTTTTCTTCAAGAAGTTAATAATTACATCAAGGGCTTCATCTTTTGCTGAAAGAAAATGAACCCATGTGTAACGAGAATAATCATCCACAATTACTAGAACATACCGCTTTCCATTAATGCTTTTGATTCTCATTGGGCCACACAAATCCATATGTAAGAGATGTAACCTATTCGTTGAGTTGGGAACATGTTTGGGTTTGTGAGGCTTCTTCTTACTTTTACCTTGCTCACAGGAAGGACAAAGATGGTATTTTGTATATTTAAACTTTGGAAGACCGGTAACGAGATCATCTTTCGCTAGATGGGTGATGGCATCAAAATTGAGATGAGATAAACTTTGATGCCATAACCATGACTTTGTTGATGTGGCTCGGGCCATGAGACAAATTGGAGAAGCAGCAAACATTTGAAAAAGATCAATGGTGTAAAGGTTGGTGGTACGATTTCCTTTCAACAAATCAATTCCTTCAAGATCTCTTACAAAACATGTATGACTTCTGAAAGCAACCTCTAAGTCTGAATCACAAAATTGCCCAACCGAGAACAAATTGTGTCCCAAGCCATCAACAAAAGAGGCTCTAGTGATGATTATATTTCCCCAATGAAAATCACCATAGCCTAGAATTGCAGCAACGTGATCATTTCCAAATCGAACAGTTCCCATGAATCGCCATACAAAGTTCTTGAGAAGGCTTCGATTCCCAGTCATATGTTTGGAACAGCACGAGTCCACGCACCAGAGACAAATTTCAACAGCCTGCCAATGATAAGAGAAGAAAATATTTTTGCAACCGATGAAATAGGTTCCTGTAGGGTTAGATGATAATTAAGCCGTATCACATACCGACGTTTCACTATCAGTATGAGATCTACTAGTGTCGATAATTTTGCCACTGCAGTCAAAATTTCTACCAGTAGGCAACCATTTAGAGGTGAATCTAGGGCTACTAGGCTTGGCGAGACTTTTTGTGGACCCTACGTGTGTACTTTTTGGAACATACACCTTAGCCTTAGGAGTATGTTGTTGTTCACTGACTGACAGCTTGTCAATTCGAGTGTAACCACCAAAATTCAAACCATTCATAGTCAAACCACAAGCATCACGACAAAAGGTAAAGAAACATTTATTACATTTAGCACAATTAACATCAGATTTTTCATTCCGAATAGCAAGCTTAAAGTCATTACATTCAGATGAATTAAGTTTCTGATTATGATTAAAAAACGGTAAATTAATAGGGTGTTCTTCTACTTCCACATTATTCATCTTGGGGCGACTACTTCTAGAGGCAAAAGGGACCCTATCATTCCTTGTATTGCTCGTAGGCTGTGGCCTTCTGCTCTTAGTGTAGTTGTTTATTCCTGTAGAATAAGACACACGTCTATTAGAATTGGCACTTTTTAAATCAATGACTTGTGGTTGAGTTATAGTGATCGGTTTTGTCCTAACGATTGCTTTACGTTGTTTGCTTGGCACAGAGGGAGAACTAACACAAAACATTCCTGGGGCAATCACAGTAGTTTTTGTTCCACCAACCTTGGGAAAAGGTGTCACAGCAATACGAGTGGGTCCCGAGGTTGTTGGTGTCAAAATCGTACTAGGCTCAGAAGTCGTATCTTTTAATAAGGTTTTTAACTTACAGTTCTCAGAGATTTTATCAATAAGTTTCTGATAGACAGACTTACTTTGTTCAACATCCCGCTTATATGAAACAACCACAGATTCTAAATCTGCAATTTTAGCCTTAAGCTTCTGAACATTTCCATCACTGACACTATCTAACCCTGAAGAGGCCAAATTCTTTTCCTTAACCCCTCCTAACTGAGCCTACAACCGTGTGATAGTTTGTTGCATTTCATTGTAGGCTTTATCATACGAAATTTTGTCATATTTGCATTCATCACATTTTTTGACAAACTTATTCCATAGATCGGTAAATTCTTTGTCCTTTTTAATGACAACAGATTCCATTTTCTCTTTCATACATTCAAGCTCAGTTTGGAGGGTTTCTTGATTCAACACAGAGGTATCAATGCGGCTACTATCAACATTATCACGTGCATTAGAGAGACGTTCAAAATCGTTTTCCAAAACTTTGATTTTATCAAGAGATTCATCAGCCTCCTTCGTCAAAAATTTAAAGTCTTGAACAAAGTTGGCTAATTCTTTTAGAAAAGCGTTTTCCAAATTGCTTATCCGAGCATCAACTTGATTAATATCGTTTTGAAGAATTTTCTGGACCTCAATCTTAACAGGTGATGTTAAATTTCCACTAGTGATTTTGGAATTAACAACACGTTTAAGGATGACAAAGTTATCTTTAAGCTCTTTTAAAAATCGGCGTGTGATTCTCGGTTTAGGAGGGTCATCATAAAATTCCTCACTTGGGAGCAAAAGCATTTCAGTACTCATTTTAGATCGAACAAAAACAGTTGGAGGATTAACTTTTGGATAATAAACGGGTGCCACTTCTTTATCAAGCTTTTTCATTCTTAAACGAGTCTCTACTGCAAGTTCAGTAGTTTCCTCAGAATCATGCACACTAGGAGGATCATGCTCATCAGACAAGAGCACGCTACCATTATATAAAGTTTCATTAGTGGCCTGAACTTGCTTAAGGTATCCGGGATTAGGAGGAAGAGGACAACCTAAAGCCAATTTGTATCGAGTGTAATTTATCTCATTCACTTTTGGTGCGAGCATATTTATTGTCTGCATAGTTTGACCACATTTTACTAACAGGTTGTCTAATTCTCTAATCCTATCCTGAGCTTTGCAAAAATCCTCAAGAAGCCCATCTTCTCGAATTTTGAAATCATGTTTCAACTTTTTTCGTTCTTCTTTTAAATCCAAAATAGTAGATTTTTCATTTGAAAGCTGTTTATTAAGAGAGGTGATTTCATCATTCAATTCGCTTATGTTTTTAGCACTACTTAAATGTAAGGCATTTAATTTCTTAGTTGTGCATTTTTCTTGATAAACCGATGTAGCATGAGCTTGTTCAAGTTCTGTAGAATCGTGATAATCTTATAACTAATCAAGAGGGTTGTTGTTATTCTAGAGAGAGAGAGAGTAGAGAGAGAAACAAAGAAACTTTATTAATGTGTGAAATAAGTAAAACAACCAACACCCCTTTCCATGGTGGAAAGGGGTTTATATACCCAATCCTTAATGGACTTGGGCCTCCAACCCATGACAAGCCCATGGGCCGTGTTAAACATTAATATAACGTAACATTTAACTACGAGCTACTAAACATATTACAATATTGTTGAAGTGACCGATACTTCTAATATATGTTAAAAATATAATTCCAACAATCTCCCCCTAAGGGAGGTCACTCCAAATTACAAAGTCCTAAACCAAGCATACTATACTAAGTCTTCGTTCTTCAACTCGTAGTCCTTTCTCTTTTATCTTTTATTTTTGTTGTGAATATGTTGATGTTGATCTTTTAGGCTTTGGCTTTAGAGCATTGTTCTTTTGACCCTTCACGTGCGATCTTTGCCTTCTTGTGATTCTTGCCTCCTCGTGACTCCATGTTCCACACACATATGTTTTTTTGTTGAATTCTTGAAAGCTTCAGAGTTTGGTACAGCGGAAGACTTCATTTTGAACTTTCTTGAATTTTGCTAAAATTGATGCAGAAAAACATAAGCATGTGGGAACGACTTCATCTGGTACACCGCAACGCCACCGTCTTCAAATGCCGCAACATAACAAGACATGAACGAAATGGCTTAGAACATTTCATTCTAAATCGGTAGCATTTTACCTCCGGTCGGTGAAGACCGTTGGATGATATTAGATATCGTACCTATGGCGGATAGTTTCAATTAAGTAACTTCATGAGAGGATTTCGCGGGTAAACTCGTTCTCTTTATTCGACGATCACTAAGCCTGACTGCGAACATAAAGAGTGAATCACTTGGATAAATTATCCTTGTGATTGAAGCCGTCAAATCATGAACCTGGAACAAGTGAATTTCAATTAAGATTTTCACCATTGTTGCTTTCCCGTTGTCACGAGCTTGATTCATATAGAATCTTGCACGTCACCTACCAAGTGTTGTTTGATGTTAACACTAGAAGGATTTCCACTCGTCACTGTGAACACTAAAGAGTGTCACTCTGAGTGTTCTTGCAAGATCATACGATAATGCGTAGAGGCCTGGAACGAGTTTAAGTTCAATTAAGAATTAAACTACTGTTTCTTTCCATTTTTTCACAAGATTGGTTCTTAAAGAACCGCACGTGTCACCTACCATGAGCTTGTTTGATGTTGGCTCAAGCAGGATTTCCATCTTCATTGTAATACTTGCGTATCACTCGGATGTTCTAGCAATATTACAAGAATACTACGTAAGACTCATAAGGATCTCTTACTTTTCACAGTGTGTGAAGAAGCAAGGAATAAATGAAAAGTGTCCTAATGAGACTTTTGATGATCTCGTGACTCTAGACTCGATAGTGCGTTTTGATTTAGTGAGCGATGGCTGGAGAGGATTGCCACCTATTCAATATCAGTCTATTCGGAGTGAATAAACCAATAGATAACGTGTTAAGCTCCGTGTGATTAAAACAAACATCTTTTGAGAGATATTTGAGTTATATGGGAGGGGTTGTGCATGACATCACTAGGTCCATGATGTCTTGTCTTCAATATTGAGAATCATTAAAAATGATCCCACTAATAGATGTGTTGACCTGGTTTCTGTCTTAAGTTGTAAGGAGGGCTTCTTTCTTTACACCCTTTATCTTTACATTTCTTTTTCATTCTTCAAACCCTTCAGTACTTACCAATACATCATAACTAGCACCTTGTTGTGATTGTTCCAGTGCTAGCATCAGTAATTAGTCGGTACTCTGCTACGTTCACAATCATCTCCAACTTTCCTAGGACTTCTAATTCTATCTAGGTAATTGTCCTTGGGAAGATTCCATCGGTTCTGATGAATCATTGGACTAATACCTAATCCTACCACCATTTTTTCACCACATCCGTCGTGAATTAAGTGTGTTTTGGGTAAGTATTGTCACCATGAAAAATCCTTGAAAATCACTTAATGCACTTGTGATATTATAATCAAAGTTTTTGTGCCTTAAGTGTTTTGTTCATAAAAAACGCTCCCCCTTAACATGTGCATTACACATATTAAGTTGGTTTATCTTTTAAGTCTTTTTCATTTATTTTAGCCAAATATCATTAAGTCTCCTTAATCCCATTTTCTCCCTTTATCCAAAATGTTAACCATTAATATTTGGGATATTGAATGGATTAACTTGTCTTTGGGTAAAAACGAAATCAATCTATGGCCATAGAACATGTTAATGCTCCCCCTCAAGTTAATGAGGGTTAGTTGTAGTGCTTGAGTATGATAGATTTTGGAAGATTTAGAATCTCGTGAGAAAATCTTGAAACATTATCATACTTTCACACTACAACAAGCCACAAAAGCACAATATTTACAATATTTACATATTCACAAATTAACCAATATGGAATAGACCTGAGATAGTACGACCCATTAGATGGATCATTGCATCAACTTGTGGTGTGCTCTATATGGTCTTCCACCAATGAATCGTTCAATACTCCTCATCAAGCGTATTTCCCGCAACTTCTCATTGATCTTGTTTATCAGGTAGTTATCACGTGTTTCGTACCCTGTGTGCCACCGGACGGTAAGTTGGGGATGCTTCTTGGTTCTGTTGATATGAATCAGTGTGTCCCGAACTTGCTCAAGAGTCCCGTCACTAAACTTGGAGAGTTCCGCTATTCCCAGGAATTTCTTCTCACCGGATCCATTCAAGTAGAAAGTGCCTGGAACCGGTTTTGTAGTGCTTGTGTACGGGCTTTTGTCGTGATGAATAGAAGGAACCTTTGTGTATGGAGTCGTGAGGTTTAGCTTCTTCTGATAACTCTCAACGCCAAGTTGCAAGTCTTCAACTCTTTTCTTGATCACAATGCGACGACTATACATTCGTAGAGCTGAATTCAGGTCAATGTAGTTTTTAGTGTTCAGGTGTTTGAGTGTGTCTTGAGTCATCAAAAGTAACATATCTTCAATGTCAACAAGAGGAAGATCCGAGAAGTCTCCTTCCATGATGGTATAGGATATGTCGTCTTTTCTTTTTAATCTGATCTCTGTTACGTGATGATAGCCGACTTTGGGTTAAAATCTTACTCCTAAAATAGCATTGATTCTGAACTCAGATTTTACTTGACTCTTTGACTTGAAACCACATGCGTAGCTGTAGGCTTTCTGTATGGTTTCTCCCTAATGCGATGCGTCCAATTCAGCATACTGATCATACTTAGGAATTAATTTCCTTACCCATATACGATCGACCTTTTCTTCAATCCAGGGTATTGATCCCCAAGTTGTAGCTTTGACCAAGGTTAAGGAAGTCGCATACTTGTTGGTGCCGTTTACTAAATACTCAAGGTCATAGTAGACAAAGAAATCACGTATGATTTGAGTGTCAGCATCAGCGATCGGGAGAGGAGCATTCTCAGGCCTGTGATGACATGTTCGTTGAGGAAGGTTCATTGCTTTCAACAGCTCATTCGCATTGTATTCAGCCTCCATTCTACTGATTCTTGAAGTAGGAATGATGGTGGGATCATGAAAAGCTCGAGTTACCATCTCTGGAGTTACATTGTCAGTTCCATACCTGTAGATTAGATATGCTGAGAAGTTGATGTGATTGTTGAGTATTTAGGAGAAATGTGGTTCATCTTCTCGAGTTAGCGGACAAGTGCTAGCAGCTTCTGTGACCCAAGGTTGCTCGGGTGCATCTTCATCTACATTAACTGTATCCATCCATGCCGGTTCACTCGATTCTGGAATATCATGACTTTGCGCAGATTCTGGAGCTCGATTCAGAAAAATTACTCGAATTGTCTGAGTACGTGGAGTGTCCTTCACTGGTGTAGACTTAGGCGTTTCAAGTATTGGTTGATCGGGTTCTCGGATCGGTAGTTGTTTTGGTGGTGGTGTAGATGTGATAGCTGAAGCTGATTGAAGTGAACCCGATAGCAGATTATCATCAGTATCATGACGGTGTTTGGTGCGTCTGCCGGTTGGAGGTGACTCGGATACTGGAGTTTCCTCGGCTGCTGAAGTTATTGGATTTTCCTTTTGAGACTTGTCACCTTTTCCTGAAGTTTGATCCTCTTCAACATCTGACTTATTTTTGTTGTTGTCATCCTCTGCGTCTTCGTCATTCTTCTCCTTATCATCATTGTCACCATCATCATCATTGTTGACATCATCATCATTTATTCGTTCGTCCATGCTGTCATCATCATCTTACCCTTATCATCATTGTCACCATCATCATCATTGTCATCTTCATCGTCAGCGTCATCATCATCGTCATCTTCATTCTCGGAAGATTCATTGGGTTTGTCTAACGCATCCTTATCTTTAACACCCCCAATTTACATTGCGCAGCGGAACATACACAATTGGGTGTTATTCACTAACTTCATTTCACAACTCTATAAATGACCCAAAAATAGTATATTTAAGAATAAATATGGAAATAATTTAAATCAATGTCTAAAACCTTCAATCCCAAGTAAAATCAGTTTAAAATATATCAGAGTAGCGTACAGGTTCCCCTAGGATCTTAATCAAAACAACAAGCCTTTTACCATAATACTTGACCATTTACTATATATTTACGACAATAGGGAAAGAAATCGTGTTTTAGACCAAATTACTACAAAAGCAATCCGTAATCCTTCTCCAGCAAGCTCCACAATCAACAACTTCAAGTACCTGAAATACATGCTTAAAATCATCAACAAAAAGGTTGAGCAAGTCTATAGGTTTTACAAAATCATAATTGAACACATCGTAAAAATCATTCACAATTGTTAATAGAATTGTGGCCATACAATCTATCAATCAAGTATATCATATAATATATCAAAAGCTATTGAATTGTATTAAGCTCTTGACACCGACCCCTTAACTTAGTCACCCACGCCAAATGCCAGCATGACTAGAAAAATTACCAGTGACCCTACTAGGGTATTAATTGCAAAAATACCAATTCTCATTCACGTAAAATTATCCTTCCCAGTGGGTTACTCAGCGTAAAGCCCTGGTCTCAGATAGGGTTGTTAGCCCAATAGTACTATTATTAGAATAAGCGGCTATTCCCAACTCGCAACATCAAGTCAGAAGATAGTTAACGGCTCATGAATTTAGGGTCTTATGCAATTAGGTACTTATACAATTCATTTCATTAAAGGCAACATCGGGTCCAACAATTACTAATGACATGTGTTCATTTTACTTCAAATAGCATGTATCCCCCTCGCGGGTTTTAAAATCATTAAAACAAGTAGAAAGCGAGGCTATAGACTCACCTGTAGTAATAGCAGTAGTATGACGATCTTCGACGATAGTTGATGCCCGGTAAACACAAAAACCGCAACCTATCAAATAAGGCGCGTTCATCAATAATAACTCGAGTAAAATCCATACTTAGTAATATAAAACTCAAAATCATAAAATCAAAACCAATCCAAAATAAAAATAATACAAGTGACCTTTTATTTCATTCTATATGTTTTCTATTAGTTAACTCCGTTAATAAAAATCTGCCAGTACACACCAAATGTACAAGCTCATTTACCCCACTTAAACACGTCAAATTTTTATGATACTAATCAGAAACTTCACTTACTCTATATAGAAAGCCCTGTTAAAAACTCATCAAAAGATTTCACCTTTATAGTTCCCTGCCCGACACATCTTTGAACTAAAAAAACCGGACAGTTTTACGTCAACAACACTTATAGTCTTTTAACACATTTATTTTTCCCCGTTTATGAAATCGACACTCAACTTTGAAAATAACTCGACATCCTCATACTTAACCTTAGAAATCAGTCCTTGACATATTTGAAAATCCATTTTATAGTCACCGAGATTCGATCCAAATATCGACAACAATTATATATTGTGTCGGTACTCGTCTCCCGGTACACGAAATAATCAAACTAACGTAACTTTTCGCTCGTTTGGACCTACAAGTCCTACCTTATACCAAAACGAAGGTAAAAAAAATCCTCTACAACAATATCTAGCTAGTTCATCTCAAACTCAAACTCATATTTTCAGAAAATTAAATTTAATAATCTGCTATAAAATACATTTTTAAATATCACTCAAAATCAATTTTTCACCACATTTTAACCTCATTTTTACCACTATAAGCATTCCTACATTACTAGTTCATATCATAACACTTTAAATCATCCTAGATGATCAAATCATAAAAACCAAACTCAAAAACTAATAACATGCAATCAATAAAACATATACATATGAACATAAACACCTACATATAACAATAATTTAAGATCAAACATCAAGAATTTCATCAAAAAATGGGTTTTATAAAAATGTTAATGCATGTGGCTAAATTTCATACCAATGTGTAGATAATCAAAAACTAGGAATGGGTCTTTGATTAGTTTAGATGGATTCAAGCTTGATTTTTAAAAATCAAGGGTTTTGTGTGGGTTGTGGGTGACGGACAAGAGAGGAAAAAGGGAGGGGAGAGAAGATTTTTGCATGTGTTGTGATTTGTGTGTTAAAATATGTTTAATTTTTCCTTTTATATGGGGAAAGTTTGGGGTAGTTTTTGCCAATTGTGATTCTTTTGGACCAAAGTGTAAATACTTTGTTAAAAAGCGGGAAATGACTATTAGTCACTTTTGAAAATTTTTACGGGTCTCGGGTTTCATAAAAATGCTTCTCAAAACTTAAAACGCACACAAAATATGATATTATATAGTTCCGGCACGACTTAATACGACATTAAAATAAAAACGTCAAAATATTAAACATCGACATGTTTAAAATAAAATGTAAAATTTCTCGGGCATCCGTCGATATCGTCATCACTAATAATCCTCGCAACTCGTCAAAACGTAAAAATAAAATTTCAATCATCATCCAAATCAAATTACCAATCGTCATAATAATCAACCTCGTCAAAATTTTCAAAAATATACGTAAAAATATAATTAAATAATAACGGTTAGACAGAAAGCAGTTTTCGAGTGTCTTCGCGCACCACATGCTCAAGATTTCCTACAAGCTATCCCCATAGACGGGCTCGGTCAACATATGTCGTCGGTGGAATACCGCACTATCCTTAAGTATCGCCTTATGATTCCATTATTTCTGGTTCATGCTATATGCCCTATTTGTCGCAAGGCATGTTTGGATTCTTTTGGGGAACATGCGGTTCATTGTAAAGAACTTCCGGGCTTCAAGTATCGACATGATTTTGTTAGGGACGTTCTTTACGACATATGTAGGCGTGCTGGGATCTCCGCCAAAAAAGAGGCACCTGTGAATTTCTTGACCGACCCGTCAGATGGAAGATCCACACTGAGACCCACTGATGTTTTGGTTTTTGGATGGGTTGGAGGTAAACATGCGTGCGTTGATTTGACAGGGGTTTCTCCTCTCGTGGGGCTAGGCAGTCGAGATTTTACAGCGGGTCAGGCTGCTATAAAAGCCGCCTCGTGCAAAGTGACTAAACACGAGAAAGCATGTGTTGAAAATCAACACGTGTTTATTCCTTTCGCGTTTGATACATTTGGTTTCCTTGCACCTGAGGCGGTGGAGCTACTTACGAGAATACAACGTGTTATGAATAGGAATGTTTTGGCTCCTAAATCTACAAACGTTGTATTTAATAGACTTGGTTTTGCTATACAAAAAGGGCTAGCGGCGCAGCTTGTTTCCCGTTTGCCTTCTCCTAATATGTAAATTATAATTATTAATAATTTATATATATAATAACCACGGTTTTGGGTTGTTACATCCTACCCTCCTAAAAGAGAGCGACGTCCCGGCGCTCAACCCGCCTCAAACTCGCACTTCCTCACTTCTAGTGTCAACGTGATCTCTTTTCCTCAATAGATAATCGCGTCTTACACACCAATCCAACTCAATCCTTATGATATCACCATATCCACAACTATTACTACACTCCAACTTTCAATTTCACCTTCTATTATGCTAATATTCCTTCATCATTCATACTCCTTCTACATCACTTTCTCAGTTTCATTCCTGCCCCAATACTCTGACAACATACCCCACAATTTAGACAACATACATATAGCACAATACTATGACAACACAACTATGTATGTTCTCAAATTAGACCTCTTAACTACTGATATGATGATTATCATCGCATAAAGATTCCATCTTCACTAGTTTCCATTAGTCCTCATAGTAAAATATTAGGATATCATCATCCCAAGTTTCTATTGCCATCGTTCAATTCATCCGTTCACTCTGTCCGTTGCGTTCCAAAAATACACAATATTCCTTCTTAACTCAATTCTTCACACTTTCTATAGAAATCTCTAATATCCAAAAATCAATCTCAATCTCTGGGTCACATATAATAATGTCCAAACCTTAATCAATACTCATACTTTATCACAGCGATTTCCAATATTCGAAATTACTCTGTCTCTATGTCCTGAGGTTACACTCAAAGTAAATACAATGAGATTACCCATAATTCTATCAAGTCACTTATATACTTTCCATACTCGTTTTCCACTTTCATTAATCTAACAATCTCTACACTGAATTATTGTACCTTCCATAGTACATTACTACATCTTCCTCATATCATATACTGTTTATATAACTCCGTTATATCATACATTCAAATCTGAAATGTATAATGGTCAAATCACTTCCTGATATCGTAATATATTTATTCCAACCATTCTGTATCAATACTTCAATTTGTAAAATCCCTTCAATACTACATACGACACTCTCAACACTCTAAGAATAGTTAAATTCTCTTTTTAATCTGAACAATTCATTCACCACTGGTCCTTGCATTCTTAATACACTCTCTGATCTAATAGAAGAAAATTAAACAATCACAATAACCGTTTTTGTTTTTGTGGAACAAAAACATGCATCTCGACTTTCTCATTTCTATTACCATTCTATTTCAAAATTCCCAACAATCTATTGATCTTCTTTCTTTAATATTCCTTTTCCATTAGTTTATTACCTTGATTCTAACTTTCTTTCCATTCCATCCATTCTGCTTGTTGTTACCAATATTCCAATTATCTCAAAACTCAAGAGTCAATTCTCAAATACTTCAAAAATTTTATAAACTCTTTTTCCTTTTCCTCCTTACTAAATATACACTAGTTGATAGTGATAGTATCCACACTTATCCTTCATAATCTAAAACATACTTCGTAATACAGAACTATAACATACCCCATCTAAAATTTACCGATTAATTTCTCTGTCATCATTAAGTAATCCTTAACTCTTCTTCCTTTAAAATCCCCGAATGGCATTTATGCACAAGTCCTTCTTATTCTTATTTTCTTCATACTTGATTCCATACAAGTAATACTTTTCAATCCCAAAACAAATACCACAATGTCCAATCTCATGATCATATAAACCCCGTTATACTTCTTTATTCAAGTCAACACACTACTATTTCTTTCCTTTCCACGTGATATTATCAAAATATCATCATCGCAGCTCTATAATTCCTTAAGATTCCTCCAATACTAATTATATAAGCACAGAACTTCAATCTATCCTCAGTGTTTAGACACAACTTCCTCAACTACAAAATTAGATCTCACAACCACAACTTAAATATATTTTCCATTCCTACATCTACCTCCATTCATATATTTAAGTTCTTCTTTGTCAGCTGTATCATTGGTTCAACAATCAGTGAAAACCTCCTGATAAACCTCCGATAATACTCAGCTTACACAAAGGAATTGACAAGCTTCAGTCGGTTTCATCGGTATCGACAAAGCCTCAATCGTTTCAATCTAGTCAGATTTTCACGATCACTTCGGCCATAGATTGCACATTCTAAAACATCTATAATACTCCAACTAAAATTCTTATCCAAAGAATTTTATACACCATTCATTTTTAATAACAATTTTCCAATTGTTAGGGAATACTTTTCTTTCCTTCAATCATCTATTCATCACACCAAACATTCACAATCAATAATGGACACCGATATCTGGTGCTCAGTTTGTTCAACCTCACAGCAATCATCTCATTCATAAAACATCCATCTTCTATCCTTACTTCCATTATTACTTCTCTGATGACTTACCCTTCCAGTCAAATCAGATTATCTTTATTGTCTCATCTGCCAATCCTTACAATCAAACATATTACTATTCTCAACTTCCTGACAATGCCATATAATAAAATATAAAATTAGATTGCATAACTCCTATCACTAAGCTAACACAAAGCTTCCTTTTTCCTATGACGACAGTGAACTCTACGATTCCGCAGAACCATCACATAGTGTCCTCAAGTAATAACTCATCTTCTCATTCTTTTCCGACTACTACTAGTAAAGCGCACAAAAATTCGACTTATTGTAGTTTCCTACTACATATCTTCTCATTATTGACCAATAAAATCGTCAAATAGAAATTCCACTGATTACTCCCTGAAATCAGTACTCAATGTTCAACAACATTCCAATTTAATTCTTTCCACCTTTATTCATCATATCCTATGATATTCATCCTTGTCCCGGGTAACTTTCTCACAACTCTACTTCAACTGACTGTGCTATACTTCTTAATTCCATATGCTCCAAAAATATTTCCTTAATATATATATATATATATATATATATATATATATATATATATATATATATATATATACATATATATATATATATATATATATATATATATATATATATATATATATTATTCTTCCGTCGGTGAATTTCTCATTTCAACCAATCGCAAATTCTCGTTGATTTCTCGCCCTCAGTTCTGCTAAAATCTAAAATCTTCAAATCTCAATATATCCTCATTAACGCCTTCAGAATTTAATACACCATCAATAACACCTTCAGAATTTCAATAAAATTCTAACTCAATGATTACCAGATAAGAATATACAAATTACTGCATCTAAATCTCAAATCTTATCAGCATTTCTAAAATATAGGCTGTAATAGCAGCAACATTCCCTTCATATTGATCTTCCATTATCTGAATAATTCCTTTATTCAATCTCCTTTACCGAAATGAAAACATTTCATTACCACATAAATACTAATTTTAATACCACATTCCTTGTCATTCCTTCAGCTAGCCCATACTTACATCAAGTAAATAGATAATTATTTAAGTGGTATAAAATACATGTGATCTACACATCATACTTCCTCCTGCTTACCCGATTCATAATAACTGCTTGAATACCATCTCTTCTTATCTTAGACTATTAAATTCCAAGTTTACCTTCTCTTAGAGGAAATAAATTCCAATTCCTTATTGTCATTCGCAACAATACTATTCCTTTACCCTTTTCTGCCACACTTAATTTCGAATCAGAATCAATCTTTAAATTACCATCTCTTTTCGTCTAGTCGAACAACCCAATTTGACTATCGATATATTAAACACCCATTAGTTACTCGAACTTATCCATATAGTTGCACCTTTCCAATTACCATCAATTGTCGTACGACACTCTTCACCGCATCTCTTCTCATTCCTAAGGATCCAATACACAGACATCCTTTTAAAATCTTGCAGAATAACAGCAGCATCTCTAACTGGAACAGCAGTATCTTCAGTCTCAGTAGCATCTTCAGCTTCAGCAGCATCTTCAACTAAAACAGCAGGATTTTCAATCTCAGCAGCATCTCGTCTCCTCAGCACTATCAGCTTCAAACAATCTATCAACTATTCCCACAATCATAAAATTTACCCTAATGGCTGGCAACCTTTGGAGACATATTTCAAGATACTCAGTCACATACACAGGAATCCCTGCTAATGACAGAAACATATCTCACTCAACTCTTTCCATTGTTATCATATACAAAAGACACTTAATGAGTATACACATCGAGATAGAAAGAATAGGATCTTTTCATCAAGATATAACATGAATACTGCATACGCCAACAACACAATACTACCTAGATTCCATAATCATCTCAAAAGAAAAGATACAAAGACACATCAAAATACTAAAGGGTAATAGTAGATATCATCCATAAATCCGAGAAAATCGCAACAAAACCTTGTCGCTAATGTCACTTACCCTTACCATCCTAAACAACAATAATAATAATAATCCATCATAAAACTACCTCACAACATCTAGATACTTCAAATACAACACAATAATAAATAAACTGAAATACAACAACAATCCATCACTACATCACTCCGTAGGATGTGGTCCATCACTTTCTCCAACTTGGCTTGTTCCTGCTTCATCTTCAACTGGTCCTAACTTGCAGCACCTCCCTTTTGGATCTAAACACGGTGGATTCCTAAATCCATACTTCAAAATTCCTCCTTGACACGACGGATCTGTCATATAATGAGTATTAGCATACACCTCACTATCCTAAAACTTCCAATGTGGCTCAAGATACGGCCCAACATGATCTACATATTCACTTAACCTGCGAAGCCTATCTATCTCTTTCTGATACTTCTCAAAATCAGTCCCATAACTTCTCACTTCTGCCCTAACCTCAGTTCTTCCAACCTCACTCTCAGTCAAATAACTGTCACTATCAGATTCTACAACATTTTTCTTATCATTCGTATCATCCTCGTAATCTAACCATCCACCTGAAATCTTATGATCACCTACATACTGATTCTGCAAACTCCATTGACCTACAACAAATCCCCCTTTCTTGACGTAATATGGTATGTCAGACATTTTCTGAAATCACGGAAAATTCAAAAGTACATAAGGTCATTATTCAAAAATATATATGCAATGCATAATCAGGCAAATGCAAATGAATTACGTATGCCACATACATATGTATGCAATGCAATGAAATGCAATTCCAATGATAATTATACAACAATCATAAAAATGAAAATATGATGAAATTATGATGAAAGCACTCCACGTCCTTTCATTAATACCAATACCTCATTGCAGTATTTACTTAATAAATACTCAAGAATTCACAAGAATTATAAGGGATACATCTATAATAACAAAGCATAACAAAAATAAATAATCTTACCGGAGCCTTGTAGAGAAGTTGCGTTGCTTTTATAAAATACTTTTCGACACCAAAGTTATAGTTTAGGACATTTTTCAAAAATCGACCTAATTCGCTATAACTAAAAAGCTCTGGTTACCAATCTTTAACACCCCCAATTTACATTGCGCAGCGGAAAATACACAATTGGGTGTTATTCACTAACTTCATTTCACAACTCTTTAAATGACCCAAAAACAGTATATTTAAGAATAAATATGGAAATAATTTAAATCAATGTCTAAAACCTTCAATCCCAAGTAAAATCAGTTTAAAATATATCAGAGTAGCGTACAGGTTCCCCTAGGATCTTAATCAAAACAACAAACCTTTTACAAAAATACTTGACCATTTACTATATATTTACGACGATAGGGAAAGAAATCCTGTTTTAGACCAAATTACTACAAAAGCAATCCCACAATCCTTCTCCAGCAAGCTCCACAATCAAAAACTTCAAGTACCTGAAATACATGCTTAAAATCATCAACACAAAGGTTGAGCAAGTCTATAGGTTTTACAAAATCATAATTGAACACATCGTAAAAATCATTCACAATTGTTAATAGAATTATGGCCATACAATCTATCAATCAGGTATATCATATAATATAGCAAAAGCTATTGAATTGTATTAAGCTCATGACACCGACCCCTTAACTTAGTCACCCACGCCAAATGACAGCATGACTAGAAAAATTACCAGTGCCCCTACTAGGGTATTAATTGCAAAAATATCAATTCTCATTCACGTAAAATTATCCTTCCCAGCGGTTACTCAGCGTAAAGCCTTGGTCTCAGATAGGGTTGTCAGCCCAATAGTACTATTATTAGAATAAGCGGCTATTCCCAACTCGCAACATCAAGTCAGAAGATAGTTAACGGCTCATGAATTTAGGGTCTTATGCAATTAGGTACTTACAAATTCATTTCATCAAAGGCAACATCGGGTCCAACAATTACTCATGACATGTGTTCATTTTACTTCAAATAACATCTATCCCCCTCGCGGGTTTTAAAATCATTAAAACAAGTAGAAAGCGAGGCTATAGACTCACCTGTAGTAATAGCAGTAGTATGACGATCTTCGACGATAGTTGATGCCCGGTAAACACAAAAACCGCAACCTATCAAATAAAGCGCGTTCATCAATAATAACTCGAGTAAAATCCATACTTAGTAATATAAAACTCAAAATCATAAAATCAAAACCAATCCAAAATAAAAATAATACAAGTGGCCTTTTATTTCATTCTATATGTTTTCTATTAGTTAACTCCGTTAATAAAAATATGCCGGTACACACCAAATGTACAAGCTCATTTACCCCACTTAAACACGTCAAATTTTTATGATACTAATCAGAAACTTCACTTACTATATATAGAAAGCCCTGTTAAAAACTCATCAAAAGATTTCACCTTTAAAGTTCCCTATCCGACACATCTTTGAACTACAAAAACCGGACAGTTTTACGTCAACAACACTTATAGTCTTTTAACACATTTATTTTTCCCCGTTATGAAATTGACACTCAACTTTGAAAATAACTCGACATCCTCATAATTAACCTTAGAATCAGTCCTTGACATATTTGAAAATCCATTTTATAGTCCCCGAGATTCGATCCAAATATCGACAACAATTATATATTGTGTCGGTACTCATCTCCCGGTACACGAAATAATCAAACTAACGTAACTTTTCGCTCGTTTGGAGCTACAAGTCCTACCTTATACCAAAACGAAGGTAAAAACATCCTCTACAACAATATCTAGCTAGCTCATCTCAAACTCAAACTCATATTTTCAGAAAATTAAATTTAATAATCTGCTATAAAATACATTTTTAAATATCACTCAAAATCAATTTGTCACCACATTTTAACCTCATTTTTACCATTATAAGCATTCCTACATTACTAGTTCATATCATAACACCTTAAATCATCCTAGATGATCAAATCATAAAAACCAAACTCAAAAATAATAACATGCAATCAATAAAACATATACATATGAACATAAACACCTACATATAACAAGAATTTAAGATCAAACATCAAGAATTTCATCCAAAAATGGGTTTTATAAAAATGTTAATGCATGTGGATAAATTTCATACCAATGTGTAGAGAATCAAAAACTAGGAATGGGTCTTTGATTAGTTTAAATGGATTCAAGCTTGATTTTTAAAAATCAAGGGTTTTGTGTGGGTTGTGGGTGACGGACAAGAGAGGAAAAATGGAGGGGAGAGAAGATTTTTGCATGTGTTGTGATTTGTGTTTTAAAATGTGTTTAATTTTTCCTTTTATATGGGGAAAGTTTAGGGTAGTTTTTGCCAATTGTGATTCTTTTGGACCAAAGTGTAAATACTTTTTTATAAAGCGGGAAATGACTATTAGTCACTTTTCAAAATTTTTACGGGTCTCGGGTTTCATAAAAATTCTTCTCAAAACTAAAAACGCACACAAAATATGATATTATATAGTCCCGGCACGACTTAATACGACATTAAAATAAAAACGTCAAAATATTAAACATCGACATGTTTAAAATAAAATGTAAAATTTCTCGGGCATCCGTCGATATCGTCATCACTAATAATCCTCGCAACTCGTCAAAACATAAAAATAAAATTTCAATCATCATCCAAATCAAATTACCAATCGTCATAATAATCAACCTCGTCAAAAATTTCAAAAATATACGTAAAAATATAATTAAATAATGACCACGGTTTTGGGTTGTTACATTATCTTTATCGTCTTTTTCTTGATCGAGAGTGTTGTATGGGACGACGGTGCCATGTTTTTCAAAGATCTCGGTGTCTTGATCCATTGTCGTCTTTAAAGCTTTGTGAAGTGCTTGTTGTTTTGGCGTTCGGTTGTAGGACCCGACTTGAATCATCTTAGCATGCAACATCTTCTTCAACTCGTAATCTGTGAGTCTTTGAGCTATGAGAACGTCAGACTGCGGAGTGTCGGATGACTTGATCATCATTTTGCTTGCAGCGATATCTTTTAGTTCATCTCGCAAAGGAGGAAGTAAGGTTTCAATAGATTCTTGAACTTTTTCATCGATTGATTCAATCAATGTAGCATTAGCTTGAACAAGTTCTTCTTTCTCCTCTTTGTATTTGTTTCTGAGTGCGGGAACACGTTTAATTGATTCTTGCTTCCTTTCCACTATAGCTTCTAGATTTTCTCTTATTGACTCTTCGGATTGTTGATGACTTGTTAATTCTTTTTAAAGCTTTTCGATTTCTTTTTCAAAATCCTTCTTGCTTGCTAATTCATCACGAAGACTAGCGAGTTCTTTTTCATAGGCTATCTTTGAAGATTCTAATTGCTCTGTAACTAGAATAGTCTTGTCCTCTTGAGCCTTCAAGTGTTGTTCGATGATTTACATAAAATCTGGGGTGACGGGTGGAGATACTAGCAATGGTGTTGGATGAGCAGTTGATTTTGTTGGTGTGACAAGAGTTGTGACAATGGTGCTGAGTACTAATGTAGTGGCCATAGTTACAGGGACATTTACCATGTTCGGGTTTGTTGAAAGATAAGTGTTAGTAATTTCAGATTCAAGAGAGTCAAAGTTTAAATACTTACCTACTGGATCTGACAACGACGAGGATTTGGTATCACTCTTTTGTGCTTGTGGATGTTCTCTGTAATTGGTGTCTCTGGTTGAACATCATCAATGAACGTATCTTGTTGTTCGTATTGTTGATCTTCTTCATCTCCCTGAACTGGTTCGTCAATGAAATTATCTGGTTCTCCAAATTCATCAGTGTCAAGAAATTCGGCTGTCTTTGGCTGTTTCGATCCACTACCTCCCGTCTCCCTTCTGCTTTGTATTAAGTCCTTCTTCAATTGTTTGGATTCTTGTTTCTTAGTCAACGGCTGTTGTTGTTCGTCCACGTCTTCAAGCAAGTCTTCATCGGAGAGAAGTGTTTTCTTTCCCTTGGCCTTTTTCTCCGCTAAAGAACTTGTTTTTGTTATTTTGCCTTTGTCTTGTGTTGGAGTATCAGCTTCTAAAGAATCAGTTTCCTTCCTTTTTCCTTTGGGTTTTGGTGTCTTGTATTCTCCCGCGGCTAGTTTCTTTATGTGGTCTTCATTTCCTTTAGAAGTATTCTATATGTAGCACTCTTCTTGATTTTGTCATTGAGCATAGTATCCGGAACTAGAGCTGGAATACCTGAGTAAGTGTTCTTTTGTCCTTCAGGTCTCATGGCTAGCACGAAGAAATCATCATCTTCTGAGTTAACAAAGAATCCTCCACGTCGATCTATAGCTTCATCTACTTTCATGAAGTAATTGATAATGAGCTTAGTGAATCGTGGAAACTGAAAGTGGTCAGATTTCTGCTTAGCGTTTCTGAAGGCTTGATAATGAAATTCTTCCCATATGAGAGCAGCATAATCCAAATCTAGTCTCTTGTAGATGCCATAGAAAATACGAGCCTGAGAAAGTCTCATAGAATCTGCTCCTCTGGATTTTCCCGTCAAGCATCGGATAATAATGGTAAAGATTGCCTTCCATGGTTGTCCAAGCTTAGCTGTGTTAAAGTTAGATATGATAGGCAATTCTCAATCATAACAGAGAGACAAAATCAAATCTATTATTTTGTTTGAGTCTGGACATTATCATATGTTTTCCCTTTAGCCGGAGGGAAATTAAAGATTTCGCGAAATTGCTTAAGAGAAAATTCCTTCTTTTGACCGTTGATATTGAAAGAAAACCTGGTGTTTGTTATGTCTTTGATGGATGACCAAAATTCATGCATGTAGATTTCGGTAACACTTGCTGACATCCGTAGTGCATTTTTGATCGGGGAGATATCAAGGACTTCGATGGCAATTCTGAATGCTGCTTGTGATGGAACAAAGTCTTCTTTCAGTCGTTGATTATTAGAGGTGATTGGAAGACGGTTTTCTTCTGGAACGAGTTCATTGTCAAGTTCAATTTGTTGCTCTTGAGTGCGAGACATGATAGCTGCTAAGATAAAATATACATGATGATACACAAAAGAAATATATCATACAGTATAAACCTTAAAAGCTTCATATTTCAGTACCCTTAAAACATAGCAATAAACACATGAAATATCATAGAATCACTACCCAAAATACTCAACAAGTAGAAACACATGCAAATCAGAATCCTAAGCAAGCATATCAAACAAGGATTCAAGCAAGAAAGCATCATTCCAACCCTTATCCGGAATACATACAACATACATGCAACTTAGAGTTATCCGGAATCCATGATGCAAGTTATCCGGAAAACGTGTTTCTAAACCCTTATCCGGAAAACGTGTTTCTAAACCTTATCCAGATTCTACATTTTGAGACCTTATAAGGAAAGCGATTTTGGTCCCTTATCTGGAATCCAGATTTTGAAGTCTTATCCGGAAAACAGATTTTAAGGGCTTATCCGGAACCCATATTTTTAAGGCTTATCCGGAAAACAGATTTTGAAGGTTTATCTAGAAAACAGATTTAGAAGGCTTATCCGGAAAACAGATTTCGAAGGCTTATCCGGAAAATAGATTTCGAAGGCTTATCCAGAAGACAGATTTTGAGGGCTTATCCGGGATCCAGATTTTGAAGGCTTATCCGGAATCCAGATTTTGAAGTCTTATCCGGAATCCATATTTTGAAGGCTTATTCGAAAACCAGATTTCGAAGGCTTATCCGGAAGTGACGTTGTCGAGGGCTTATCCGGAATAAATTTTTCGAAGGCTTATCCGGAATACTTTTTCGAAGGCTTATCCGAAATAATTTTTTCTAAGGCTTATCCGGATTAATTTTTCTAACAGATAACAAAAAACAAACCTGGGGATCGACTAAAAACGCACCTAAGTAAATGATTTTCACACAAGAGGCAAGCAATGGCTATCCCTATTACCGTAAGTCTGCGTCTTGTACTAAAAACTCATCTGATTAAATGATTTATACGAACTAATCAAAGCAGTAAATCCTATCCTGATAGTGTGATCAATTAATTAGAACGAATGAATTGAATAGACACGTTTACCTTAGATGTTCTTAGATCGAGAAATCAAAGCAAGTGGTGATGTTTTGATTAGAATTAATGGCGGCAAGATGGCTTTGGTGGTGTGGTACAGTGAAACGAAAGGGAAGAAAAGTGGGGGGCGGGATTTAGTTTAACCTAAAAATGTTTAACAATTTTTCACTAATGGCCCTTCTTTTTCTTTCAATGTGCATACTAGTTAACACTTAGTTTAGTTGAAACTTAAACAAGATTTTACCTAGTGAGCACACACCACCAATCAACGCATTTAAAGAATCTGCCTAAATGCCATTACTCTCTAAAGTCCAATCAAAGGTACGAGAAACGGTCTACAACATATCTAAGCACCACATACTTGACAAACACATGACGAACAATAGTTAACCGTTTACTTTTCTGAAAAATATTCTTGAAGACGATATATTGATGACAAAAAGGATTTGATATTTTCTCCCCCTTAAACATTCACCCGTTTCCTATTTAAAGAGATGTAGTCTTTGTTTAAGGAGTCGAATACCAATGAAAGCATTTTCCGTTTAATGTTTTAAAAGAACGATTTTGGTGGCAATAAGATTTTTCTTATTTAAACAAAATAAGTGCACTGAGGCGTACACGAATTTGTGTTAGACCAAGTTGTAAATTACACTTGATCCCTTGTATGGTTTTAAAGTAAACCATACCCGAGAAAATTAATTCCCATTGTGAGCCAACGTTTTCGAAAGAAATACACGGCTTGAATGCGAAAATCGGGTTGTAATCAAAAATAACTACAAGCCATGTGGGCATGTTTTAAAATATGTACAACTTTTATACGGACTCTATTTATGGCTGCGTGTCAATTTTAATCAACATTTCTAAGGCCGTAAATATTACCGTATTAAAAGACATGCCCGATTTAAAATGAAAAATATTTTTGGATTTTCTTGATTTTATATTTTTTATGGTTTTTGTATGTTTTATATTTTTGTATTTTTCTTTTGGTGGTTTAAATATATATGATAATATACAAGATCACGATCAAAGAAACTTTATTAATGTGTGAAATAAGTAAAACAACCAACACCCCTTTCCATGGTGGAAAGGGGTTTATATACCCAAGTCCTTAATGGACTTGGGCCTCCAACCCATGACAAGCCCATGGGCAGGGTTAAACTTTAATATAACGTAACATTTAACTACGAGCTACTAAACGTATTACAATATTGTTGGAGTGACCGATACTTCTAATATACGTTAAAAACGTAATTCCAACAATCTCCCCCTAAGGGAGGTCACTACAAATTACAAAGTCCTAAACCTAGCATACTATACTAAGTCTTCGTTCTTCAGCTCGTAGTCCTTTCTCTTTTATCTTTTCTTTTTGTTGTGAATATGTGATGTTGATCTTTTAGGCTTTGGCTTTAGAGCATTGTTCTTTTGATCCTTCACGTGCGATCTTCGCCTTCTTGTGATTCTTGCCTCCTTGTGACTCCATGTTCCACACAGTTATGTTTTTTTGTTGAATTCTTGAAAGCTTCAGAGTTTGGTACAGCGGAAGACTTCATTTTGAACTTTCTTAAATTTTGCTGAAATTGATGCAGAAAAACATAAGCATGTGGGAACGACTTCATCTGGTACACCGCAACGCCACCGTCTTCAAATGCCGCAACATAACAAGACATGAACGAAATGGCTTAGAACATTTCATTCTAAATCGGTAGCATTTTACCTCCGGTCGATGAAGACCGTTGGACGATATTAGATATCGTACATGTGACGGATAGTTTCAATTAAGTAACTTCCGGACAGGATTTCGCGGGTAAACCCGTTCTCTTTATTCGACGATCACTAAGCCTGACTGCGAACATGAAGAGTGAATCACTTGGATAAATTATCCTTGTGATTGAAGCCGTCAAATCATGAACCTAGAACAAGTGAATTTCAATTAAGATTTTCACCATTGTTGCTTTCTAGTTGTCACGAGCTTGATTCATATAGAATCTTGCACGTCACCTAGCAAGTGCTGTTTGATGTTAACTGAAATTATGATTTTGCTAGGTTAAAAAGTTCGTTTTCTCGGTGTCTTAACGAATTGATTTCCGGTTCAAGTGTGAATCAGTCGTTTTTGGTTAACAAAAAGAAAGTTGATTATCTATAACTAATTAAAAAGTAAATGCGGAAAGTATTTAAAAGCAAACTAAAGACAAGTACAAATAATAAAAGTAAAACAAGGTGAAAAATTAAACTAGAAAATTACTAGAAAAACAATTAAATAAAATGCAATCTTAAAATAAAACTAAAATAAAAACAATTTAAAATAAAGTTTAAGAAAATGGCGGGAAATATAAAATTTTGATTTGAAAATAAAGACAAGACATAAAAACTAAGACTCCATCAGAATCCCAGATCCGAATCCCAGATCCGAATCCCAGATCCGAATCCCAGATCCGAATCCCAGATCGGAATCCCAGATCGGAATCCCAGATCCGAATCCCAGATCGGAATCCCAGATCGGAATCCCAGATCGGAATCCCAGATCCGAATCCCAGATCGGAATCCCAGATGGGAATCCTAGATCCGAATCCCAGATCCGAATCCCAGATCCGAATCCCAGATCCGAATCCCAGATCAGAATAAGGGGGAGTATCACAATACCGATCGCAATGTAGAAACCCTTGTGGTTTTTGCGATCGTAACAAGCTGCCGGAATCCTAATACCTCATTCCGATGGACAAAAATTCGCAATAAGAAAACCAATAAGATAACTTGAATAAGCACAAATCAAAACATTACCAAATCAATAATAATACGGAAAAAATAAGACACAAATTTGAAGACTTTCAAGACACAAAATAAATAACTTTATAAAATAAACTTTAAAAAGATAAACTTTTAAGAAAACTTTAAAACAAATAAGCTACATACAAAATAAGTCAATAAGATTGTCAAACTTATAGCTTAAATCGTATACAAGCCTAGATAGAAACAAAAAGATGAATTTTTTAATCAAACATCAAAATTAAGCAAAAAGTATAAAACTTTCGGATTAAAGATAAGCAAAAGATCAAGAAATGTAGAATGAGAAAGATTGTAAAAAGCTTGAAATAAGATTAAGATTAAAGATTCAAAAGTACAAGATTAAAGATTAAAGATTAAAATTTGAAAGAAAAACTAGAGAGAGAAAGTGAAAAAACTAGAGAGAGAAAATTACCTACTCCTAAACTAATCTAACTACTCCTAAATGACTAACACCCTCCTAATGTGTCATTAGGAGGGTATATATAGGAAGTGAGGAGTGCATGTGTTGCTTCCTTCTTTCTTTCTCTTTCTCGTTCTCGTCTTTTAATTCTTTGTCTTTCTCGACGTCGTCTCGGGATTTGTCGATATAAATTGAACTTGTCTTATAATTTCTTCAATAATTAGACTTGAGTTCTTCGACTTCAATAAACTTCCGTCTTTAGACTTTTTCTTCGATAAATCTTCAGAATAGGCCTTGGACTTCCGTTCTTTTTGCACTCTTGATCTTTTGACTTCGTCTTTTCTCGTTTTCTTCGATAAAAGCCCGTGAAAGCCCGTGTTTTCTTCCTTTTTCATCTTTTGGTCCTAAAACACAATAAAAACACAAATCACGCATAATTCCGACATTTACGACATAAAATACACGTTTTGGCTTGGTTATTATTATAATTAAGTGGTAAAAAGATGGGTATTTTCACACCTATCAAATCCCTTACACTTGATCATTGCAATGCCCTCATGCAATGCATTAATTACAAAGCAAGTGTTACATTTTCCATCACAATCAATCCACATTGGCCTTTATTAAAGAGACAAAATATTTAAAGGAAGAAAACAAGTAAAAAGATCAAAAACTTACCTTAGGGTTTTGGAATGTCATGAATGATTATCACCCTCAAGTTTCACGTTCCCCATACCAAGCTTAAAAACGAGATCATTGTTATTATAAGTTAGCAAACTAACACAAATTCATGTGGCCCAATTATTCACTTAGACTCCCTTATTCCTAGATGTATCTCTTATATTTTATTATTGTCTTGAATGATCACGAGGATGCATTGTTGACTTATTTTGATAGTTATTTAGGCTGAAAATAAAGTAGGACGATTTAATCAATAGTTAGCTAAAGGACAAAATCTTTTAAAACTGCTTCTCGGGACCTCATAAAGTTCATATCTTGGCATAACTTGGTTCACGATTTGAGAACTTTCTCGGACCGATATTTGGCAGCGACTTCATACTTCAAATCTTGAGATTCGTTCTTGAAATTATCGTCTTCTCTTCATAATAGGAATTTCTTCACTTGAAGTTTTGAGAGATTCTTCATATTTGGACCACGACTTCTTCATTTTTCTCCAATCTTTATTTTGGAATTTGATATACAACGATCCGCCTCCTTTTAGGACTTTGATCTATTTATCCTCATACCTTGTTAGGGCCTTTTTGGATAGACTTCTCCATGATCTTTAGGGGAGTATTTGCTTTTCGTCGTGTGTCTCGATCCTTCATATTAATTTTTGATAAATGATTCTTCACATCACTTGGGATCTTTAGCAACAAAATGTAGCCCTCATGCCTTGTTAGGGCCTTTTCGGACTCGCCAATCTTCGAATCCCGCTTCAATAAGTTATGCCTTGGCTATGAACTCTAATTAATACCGATCAACTTTTAAACGATCTTATGCTAGAAGCTAAGTAACTTTTCAAATCGTACAACCTTATTTATTGAAAATATATTTATTAACAAGCGATGGGAGAAAAAGCTCATAATCATCTCACATAAATTCTGAAAGAATACCAAACTTATAATTGACTCTATCATCTCTCGTTCTCCACAATTCAAAATGTCAAGGAATGAGACTCGTGGATGCTTAGCCAATTGAATCAAAGTTTTAGGTTTTCAAGTCATCTATAGGATCTTGCAACTTCTTAGACTTTTTCAAGTTTAGAATTCGCATCTTAAAGTTCCCTTGATAAACGACTTTCTAGGATCAATTATAGGAACTTGCGAAAAGTTCTTGTTCTTAACCCGTAAGAGTTAAGACTTTCGCGTTTTAAAGTTACCTATATAAAAGCCTAGCAAAGCTTGACTTAAACATGTTAAGGATACTAGCTAGAGTAAACTTAGATAAGTAAACTCGGGTTGAGTCAAAAGATTCACAACGTTGAAAAATTAAAACCACTTTATTAAACATTATTTTAGCAAAGAAAGTAAATAACGCTAACAAAAGAAAATACTACTATACAACTAGGCCAAAATAGATCAAAATTTTTGAAAAATGTCGAAAAATCAATTTTCCGGTTAAAATGAGGATAAATGCAAGGAAAAGACCACTTAACTTCGATAGAAGTTCCCCTACACTTAATATAAACATTGTCCTCAATGTTTAAGCATGTGGGAGTAAACTCTCCTACACTTAAGACATTGTGCACTTTGTTTAAATCTTGCTAAGGAAAGGACAACTAAAGTGATTCCTATTTTAATATTAAATAAATATAAAATGGAGAATCAAAAGAGTATAGGATAGAACCGGGAAGACAGGTACACGGAATCACGAGTCGTCCTAAGTCATCAAGAATGGATCTTTGAAAGCTCGAATCCCTGCACATGATAAGAAAGAAGACAACAAACACATACAAGGATCTCCTCCTACACTTATTATAAAAACAGATAAAGATAGATAGATAATCGGGTTGCCTCCCGAGAAGCGCTTGTTTTTGTTAACCGAGTCGCGAGCCTGACTCGTCCCCGAATTAAATGATCCATGGGGAAGCCTCAAATGTAATACCGGGATCAAAGACCTTGTCTTCGTTCCCAGAGGAAAATACAACGGGGGAGGCTGGAGGATAAGTCTTAAAGGGTAGAAAAGTCCTTTTAACGTACAAAAAGTATGTGAAATCATGATCCATTGGAGGTGGGGTGGGTAAAGTAAGCAGATTGTCATCCCCCAAAGACAATTGATGCTCAGAAAGCGGCAAAGCCGTAAGGTTATCAATCATAAAATAATCAATGGCACCTCCCGGGTCAAAGCACTCATCCTCCGTAATGGTCTCTAAAGGAGTGGATGAAAGGTGCTCGGGAGGGGGACCTGGGACAATATCTTCCTGCAACAAATTATCAAAAATAATATCCCCCTCCGTGTCATCATCATCAATACCCGGAGGTATTGAGAGAATGTCGATTTCCTCCATAGTTGTATCATTATTCTCAACTGAAGTAATAGACGGAGGTAAAGACTCGGAAATAGGAGCATAATTCAACGCTTCAATCTTAGCAATAAGAAGATGAACTTTCAGTAATTTGTCGCGGAGAATAACATCTTCCACCTCATCTAAAAGACCAAGTTCAGGGGCGAACTTCTCATAAGTCGGAGCGAATAAATCAACATCGCCTTCATCACCCGGAGGAGAAGGAGAAATTTCAAAAGTTAAATTCTCATAGCATGGAGAAAAATCATCATCATTAAGAGCGACCTCGTCCGTAGGCTCCACAAAATTCGATGCATCACAAACCTCATCAAAGAATTTATCAAGACCAAAATCACTAATCTCACTCAATGTATCACAATCCTTAGACGCGTTTGGGATATCGAGAGAAGGGATGACAATTTCACTAGGACATTGAGCAACAAGATCATTCCAAGAAATAGTAGGCTCATCGTCATCATCATATTAAAAGTATGGATACACCGGAGGAGGAGTATAAGTCTCGATATTCGATATTTGCTCATGTCGTTGATCCTCTTGACATTTTTCGATGATCTTGTTGCAAGCTTCTTGAACCTTTTGAAAATTGTCAGAAAAGAGTGGCAATTTGCTCAGGAGGAAATGCAAAAGAGGGTTGATGATCGAGGAAGTGTTGTGGGGGCTCAAAATGTTGAAAACCTGAATTATAGCATGGGTGTGGCTCATAGTAGTTCATCGGTTGAGAAGAATTAGAACACGGATTTGGTTCATAATAATCCATTGGTAAAGAAAACTGAGGACACGGATTTTGGTCATAATAATTCATTGGCTCACAATAAGAAGTATAGTGAGGGCCCCCACAATTTTGGCAACATGGGTATGGAGAAAAACCCGGTGCTTCTTGTAGATAGCTATTACCATTGTCATAATTGTAACCCAGTTCTTGCTCGCCATGAGGCGGGTATCGAATTAGACACGAAACATGCCAATGAGAATCGCTTCCACAATAAATGCAAGGGGAATATGAGGTGGATTAGAAAAGGACGAATTAGTCGATTTGCATGATGGACAAAATCCCAATTGTGAATCGATTGAAATAGGAGGAAGGTCTTTTCCGCATTGCTCGCATGAACACAATTGACATGATTCGCACCCATATACTCGTCTCCCACACCCTACGCAATGGACATAAGAATCCATGAAGAACAATAGATAAGCAAGAAGATTATTTTTGGTGCAAAATTTTCGAAAAAGAAATGCTTTTATGATTTTTCAAATGTTTTTGGATTTTTGAAATTATTATTATTTTTTTTTTTTGGATTTTTGAAAATTTTTTTGGCAAGAAAAATAACGTTCAAAAGTGAACGGATCCCAAAATCCAATGCGTCTCTCACAAAAAATCGTTAATCTTCACGAAAAGAGCCGGCAGCGGCGCCATTTATAACTATGTTTTTGCTAGATTAAAAAGTTCGTTTTCTCGGTGTCTTAACGAATTGATTTCCGGTTCAAAGTGTGACTCAGTCGTTTTTTGTTAACAAAAAGAAAGTTGATTATCTATAACTAATTAAAAAGTAAATGCGGAAAGTATTTAAAAGCAAACTAAAGACAGGTACAAATAATAAAAGTAAAACAAGGTGAAAAATTAAACTAGAAAATTACTAGAAAAACACTTAAATAAAATGCAATCTTAAAATAAAACTAAAATAAAAACAATTTAAAATAAAGTTTAAGAAAATAGCGGGAAATATAAAATTTTGATTTGAAAATAAAGACAAGACATAAAAACTAAGATTCCATCGGAATCCCAGATCCGAATCCCAGATCCGAATCCCAGATCCGAATCCTAGATCCGAATCCCAGATCGGAATCCCATATCCGAATCCCAGATCCGAATCCCAGATCCGAGTCCCAGATCTGAATCCCAGATCCGAATCTCAGATCCGAATCCCAGATCCGAATCCCAGATCCGAATCCCAGATCGGATCCCAGATCGGAATCCCAGATCCGAATCCCAGATCCAAATCCCAGATCCGAATCCCAGATCCAAATCCCAGATCCGAATCCCAGATCCGAATCCCAGATCCGAATCCCAGATTCGAATAAGGGGGAGTATCACAACACCGATCGCAATGTAGAAATCCTTGTGGTTTTTGCGATCGTAACAAGCTGCCGGAATCCTAATACCTCATTCCAATGGACAGAAATTCGCATTAAGCAAAACCAATAAGCTAACTTGAATAAGCACAAATCAAAACATTACCAAATCATTAATAATACGGATAAATAAGACACAAATTTGAAGACTTTCAAGACACAAAATAAATAACTTTATAAAATAAACTTTAAAAAGATAAACTTTTAAGAAAACTTTAAAACAAATAAGCTACATACAAAATAAGCCAATAAGATTGTCAAACTTATATCTTGAATCGTATACAAGCCTAGATGGAAACAAAAAGATGAACTTTTTAATCAAGCATCAAAATTAAGCTAAAAGTATAAAACTTTCGGATTAAAGATAAGCAAAAGATCAATAAATGTAGAATGAGAAAGATTGTAAAAAGCTTGAAATAAGATTAAGATTAAAGATTCAAAAGTACAAGATTAAAGATTAAAACTTGAAAGAAAAACTAGAGAGAGAAAGTGAAAAAACTAGAGAGAGAAAATTACCTACTCCTAAACTAATCTAACTACTCCTAAATGACTAACACCCTCCTAATGTGTCATTAGGAGGGTATATATAGGAAGTGAGGAGTGCATGTGTTGCTTCCTTCTTTCTTTCTCTTTCTCGTTCTGGTCTTTTAATTCTTTGTCTTTCTCGACATCGACTCGGGATTTGTCGATATAAATTGAACTTGTCTTATAATTTTTTCAATAATTAGACTTGAGTTCTTCGACTTCATTAAACTTCCGTCTTTAGACTTTTTCTTCGATAAATCTTCAGAATAGGCCTTGGACTTCCGTTCTTTTTGCACTCTTGATCTTTTGACTTCGTCTTTTCTCGTTTCTTCGATAAAAGCCCGTGAAAGCCCCTGTTTTCTTCCTTTTTCATCTTTTGGTCCTAAAACACAATAAAAACACAAACCACGCATAATTCCGACATTTACGACATAAAATACACGTTTGGCTTGGTTATTATTAGAATTAAGTGGTAAAAAGATGGGTGTTTTCACACCTATCATTAACACTAGAAGGATTACCACTCGTCACTGTGAACACTAAAGAGTGTCACTCTGCGTGTTTTGGTAAGATCATACGATAATGCGTAGAGGCCTGGAATGAGTTTAAGTTCAATTAAGAATTAAACTACTGTTTCTTTCTAGTTTTTCACAAGATTGGTTCTTAAAGAACCGCACGTGTCCCCTACCATGAGCTTGTTTGATGTTGGCTCAAGCAGGATTTCCATCTTCATTGTAATACTTGCGTATCACTCGAATGTTCTGGCAATATTACAAGAATACTGCGTAGGACTCATAAGGATCTCTTACTTTTCACAGTGTGTGAAAAAGCAAGGAATAAATGAAAAGTGTCCTAATGAGACTTTTGATGATCTCATAGCACTAGACTCGATAGTGCGTTTTGATTTAGTAAGCGATGGCTGGAGAGGATTGCCACCTATTTAATATCAGTCTATTCAGAGTGAATAAACCAATAGATAACGTGTTAAGCTTCGTGTGATTAAAACAAACATCTTTTGAGAGATATTTGAGTTAGCTGGGAGGGGTTGTGCATGACATCACTGGGTCCATGATGTCTTGTCTTCAATATTGAGAATCATTAAAAATGATCCCAATAATAGATGTGTTGACCCGGTTTCTGTCCGAAGTTGTAAGGAGGTCTTCTTTCTTTACACCCTTTATCTTTACATTTCTTTTTCATTCTTTAACCCCTTCAGTCCTTACCAATACATCATCACTAGCACCTTGTTGTGATTGTTCTAGTGCTAGCATCAGTAATTAGTCGGTACTCTGCTACGTTCACAATCATCTACAACTTTCCTAGGACTTCTAATTCTATCTAGGGAATTGTCTTTGGGAAGATTCCATCGGTTCTGATGAATCATTCGACTAATACCTAATCCTACCACCCTTTTGTCACCACATCCGTCGTGAATTAAGTGTGTTTTGGGTAAGTATTGTCACCATGAAAAATCCTTGAAAATCACTTAAAGCACTTGTGATATTATAATCAAAGTTTTTGTACCTTAAGTGTTTTGTTCATCAAAAACGCTCCCCCTTAACATATGCATTACACATATTAAGTTGGTTTATCTTTTAAGTCTTTTTCATTTATTTTAGCCAAATATCATTAAGTCTCCTTAATCCCATTTTCTCCCCTTATCCAAAATGTTAACCATTAATATTTGGGATATTGAATGTATTAACCGGTCTTTGGGTAAAAATGAAATCAATCTATGGCCATAGAACATGTTAATGCTCCCCCTCAAGTTAATGAGGGTTAGTTGTAGTGCTTGAGTATGATAGATTTTGAAAGATTTAGAATCTCGTGAGAAATTCTTGAAACATTATCATACTTTCACACTACAACAAGCCACAAAAGCACAATATTTACAATATTTACATATTCACAAATTAACCAATATGGAATAGACCTGAGATAGTACGACCCTTTAGATAGATCATTGCATCAGATTGTGGTGCGCTCCATATGGTCTTCCACCAACGAATCGTTCAATACTCCTCATCAAGCGTCTTTCCCGCAACTTCTCATTGATCTTGTTTATCAGGTAGTTAGCACTTGTTTTGTACCCTGTGTGCCACCGAACGGTAAGTTGGGGATGCTTCTTGGTTCTGTTGATATGAACCAATGTGTCCCGAACTTGCTCAAGAGTCCCGTCACTAAACTTGGAGAGTTCCGCTATTCTAAGGAATTTCTTCTCACCGGATCCATTCAAGTAGAAAGTGCCTTGAACCGGTTTTGTAGTGCTTGTGTACGGGCATTTGTCGTGATAAATAGCAGGAACCTTTGTGTATGGAGCCGTGAGGTTTAGCTTCTTCTGATAACTCTCAACGCCAAGTTGCAAGTCTTCGACTCTTTTCTTGATCACAATGCGACGAGTATACATTCGTAGAGCTGAATTCAGGTCAATGTAGTTTTTAGTGTTCAGGTGTTTGAGTGTGTCTTGAGTTATCAACAGTAACATATCTTCAATGTCAACAAGAGGAAGATCTGAGAAGTCTCCTTCCATGATGGTATAGGATTTTTCGTCTTCTCTTTTTAATCTGATCTCTGTTACATGATGATAGCCGACTTTGGGTTAAACTCTTACTCCTAAAATAGCCTTGATTCTGAACTCGGATTTTACTGGAGTCTTTGACTTGAAACAACATGCGTAGCTATAGGCTTTCTGTATGGTTTCTCCCCAATGTGATGCGCCCAATTCAGCATAATGATCATACTCAGGAATTAATTTCCTTACCCATATACGATCGACCTTTTCTTCAATCCAGGGTACTGACCCCCAAGCTGCAGCTTTGACCAAGGTTAAGGAAGTCGCATACTTGTTGGCGTCGTTTACTAAATACTCAAGGTCATAGCAGACAAAGAAATCACGTATGATTTGATTGTCAGCATCAGCGATCAAGAGAGGAGCATTCTCAGGTCTGTGACGACATGTTCGTTGAGGAAGGTTCATTGCTTTCAACAGCTCATTCGCATTGTATTCAGCCTCCATTCTACTGATTCTTGAAGTAGGAATGATGGTGGGATCATGAAAAGCTCGAGTTACCATCTCTGGAGTTACATTGTCAGTTCCATACCTGTAGATTAGATATGCTGAGAAGTTGATGTGATTGTTGAGTATTTGGGAGAAATGTGGTTCATCTTCTCGAGTTAGCGGACAAGTGCTAGCAGCTTCTATGACCCAAGGTTGCTCAGGTGCATCTTCATCTACATTAACTGTATCCACCCATGCCGGTTTACTCGATTCTGGAATATCATGACTTTGCGCAGATTCTAGAGCTCGATTCAGAAAAATTACTCGAATTGTCTGAGTACGTTGAGTGTCCTTCACTGGTGTAGACTTAGACGTTTCAGGTATTGGTTGATCGGGTTCTCGGATGGGTAGTTGTTGTGGTGGTGGTGTAGATGTGATAGCTGAAGCTGATTGAAGTGAACCCGATGTCAGATTAGCATCAGTATCATGACGGTGTTTGGTGCGTCTTCCGGTTGGAGGTGACTCAGATACTGGAGTTTCCTCGACTGTTGAAGTTATTGGATTCTCATTTTGAGACTTGTCACCTTTTCCTGAAGTTTGATCCTCTTCAACATCTGACTTATTTTTGTTGTTGTCATCCTCTGCCTCTTCGTCATTCTTCTCCTTATCATCATTGTCACCATCATCATCATTGTTGACACCATCATCATTTATTCATTCGTCCATGCTGTCATCATCATCTTACCCTTATCATCATTGTCACCATCATCATCATTGTCATCTTCATCGTCAGCGTCATCATCATCGTCTTCTTCATTCTCGAAAGATTCATTGGGTTTGTCTGACGCATCCTTATCTTCATCGTCTTTTTTTGATCGAGAGTGCTGTATGGGACGATGGTGCCATGTTTTTAAATGATCTCGGTGTCTTGATCAATTGCTGTCTTTAAAGCTTTGTGAAGTGCTTGTTGTTCTGGTGTTCGGTTGTAGGACCCGACTTGAATCATCTTAGCATGCAACAGCTTCTTCAACTCGTAATCTGTGAGTCTTTGAGCTATGAGAAAGTCAGACTGCGGAGTGTCAGATGACTTGATCATCATTTTGATTGCAGCAATGTCTTTTAGTTCATCTCGTAAAGGAGGAAGTACGGTTTCAATAGATTCTTGAACTTTTTCATCGATTGATTCAATCAGTGTAGCATTAGCTTGAACAAGTTCTTCTTTCTCCTCTTTGTATTTGTTTCTGAGTGTGGAAAGACGTTTAATTGATTATTGCTTCCTTTCCACTGTAGCTTCTAGATTTTCTCTTATTGACTCTTCAGATTGTTGATGACTTGTTAATTCTTTTCAAAGCTGGTCGATTTCTTTTTCAAAATCCTTCTTGCTTGCTAATTCATCACGAACACTAGCGAGTTCTTTTTCATAGGATGTCTTTGAAGATTCTAATTGCTCTATAACTAGAATAGTCTTATCCTCTTGAGCCTTCAAGCGTTGTTCGATGATTTGCATGAAATCTGGGGTGACGGGTGGAGATACTAGCAATGGTGTTGGATGAGCAGTTGATTTTGTTGGTGTGACAAGAGTTGTGACAATGGTTCTGAGTACAGATGTAATGGCCATAGTTACAGGGACATTTACAATGTTCGGGTTTGTTGAAAGATCAGTGTTACTAACTTCAGATTCAAGAGAGTCAAAGTTTAAATACTTACCTACTGGATCTGACAGTGACGAGGATTTGGTAACACTCTTGTCCTTGTGGATGTATCTTGTCCTTGACGAGGATTTGGTAACACTCTTGTCCTTGTGGATGTTCCCTGTAATTGGTGTCTCTGGTTGAACATCATCAATGAACGTATCTTGTTGTTCGTATTGTTGATCTTCTTCATCTCCCTGAACTGGCTCGTCAATGAAATTATCTGGTTCTCCAAATTCATCAGTGTCAAGCAATTCGGCTGTCTATGGCTGTTTCGATCCACTACCTCCCGTATCCCTTCTGCTTTGTATTAAGGCCGTCTTCAATTGTTTGGATTCTTTTTTCTTAGTCAACGGCTATTGTCGTTCGTCCACGTCTTCAAGCAAGTCTTCATCTGAGAGAAGTGTTTTCTTTCCCTTGGCCTTTTTCTCCCCTAAAGACCCTGTTTTGTTATTTTTCCTTTGTCTTGTGTTGGAGTATCAGCTTCTGAAGAATAGTTTCCTTCCTTTTTCCTTTGGGTTTTGGTGTCTTGAATTCTCCCGCGGCTAGTTTCTTTATGTGGTTGATGGTAGTGTTTTTACCCCTTTAGGAAAAGGAAGGCAAAAGCGGTAAGTATTAAGCGTACGTTTAGGAAAACGTAAACACTTATGACCCTTTGTGTGGTATCGTTCTCGAGGAGGCACGTGTGTTGTGTAATGAGTTGATTAATGATGATTTTATTGTTATGATGGAAGAAAGAAATAAGAAAGAAAGACGGTTACGAAGACGGATCAAACTAAGACGAAAAAGACGATCACGTAAAACCGTAAATAGTGCAAAAATTTAAATTTTAACCTAAAAATTCCTAAAAATTACTAAAAATCCACAATAAAATTCTAACAGTTTACAAAAAGTCCAAACTTTCTAAAACCTTTTAATTAATTAGATAATGACTTTTTAATGCTAATTAAAGCCCTAAAAATCACAATTAATTATTAAAAAGCCCTAAACAAGATTTTAAAGTTTGTAAACCTCAAAAATGACCTAATTAAGCTAAAAAGAATTTTTTAAAATTTTAAAACCAAATAAAACTATTTTTAAACACTTAAAAACTTTTAAAATCCATTAAAACTTAAATTAATTCTAGAAAATAATTGAAAAAACCTAAAAATATTTGGAAAGTTACAAAATTCCTAATTTAGTGTCTATAATCTAGGAAAAATGAAAAAAGTAGAAAAAACTAATTTTCAATTTTTAATAATAAAATAATAATAAAATAATCAAAAAAATTCAAAGTTTATTAAGAAATTCTAAAAAATTACCAAAAATCTAAAATATTATAACTAAGACAGAAATGCAATTAAAACTTTCTAAAACCTATTTAATAATTTTATATTAAATTTTAAAGTTGGTTAAAAACCCTAAAATCCTATAAAATCAAAAATTAGACTTTTTGAAAACTTTAAGTGATGTAAACCTCAAATTACTTAAATAAAACCTAAAAACATTTTTTATAAAATTTAAAAACTATTTATACTATTTTTAATCTAATTAAATAAAAACGGGTAAATAAAAAATGATAAAAAATAAATAAAGAAAGAGAAAAATTAAAACTTTATGCTAAAAAATCCTAAACTAAGTGACAAACACAAGAAAAATGAAAACAAGCAAAAAAGCTTTACCAATAAGCTTGTGGGAGCTTATTTAGCTACGGCTTAATATTGAAAATCCCAAACAAGATCCCTTTAAATAACTAATGGTTTGAATACTTAGCAATAAAAGACCCAAGGGCACGCTGGTTAAGTCGTTTGTGTGTGGGAGGAGTGGCGCAGGTTCGAGTCTTGGCCACGTCCTTTTTGCAAAAACTTTTTTTTTTCTTTTTAAAACTTTAAAACCCAAAAACAGTAACTTTTACTTACTCTAAGCAAGCTTATAATCAAAAACAATCTATAATCAAGCTCTTAGAAATCAAAAACGTGCCCAGTTAGGCTGCTAGTCTGATGAACACAAGGAGGATTTCTTCACTTGTGCAGATAGAATCAAGAGGACTTGATTTTGGTATCTTGTTGGTTTTTGATGGACAAAAGGGCACCCCTATACTCAGTTGAGTATAGGGAGTCAATGCAAACACAAGAAAAACACAAGTAACACACAAATCAAGCACAACAGCCAATTCAAGTTTCTGATTAATGCTTAAGAAGGTCTGAGATGATTTGCTGGTTCAAATGGCACACAAATTGATTTTAAAGTCTCATAACTTGCATACAAGTTAACCAAATCAGATATAAACCCTACACAATCCTAAAACAACCTTGTGTCTAGCAATGATCAAAAGTTCATGGCAAAATTTTGCACTAAAACAAGCACAAAATGACTTGACTGGTTTTAGCTAGTTTAGGCCATTTTTTAGCATGAAAACTTGTTCTAAACTTGTCCAAACTGAAAACCAAACACACTTATCACTTACTAACAACCAAAAGAGTGTTTAAAGCAGATTTTAACACAAGATTAAAGTCTTTTACCCCAAATTGAACCCTAATCCAAACACCCCTTTAAGTTCTGAAAATGATTTTATACAAAGCAAGTCCTAGCAAAACTCAACCAAATGATTCATAAACTATCTAAACATTCATAATAACCTTAAATAAGCAAACTCCAATCAGTTTAACATACACTTAACCAGTTTTCATGCAAACTCACATAAAACTGAAAATGTTGAAAACTAAAAAGGGACACAAGGATTTTACCTTAAGGGACCTACATCCAGGTCCCTTAGTGGCAGCTTAGCCACCTCCCAACAGACCCGGGTCTGTGCTAAGCCTTGGACAACAAGCAAGTTCTGAAACCTGCTAAGAAAAATGAAGAACACAATAACAATACTAATCTGATTTTTTTAAAAAACCTTTTAAACCCTTTTCAAAAGCTTTCCAACCAATTCCCTTTTCAAATACACTTAACAAATTAACTTTAAATCCTGAAAAACAACTTGAAACAAGATTTCACCACAAGAAATCAATATTTCAGAAACCTTGAAGTTAGCTTTTGAAAACTCAAAAACACTTCACAAATAATTTTTGGAACTCAGTATTAGCTTTCAACACACACACAACTTTTAATAAACATAAAAAGGAATTAAATTGCTCAACAAATACAAAACTTTTATTTTACTAAAAAGGAATTACAAATGTGAAAGCTAAAAACTGGAACAAGAGATATAGGGTCACATACGACCTCTATATATACTACTCAATAGAATAATGTAGAACCCTAAACCCTAATACATAGAATTCATAAAATGTCCTTGGACTTTTGACTGAAAATGGTCAAATTGTGCCTCATGTGATGATGTTGATGTAGCCAGCTGTTTGAACTTCATCTTTGCTGTTAAAATGTCCTTGGGGTCCAAGTAGTGCATCTCAGACGTTGGATGTGTCCCCTCCTAGGGTTTTGTGGAAAGGGACTTGAGCAGGGTGGGCCAGGGGTGTCACATGGGTTGAGTGGGGTTTGAAAATGTGAGTGGGTTTTGATGTGGGTGGGATGAATCACCCATCTGGAAAAGCATGGGTAAAACCCCTTTGATTTGAGGGTTAATTAGATTAGGGTTTATGGGTTGCAAGTTTAAGCAGGGTGGGGTTTTAATCCGTTTTGGGTGTTTTGGTTTTTAAATTGTTTGTTTAGTGGGAAAATTAAAGATGTTGACTGGATTTGACCAGGTTTATTAAATAAACCTGGTGGGTGGGTTATGGTTGCGGGTTTGGGTAGGGTAAGTGGGTAAATGGGTGGGTTATGGTGAGGTGTCAATCACTGAGTGGTGGTGAGGGTTTGGTTGTTTGGTAGAAAAGGCCCCCCAATGTTCACTTCTTGTTCATGTTGTAATAACAACACCAATCTTCTTTTCCCTTTGATAATAACTTTGGAAACTTGGCATTTTTGGCACAATATGTTTACAAACTTAAAACAAGGACCATAAATGCATATTTTTAGATTCTTCAAGGGTAAAACTTGTGTAATCTTCAAACATGGAGGTCTTCTTTTGCCAATGATGATTTCTTCAAGGTCTAGTCTTGCCAAGTCTTCAAAAATGAGGGGCTAAAGTTGCCAATCTTCAATTCTTCAAGGTTTATTTTGGAAATTCCAGATTTGGGCCCGGTTCATTGTGCGGCTTCGTTTCCCGTGTTCGTTATTGATTGATTCTTGTGATCTTTTTGTCATTTCCTCAATATTCGTGCCTAAAATACACAAGCAACAAACACGAGCATATATTTGGCAGTTTTAATGATATTTTATGCATTTTAAGCCCGATTTGGACGATGAGACCATGTATAAAAGCAGTCTCATCACTCCCCCATACTAAACCATTGTCGTGCCCTCACGCAATGCTAGAATAAAGTATCGTAGCATCTCCAAAATTCTTTTTATCCACTTTATTGAAATGATAAACTAACTATACTACTACTATTGCTACTACTTGCGTTTTAGACATAATGTATGATTTTCATCGCAAAATGGGACGTTTAGGTTCATAGAATAAGAACACGTGAATGCTTCGTTAGAAATAATTTCATCGTCCTCTATTTTCACCCTAATTCCATGCCCAGCGTGCAACGAGATCATTGTCATTATAAGTTAGTAATGCTAACACTACTCATATGCCTTAATCACGTACTTATCCTTCCATTATTCCTAAGTTGTATCTCTTATATTTTATTATGTCTTGAATGTTTCACGAGGATACATCATTGACTTATGCGATAATAGAGATTTAGGTCTAAAAATAGAGTCCTAACGGTGTAACTAAGACCATCAAATCAATAACCCCTCCTAATAGACAACGATGTTAAAAAATTAAGTTGACAAGAAGAATCGATAAACACGGTTTTATAACGGTTTTGAACATGAGACTTATTACCAAGACATTTATACGCCCCCTAACGGAAGGGCCTTATTATCTTTGGTTTACCTACATCTTTTATTCAACTTCGCCATGAAGCTTTTATTATGACTTCGGTCTTGCCTTGCCTTTTATTATCCGCCATCATCGGTGGTTTTATTAACCAAAGACGTATATCCTCACGCTAAAGCGAATTTTGGATCTTTAAAGCTTCGAAGATTAAGGCTTGATTCACTTTCAATTTTGCATAGATTTTTTGGCCTTGTGGGGCTTCAAATTGTTTGCTAGATTTAGGTGAGCACTTGAAATCTTATTATTAGGTGAAGCTTTTGATTATTAGGGTGCCAATACTTCAAAACCGTGACGCTGGCGATACCTTAATGTCTTCCCAATTTAATTACACGGAAGCTACTAGAAAAGACTAGAAACCCAACAATCCTAACTAAACCGCTAAGTCAATATTTATTAAGCAAAAATATTTACAAGCGAAGGGAGAATAAGGAAACAACGAGAACACATGAGTTTTTGAAAGAATACGAGTACTCTACGTTTAGCATAGTAACTTATAATTAACTCTATAATTTCTCGTCCTCATTTAAGAGACTTAGCCTAATGTGTAGTTAAGGAACCAAAGCTAAGTGCTCAACACGCACGGTCGAGTCAAAAATTACTCTTATTCTCGCCATCGGAAAACCTACATTCGTGTCTTTAAACACTTATAAAACATGAGAAAATTTTTATAATTTGGCCATTTTTAGCCTTATTTTGCAACAAAAACGATAAACAAAAAAATAAACTTTGGAAAGCGTGAAGGTTTGGCAAGGCAAGTATCTATTCACCCCCCCCATACTAAAGTTAAACATTGTCCTCAATGTTTCGAGTCTAGGGGTGCAAACACCCCATACTAGAGACGTAGTCGAATGCCTAATCTAGCCTGGAAAGGGTGCAACCATTAAATTAATAGCCGTTTATGAAGTGTGCTAAAAACCTAAGGTTAGAACATAAAAGGATATATCATTTGGATATTGAGAAAGTCTCCAAAGTGAACGATCGAGTGCTCCCATAAAACGAACACGAGAGGCTCCAGTCGTGAAGATCATGATCTAAAAACCGCAATGCACAAACAACCACGGAACAAAGGTTGGAAGGGCACAAATCCCCTCACATTAACTAATTAGAAAGCAATAATATGTACAGGGATAAGCATGGGTCTCCCCCACGAGGCACCTTGTTTTTGATAACCGAGTCAAAAGCTCGACTCGAATCCCCATAAATGTGATCATTTAGGGATTATCATGGTATGGTCAATTTTTAGTGGGGATTACATGATAAACAAGGCCCAAAAACAACCGGTATTTAGGACTAAGTCCTTTGATGGTGCAAAATACCGGGATCGAAGATGACGTTCTCGTTTTCATTGGAAAAACAAATCAACGCCACTTCATCGTGAGTCAACAAAAACCCAAAGGGTTTCAAGAAAATAGGTGAGAAGAAATAGAAGGGTGGGACAATGGGTAAGTCATGAAAACATTGAGCTACTCGAGGTAGACTCGCACCAATCAAATGAAAAGATTTTCCATTTATTGCATCGGTGGAAGACCGAGATTTCACTTTATAAGCAATTCCAGGATAAAATATCTCGTCCTCGGTGGAGAAAGGGGAGGGAACATAAGGGGATTCCCCCACACTAAGTCCACACAAAGCATCGTCAAAAGGAGGAGACGAGCTTGTAGTACTCAATACACGTGGTGATGACGGAGTTAAAATTGTAGAAAAATCTTTTAAATCCAATTCAAAATCTTTTCCTTTTTCATCTTTTAAACTCTCCTTGTGAAAACCCGATTTAATTATGTCAAAAATATTTGGTGTTTCTAAAGCAATGTTAGTCACACTAAATATTCTCACATTTGAAAACCGTTTTGGCAAAGGTGGTGGTAAGTTTTCAAAACGTTTGTCAACAAAGAAAACTCCCCCATCGGGATGTACATATTCATCATCCGAAGAATCATTCACAATTGGAATCGTAGGCTTAACACTCTTAACCTCCACCGGCGGAGGGGACGGAACTTCATTTTTCTCAACAACTTCTAAAACTCTATTGGAAATCTTTTTGCAAATGTTTTTGATGGGATTGACATTGTACAAAGACGTGATAGCATATACATGAGAAAGTGTGGAGTTTTGAGTTGCATTAATGACGAGTTCTTCCTCATTGAAACGAAGAGTGATTTTTCTTGCATGCACATCAATAAGTGCTCTCGAGGTATCCAAAAAAGATCGACCTAAAATTAGAGGAACTTTAGGATCGATAGGAATGTCAACAACAATAAAGTCTACGGGATAGTAGAACTTTCCAACTTTCACAAAGACGTCCTCGGCAACTCCACAAGCTAGAATCGTAGAATGATCGGCCATTTCGATTGACATTCTTGAAGGAGTGAGATTGGGAAGATTGAGCGATTTAAAAATCTCAAGAGGCATCAAATTAATACTAGCACCAAGATCGGCCAAGGCGTAGCATTCTTCCATGTCTTGTATAGCACATGGGATTAAAAACTTGCCGGGATCACCGACTTTTTGAGGTATGCGACTTACAAAAACCGATGAACAACTAGATGATTTTTGCAATTTTTCTTTGTTATTCAACATACTTTTGAAGTTCGCGGCAAATCGAGGCATCATGACTAAGGCGTCGGCAAAACTTATATTAAAATGCAAGTCACGAAACATTTTCATAAATTGTTCAAATTGATAATTATTTCGTTCTTCTGCCTTTTCCTTGTCTCGTCTTGAAGGGTAAGGTAAGGGTGGTGTGGGTTGGGGCATAGGCATAGGCATCGGCCTTGGAATCTTGGGTTCTATGATTGGTGTGGGTTCAACCGTAGGTGTGGTTTGAGTGGTACTTCGTGGGCTTGGAATTCGCTCCTTTTCTACCACCACCTCGGGTTCTTTCTCTTTTTCCTTCTCCATAGAAGTACTTGGACGAGAAATGGGTTCTTTGAAAGTTTTACCACTACGAGTAGTAATAACCTTTAATTCTCCTTTCGGGTTCACGATGGTATCACTAGGAAGACCACCCGAAGAAGAAGGTTTACACATGTTAGCTTCAAACATTTTTCCCATTCGGTCTTCAAACTTAGATTGCCTAGCATCCGCTTTTAACAACTCTTGCTTAATTTCATGTTGACCTTGCTCCATTTTTTGTTGGTTTTGTTGGAGACGTTGGACATTTCCTTCCATTTTATTAGAATGATTTCTCAATTCATTAGCAAGTTCGTTTTTAAGCTCGGTTTTTAACTCGGATCTTAAGCTAATCATCGCACGTTGCATGTTATCAAACTTAGCATCATTAGCTTTAGCATAATCTAAGAACTCTCCACTAAGATGTTTGGTGTGAGCATTTTGAAAACTTGGTTAGTGTTTTGAAGATCACGGTTTTGATTTTGGTTAGAAACTTGCCCATTTCCAGTTTGATAATTACCCTTGTTGTAGTTACGTTGATTTCCTTGATAATTACCACCTTGATTGTTGTTTCGATAGTTATTAGCATTTTGATTTTGTGGAGCTTGATTTTGGCGGGAACCTTGACCGTTTTGGTTATAAGTTCCCATGGCTACATAAGCATTCGAAGTGTTACCATCCGCGGTAATGCACTCGGAAAAATCATGAGCTCCACCACACGAAATACAACTCTTAGAAACTGCTTTAACTGAAGCGGAATTTGAAGCTTCTTGAGCTTTCCAATGGGACATAAGAGTCGAAAACCTATCGAAAAACCGATTCTCCTCATTTGCTTCATCTTGCAAGGCATTAATGGAACGAGACAATGACGAGCCCAAATTGGCAACACTCGGTGTGTTACGAGGGCTATAAACCTTAGACCTATTTTCAATGATTTTCAAAGCCTCTTCGGTTGTTTTGCAAAAAAAATTACCACCCGCGGCGGCATTTAAGTAATCTCGTTCATGATCATTAAGCCCGTTATAAAAAGTGTCAATTTGATGCAATTCGGAAAAATCATGGTGTGGACATTCATGTAACATTTCTTTAAACCTTTCCCAAGCCATTAAAAAACTTTCATTAGATCTTTGTGTAAATCGTGAAATCTCGTTTTTCAAATGTGTTGTTTTAGATGGTGGAAAAAAATGATTCACAAATTTAGACACGAGATCGGCCCATGTCAAAATGGAATTTGGCGGTTCTTTCTCAAGCCATATCTTGGCGGGTCCATCTAACGAGTAGGGAAACAACATCATCTTAATGGCATCGTGTGGTACATCCTTAAACTTGCTTGTCGCGGTGAGACAATTAAATTGCCTAATGTGATAATGTGGGTTGTCTTTTTCGTGTCAACGAAACTTGTTTGCTTGAAGCATAGACATTAAACCCGTCTTGATCTCGAAGTTCTCCGCAAGGATGGCGGGAATCACAATGGCCTCTCCAAAACCCTCGGTGGGTGCTTGAAGCAACTCCATCATAGTACGATTAGCCATGATAGCTTCTTGTTCTACAATAGGTTCCTCACTTGGAGTCTCTTCACTAGAAGAATTAGGAGTAGGTGTTGCCTCCTTTCGGTTTCGACGTTTACGTGCACGTTTTGCTTGATTGCGAGTAAGCATAAACGTCACGTACAACGAGGGGATGAGCAAAGAAGATTCTTTTTGGTGTTTTGTATTTTTTAATTTTTTTGTGGTTTTTGATGGTATTAACTTTTTTGGATCTTGGTGAATGTATTAAGTAGACAAAAATCTACAAATCTCCTCCTTAATCAAATCTCTCGATTAAAGAAGCCTCAAGGAATGAAAACGATCACGTGGAGTGAACGCATTCGATGACTTTAGAACGATGGTGGAACACCAAATCGTTCAAGAGGGTTTAATCAATAGAAACCAAGAAAATATATATGATATGTAATAATACTTTGGGCGGCAAAACCCTCGATTCACTCTCAAAATCAAATATGCACAAGCAAGCGGAGGAAACGAGGTGGCGCGAAGCACTTAAGAGCCTTTTTCCTTTAGGTCGTGAAATACAACCGCCTTATACCCACCTTATAGTTTGTATTTTCAAAATCGAGCTTCACGAAAGTATTTATCTATTTTTGCCTTTTTTCTTTGGTTTGAGATTCGAATACAATGATTGGGTAATGACCTCCCAAGTCAAGGTTGTGATTTCTCACGTATTTGGAGTACTTGTGAATTTATTGTTCTACGTATACAATATAGTAATAATATTCACACAAAAACCGAAAAACGATAATACGTATTAGTAGAGTGCTACTAATACAAATACTAATTATGGTTAGTATAAAAACAACAAATGTTCAATCAAAACACAACACGCCTCCCCGGCAGCGGCGCCAAAAATGATGGTAGTGTTTTTACCCCTTTAGGAAAAGGAAGGCAAAAGCGGTAAGTATTAAGCGTACGTTTAGGAAAACGTAAACACTTATGACCCTTTGTGTGGGATCGTTCTCGAGGAGGCACGTGTGTTGTGTAATGAATTGATTAATGATGATTTTATTGTTATGAGGAAAGAAAGAAATAAGAAAGAAAGACGGTTACGAAGACGGATCAAACTAAGACGAAAAAGGTGATCACGTAAAACCGTAAATAGTGCAAAAATTAAAATTTTAACCCAATAATTCCTAAAAATTACTAAAAATCCACAATAAAATTCTAAGAGTTTACAAAAAATCCAAACTTGCTAAAACCTTTTAATTAATTAGATAATGACTTTTTAATGCTAATTAAAACCCTAAAAATCACAATTAATTATTAAAAAGCCCTAAACAAGATTTTAAAGTTTGTAAACCTCAAAAATGACCTAATTAAGCTAAAAAGTATTTTTTAAAAATTTCAAAACCAAATAAAACTATTTTTAAACACTTAAAAACTATTAAAATCCATTAAAACTTAAATTAATTCTAGAAAATAACTGAGAAACCCTAAAAATATTTGGAAAGTTACAAAATTCCTACTTTAGTGTCTACAATCTAGGAAAAATGAAAAAAAGTAGAAAAAACTAATTTTCAATTTTTAATAATAAAATAATAATAAAATAATCAAAAAAATTCAAAATTATTAAAAAATTCTAAAAAACTACCAAAAATCTAAAATATTATAACTAAGACAGAATGCAATTAAAAGTTTCTAAAACCTATTTAATAATTTTATATTAAATTTTAAAGTTGGTTAAAAACCCTAAAATCCTATAAAATCAAAAATTAGACTTTTTGAAAACTTTAAGTGATGTAAACCTCAAATTACTTAAATAAAACCTAAAAACATTTTTTATAAAATTTAAAAACTATTTATACTATTTTTAATCTAATTAAATAAAAACGGGTAAATAAAAAATGATAAAAAATAAATAAAGAAAGAGAAAAATTAAAACTTTATGCTAAAAAATCCTAAACTAAGTGACAAACACAAGAAAAATGAAAACAAGCAAAAAAGCTTTACCAATAAGCTTGTGGGAGCTTATTTAGCTACAGCTTAATATTGAAAAGCCCAAACAAGATCCCTTTAAATAACTAATGGTTTGAATACTTAGAAGTAAAAGACCCAAGGGCACGCTGGTTAAGTCGTTTGTGTGTGGGAGGAGTGGCGCAGGTTCGAGTCCTGGCCACGTCCTTTTTGCAAAAACTTTTTTTTTTCTTTTTAAAACTTTAAAACCCAAAAACAGTAACTTTTACTTACTCTAAACAAGCTTATAATAAAAAAAGCTATAATCAAGCTCTTAGAAATCAAAAACGTGCCCAGTTAGGCTGCTAGTCTGATGAACACAAGGAGGATTTCTTCACTTGTGCAGATAGAATCAAGAGGACTTGATTTTGGTTTCCTGTTGGTTTTTGATGGACAAAAGGGCACCCCTATACTCAGTTGAGTATAGGGAGTCAATGCAAACACAAGAAAAACACAAGTAACACACAAATCAAGCACAAAAGCCAATTCAAGTTTCTGATTAATGCTTAAGAAGGTCTGAGATGATTTGCTGGTTCAAATGGCACACAAATTGATTTTAAAGTCTCATAACTAGCATACAAGCTTACCAAATCAGATATAAACCCTACACAATCCTAAAACAACCTTGTGTCTAGCAATGATCAAAAGGTCATGGGAAAATTTTGCACTAAAACAAGCAGAAAATGATTTGACTGTTTTTAGCTAGTTTAGGCCATTTTTTAGCATGCAAACTTGTTCTAAACTTGTCCAAACTGAAAACCAAACACACTTATCACTTACTAACAACCAAAAGAGTGTTTAAAGCAGATTTTAACACAAGATTAAAGTCTTTTACCCCAAATTGAACCCTAATCCAAACACCCCTTTAAGTTCTGAAAATGATTTTATACAAAGCAAGTCCTAGCAAAACTCAACCAAATGATTCCTAAACTATCTAAACATTCATAATAACCTTAAATAAGCAAACTCCAATCAGTTTAACAAACACTTAACCAGTTTTCATGCAAACTCACATAAAACTGAAAATGTTGAAAACTAAAAAGGGACACAAGGATTTTACCTTAAGGGACCTACATCCAGGTCCCTTAGTGGCAGCTTAGCCACCTCCCAACAGACCCGGGTCTGTGCTGAGCCTTGGACAACAAGCAAGTTCTGAAACCTGCTAAGAAAAATGAAGAACACAATAACAATACTAATCTGATTTTTTTTAAAAACCTTTTAAACCCTTTTCAAAAGCTTTCCAACCAATGTCCCTTTTCAAATACACTTAACAAATTAACTTTAAATCCTGAAAAACAACTTGAAACAAGATTTCACCACAAGAAATCAATATTTAAGAAACCTTGAAGTTAGCTTTTGAAAACTCAAAAACACTTCACAAACAATTTTTAGAACTCAGTATTAGCTTTCAACACACACACAACTTTTAATAAACATAAAAAGGAATTAAATTGCTCAACAAATACAAAACTTTTATTTTACTAAAAAGGAATTACAAATGTGAAAGCTAAAAACTGGAACAAGAGATATAGGGTCACATACGACCTCTATATATACTACTCAATAGAATAATGTAGAACCCTAAACCCTAATACATAGAATTCCTAAAATGTCCTTGGACTTTTGACTGAAAATGGTCAAATTGTGCCTCATGTGATGATGTTGATGTAGCCAGCTGTTTGAACTTCATCTTGGCTGTTAAAATGTCCTTGGGGTCCAAGTAGTGCATATCAGACGTTGGATGTGTCCCCTCCTAGGGTTTTGTGGAAAGGGACTTGAGCAGGGTGGGCCAGGGGTGTCACATGGGTTGAGTGGGGTTTGAAAATGTGAGTGGGTTTTGATGTGGGTGGGATGAATCACCCATCTGGAAAAGCATGGGTAAAACCCCTTTGATTTGAGGGTTAATTAGATTAGGGTTTATGGGTTGCAAGTTTAAGCAGGGTGGGGTTTTAATCTGTTTTGGGTGTTTTGGTTTTTAAATTGTTTGTTTAGTGGGAAAATTAAAGATGTTGACTGGATTTGACCAGGTTTATTAAATAAACCTGGTGGGTGGGTTATGGTTGCGGGTTTGGGTAGGGTAAGTGGGTAAATGGGTGGGTTATGGTGAGGTGTCAATCACTGAGTGGTGGTGAGGGTTTGGTTGTTTGGCAGAAAAGGCCCCCCAATGTTCACTTCTTGTTCATGTTGTAATAACAGCACCAATCTTCTTTTCCCTTTGATAATAACTTTGGAAACTTGGCATTTTTGGCACAATATGTTTACAAACTTAAAACAAGGACCATAAATGCATATTTTTAGATTCTTCAAGGGTAAAACTTGTGTAATCTTCAAACATGGAGGTCTTCTTTTGCCAATGATGATTTCTTCAAGGTCTAGTCTTGCCAAGTCTTCAAAAATGAGGGGCTAAAGTTGCCAATCTTCAATTCTTCAAGGTCCATTTTGGAAATTCCAGATTTGGGCCCGGTTCATTGTGCGGCTTCGTTTCCCGTGTTCGTTATTGATTGATTCTTGTGATCTTTTTCCGTACCTAAAATACACAAGCAACAAACACGAGCATATATTTGGCAGTTCTAATGATATTTTATGCATTTTAAGCCCGATTTGGACGATGAGACCATGTATAAAAGCAGTCTCATCAGTGGTCTTCATTTCCTTTAGAAGTATTCTATATGTAGCAATCTTCTTGATTTTGTCATTGAGCATAGTATCCGGAACTAGAGCTGGACTACCTGAGTAAGTGTTCTTTTGTCCTTCAGGTCTCATGGCTAGCACGAAGAAATCATCATCTTCTGAGTTAACAAAGAATCCTCCACGTCGATCTATAGCTTCATCGACTTTCATGAAGTAATTGATAATGAGCTTAGTGAAGCGTGGAAAATGAAAGTGGTCAGTTTTTGCTTAGCGTTTCTGAAGGCTTGATAATGAAATTCTTCCCATATGAGAGCAGCATAATCCAAATCTAGTCTCTTGTAGATGCCATAGCAAATACGAGCCTGAGAAAATCTCATAGAATCTTCTCCTCTGGATTTTCCCGTCTCAAAGAATCTGCAACTTAGAGTTATCCGGAATCCATGATGCAAGTTATCTGGAAAACGTGTTTCTAAACCCCAAACGTGTTTCTAAACCTTATCCGGATTCTATATTTCCAGACCTTATACGAAAAGCGATTTTGGTCCCTTATCTGGAATCCAGATTTCGAAGTCTTATCTGGAAAACAGATTTTAAGGGTTATCCGGAATCCAGATTTTTAAGGCTTATCCGGAAAACAGATTTCGAAGGCTTATCTGGAAAACAGATTTCGAAGGCTTATCCGGAAAACAGATTTCGAAGGCTTATCCGGAAAACAGATTTCGAAGGCTTATCCGGAAGACAGATTTTGAGGGCTTATCCGGGATCCAGATTTTGAAGGCTTATCCAGAATCCAGATTTTGAAGTCTTATCCGGAATCCATATTTCGAAGGCTTATTCGGAAACCAGATTTCGAAGGCTTATCCGGAATTGACGTTGTCGAGGGCTTATCCGGAATAAATTTTTCGAAGGCTTATCCGGAATACTTTTTCGAAGGCTTATCCGAAATAATTTTTTCTAAGGCTTATCCGGATTAATTTTTCTAACAGATAACAAAAAACAAACCTGGGGATCGACTAAAAACGCACCTAAGCAAATGATTTTCACACAAGAGGCAAGCAATGGCTATCCCTATTACCGTAAGGCTGTGTCGTGTACTAAAAAATCATGATTAAATGATTTATACGAACTAATCAAAGCATTAAATCCTATCTTGATAGTGTGATCAATAAATTAGAACGAATGAATTGAATAGACACGTTTACCTTAGATGTTCTTAGATCGAGAAATCAAAGCAAGGTGGTGATGTTTTGATCAGAATTAATGGTGGCAAGATAGCTTTGGTGGTGTGGTACAGTGAAACGAAAGGGAAGAAAAGTGGGGGGCGGGATTTAGTTTAACCTAAAAATGTTTAGCAATTTTTCACTAATAGCCCTTCTTTTTCTTTCAATGTGCATACTAGTTAACACTTAGTTTAGTTGAAACTTAAACAAGATTTTACTTAGTGAGCACACACCACCAATCAACGCGCCTAAATGCCATTACTCTCTAAAGTCCAATCAAAGGCACGAGAAACGGTCTACGTCATATCTAAGCACCACATACTTGACAAACACATGACGAACAATAGTTAACCGTTTACTTTTCTGAAAAATATTCTTGAAGACGATATATGGATGACAAAAAGGATTTGATATTTTCTCCCCCTTAAACATTGACCCGTTTTCTATTTAAAGAGCTGTAGTCTTTGTTTAAGGAGTCGAATACCAATGAAAGCATTTTCCGTTTAATGTTCTAAAAGAACGATTCTGGTGGCAATAAGATTTCTCTTATTTAAACAAAATAAGTGCACTGAGGGCGTACACGAATTTGTGTTAGACCAATTTGTAAAGTAAACTTGATCCCTTGTATGGTTTAAAAGTAAACCATTCCCGAGAAAATTAATTCCCGTTGTGAGCCAACGTTTTCGAAAGAAATACATGACTTGAATGCGAAAAGCGGGTTGTAATCAGAAATAACTACAAGCCATGTGGGCATGTTTTAAAATATGTACAAATTTTATACAGACTCTATTTATGGCGCCGTGTCAATTTTAATCAACATTTCTAAGGCCGTAAATATTACCGTACTAAAAGACATGCCCGATTTAAAATGAAAAATATTTTTGTATTTTCTTGATTTTATATATTTTATGGTTTTTGTATGTTTTATATTTTTGTATTTTTCTTTTGGTGGTTTAAATATATACGATAATATACAAGATCACGACCAAAGGATACTCTAGAATAGTTTACCACCACTATTCTGCAGATTCTTCTGCCAACTCCTTAAGTGTCGCTGGTGAGAATGATTTCATGCCTAGCTTTTCGATCAAAAACTCGACACGTCCTCGATCTAAGGCCTTTGTGAAGATTACTGCTAGCTGATACTCAGTGTTGACAAAATACAGTTCGATCACTCCATTTTCCACTTGCTCTTTGAGGAAGTGGTAGCGTATGTCAATGTGCTTTGCTCGGGAATGTTGAACGTAGTTGCAGCAAAGGGCAATTACACTTCTGTTATCACAATACATCGGGATTTTGTTGAATCCAAGACCGTGGTCAGTTAATTGAGATCGCATCCAAAGAACTTGAGCACAACAACCGGACATAGCAATGTATTCAGCCTCTGTACTTGATATCGCAGCGCTTTTCTGCCTTTTAGATGCCCAACTAACCAGTCTATCCCCAAGAAGTTGCACACTGCCAGAAGTGCTACGTCTAGTATCTTGACACCCAGCATAATCCGCATCTGCATATGATATTAGTGCAATAGAGCAACATAAGAAAGGAATAGTCTAATTGCCTCCAATCGTGCCACAGGAGCAAAGGATTCTTCAAAGTCAATACCCAAAGCTTGTTTGTAACCTCTAGCAACCAATCTAGCTTTGTTCTTCAGCACTCCACCTAACTCATCAAGATGAACCTTATATACCCACAAGAATGTAAGGATTTCAACGTTGTTGGGTAAAGGAACTAATTCCCACACTTCAAGACGTTGAAATTCATTAAGTTCCTCTTGCATGGCTTTAATCCAAGATGATTTTGTCATGGCTTGTTGCCAATTTTTAGGTTCAGTATCGGAAAGAAATGCATCAAAGTAGCAATATAATGCATGTTCTTGGAGTTGGTGGTGTGTTAAGACTGGTCGATTCATTTCACCAATAATATTGCGGATTGGGTGATCCTTTGTCCATTTTGTGTTGTGAGTTTCAATCCGTGGTGGTCGGGAGTGAACGATTGCAGGAGCTTCCTCTGAGGTAGACGCACCGTTAGGGTTTTCAGGTATTTGTTAACCAAAGAAAGGAAGCTCTTGTAAGTGAGCAAATTCCAAGTCGTGATCATAGTGATCCTCTTCAACATAATTTGGAACAAGTGGGGGTGATGATTCAGGTGTAGTTTGTGAATTTGTGGGGGATGGGACATCTGGTTCAGTAGTAACAGTAGATGCCTCAGACTGATTTCCATTACCTTGAGCAACAACTTCAGGAATCGGAGCTACTTCTGTAGGTGCTGGAGAATCCTTACTAGGTGGATCAAAGAATTCATCAAACATAGGTTGAAATAATTCATCCCACTCGGGCCTTGTAGGTGGTATAAATGATGGAGAAGTAGGATTGTTGGGAGTTAATCAAGAACTAATCGTACTGGTTCCCATCTCATGAAGTGCGAGTTCAGAGTTGTGTTGCTCAGAAGCCATCGATGTTAGCTCATCAAAATCGACATCCAGAGTTTCTACTATCTTGCCAAGACGACGTTTATAAATTCGGTAAGCTTTCTTTGCATGTGAATAACCAATGAAAATTCCAATATCAGCCTTCGGTTGAAGTTTTCCCAAATTCTCACTATTAGTATTTGGATAACACAGTGCACCAAACACATGAAGAAATGAAATATCGGGTTTGTGTCCATGAAGTAGCTCATATGGAGTTTTACCATGGCGTTTACGAATGATGGAGCGGTTTTGGGTATAACATGCGGTTGCCACTGCTTTAGCCCATAAGAATAACGGAGCATTCACATAAATCAACATAGTTCTAGCAGCTTCCATTAGTGTACGGTTACGTCTTTCCACAACATCATTTTGTTGTGGAGTGCGAGCAACAGAAGTTTCATGTGAAATACCGACCTCTTCATAATAGTCTCGTAGTGTTTGAGTAACGAACTCAGTTCCATTATCAGTACGGATGCGGTGAACAGTAGTATTAAGACGTACTTGGATCATCTTTAAGAAAGTAATAATATACTTTGGTGCTTGATCCTTAGATGCTAAAAATTTTACCCATGTAAACCTTGAGAAATCATCCACCATGACGAGGATGTATTTTCTACCACTCACACTGTAACACCCCATTTTGGAAATGGAAATATCACAGAAATTATGGCGTGTCATCAAAGCATACAAGGAAAAATGTTTAAACATTACTTGACCATAAAAGGAAAATACTGGAATCAAACATCGGTAGTCCAAAAGTAAAGCTCCTCACATACAAACATAGTATAATAAAGGAAAGGACTAAACAATGTCCAAAGCATAAGTATCATGAGAAAGGAAATGCATAATGTAAAGAAGGCTAGACAGCTTCCAGTACATATGCACGTACTCTTAGTGTCTACGAGCGTCCCTGAGTACCTGCCGTTTTGGGAACATAGAAAAGGAAAACGGTTGAGCAATACGCTCAGTGCACGGATGTACAATAAAGCATGAATAGGATAAGCATATAACATAATAACAGCGGAAGAAAACTAAGTCCCGAGTAACCTGGTTAAGTCTTAATAAAACTGGTTTAATAGTTTGAAAGTCTTATGTTTATCTTATAAAAATTGTTTATCATATTTTACCATTAGCCAATATAGGTCATGAAAATCCACCGTAAATGAATACTTGGAGGGGTGACCTCATCATGCAAATTAGAGGGGCTGCCTCTAATTTAATATACTTGTTTTTTGGGTAGGAGGGATCAGCTCCTTGTGAAGGATGCAAGGCACACACTACATTCACCATGAAATCCTGAATAAAAACATGTAACTAGGATGCACCCATACGCCCCACATGATAAATATAATATAAATGGCCAAAAGCTGAAGGGACGCCACGAGCAATCACTCCACCGTGGTGAAGTCATAACATCAGTGCCTCTAATGTTATGGTTATGGTACCTCCATAACTAGGTGAAACTGGTCATGCATGTATATGGCTATAGGTAATCTTAATTAAACATAAGCAATCAAACACGTAACTTATACTACGGGAAAACAGTTGGCTGCATACGGGGAATCCTAATAAGGAAAGAACGTCCATACTGAAGGGACGGGAATCCGTACCTTATGTCCAGTGAACGAAGAAGATGAACTGCAAGGAATCCTACTTCCGAATCACTAGTGCTACATAAATACGTACATGAATAAGTATCTGGTTACTAATTACATAGCTGGTTTTATATCATGTCTTAGCTTATTTTATGTGTTCTTACCATGTTTTACTGTTTCTAAGCCTTAAACTGTGTTTTATCTTATATTCTGGTTAATCTGATTAAGTATTTCTGGTATTTCATGTGTTATTATACTTACTGTGTAATAATAAGTAACTTTCCAAAAATAGCAGGTTTACTAAAATAGAAAGTTTCCAAAAATAGAAAGTTTCCAAAAAGAGAAAGTTTCCAAAAATAGAAAGTTTCCAAAAATAGAAAGTTTCCAAAAATAGAAAGTTTCCAAAAATATATTTTTTGCTTAAAATAGATAAGTTTCTAAAAATAGAAAGTTTCCATAAATAGATATAAGCTGCCTTAATTAAATAAGTTTCCATAAATAGATTAGCTGCCTGAAATAAATAAGTTTCTAAAAATAGATGGTTTCCATAAATAGATTAGCTGCCTTATTTAATTAAGTTTCTAAAAATAGAAAGTTTCCATAATTAGAAATAAGCTGGTTAAATAAGCTAAGTATATAAGCCTAAGTGTTTTCATGATTATTTTCTAAGTCATATGATATAATGTATAGTTTAATAATTATTTCATGTAATTTAATTAAACTATAGGTTAAAATATTTAATTAAAGTATAACATGTTTTTAATTAAATAAGTTAAATACTTAGGTTAAAATATGTATTATTATATAATAATAATATAACCAAAGTCATGTTAATTAATTAATTATATCCATGGTTTTAAAATAATTAATTAATTATAAGTCTTAATTATACAAATACATAGGTTAATTAATTTCATGATTATTAAATAATTAAATAACCTAAGTCATGTTATTAAATTAATCATATCATTTTATTAGTTTAAATTTAACATAAGATCATAACATAAAAAAACTAAACATAAACCATGAACCAGATCTAGACTAAAAAGCATGAACCGGACATGAAATCGACACCGTACCCCGAACCAACTCGGGGTACCCCATGTTTTACTACTGCCGTGGGACCCACAGGCACCAACCAAGACCATACGGTCTTGGTGGTGGTCGGCTTGGCAAACCGAAACCCATTCGGGTTCGGTGCAGCCTGCGGCTCAAAACAAACACCCCTTAAAACACCCTTTTGATTTTCTTTAACACCAAATCATGTTAGATCCATGTTTAGTTATTTTATAAAAACAACACATGTTCTTGATTTATAAAAAGATTAAATCAAAAGAAAAGGTTTAAAAAGGTTTTACCGAATTCGTGGATCAAGAGGACGAAGAACCAACACGATCAATCACTAAAACTTCAAGATCCAAGATCAAAAATCACCTCTTATGGTGGTTGTAGGGTGGCGGCACAAAGAGACAAAGGGAAGGAGGTTTTAGGTTTTCTTAAAATCTTCTGTGAATGAGAAAATGAGTAGTGTAAAAAAATAATAACCCCCTTTAGTAAATTTGACAAATGGGCTTGGCCCATTTGTCCTTGTTGGCCGCGGGTAGGGACCTCACTTGGGGTACCCGTACCTTTTCCTGTGTCTCGTTATTAAGTTAAACGTTTGTGATTATTTGTGTTCGTGTTTTAAATGTTCTCGTTACGTAAATACCGTGGTCTAATATATTTAATTACGCTCGTAATAAATATATATACGTAATTAATATTATTTCGTGTTTTAATTACGTTTATGATTTTATGATCGCATGTTCGTGATTAATTATCGTCAATTAATTATTACATGATCGTGCGTAGTAAATACTTATCGTGTTCTAACACGTACGTAATACGTAAACTCCTAACACGTAATCGTAATCATGTTATATTAGAAAAGTTTTAATCTAGTACGCACGATCCTAAGGGTACTTTGCATGGTAAAAGCATGCGGGTTTTACAACTCTTCCCCCCTAAAAAGAATAATTCGTCCCCGAATTATAGATAAAGTAAACTGGAAAAGAAGAACATACCCGAATTCAAAATATGAAATGAGGGTAAGAAGCCCGGATAGACTCCTCTGTTTCGCAAGTGGCTACCCGCTCGGTATGATCCCTCCATATAATTTTGACGAATGGAATCGTCTTCTTTCTCATGACTCGTTCTTGTCTGTCAAGAACTCGTTCAGGTTCGTCTATAAAAGTGAGATCTTTACGTATCTGTTCCAGTGGATACTGAACCATGTGAAGGGGATGATACTGGTACCCTCTGAGTAAGGACACATGAAACACATTGTGCACATGCGAAAGCTGCGGAGGTAACGCCAATCGGTAAGATACTTCACCGACTCGTTCAATGATATCAAACGGTCCGACGAAACGAGGACTGAGCTTCCCTTTAATCCCAAAGCGTCTAACACCACGTGTCGGCGAAACCTTAAGGAAGACGTGATCTCCTACGTTAAAGTGTATATCCCTACGATGCTTATCGGCGTAACTCTTCTGACGTGACCGTGCCTCCTGAATTTTCTGCTTAGCTACTGCGATCTTCTCATTGGTCATCTCTATGATTTCCGGTCCTTCGAGTGTTCGCTCGCCAACCTGATCCCAGCAGATTGGGGTGCGACACCTTCTGCCATACAACATCTCAAATGGAGCACACTTGATGCTTGCGTGCCAACTGTTGTTGTATGCAAACTCCACCAAACAGATGTATTCGTCCCAATCACCCGTCCATTCCAACGCACATGACCTAAACATATCCTCCAATGTCTGAATGGTTCGCTCCGACTGTCCGTCCGTTTGAGGATGAAAAGCCGTGCTAAGCTTAAGTTGTGTACCCCATGCTTTCTGCAGACTTTTCCAAAAGCGCGAAGTGAATCGAGGATCTCTGTCTGAGACGATGCTGGATGGTGCACCGTGGAGTCTCATGATCTATCGTCTGTACGTATCTGCGAGTTTACTTACCGGATCTTCCTTGCGGATCGGTAAGAAATGAGCTGATTTGGTAAGTCGATCAACGATAACCCAAATTGGATCGTGCTTCCTTTTGGTAGGCGGAAGACCGGTAACAAAATCCATCGTGATTTTGTCCCACTTCCACTCTGCAATATCTAACGGTTGAAGGAGACCGCCAGATCGCTGATGCTCGATCTTAACATGCTGGCAGGTAAGACATTTGTAGACGTAAGTGGCCACATCCTGTTTCATACCACTCCACCAAAAGTACTTCTTGATGTCATGGTACATCTTAGTCGAACCAGGATGTATAGAGAATGGGGAGCTATTAGCTTCAGCTAACAAAGCTTCCCGGAGTTCTTGGTCATCAGGAACACAAAGTCTTGTGCCCTGCCATACGATACCATCTGCATCTACTCTGAATTCTGTCTGCTTCACCAAATTCTGTACTATCGCCCAGATTTCTCCGTCATCCTTCTGAGCTTCCTTGATCTTAGATAGCAACTCGGGTTCTACTCTAAGATTAGCCCAGTAACCGTGCTGTCCATGTACCATGATCTCGATGTCTAGTCGCTCCAAGTTTCTGATGATTTCCTCTTCGATTTTAATGCCGTTGATCATTCCGGACTTCCTGCTAAGAGCATTTGCTACTACATTTGCCTTTCCGGGATAATACTGTAGATTAATGTCATAATCCTTCAACAGCTCTAACCATCTCCTCTGCCTCATGTTCAATTCACGCTGAGTGAAGATATACTTCAAGCTCTTGTGGTCAGTGAAAATGTCACATGAATCTCCATATAAGTAGTGCCTCCATATCTTCAATGCAAACACGACTGCAGCAAGTTCCATGTCATGCGTGGGGTAATTTTCTTCATAAGGCTTAAGCTGCCGTGAAGCGTACGCGATCACTTTCCCATGTTGCATGAGAACACAGCCAAGTCCCTTCCCCGATGCATCACTGTAGATTTGAAATCCACCCGTACCAGATGGTAGAATAAGAATAGGTGCAGATACTAGCTTCTGCTTCAGGTCTTCAAAGCTCTTCACTCGATCTTCAGTCCAGACGAATTTCTCCCCTTTCCGCATCAGTTTGGTCAATGGTAGTGCTAGGCGGGAAAAGTTCTCCACGAACCTACGGTAATAGCCAGCTAAGCCTAAGAAACAGCGGACTTCCGTCGCTGATGTCGGCCTTGGCCACTTAGTAATGGCCTTAACCTTCGCTGGATCCATAGTGATTCCTTCTGCTGATACAATGTGACCCAAGAATGCCACCTTGTCTAACCAGAACTCACACATGGAGAATTTAGCATACAACTGCTTCTGGCGAAGAATCTGTAGTACTGTACGAAGATGGTCTTCGTGTTCCTCCTTGGACTTTGAGAAAATCAGGATGTCATCGATGAAGACAATGACGAACTTGTCCAGAAATTCATGAAAAATTATGTTCATCAAATCCATGAACACTGCTGGAGCATTTGTCAGGCCAAATGGCATAACTACAAACTCGTAGTGGCCATAACGAGTACGAAAAGCAGTCTTAGCGATGTCCTGCTCCTTGACCCGTAGCTGATGGTAACCTGACCTAAGATCAATCTTGGAGAAGTGTTTGGCCCCTTGGAGTTGGTCAAACAGATCGACAATGCGTGGCAGTGGATACCTATTCCGAATGGTAATCTTGTTGAGCTCGCGATAGTCTATGCAAAGACGCATACTGCCGTCCTTCTTCTTAACAAACAAGACCGGTGCGCCCCATGGGGATGCACTCGGTCGAATGAAACCTCGTTCAAGAAGTTCTTGCAGTTGATCCTTCAGCTCCTTCAGCTCTATGGGAGCCATGCGATAAGGAGCCTTGGAGATTGGTTCAGCTCCTAGAACCAGCTCGATACTGAATTCCACTTCTCGTGCAGGTGGTATGCCCGGAAGTTCTGCTGGAAACACATCTTGGAATTCCGACACTATAGGTTGATCCTGAATCGATGGAGATTCGGCATTCATGTCGTGAACCGTAGCTAGATAACCCTCACAGCCATGTGACAGTAGTGCACGCTTGCAGGGCGGATATGACTTGTACAGACCGTCCGGGTATGAACCCATTATGAATGTACTCTGGTGCATTGACATGACCGAAGATAACTCGATATGATAGGCAGTCTATGGTAGCATGATACTTGGATAGCCAATCCATGCCCAAAATCATGTCGAAGTCATTCATGTCAAGCGGAAGTGCGTCGACAGGTCGAACCTTATCATCAAATTCTAGGGGAAGACTCTTGTATACATGGGTGATTAATACAGAGTCCCTCAAAGGCGTGGAAATAGTAAGCCTATTTTCTAGTGGCAAGGGAGGCATCCTAATGTTCTTAGCATAAGCAGTAGAAATAACCGAGTGAGTAGCACCCGTATCGAAAAGAACACATGCAGCTTGACCATACATATACAAGATTCTAGTGATGGTACCTGTAGACTTGTTGGCCTGGTCTCGAGATGTCGTGTAGACACGCCCGGCAGTAGGAGGCGGCTTGGTATCAGCATGTCCTGATGTACCCTCCATCTCACCCTTACGGCAATCCTTCATAATATGGCCAGGAAGACCACACTTGAAGTACGCATCAGTATTACGGTGACATGGTCCTGGGTGCCTACGATGGCAAGTAGAGCAAAGAGGATGAGTGTATCCTCCAGCAGGTGCTCTGGCTGGCTGAAGACCTTATAAAACATTTTACATAAGACATGGTAATTGGGTACAAAGGACAAATCGGATAATCGTAAGATTGAATACCAGTGATAGCTGGACGGCTAGGCTGCGAACCTCTCTTGTTCTGGTCCCTACCGTTTCCATGGTTCCTGGTAGAAGTTTGCTAAAGTGTCAGAATATGAGTTATAACATAAAACATAAGGAATTGCGTAAGTATTAGGACCTGCTGTTGTTGGAGTGCCCAGCGTTGTTACGGTAATTGTCATTACCGCCACGCCTATCCGTAGCAGAACGGTCGTTAGTCTGACTGTTTCCCTTGGGCTGATGAGGCTGCTGCTGAGTAGCCGGCTGAGACCGGTCCCCAGTTTTCTGCCTGGAAGATACATTTAAGAGATTTTTAATTGACATATGGAAAGTATATGGATTGGTCACCGCTTGAATACGAAGGTTTACCTCTTGTCGGGTCTTTCAGCTTCCCCGAACTCATCTCTCTCCTCCAGCATCTCCAGCTTTCGTGCTGCATCGGCCACTTGTGCTACAGTGTTGAACGTAGCACACACCAGATTGTTTGCGACCGACGTGCGAAGAGCCCATCTAAAGTGATGTGCCTGCTCTTCAGGAGTACCTGCTGCCGCACCAAGGAAACCAGCTAAGCGAAGAAAGCGCTGCATAAACTCGTTGCTATTCTCCCCAGCTCTCTGTCAGATCCCATGGTACTCTCTCTTGAGCTTGTCCTGCTCAGCCTTGGGAAAGAACTGCTCCATCACCCTGTCCTTGAACTGAGCCCAAGTCAAACCAGCAACCCACTCATCACCACCTTCAGATTGCATCAATGCTAACCACCAGTTGAGTACATCACCTTCGAACCGATAGCATGCCAACCTCGCCTTGTATGCGGGGTCACAGCCCATAGCGTTGAAAATCTTCTCGATGTGAGCCAACCAACTTTCAGCATCGCTGGGGCTATCTGTCTTCTCAAAAGCTCGAGGGCGGAGCTTGTTGAATCTCTCTAGCCATACTGCTAATGTCACTGGAGGAGGAGGAGGAGGTGGCTGATTGTGTTGCTGATTGTTGGCAGCTTGAACTTCAGCCCTGATGTCGTTCCTCAGTTGAGGAAGTAAGGCTTGCATGGCAGCCTGAATTGCAGCATTGAGCTGCTCCTGTTCGCGTGTGAGAACCATCTGACAGTATAACATAAAACATATGATTAAACGGATCAAACAAAATATATATATATACATAAAAAAAATTATACTAAAATTTCACGAGAAAAATTTTATGCAAGAAAATTTTATGTATGAATGCATGATGCAGTTTTATGAAAACTTTTGTATGCTCGAGAGTGAACGCCTCTGGTCAGTTCACCCAAAACAAAAGACATAGCGAGGGGACGCCTATGGGTCGGTCCCAAATCTAAAAGTTTCGATAAAACACATGCGACTAAATAGGGCCAGTCCTGTACCAACCATTACTTAGTCAATAACCCTGCAACAATGACATGTATATGTATGCTTAAAAATGATGAATGCATGAAAACAACTGTCAGTTCTAGGAAGATTGTAGTGACTACCCACTAATCACAGGTCATATTTGAGAGCCTACAGGTCGAAGCCTTGGCTCTGATACCATAATTGTAACACCCCATTTTGGAAATGGAAATATCACAGAAATTATGGCGTGTCATCAAAGCATACAAGGAAAAATGTTTAAACATTACTTGACCATAAAAGGAAAATACCGGAATCAAACATCGGTAGTCCAAAAGTAAAGTTCATCACACACAAACATAGTATAATAAAGGAAAGGACTAAACAATGTCCAAAGCATAAGTATCATAAGAAAGGAAATGCATAATGTAAAGAAGGCTAGACAGCTTCCAGTCCATATGCACGTACTCTTAGTGTTTACGAGCGTCCCTGAGTACCTGCCGTTTTGGGAACATAGAAAAGGAAAACGGCTGAGCAATACGCTCAGTGCACGGATGTACAATAAAGCATGAATAGGATAAGCATATAACATAATAACAGCGGAAGAAAACTAAGTCCCGAGTAACCTGGTTAAGTCTTAATAAAACTGGTTTAATAGTTTGAAAGTCTTATGTTTATCTTATTAAAACTGTTTGTCATATTTTACCATTAGCCAATATAGGTCATGAAAATCCACCGTGCATGAATACTTGGAGGGGTGACCTCATCATGCAAATTAGAGGGGCTGCCTCTAATTTAATATACTAGTTTTTTGGGTAGGAGGGATCAGCTCCTTGTGAAGGATGCAAGGCACACACCACATTCACCATGAAATCCTGAATAAAAACATGTAACTAGGATGCACCCATACGCCCCACATGATAAATATAATATAAATGGCCAAAAGCTGAAGGGACGCCACGAGCAATCACTCCGCCGTGGTGAAGTCATAACATCAGTGCTTCTAATGTTATGGTTATGGTACCTCCATAACTAGGTGAAACTGGTCATGCATGTATATGGCTATAGGTAATCTTAATTAAACATAAGCAATCAAACACGTAACTTATACTACGAGAAAACAGTTGGCTTCATACGGGGAATCCTAATAAGGAAAGAATGTCCATACTGAAGGGACGGGAATCCGTACCTTATGTCCATTGAACGAAGAAGATGAACTGCGAGGAATCCTACTTCCGAATCACTAGTGCTACATAAATACGTACATGAATAACTGCTTACTAAATACGTAGCTGGTTTTATATCATGTCTTAGCTTATTTTATGTGTTCTTACCATGTTTTACTGTTTCTAAGCCTTAAACTGTGTTTTATCTTATATTCTGGTTAATCTGATTAAGTATTTCTGGTATTTCATGTGTTATTATACTTACTGTGTAATAATAAGTAACTTTCCAAAAATAGCAGGTTTCCTAAAATAGAGAGTTTCCAAAAATAGAAAGTTTCAAAAAATAGAAACTTTCCAAAAATAGAAAGTTTCCAAAAATAGAAAGTTACCAAAAATAGAAAGTTTCCAAAAATAGAAAGTTTCCAAAAATAGAAAGTTTCCAAAAATAGAAAGTTTCCAAAAAAAGAAAGTTTCCAAAAATAGATTTACTGCTTAAAATAGATAAGTTTCTAAAAATAAAAAGTTTCCATAAATAGATATAAGCTGCCTTAATTAAATAAGTTTCCATAAATAGATTAGCTGCCTGAAATAAATAAGTTTCTAAAAATAACTGGTTTCCATAAATAGATTAGCTGCCTTATTTAATTAAGTTTCTAAAAATAGAAAGTTTCCATAATTAGAAATAAGCTGGTTAAATAAGCTAAGTATATAAGCCTAAGTGTTTTCATGATTATTTCCTAAGTCATATGATATAATGTATAGTTTAATAATTATTTCATGTAATTTAATTAAACTATAGGTTAAAATATTTAATGAAGGTATAACATGTTTTTAATTAAATAAGTTAAATACTTAGGTTGAAATATGTATTATTATATAATAACAATATAACCTAAGTCATGTTAATTAATTAATTATATCCATGGTTTTAAATTAATTAATTAATTATAAGTCTTAATTATACAAATACGTAGGTTAATTAATTTCATGATTATTAAATAATTAAATAACCTAAGTCATGTTATTAAATTAATCATATCATTTAATTAATTTAATTTTAACATAAGATCATAACATAAAAAAACTAAACATAAACCATGAACCGGATCTAGACTAAAAAGCATGAACCGGACATGAAATCGACACCGTACCCCGAACCAACTCGGGGTACCCCATGTTTTACTGCTGTCGTGGGACCCACACGTACCAACCAAGACCATACGGTCTTGGTGGTGGTCGGCTTGGCAAACCGAAACCCATTCGGGTTGGTGCAGCCTGCGACTCAAAACAAACACCCCTTAAAACACCCTTTTGATTTTATTTAACACCAAATCATGTTAGATCCATTTTTAGTTATTATGTTTTTATAAAAACAACACATGTTCTTGATTTATAAAAAGATTAAATCAAAAGAAAAGGTTTAAAAAGGTTTTACCGAATTTGTGGATCAAGAGGACGAAGAACCAATACGATCAATCACTAAAACTTCAAGATCCAAGATAAAAAATCACCTCTTATGGTGGTTGTAGGGTGGCGGCACAAAGAGACAAAGGGAAGGAGGTTTTAGGTTTTCTTAAAATCTTCTATGAATGAGAAAATGAGTAGTGTAAAAAAATAATAACCCCCTTTAGTAAATTTGACAAATGGGCTTGGCCCATTTGTCCTTGTTGGCCACGGGTAGGGACCCCACTTGGGGTACCCGTACCTTTTCCCATGTCTCGTTATTAAGTTAAACGTTTGTGATTATTTGTGTTCGTGTTTTAAATTTTCTCGTTACGTAAATACCGTGATCTAATATATTTAATTACGCTCGTAATAAATATATATACGTAATTAATAATAGTTCGTGTTTTAATTACGTTCATGATTTCATGATCGCATGTTCGTGATTAATTATCGTCAATTAATTATTACATGATCGTGCGTAGTAAATACTTATCGTGTTCTAACACGTACGTAATACGTAAACTCCTAACACGTAATCGTAATCATGCTATATTAGGAAAGTTTTAATCTAGTACGTACGATCCTAAGGGTACTATGCATGGTAAAAGCATGCGGGTTTTACACACACTAGCCGTACGCATTGGCCCGCAAAGATCCATGTGCAAAAGATACAGTGGTTCTTGGTTGGTGTCTTCAGCTTTAGGTTTATATGATTTCTTGGTGCTTTTCCCCAAAGAACACACGGAACATAAATGATCCTTGTCGAACTTAAGTTTGGAAGACCACGAACAAGTTCATTTTTAGCCAAATGGTTTATAGCATCAAAGTTAAGATGAGATAACCGACGATGCCACAACCATGACTTGGTCTTAGATGCTTTGGAAAGAAGGCATACAGGAGAGGCGGCCATCATGTTTTGAATGGACAGTGTGTAGAGATTATCCCTTCGAGAACCCTTTAACAAATCATTGCCTGCAAGATCGCGAATAAAGCAAGTATGTTGTCGAAAAGCCACTTCAAGGTTTGAATCGCAAAATTGTCCCACTGAAAATAAATTATGACCAAGTCCCTCCACATAATATACCCTTAAAATCATAACATTCCCAATTTGATATTCACCGTAACCCATGATCTTCGCAATATGGTCGTTGTCGAATTTCACCGTTCCTAGAAACTTGCTGACGAAATATCTGAGCATCGAGCGGTCTCCGGGCATATGCTTTGAGCATCCAGAGTCCAAGTACCAGAGGATGATTTGGACCACCCGAAAATATCACCAGACAAAGACGATGTATCAGAATCTAGTAGTTCCTCTGTGTTAGTAGGTACAGATATATTTATCTTAGATTTGCAAAATGAAGAATTCTTAGACTTCCTGATTTGCTTCCTAAATGCCGGCTTAGATTCTAGTTGTCTAAGATCCTGAGGTACTTCTCACTGGTAGGCAAAATAGTGGGGGCAGACCTAGTTAAAGGGCGCTTTTTCCATTTCTTAGTGCTAGTGTTCCAATTTAAAGGACGCTGAGACCTAACTTCCATGGATGTGATCCTAGTTAAAGGGAACGTAGCTCCATTAGCAGTGAAGGTCCTACTAGTGGGTTTCCATTTCCAACCAACTTGGGTGAACTTCTTCCCCGTTGGAATCCATTCAAGATTGTTCCTAATTGCATACATTTCATTCACGTGATCAACAAGGAATAAATCATGATGCTTAGAAAACATGCATTCATTACAATTCCAACATCTCAAATTAGAATTCACATTTTGCTTAGGCTGCTGCACAAGCGCAGGGCCTTTAGTCTTAGTTATATGATTCTTTTTATTCAAATTTGAAATAACATTCATAGGGTGAACTTCTACTTTCTTCTTCGTAGTTCTACTAGTGGAAGGCTTGATCCTATTCTTCTTATATTGAGATCCTTTAGCCTTAGTAGATACAATTACTCATGTATAAGCCAAGGGAACATTAGTGAAACATTTTGATTTAGCCTTGATGGGTGTGTTTAATATAGGCTTAGATCCTGGATTCTTATTGAAAGGAGTCATGGTAATGGTGGTGGTTTGTTGTTTAAGTGGAGCAGAACCCGGTTGTCCTATGTAATTCAAATGCTCTAAGCATTGTTGTACCTTCTCAATATAAGCATGAGCATAGTAATAGTGACTATTCATAGGATCAAGTTCATAGAGATCATCTACCACGTCCCTAGCAAGATTCGCGTGCTCGACTGCATGCTCCATATATGACTTATATGATAGTGGATTGTCCTTATGGTACGGGTTCTTAGTGATCACAACCTTGTTGGTTTTTAGAGCACTAGAGGTCGGGGCAGAGATTGTAGCTGGATTATAAACAACTTCTTGTCCTTTGAGTTGAAGTGTCTCCTTTATTTCAGCCAAAACCATGTTTTTGTCTATGAGTTGAATATTTAAATCAGAGATTTCCTCACACTTATGGTTCAGTTGGTCAACGAGTGACTTTTGTGCTGCCGCATTAATAGTGAAGCGATCTTCTAACGAACCATAAATTTGTGAAAAACCGTGCTTTACTTTATCAAACTCCCCTAGCATAGAAGTAATTCTATCTTCTAGGGCATGATTTTTAATCTCTGCAGCCTCTAGTTCTAATTTCTCTGCTACTGATTCTCTCTTAAGTCTCATAATTTCTTCCTTTAATGCCTGAACCACCTGAATCATCTTGTCACTAGTCTCAGCGGATTTTTCACAATCATTTGTTTCGAAAGAGTTTCATTTTTAGATTGATTTTCAATTTCAAGAGATATACAATGTTGTTGAAGCACATCAAAACGTTTTGAAAGTGAGTTATGAGAATCTTGAAGCTTTAAAAATTCAGCGTTAGATTCATGACATGAATGATTATCTACATTTTCACAGGTTCAACAATATTCACAGATATATCATGCACATCATCACATTTATTCATAACAGATGTCATCACAAAAGCAAATTCAATAGTAACAACTTGCATCACTTCGAGAGACACTATATGTTCTAAGAATCGGTCATATTCGGACAAAATCTTTTCTTTCTCAATTAAATGTTGTTCATAAGCATCATCCATTTCATAAAAAACTTTTCGAACTTCACCCATTTCGAAACTAAGATTTTCCGCGAGATCGTAAAATCCCTCTTTAATATTGTCTACAAATGGAACGATCTCTTTCTCAAACACCGTTTTCATGTGTTCGAAAGCCCATTCTCCAGCTGTTTGTGCCGTTGAAGTCGTACATTCCAGGATGACCTTGTCAAACTCGGTTAGGTATCGCTGAATCTCTTCCAAGCTTAGCAATACCGTACTTACCGATGGAAGATTCTTAGGAATTTACTTAGGTTCGTCCGAATTAACAAGTGTAGGAAGTATACTAAGGCTTTCTCTAGTAGGCATGTAAGCTGGTGTATGGATAAATTCCTTTTGCATATTAAAGCGAGTTCTAAGATCTATTTTTGCATACGTTGCATTAAGTTGTGCATAATCATACTCAGGACATGTAAAAATTACTTTTGACCGATTCTCTTCATGTAGCGACATGCTTTCAGATTCATTTAAAAACACAATCGGATCTAAGACCAATCCTAACTTGGTTGCATCATAAAGTCGTGGGTTGTGGTTAAATGCTTGCTTTGCATACCCCGGGTTAGGTGGTAGGTCTATTAGACGCGATATATTGAACTCTTGAAAAGAAGAATGAAACAAGTCTACTAAATGTGAAGTAGAGTATTGTTTTAAAAGCAAAATTTTAGTCTTTTTAACTTTCTCAGAGGCCTTAATTTCCGTTTCAACCCTTTTAGACTCGAGAATTTCGAAATCCGTTTGTAGTTTTTGAAAATTATTAACGACTGACTCTTTTTATTTAAGTTCTTTCAAAAGATTTGCTCTTAAACTCTCAATTTCTAGCAAATTATCCATTTGGACTTTCCTAAACCTATCAAATTCAGGATTGGTTAAGGTAGTGGTCACTGGAGTTAATTCTGTTGGAAATACGTTTTTACGTATTTAGGAAGATTCGGTCACTCCGACAATTTACTAAGTAGTAGCTCGTATTCTAGACATCGTTATTTAACTAACAAGTCCAAGCCTAGCCTACAACATGTGTAGGTCGGCCCAAACATGTAAGCCCAAGCCCATTACAAGGCTTGGGTATGTAAACCCTCTCCTTTGATGGAGAGGGTGTGTGTTCCTCATTTTTACACATAGTGAAAAAGTGTTTTTCTTTCACTTTCTCTCTCTAAGTGTGTGTGTTCTCACCATCTCTCTATCTCTTTCTCTCTCTAAAACATAAGCAAGATTTACATATCCTTCAAATGGTATCAAGAGCCATGAGATGATTGTATTGTTCATGTGTTTGTGTTCTTGATTCATACGCCTATTTTGATCCATTTTTACACGAACCAAAATTTATTCCATAAAAATTTCGGGATTTTAACATTGTTTCTCGACTTCAACTCACAACAACAAACACATTTACTTTCTTTCATTGATCGATCAACGTTTGTAAATCTTAACTTATTGAAATGGAGTACACATCTCTTACGGATAAGTCCATCCTCTCGGGTACGGATAATCGTCCACCAATGTTGGTGAAGACTATGTATGAGGAATGGGCTTCCCGAATGGAACTTTATATGTTGAACAAGGAGAATGGACATCTCATTTGGGCATCGGTGCTCAATGGACCATTAGATTATGGTACAGTGACGGAAGGTACAACTACTCGTCCTCGCACAACGGGTGAATTGACTGGAGATATGAAGATTCAAGACAAATGTGATAAGTATGCTACAAACATCATTCTCCAAGCCCTTCCTCCAGATGTCTACAAACTCGTCAGCAAACATAAAGTTGCCAAAGAGTTATGGGATAGAATTCGTGTTCTCATGCAAGGCACCTCGTTAACTAAACAAGAACGAGAGTGTAAGCTTTATGATACTTTTGATAAGTTTGCCTATGTGCCAGGGGAGACTCTCAGTGATTACTATCAGAGATTTACCCTATTGTTGAAAGAGCTCAATATCTATGGCATGAAAATTCCTACCTTTCAATTGAACACCAAGTATTTGAACACTCTTCCTTCAGAATGGAAAAAATATGTGACGGATGTTAAATTGGTTGGACTTGCATAACACCAATGTGGATCAACTTCAAGCTTTTCTTCAACAACACGAATGCCATGTGATCGAGGATTGGTTGTCTACACCTCAAGTTCATGATCCACTTGCAATGTATGCTTCTCAACAAAACATGGCTTATACTTATCAACAACCATCATACTTGCAGCAGCCACCACCACACACCTATCAGCAACCACAGCAACCATCTTATCAACCACCAATGATGTCACAACAAGCATTTCAACAAGGTGTTCATCAACAATCTTTTCTGCAGCAACCACCATATAAGACATCACCATCACAAGCCAACACTTCTCCAATGGGCTATACTCCTTAGCAAGGATATTTTCCAATGGAAGCACAACCAGCACAATCTTTCTACTCTAATGAACTTCCACCAATCCAAGCACCGGTCTTTACTGCAAATGATACGCCAGCTGATGTTCTAAACTATCTCACAGCCTACTTGTCAAAACTTGTTGCAACTAGAGGATTTCCACCAACAAACAATCAGCTCTGCACCTCATCAAATCCTCGACAACAAGCCAATGTTCAAGATGGTCAAGTGACGGTGCAACCAATTCAGGGAAGGCAAAATTCATATGGACCTCCTACAAGGACTGGGAACAATCAAGCTGTGAATTCTCAAGCTAGTGGAAATGGGAGTCCTATTGATCCTAAGAAGGTTGTGACTTGCTACAATTGCCGAGGACAAGGTCATATGGCTAGGGAATGCACTCAGCCAAAAAGGAGGAGGGATGATGCATGGTTTCGTGAGAAGATGTATTTGGTTGATGTTCAGTCTAAAGGGAAGATTTTGGATTCAGAGGAGTTAGCATTTCTTGCAGACCCAGGGGCAGTAGATACTGAAGGCATTGCAGTCGTTTCTACTTCTAATGCAGCTTATCAAGCAGATGATCTTGACGCATATGATTCGGATTGTGATGACATTCACTCTGCCCAAGCTGCTCTCGTTGATAATCTCTCTCACTACGGTTCTGATGTCATCAGTGAGGTACCAACCACATCTAATAATATTGATGATAACCAACATCAAGTTGGGCATGAAAATGACAACCTCGAACAGCATTCGGGAACTAGTAATTCAAATGATGTGGTACCCAAACCTACACATTTGAGTGAACCTCAACCAAATGCTACGACGGGTATGGAATCTTATGCTCAACATGATTTTGTCATGGTGCCTAAACATATTATTGATCAAATTCATATGGCACTCAGACAATCCGTAGATACGAATTCCACCCTAACTGCTGAGCTTGCGTTGCATAAAGAAAAGGTCAAAGCTTTTGAAATGGTCCCTCAAGAAGAGAAAATAACATGTTCTGAATTTGACCAATTTCGTTTTGAAAAGATTGAACACTTGAAAGAAATAGAATCATTAAAAGCTAATCTTTCCAATGAATTAAAAGCAAAAGAGTCGGTTGTCAATGATTTTCAGAAACTTAAAATGGATTTCGAACTCTCGAGTCTAAAAAGGTTGAATCAGAAATTAATGCTACCAAACTTCTTAAATTTAAAGAACAACATCTTTTAAAACAATACGCTTCCACAGAAAAGGTTCATCTTTTAACTAAATCATTTAAAGAACTCGAACTTAAGCGTCTTCAAGATTTACCACCTAATCCCGGTTATGCAAGACAAGCTCAGGAATATATTCCCGGTCTTTATGATATGACCATAATTGGTAAATCGAAAGAAGCACCTTTTGTTTGTAGTACTGAGGAGACACAATCACTTGCGGATGAAACTCATTCTAAAATGCTTTCAAAATTCCATACAATTGATTATGATCAACATAACAAAGATCAATTTTTGAAAAAGACACGCATTCGCTTACAAAAGGAATTAGCAGAATTGACAGTTCTTGTGCCCCAAAGTTTGTCAAATGAAAACCTTCCTAGTACGTCTCCTACACTTGTCAAAATGGATTTAACAAAGTTAATTCCACCGGTAAGCAAGGCGTCCGTTAACTTAAATGCGGTTCACCAACACTTAGCCGATTTTGACAAGGTCATTTTGGAACGTACGACAGCTTCGGCCATAACGGAAGGTGAATGGAACTTTGAGCACACTAGAGCTGCGTTCCGAAACGAAATTGTTCCGTTTGTAGACAATGTTAAAGCTTGTCTTAGTAATCTTGATCAAGATTTGTTTTTGGAAATAGAAGAAGTTAGACGTGTTTTCAATGAAATGGAAGATGCTTTTGAAAATAGTTTACTTGAAATAGAACGGGTTTCACGCCAAAATGATCAGCTTCTGAAGCAAGTGATGTCTCATGATATAGTTTCTGTCTGTGTGAATAAAAGTATTGATAATGATTCTATTGTGCATAATGTTGAATCTGTGGATAATGTGGTAGATAGTACTTGTCACGAATCTGACGCTGAATTTTTAAAGCTTCAAGATTCATATTCTTCGCTTTCAAAACGTTTTGATGAGATTCAAACACATTGTATTTCGCTTGAATGCAAGCAACAATTTATTCAAGAAATCTTTGAAACGTCATTCGAAGGTGTTAATATTGATGATGCAAACTTTGAAAAGAATTTTCGATTGAATTTACAACCAAAACAGCGTCAGCCAAGTGACAAAGTTGCTACATCTTTGCCGATAGAAATAGAGAAATCTAAGGAGCTTAACTGTGTGAACGTACTTGGGGCCGCTGAGAATCTTAAACTTGATCTAGATAATCGAGTTTCCATGATTTTGTCCAAAGTTGATAACTTAAAACAGAAAAATACACGACTCTTCGATTCAGTAAAGCCCGCATGTGCTAATACCACTGCACAGAATCAATCATTGTTTGAACAATTGAATCGAAAGTCGGTGGAAATATCTGATTTGAGGGAACAAATTTGTAATAAGAATCTGGTCTTGGCTGAGTTAAAGGAAACACTTTGTACTCTAAAAGGTAAGAATGTTGTGGATAACGCAGCCACTGTCTCAGTATCATCCTCTAGTGCAATCAAAAGGAACCTTATAGCCGTCACACCACTTAATAAGGGCCCTAGGACTAAACCATCTCAAACTTTGGGCACTAACGATATGGCGGAATCAAAACCAGCTTCTAATATTCCCGTGTTGCCTTCTATAGTAGTAAGCACCACTACTAAGGCTCAAAGATCTAAGCTTAAAGGAAACAAGAAGAATGATAGGATCTTGCCCCCATCTAGTAGTCAAGTGAAGAAGAAAGTAGAAGCCCATCCTAGGAATGTTATTTCTGTTTGAATAAAAAGAATCATGTAGCTAAACCTAAAGGCTCTGCGGTTGTGCAGCGTTCTAAGTCTAGTGTTAATTCTAATTTGAAATGTTGGAATTGCAATAAATGTATGTTTTCTAGTCGTCATGATTCTTGCCTTATTGACCATGTGAATTAGATGTATGCCCGTAAATATGGATTAGAATGGAAACCGATTGGGAAAGTGTTAACCCAAGTTGGTTGGATGTGGCGCCCCACTGATAGAACTTTCACTATAGTAGGAAATATGTGCCCTTTGACTAGGATCACTCCCACTACAGCGAAGAAAGCATGCCCTTTAACTAGGAGTACCAAGGCTACCAAAACACAAGCGTGTCCTTTAACTAGGAACACCGACACTACTGTAGGAAACAAGTGCCCTTTAAATAGGTCTACTCCCACTGTAGTGCCCACGAATAATCCAAAACCTAAGAAAGTTGGAACAGTAAAACCTGTTAGTGCTAAAACTCACATTAGAAAACGCAGGAAATCTATGGGTCTCAAAAATGTTAGCAATTCTGATAATTCTATATCTGTATCTGCTAACACTCCGGAACCAATAGTTTCCAATGCATTGTCTACTGTTGTTATTGAAAACAGGTGGTCCAAATTGTTCTTTGGTATTTGGACTCTGGTTGCTCCAAGCATATGACCGGAGATCGCTCTCAGCACAGAAATTTCGTCAGCAAGTTTCTTGGTACGGTTCGATTTGGGAATGATCATATTGCAAAGATAATGGGTTATGGTGAATATCATATTGGGAATGTTATAATTTCGAGAGTGTATTATGTGGAAGGTCTCAGTCACAACTTATTTTCTGTGGGACAATTTTGTGATGAAAACCTAGAAGTTGCTTTTCGAGAGCATACCTGCTTCATACGCAATTTGGAAGGGGTTGATTTATTGAAAGGTACTCGAGGAAATAATTTGTACACTTTGTCTCTACAAGACATGATGGCCGCTTCTCCCGTATGTCTTCTCTCCAAAGCATCGAAGACTAAGTCATGGTTATGGCATCGACGGTTATCTCATCTTAACTTTGACGCTATTAATCATTTGGCGAAAAACGAACTTGTTCGTGGTCTTCCCAAACTATCATTTCACAAGGATCATTTGTGTTCTGCGTGTACAATGGGGAAAAGCACTAAGAAATCATACAAACCCAAGACGGAAGACACCAACCAAGAGAAACTTTATCTATTGCATATGGATCTTTGTGGGCCAATGCGCGTTGAAAGTCTTAGTGGCAAAAAGTACATCCTCGTTATTGTGGATGATTACTCTCGGTTTACATGGGTGAAATTTCTTAAAGCCAAAAATGAGGCACCTAAATTCATCATCGGATTTCTCAAGATGATTCAAGTGCGTCTCAACACTACTGTCTGACGCATTCGTACAGATAATGGAACCGAATTTGTGAATCAAATCTTGCGTGATTATTATGAAGAAGTTGGCATATCTCATGAAACATCCGTTGCACGCACTCCACAACAAAACGGTTTCGTTGAAAGGCGAAATCGCACACTTATGAAAGCTGCTCGAACGATGTTAATTTACGCAAATGCTCCATTGTTTTTATGGGCAGAAGCAGTATCTACAGCAGTGTACACCCAAAACCGATCACTAATTCGTAAACGCCATGGTAAAACACCTTATGAGCTTCTCCATGGAAAAATACCAGATTTATCATATCTTCATGTATTTGGTTCACTTTGCTATCCAATTAATGATGGGGACAATTTGGGAAAACTTCAACCAAAGGCTGATATTGGTATTTTCATTGGTTACGCACCCGCAAAGAAGGCATACGAAATCTACAACCATAACTCTCGCAAGATCCTCGAAACTATGAATGTTGATTTTGATGAGCTGACAGCAATGGCTTCTGAGCAAAGCAGCTCTGAACCCGTACTTCATGAAATGGGCCCCAGTAACATTAGTTCTGGTCTTGTCCCAAACAACCATACTTCATCATCATTTACACCACCTTCTAGGAATGAATGGGATACGTTGTTTCAACCGTTCTTTGATGAATTCTTTACTCCTCCAAGTATCGTTGCTCTAGAAACTGAAGTAATTGCTCCTGTAACCGAAGTTGTCGCTCCAGCAACCGTTGCACAATCAGATACATCTGCACCTACAATTGGTCAAGATATACCTTCAACAAGCAATTCTCAACCAACACATGTTTCAACTACCCATGTCATGCCTATTGATGATGAAGAGGATGATGATGATCACGATTTGGAATTCGCTCAAATGCGTGAACTTCCATTCTTTGGTGTACCAATTCCCGACCCTAATCAAGCCGGGTCGTCCACCTCAGTGGAAGCTCCTTCTACAGTTTACTCCAATCCACGGATTCGTGAACATGACAGCAAGTGGACAAAGGATCATCCTATAGATTCTATTATTGGTGACCCTAATCGTCCGATATCCACACGAAGTCAGTTACAAGAAAGTGCAATGTTTTGTCACTTTGATGCTTTTCTCACTGAAGTTGAACCAAAGACATGGCAACAAGCTTTTACTCAATCATGTTGGATAGAAGCTATGCAAGAAGAACTTAATGAATGTATACGTCTTGAAGTATGGGAACTTGTCCCATGCCCCGATCAAGTGCAGTTACTCACTTTGAAATGGGTTTACAAGGTGAAACTCGATGAGTTAGGCGGAATATTGAAGAACAAAGCTCGACTAGTAGCTCGTGGATACAAGCAGTTATTGGGCATCAACTTTATGGAATCCTTTGCACCTGTTGCCCGTTTGGAAGCTATTCGACTATTCCTCGCTTATGCAGCCCATATGAATATGATCGTCTATCAGATGGATGTGAAGACGGCATTTCTTAATGGTGAAATCAAGGAAGAGGTCTATGTTCAACAGCCGGATGGTTTTGTGAATCCTAAATATCCTAATCATGTGTACAAGCTTAAGAAGGCTCTCTATGGGTTGAAGAAAGCTCCTCGCGCATGGTATGATCTATTGTCACAATTCCTCATTACGCAAGGCTTCGCAAAAGGCAAGGTGGATCCCACGCTGTTCATTCAGAAACGAGGTAAAGATATGATTATGGTACAAATATATGTTGATGATATTATATTTGCAGCCTTGACCCAAACTTTATCCGACGAATTTGGGACACTCATGTCTTCCAAGTTTAAGATGTCAATGATGGGCAAGGTATCATTCTTCTTAGGTCTTTAGATATCTCAGAGTCCCAGAGGCATCTTTATCAATCAATCCAAGTATGCCCTTGACTCGATTAAGAAGTATAAGATGGAATCTTGCGACCCCGTGGATACTCCAATGGTGGAACGAACTAAGCTTGATGCAGATCCACATGGAGTTGCCGTTGATCAGACACTTTATCGTGGAATGATCGGTACTCTTCTGTATATCACAGCCAGTCGACCCGATCTTTAGTTTGCTATATGTATGTGTGCCAGGTATCAAACTAGGCCTACTGAGTTACACTTAGCTACTGTTAAAAGGATCTTTCGATATCTTAAAGGAACCATTAATCGGGGACTTTGGTATTCGAAGGACTCTTCTATTGCACTAATGGCATATGCAGATGCGGATCACGCGGGTTGTCAAGATACAAGGCGTAGCACGAGTGGAACTTTGCAACTACTAGGAGATCGACTAATCAGTTGGGCATCGAAAAGGCAGAAAAGCGTTGCAATTTCCAGTACGGAAGCAGAAAACATAGCTATGTCCGGTTGTTGTGCTCAAATTCTTTGGATGAGATCGAAATTAACCAACTATGGTCTAGGTTTCAACAAGATTCCGATGTACTGCGACAACAAGAGTGCAATTGCCTTATGCTGCAACAATGTTCAATTCTCCCGGTCGAAGCATATTGGCATTCGCTACCACTTCATCAAGGAGCAAGTGAAAAATGGAGTGATCGAGCTTTACTTTGTCCGATCTGAGTATCAATTGGCGGATATTTTCACGAAGGCTTTAGATCGCGCTCGAATTGAGTTTTTGGCCGACAAGCTAGGAATGAGAACCTTCTCGCCTGAGACTCTTAAGGAACTGGCAGATGAAGCGAAAGAATAGTGATGGTAAGCTATTCTTCGTATCCTTGGTGATCATTTGTATATATTGTTTATATTTTTATCCACAAAAGCAAAATAAAAAAATATAAAACCATATAAAAACCATAAAAATTGAAAAATCTAGAAAAATCCAAAAATATTTTTACTTTATTTTTCAAAGGCATGTCTTTTGGTACGATAATATTTACGGCCTTAGAAATGTTGATTAATATTGACACGACGCCATAAATAGAGTTCGTACAAAAGATGTAAATATTTCATAAAACATGTGTCGGTCCACGAATCTGTGCACATAATGAATCTGTGAAGAACAATGAAGAACAATGTACACAAATAACCAATTGACTAACTAATAACACAAGCTTGTACTTTTCATCGTATGTATATATTATTAATAATGAATCAACAAATATACATGACTTGCTCGGTTGTTTGCGGAACAACAACCGGGCGATGAATGACAAACTAAACTTCCATGTTCATAGCTAGCTAAGTTTATGCAACAATGGGAGGATGAAACCCTAAACCACTAAAATATTACATGTTTGTTTCTGTGGGTAGGAATCATTGACTATTCTATTACAAAGACCACATATATATAGTGGGAGTGTGAAGCTTCCTTGAGAAGCTTTACTAAAGTACAAGTAACCACCTTGTACTTTGTTGTCTTCATCTTTTGCACCTTTGACAAAGTAAGCCTTCCTCTTGAACCTTTGTCTTCATTGCTAATAGACATGTGCCCACTAATACATAAGACACTTCTTCAGGTCTTCTTAACATCTTCAGGTCTTGTAATCAATAATAGTCTTGAGGAGTTAGTAAGTTATTATGTCATCACTTACTAACTCCATCATCCTTGATTCTTTGCACACTTACTGAGATCCGCCTCAGCTAATGACGAGTCTATCTCGTAGACTCTAAAGAACTCTAAAGAATGACACACTGAACTTATAACATACGTAAGTTCAGTGACTAACACTACTTAGGATACTTTACATCCAAATCCTGTGCAAGGGACAAATCAGGCACTGAATTGACCCAACAATCTCCCCCTATTTGGATAGAAAAGTAGCCTAAGTTAAATAGCAGTAAGTGAGCATAAAGGCTTCTTCTTACCTGCTATATTACAACAATGAATACCAAGAATAACTAGATTTACTAGTTCAAGTCATCCGCTAACTTGTATCGTCTTGTACCTGTTGTAGTTGTTACTGAACTGCAATGTCTGATCTTGTACTTTGAGAAACACTTGAACCAATTCCCTGATGCTTATATAGAACTCATAAAGGTAACTTCACCTTAGGTCATCAGTGAAGTATATTATATGCTTTGCCATAAAGACCATATGCTTCACCCTAGCATATATTAAAGTAGCATATTATATCAATGTAGATCACAAGTTCATTTACCTTCAATCAGAGAAGTGTGGTCAATGGTTGACACAGCAACCATAAAAGATCAGACAATGCAACTTGTTCAGCAACCCATCTTCAGTGACTTTGCTCCATCAGCCAAATGTAAACATTCTAAGTCCCTGAAGGTTATGTGTCGTGTATGATAGTATGTATGTAGCTTGAGTAAACTTGATGTTTCTTCACATAAATACAAGTTTACCTCTGTCCTCGCTTCTCTCCCCCTCAAAATTTGCTAGGGAACCAAGCAAGTTTTGATCGGCTACATACTAGTACACAAGCATAGCGTGATGGTCTGCATCTCGCCTGAAATACAACTCCCCCTGAATTTCATCTCCTATCAACCACCTGATGTTATCAAACCCCTGTATAATAAATGTTTCATCAAACCCCTGTAACACAGCCTGGTCTCTCAAAAACTCTGTGGCTGTGGTTACAGCGGGGTAGGGGAGGGTGACAACTGCTGGGGTGGGGAGGGGGGGCTGTGAACATATCTTCTTTCTTTGTCTTGGTGTGAAAAAAAAAAATCCTGAGTGACCAAGTCCTTCAACAGCTGAAGGCTCTGAAGATAGCATGTTGATCAGCTGGTCATCTTGCCAGCGAATACCTGTTAAGCTGATTTTTTTTTGTGTATTTTGGGTTGTGTGTTTTGTGTATGGTTTGGGTGGGTATATCACTGTTGCATGTGAATCACAGCGGCATCAATATCACAGCGGTGTGTATGTCCGTGGTTCTCTCCCCCTCAAAATATGCAGCTTTAGCAGCATCTTTTGACAGGGGTTCGCTGTTGACAGGGGTTCGCTGTTGACAGGGTTTTATATCAGCGAAGAGTTTCGGCTGTGATTATGAGAAATGACTGTGGGATATTTAGCTGTGGGTTCAGAGACAGGGGAATTATGGACTTGGGGACAGGGGTCCAAAGAGAGAAGTTGGGGACAGGGGTCCATTGACAGAGATTAAGGACAGGGGTCCTGAGAAGAAAAAGGTTCAGGGCTGACCAAGTTCACTGACTGTGTAAGGTCACTGGTCTAGGAGTCTCTGACCTGGGTTCGCTGACCTGGGTTCGCTGACCTGGGGTTCGCTGACCTGGGGTTCATACATGACCTGGGTTCGTTGACCTGGGGTCACAGCTTTAGTGACAGGGGTTCAGAAATGAGGTCAGACATCTGGGGTTCTTCTCTTCAGCGACTAGGTTCACAAATATGGTTCTAGACCGAGGTACCCAAAAACTTTCAACACACCATCTGTCCATTTCATATGAGCACCTACTTAATACCCAAACACCATTTGCTGATTATTTTATCAGCTTCCCAATTCCATCATACCCAGTCTTCAAACTCCAGATGGCTGGGGGTTCAGGGACAAGGGTCGACTGTGTGTTCAGCGACCCTGGGGATTCAGCGGGTGTTCATCACAGGGGTTCAGGGGTTCATACATGGCTGGGAGTTCAGAGGAAAGGTCCATCAGCTTGTGGTTTCATCCTCTGTGGTTTGCCAAACGCCTGATGATCAATTACTGTTGATACTTCATTTCATAAATAATTAACCCAACTAACCAATCTTGTTTGGATTCACAACAAATCAACCGCAGCATCAACAACTTCTTTTTGTTTCCCCTGAATAAACATCAACCCTGATAAACATCTCGATCGAGTATCACAGCTGATTAAAGACTTTTAATGGTTGTGCTTTGACCAACAAGTTTGGGTTGATTCAGCGGACACGCTCACACCCCTGATAAACCATATCGGCCACTCGACTTTATAATTCGACCTCATTTAGCATATACCATCTACACAGCTCCTGACCCAAGGCAAACCCAGCTGACTTAGGGTTTTGACAGGTTCATTGACCAGGTGGTTCAACAACGTCTGGCGGGTCAGCGATCGCTAAGGGGAGTTCAGACCTGCTGATCATTTCAGAACTTGGGATTTAGGCCAGCGACAAGAGTTTTCAAGACGTAATCACTAAAACGTTTCAGAGATCTAGGAGCAGGTTCCGTGTTCAGCGTCCAGGCATCATCAGACCAGCGGCAGATATGCACGTCGCTGACCTGGGGGGTACATACCAACGACTCGTTTTTGTTTTTCATCAGCCATTTTAAACGGTGATCCAACACCCCTTTCTTCAACTGATTTTTTTAATCAGTTTTCTTTCACAACACTTCTTTCAATGCCATGGGTCACTGACTTGTGGTTTAGGTCAGGGAAAGGTATCACAGTGGGTACACATCCGCTACCCATCCAAGTGCCTTGTGAGCTCAGCGACTTTGTCACTAGTATTCGCAGCTACCCATATTTGGAATTAGTACCATCATCAGCTCGTTTCATTAGCTTTTAGCTTGACACTCACCTAACCATTGTTCATCCATCTCCTTATGAATCCCATCTTCAATCTCGTTAAACTACATCAATCTAATCACAACATCAATGAATTGTAACAACACACCCTCCAATCAATGAAACTATACATCGAAAAACCCAAATGCAATTAAGTTTCACACCTCGAAATCATGATTCTCTTGTAATCAATTTTTCTCCCGTGTCCAAAGGAAGAAATACATTTCTTGTGATATTCGATTTATGATGTTGGTTTCGATGTGGGTTTCATTTTTCGATCTGGGTTTATGTGAGTAGGTGATGTTGTGTGTGGTTTTTTTATTCGTAGATAGAATAGGTGAGAAAGAGGAATTTGGATCTACTTTATTTTTTTGACGGAGGGAATAATTGATGGTGGGGTGTGGAATATTAAGGTGACGGTGGGGATTTATTTGGATCTTAAAGTGACGGTGGAGTGAGGAGGGTAGGGGAATAGAATGGGACGGAGGTGGGATGTAGAAAGAAAAGAGAGAGTGACGGTGAGGTTTGGTAGGGATGGGTTTTTTTATTTGTTTTTTGTGTCGGTGGTGGTGAGAAAGTGGAAGACACGTGGGTTGTGGAGGTGTTTTGGATATGATATGATTTGTTTGGTTGTGTTTAACAGTAGCCATATATCAGTATTATCTCCCCCTAAAAAACTGCTACTGTCTAAGCAGTTTTTGAACATACTGATAAAATTAACCAAACTAAAAATATGTTATTAGCAGTCATACGAACGGATCTGGATAGAGAAAATCCAACCAGCTCTGATACCACTTGTTGGTCCACGAATCTTGTGCACATAATGAATCTGTGAAGAACAATGAAGAACAATGTACACAAATAACCAATTGACTAACTAATAACACAAGCTTGTACTTTTCATCGTATGTATATATTATTAATAATGAATCAACAAATATACATGACTTGCCCGGTTGTTTGCGGAACAACAACCGGGCGATGAATGACAAACTAAACTCCCATGTTCATAGCTAGCTAAGCTTATGCAACAATGGGAGGATGAAACCCTAAACCATTAAAGTATTACATGTTTGTTTTTGTGGGTAGGAATCATTGACTATTCTATTACAAAGACCACATATATATAGTGGGAGTGTGAAGCTTCCTTGAGAAGCTTTACTAAAGTACAAGTAACCACCTTGTACTTTGTTGTCTTCATCTTTTGCACCTTTGACAAAGTAAGCCTTCCTCTTGAACCTTTGTCTTCATTGCTAATAAGACATGTGCCCACTAATACATAAGACACTTCTTCAGGTCTTCTTAACATCTTCAGGTCTTGTAATCAGTAATAGTCTTGAGGAGTTAGTAAGTTATTATGTCATCACTTACTAACTCCATCATCCTTGATTCTTTGCACACTTACTGAGATCCGCCTCAGCTAATGACGAGTCTATCTCGTAGACTCTAAAGAACTCTAAAGAATGACACACTGAACTTATAACATACGTAAGTTCAGTGACTAACACTACTTAGGATACTTTACATCCAAATCCTGTGCAAGGGACAAATCAGGCACTGAATTGACCCAACAACATGCCAAAATGGCTTGTAGTTATTTCAGACTACAACCCGGTTTTCACATTAAAGTCAAGTATTTCTTATGAAAGCTTTGGCTTACAACGGGAATTAATTTTCTCGGGCAAGGTTTACTTTAAAACCTTGTAAGGGATCAATTTTACTTTATAACTTGGTCTAACACAAATCTATGTACGCCTCAGTGCATTTATTTTTTAAAACAAGAGAAGTCTTGTTTTTATGAAGCTATCATCTCTACAACCATAGCAATCTACAATTGGTATCTACTTACTCGACGATGCGACTACTCAACCGACGACTACAGCTCTTTCAATAGAACACGGGTCAACAATTGAGGGGGAGCAATTGTCAAGCATTCAGAATCTTCGATGCCGAACGTGCCAAGCTCACTAACTGGTGTCAAGACAACAATACCAATCGTACATGTGGTGTCAAGAGATGACTTCAGACGTGACGAGGCGACCAACATATGCTGACCAGAACCATTTGATCTTATCATATGATGTTCTCATCTATCAGGTCGAACCTTGTCAATTCTTTTTTAATATGGTGAATATGTGATCATGTTACAAATCGGTATCATATCTCATACGTTTGATATCATGAAGATAAAATGGACTTGCATTTTTCTTCCCAAAATCTTTGTTAAAACTTCATTAAATCAATTGATATTAAAAACATCGATTGGGTTAATATTTTTAATATGGGGGAGAAAATGTGATTTAATATGGGATATTTATCACAAATGGTTTGACTTAATGTGCTGGCTCATCCCGACATGTGCGAAATGTTTTCGAATATCGTGGCATATGTTAAGGGGGAGCAAAATGGATTTGCATATCAAAACGGATTTTCATGGTGACATATACTTACCCAAAACCCATTTATTTCACGACGATGAAGATTGTGGTGACATAAGGATGGTAGGATAGGTTAAAGTCCAATGATTCTTCTAGAACCGGAGGAATCTTCCCAAGGACATTCCATAGCTAGAAATAGTAGTCCTTAGGAAAGATGGAGAAAGATTGTGAACGTAGCTGAATGCCGACCAAGTACTTAAGTTAGCACTGGAACAATCACAACAAGGTGGTAGTTATGACGTATTGGTAAGCATTAAAGGGGTTGAAGAATGAAAAAGAATTGTAAAGATAAAGGGTGTAAAGAAAGAAGCCCTCCTTACAACTTTAGGCAGAAAACGGGTCAACACATATGCTATTGAGATCATTTTAATGATGCTCGATATTGAAGATAGACATCATGGACCCAGTGATGCAATGCACAACCCATCCCAGCTAACTCAGATATCTCTTAAAAGATATTCGTTTTAATCACACGGAGACAACACATTATCTATTGATTTATTCACTCCGAATAAATTGGTATTGAAAAGGTGGCACTCCTCTCCAGCCTCCGATCACTAAAATCCAAAATGCACGATCGAGTCTAGAGCTATTTGAGATCATCAAATATCTCATTAGGACACACATTCATATTTCCTTGCTTCTTCACACACTGTGAAAAGTAAGAATGATTTTAAGAGTACTACGAAAATCTTCATGATCTTGCCTGAACATCCGAGTAATACGAAAGTATTTATAATGAAGATGGAAATCCTTCTTGAGTAAATATCAAAAAGCTCATGGTAGGTGACTTGTGCGATTCTTTATGAATCAAACTTGTGATAACTAGAAAGCAACAAATGTTTAATTCTTAACTAAATTTAAACACGTTCCAGGCCTCTACGCAATATCTTAGTGATCTTGCCAGAACACTCAGAGTGATACCTTAGTGTTCATAGTGATGAGTGGAAATCCTTCTAGTGTTAACCTCAAACAGCACTTGGTAGGTAACTTGCAAGATTCTATACGAATCAAGCTCGTGACAATTGGAAAGCAACGATGGTGCGGTTCTTAATTTAATTTCACTTGTTCTAGGAACATGAAATGACAGCTTCAAATCATGCGGATATTATTATCCAAATGAGTCACTCTTTATGTTCGCAGTCAGCTTTGGACGGTCGAATAAAGAGAACGGGTTTACCCGCGAAATCCTGTCAGGAAGTTACTTAATTGAAACTATCCGTCACGGGTACGATATCTAATATCGTCCAACGGTCTTCACCGACCGGAGGTAAAATGCTACCGATTTTGAATGAAATGTTCAAAGCCATTTCGTTCGTGTCTACTTATGTTGCGGCATTTGAAGACAGTGGCGTTGCGCAATCCAAGAAGAAGTCGTCCCTGTATGCTTATACTTTATGCACTTAATATCTCATTTAATTCAACAAAGCCTAAAATTTAAGTATCCGCTGTATAAAAAATTCTGAAGCTTTCAAGAATTACGAAGGTATAAGTATGTGGGACATGGCGTCACGAAGAGGCGAAGATCACAAGTGATGGATGTACGAGATCAAGGCAAGAGATTAATTCTCAAGATTGATATCAAAGATCACATCAGCATGTTCACCAGAAAAGAAAAAGGAAAAGAAAGACAAAGGCTACGAGCTCAAGACAAGCATAGTATGCTAGGTTTATTTCATTATTGTAACTCGGGTAACGCCCTTGTTTGGAGTGACCTCCCTTAGGGGGAGATTGTTGGAAATACGTTTTTACGTATTTAGGAAGATTCGGTCACTCCGACAATATACTAAGTAGTAGCTCGTAGTCTAGACATCGTTATTTAACTAACAAGTCGAGGCCTAGCCTACAACATGTGTAGGCCGGCCCAAACATGTAAGCCCAAGCCCATTACAAGGCTTGGGTATATAAACCCTCTCCTTTGATGGAGAGGGTGTGTGTTCCTCATTTTTACACATAGTGAAAAAGTGTTTTTCTTTCACTTTCTCTCTCTAAGTGTGTGTGTTCTCACCATCTCTCTATCTCTTTCTCTCTCTAAAACATAAGCAATATTTACATATCCTTCAAATTCCAAGGTGTTAACCTTTTCCTTATACAAAGCAAGCTCGGCAGATAATGTCTGATTAACACTAAGGGTTTCAAGGACCGCATTATTCATTTGGCTAAGCATGGATGCCGACACCATAACCAAATCTTGTTGAGAAAACGACTTTGTAGACGTAATAGCTCCCGGTTGTGTTTCACTCAAAGGCTAAGGACTTGCATTGATATTGCTATCATTGTTTGTCTCCTCGTTTGAGCTACTAACCACCGGAGGCTGTTCTGGATACTCAGACACTTGCTCAACTTGATAAGGTACAATACTAGTATCCGTAGCAATATTTGGTACCTCAGACATTGTGTCAGCTCCATAAAGTGAAAGATTTGCCATGAGAGCTGCCTTGGCAGTATTGAGATCATCACACTCAGAGTCGTATGCATCCAGATCATCACATTGATATGCGGCATTGTTTGTGATGGCTGATGTGAGACCGTCAGTGTCCGCAACTCCCGGATCTGCGAGAAATGCTAACTCTTCTTCATCGAGCTCACGTCCTTGGGCTTAAGCATTCACCAAGTAGATCTTCTCTGGAAACCATGTCCTATCCCTTTTCCTCTTGGGATGCTTACACTCTCTAGCCTAGTGCCCTTCCCCTTTGCAGTTATAACATATAATCATCTTCATTTTGCCAGTGTTATTACCCCTTGTAGCAGCAGTGTTAGATGGACGTGCACCAGCATTAGATGAACTTGGTCTCTCCTAAAGTGGTTGCACCATTACTCTGCCATCTTGAATTGTAGCTTGTTGTCGAGAGTTAGAAGAGTTCCTCAACTGATTGTTTGTTGGAGCTGGTCCTCTGTAACCTCGTTTGTTCAATGTTTGAGTGATGTAAGCAGACATTTGAGCAAGTATATCAGTAGGATTATCCCCTTGTCGAAACTCAGGGACAGGAATCTCATCATCACAATAGAATGCTGGTGCTGATTGAGCTACAAGCTGATTTGAAGGAACACTAACATGTTGTGAGTAATGGGGTTGAGGAGCCTCATGTTGTTGATAGGTGATGGCAGGGTTTGTTGGAGGTTGATAAGGTGAATACTGTTGTGACGCATAAGGTAACTGATGTGAGTCTCCTTGTGATGATGTTGTTGGTTGCTTGTATTGTTGGTGATAAGATGTAGGCGGTTGTGGAAATATCGAATACTGTGGGAAGCTTGGTGTTTGATACAATGGTTGATCGGAAGATTGGTGTCCCAAAGCAAATGGAGTGTTGTGATATGACAATGTTGGATGATTTGCCATTAATGCCAATGGTTCTTGATAAGATCCCTGAGAGATGTATTTTTGGATCACGTGCTTCTCGTGTTGTTGCAAGACATAGAGTTGATTTAAATTTGACTTGTAAAAATATCAAATCATCTTAACATCGGTGACATATTGACTCCATTCTTAGGGTAACGTGTTTAAGAACTTTGTGTTTAGTTGAAACTGAGCAATCCTTAGATTATACACGTTCATATCATTCATCAAAGTAGTGAAACGCCAATAGTAATCGTGAAGAGTTTCCCCTTGAATGTATGTAAACCTATCAAACAAGTCATACAATTGACACTCTCGTTCTTGCATAGTTAGAGAGGTCCCTTGTAACAAAACAGCTAATCGATCCCAAAGATCCTTTGCCACTGTGTATTCACTTACCATTCTATAGATATCGGGTGGAAGAGCTTGAAGTATTGGCTGAACGGCCCTTTCATCTACATCAGCAATGAGTTTGTTAGCATCTGGTAACTCATGATACAACCTTGGTCGCGTCACATTGTTGACAGTAACTTTTCCCCAATCTAGTGGACCTTTTTCAATGGATTGCAGCATAAGTCTACCATTGGGTTTGCCCATGATGTAAGTTTTCATACGACCTTGCCATGCTTCAAATAAGTCTTTGATGAGCAACGGTGGGCGAGTGTCGGTACCCGAAATGATTGAAATATCGGTAAGAGATGTCATTGTAGGCATAAATGAATGAGGATTCATTTTTGGATCACTTGATAGAAAAAAATATTATCTTTTGATCGAGCAATGAAATAAGGTTGTGAAACTGTGTTGTTGTTGATGCTTAGTTTATGTGTTGGTGAAGAAATCATCAAAATCCCAAATAACTTGTAAATCTGAAATACTACTTCGGAATCCCTAAACTTTTGAATAAATATGAAATACTACTTCGGAATCCCTAAACTTGAGAACTTCGGAATGTAGGAAAATGGTGTACTTCGGAATAACCTTCTAAGTGCACTTCGGAATGACTCTTCTAATTCACTTCGGAATAAGGAAAAGATGACTTACTTCGGAATGAATCTCTGAGTGTACTTCGGAATAAGGAAAATTGGTGTACTTCGGAATAACCTTTTATGTGCACTTCGGAATGACTCTTCTAATTCACTTCGGAATAAGGAAAAGATGACTTACTTCGGAATGAATCTCTGAGTGTACTTCGGAATACGGGAAAATGGTGTACTTCAGAATGAGTTCTTCTGATTCACTTCGGAATAAGGCAAACTGACTTACTTCGGAATAAGTCTTCTAATTCACTTCGGAATTCTGGTTGATGAAGCAGTTCGGAATGTTGCTATAAGACGAACTTCTGAATGCTGATCTTCAATACTTCAGTAAAATCAGAAACCCTCGTGATAACTTCGGAAAAATTAGAAACCATCATGATGACTTCACAAAACAGACTCTGTATCCGAAATTTGTGATATCTGATATCACTGTTAAGCTAAAAAACACCCCGAAAATCACCAAATAACCAAGAAATTTTGCGATTTTAACCAAATCAAATAAACCAAATCACTACCACAACTATGTAGATGATTTGTTTACCAACTTTTACCATAAAAAAACGCGAAAAAATTTCAAGATTTGAGATTTATTATCCTTAAAACACCAAACCCAATAACAAACTAAAAAATAACACAAATCAAACCTTAAATCATCCCATGGCTCTTGATACCAATTGTAGAATCGTGATAATCTTATAACTAATCAAGAGGGTTGTTGTTATTCTAGAGAGAGAGAGTAGAGAGAGAAACAAAGAAACTTTATTAATGTGTGAAATGATAAAACAACCAACACCCTTTTCCATGGTGAAAAGGGGTTTATATACTCAAGTCCTTAATGGACTTAGGCCTCCAACCCATGACAAGCCCATGGGCCGGGTTAAACATTAATATAACGTAACATTTAACTACGAGCTACTAAACGTATTACAATATTGTTGGAGTGACCGATACTTCTAATATAGGTTAAAAACGTAATTCCAACAAGTTCTTTAAGTTTAGTCTGATGAATTTCAAAACTTTTCTCCCATTCTTTATATCCCGCAAGCTCATTGGTCAATTTGGCATTAGTTTCTCTAAACTTATTATTAACCACCGTAGCATGGTCAACATCCTTAGCAAGCTTATCAAATAAAGATTTATAATACGCATGTGTCGCATCAGGAAGGGTTGTAGGCTGGGCAACTTGATCTTCACTAAGGTCCACACTGGACTCGTTCGAAGTAATATTACTATTATTCGTTTGATCCCCTTGTGTCTCAGTGTAGGGCTCCAGCATCTCAGTATACTCCTCCTTTTTATTAGAAGTGCTATATATATCATTATCATCGAAACGGGGATGTACCTCAGTGGGACCGTCTGAATCATAAATGGGAGCTCTGTCAACATGCATTCCTGAGGTAGATGCTTGCTGTAAGTTAGCCATCAGGATGTAGTTGGCATTCACCTCTTCTTCCTCGTCATATTCTGCAGCGGAAGCCATGAGATCAAATTCCTCAGCTTGAAGTGGAATCCCTGCCTCTTCCTTTTTGCTATGAGAAGCTGAGTCTGAAGATAAGCATCATCCCTCTTCTTTTTGGCTGTGCAATCTCGAGCATAATGACCAAATCCCCTGCAGTTGTAGCACTGAATCTGACGATTGTTGTTTCCCTTTCCCGTACCAGTATTTTCAACCCTTACAGCCATAACGTTTCCTATCTGGTTACCAACCGCTGGCACCACTATTAACCCATTCCGATTACCCGCATTCGGAACATTCGGATTCTGACCACAGTTTTGACCATACTGATTTCCTGCATTGCCAATGGTCTCCCCAGCATTCTGACCATATTGTTGAAACTGAGTCCCCGTGTTCCCAGCAATTACCAATTGGCGATCTTGATTCGCATTCATGAAAGGTTGAGCAATCTGCCTATTTCTAGTGTTCGAGAAGAGTCTTTGATTTTTGTTGGTGGGGTTAATGGTGAATTTGAATGCCTTTGCAAGAAGGGCAAGACCAATATTAATAACATGAGTAGGATCTTGATGTCATCAAAACAGGCAATGGGTTGTTGTAAGTAATTCACAACAGCAGGAGGTTGATATCCATAAGAGGTGAGTTGTTGTTGTGACATAAAGTTACTTGATGAGGGTTGATGGTAGGGTACCAAGGGATATGACATAGATGACGGAGAATTTGCCATAAAAGCCAATGGATCTTGGGTTATGGCACGTCTTTCAGCCCTAACTTCGTTAGCTTCATCTTGATTCATCTTCAAGTAATCATATACTTGAGTGTAGTCCACGACATGAAGATCTTTGGTTTGATTGACAAGAGTGACATATCGTGTGTAAAACCCACATGCTTTTACCATGCTTAGTACCCTTAAGATCGTACGTACTAGTTAAAAACTTTCCTAATATAGCATGATTACGATTACGTGTTAGGAGTTTACGTATTACGTACGTGTTAGAACACGATAAGTTTTTTATATGAACGATCACGTAATAATTATTTAGCGATAATTAATCACGAACATACGATCACGAAATCACGAGCGTAATTAAAACACGAGCTATTATTAATTACGTATATATATTTAATACGAGCGTAATTAAATATATAAGAGTATGGTATTTACGTAACGAGAACATTTAAAACACGAACATAATTAAACATAAACGAGTACTAAATAACAAGACACGAAACGAGGTACGGGAACCCCACGGGGGGGAGGGGGGGGTCCCTACCCGCGGCCAAAACAAGGGTAATGGGCCAAGCCCATTACAAATTTTACTAAAAGGGGGTTAAGTAATTTTTACTACTCAAAAATTACTTTACAGAAGATTACAGGAAAAACCTAAAACCCTCCCTTTTCTCCTCTCTTTGTGCCGCCACCTACAATCACCAATCAAGGTGATTCTTTGATCTTGGATCTTGTTGGTTTATCGTTTGTTCGTGTTTGTTCTTCACCCTCTTGATCCACGAATACGGTAAAACCTTTTTAAACCTTTTCTTTTTAATTAATCTTCTTAGAAATTATGAACACGTGATGTTTTTATAAAAACACATTAATTAAACATAGATCTAACATGTTTTGATCATTAATTAAATTAGAGGGTCGATTAAGGGGTGTTTTGTTTTGGGCCGCAGGCTGCAACCGACCCCAAGGGGGTTTCGGTTTGCTTAGCCGACACCACCAAGACCATTTTGGTCTTGGTTGGTGCGTGTGGGTCCCACGGCAGCAAGGGGTACCCCGATTTGGGTCGAGGTACGGTGTCGATTCATGTCCGGTGCATGTTTTTAAGCTTGGATCCGGATCATGGTTATGTTAGTTTTGTTTATGTTATAAACTTATGTTAAAATTAAATTAATAAAGGATGAGATTAATTTAATAACATGACTTAGGTTAATTATTTATTAATAATCATGAAATTATTTTAACCTAAGTATTTATATTATTAAGACTTATAATTAATTAATTATTTTAAAAACCATGGATATAATTAATTAATTAACATGACTTAGGTTATATTTTTAATATTTAATAATACATAGTTTAACCTAAGTATTTAATATATTTAATTAAAACATGTTATACTTTAATTAAATATTATAACCTATAGTTTAATTAAATTACATGAAATAATTATTAAACTATACAATATATCATATGACTTAGAAAATAATCATGAAAACACTTAGGCTTATTTACTTAGCTTATTTAACCAGCTTATTTCTAATTATGGAAACTTTCTATTTTTAGAAACTTAATTAAATAAGGCAGCTAATTTATTTATGGAAACCAGCTATTTTTTGAAACTTAATTAAATAAGGCAGCTAATTTATTTATGGAAACCAGCTATTTTTAGAAACTTAGTTATTTAAGGCAGCTAATCTATTTATGGAAACTTATTTAATTAAGACAGCTAATCTATTTATGGAAACTTTCTATTTTTAGAAACTTATCTATTTTAAGCAGTAAATCTATTTTTGGAAACTTTCTATTTTTGGAAACTTTCTATTTTTGGAAACTTTCTCTTTTTAGAAACTTTCTATTTTTGGTAACTTTCTATTTTTGGAAACTTTCTATTTTTGGAAACTTTCTATTTTTGGTAACTTTCTATTTTTGGAAACTTTCTATTTTAGGAAACCTGCTATTTTTGGAAAGTTACTTATTATTACACAGTAAGTATAATAACACATGAACTATCAGAAATACTTAATCAGAATGAACAGAATATAAGATTTAACACAGTTTAAGGCTTTAAACAGTAAAACATAGTAAGAACACATAAAATAAGCTAAGACATGACATAAAACCAGCTATGTATTTAGTAAGCAGATACTTATTTCATGTACGTATTTATGTAGCACTAGGGTTTCGGAAGTAGGATTCTCGCAGTTCATCGTTCTCGTTCACTGGACATAAGGTACGGATTCTCGTCCTTTCAGTATGGACATTACTTCCTTATTAGGATTCCCCGTATGCAGCCAACTGTTTTCCCGTAGTATAAGTACGAGTTTGATTTCTTATGTTTAAATATGATTACCTATAGCCATATACATGCATGACCAATTTCACCTAGTTATGGAGGTACCATAACCATAACATTAGAGGCACTGATGTTATGACTTCACCACGGCGGAGTGATTGCTCGTGGCGTCCCTTCAGCTTTTGGCCATTTATTTATATTTATCATGTAGGGCGTATGGGTGCATCCTAGTTACACGTTTTTATTTAGGATTACATGGTGAATATGGTGTGTGTCTTGTATCCTTCACAAGGAGCTGATCCCTCCTACCCATAAAACCAGTATATTAAATTAGAGGCAGCCCCTCTAATTTGCATGATGAGGTCACCCCTCCAATTATTCATGCACGGTAGATATTCATGACCTATATTGGCTAATGGTAAAATATGACAAACAGTTTTTATAAGATAAACATAAGACTTTCAAACTATAAAACCAGTTTTATTAAGACTTAACCATGTTACTCGGGACTTAGTTTCTTTCACTGTTATTATGTTATATGCTTATCCGATTCATGCTTTATTGTACATCCGTGCACTGAGCGTATTGCTCAGCCATTTTCCTTTTCTATGTTCCTAAAACGGCAGGTACTCATGGACGCTCGTAGACACTAAGAGTACGTGCATAGGGACTGGAAGCTGTCTAGCCTTCTTTGCATTATGCATTTCCTTTCTTTATGATACTTATGCTTTGGACATTGTTTAGTCCTTTTCCTTTACTATACTATGTTTGTGTGTGATGAGCTTTACTTTTGGACTACCGATGTTTGATTCCGGTATTTTCCTTTATATGGTCAAGTAGTGTTTAGACATTTTACCTTGTATGCTTTGATGACATGCCATAATTACTGTGGTATTTCCATTTCCAAAATGGGGTGTTACAATTATGGTATCAGAGCCAAGGCTTCGACCTGTAGGCTCTCAAATATGACCTGTGATTAGTGGGTAGTCACTACGGTCTTCCTAGAACTGACAGTTGTTTTCATGCATTCATCATTTTTAAGCATACATATACATGTCATTGTTACAGGGTTTTTGAAAAAGTAATGGTTGGTACAGGACTGGCCCTATTTAGTCGTATGTGTTTTATCGAATCTTTTAGATTTGGGACCGACCCATAGGCGTCCCCACGATATGTCTTTTGTTTTGAGTGAACTGACCAGAGGCGTTCACTCTCGAGCATACAAAGTTTTCATAAAACTGCATCATGCATTCATACACAAAAAATTTCTTGCATAAATTTTTTCTCGTGAAATTTTTAGTATAAAATTTTTTTTTCATGTATATATTTATGTTTTATGTTTTGAACTATTTAATCATATGTTTATGTTATACTGTCAGATGGTTCTCACACGCGAACAGGAGCAGCTCAATGCTGCAATTCAGGCTGCCATGCATGCCTTGCTTCCTCAACTGAGGAATGACATCCGGGCTGAAGTTCAAGCTGCCAACAATCAGCAGCAGCCTCATCAGCCCAAGGGAAATGGTCAGACTAATGACCGATCTGCTACGGATAGGCGTGGCGGTAATGACAATTACCGTAACAACGTCGGGCAATCCAGCAACAACAGGTCCTAATACTTACGAAATTCCTTATTTTTATGTTATGACTCATATTCTGACACTTTAGCAAACTTCTACCAGGAACCATGGAAACGGTAGGGACCAGAACCGGAGAGGTTCGCAGCCTAGCCGTCCAACTATCACCGGTATTCAATCTTACGATTATTCGCATCGTCCTTTGTACCCAACTATTATGTCTCATGTAAAATGTTTTATCAGGTCCTCAACCAGCCAAAGCACCTGCTGGAGGATACACTCATCCTCTTTGCTCTACTTGCCACCGTAGGCACCCAGGACCATGTCGCCGTAATACTAATGCATGCTTCAAGTGTGGTCTTCCTGGCCATATTATGAAGGATTGTCGTAAGGGCGAGATGGAGGGTACATCAGGACATGCTGATACCAAGCCGCCTCCTACTACCGGGCGTGTCAACACGACATCTCGAGACTAGGCCAACAAGTATACAGGTACCATCACTGGAATCTTGTATATGTATGGTCGCGCTGCATATGTTCTTTTCGATATGGGTGCTACTCACTCGGTTATATCTACTGCTTATGCTAAGAACATTAGGATGCTTCCCTTGCCACTAGAAAATAGGCTTACTATTTCCAAGCCTTTGAGGGACTCTGTATTAATCACCCATGTATACAAGAGTCTTCCCCTAGAATTTGATGATAAGGTTCGACCTGTCGACGCACTTCCGCTGGACATGAATGACTTCGACATGAATTTGGGCATGGATTGGCTATCCAAGTATCATGCTACTATAGACTGCCATTCATATCGAGTTATCTTCGGTGATGTCAACGCACCAGAGTACATTCATAATGGGTTCATACCCGGACGGTCTGTACAAGTCATATCCACTCTGCAAGCGCGTGCACTACTGTCACATGGCTGCGAGGGTTATCTAGCTACGGTTCACGACATGGATGCTGAATCTCCATCGATTCAGGATCAACCAATAGTGTCAGAATTCCAAGATGTGTTTCCAGCAGAACTTCTGGGCATACCACCTGCACGAGAAGTGGAATTCAGCATCGATATGGTTCCAGGAGCTGAACCAATCTCCAAGGCTCCTTATCGCATGGCTCCCATAGATCTGAAGGAGCTAAAGGATCAACTGTAAGAACTTCTTGAACGAGGTTTCATTCGACCGAGCGCATCTCCATGGGGCGCACCGGTCTTGTTTGTTAAGAAGAAGGACGGCATTATGCGTCTTTGCATAGACTATCGCGAGCTCAACAAGATTACTATTCGGAATAGGTATCCACTGCCACGCATTGACGATCTGTTTGACCAACTCCAAGGGACCAAACACTTCTCCAAGATCGATCTTAGGTCAGGCTATCACCAGTTACGAGTCAAGGAGCAGGATATTGCTAAGACTGCCTTTCAGACTTGTTATGGCCACTACGAGTTTGTAGTTATGCAATTTGGCCTGACAAATGCTCCAGCAGTGTTCATGGATCTGATGAACAGAATCTTCCATGAATTTCTGGACAAGTTCGTCATTATTTTCATCGATGACATCCTGATTTTCTCTAAGTCCAAGGAGGAACACGAAGACCATCTTCGTACAGTACTACAGATTCTTCGCCAGAAGCAGTTGTATGCTAAATTCTCCAAGTATGAGTTCTGGTTAGACAAGGTGGCATTCTTAGGTCACATTGTATCAGCAGAAGGAATCACTATGGATCCAGCGAAGGTTGAGGCCATTACTAAGTGGCCAAGGCCGACATCAGTGACGAAAGTCCGCAGTTTCTTAGGCTTAGCTGGCTATTACCGTAGGTTCGTGGAGAACTTTTCCCGCCTAGCACTACCATTGACCAAACTGATGCGGAAAGGGGAGAAATTCGTCTGGACTGAAGATCGAGAGAAGAGCTTTGAAGACCTAAAGCAGAAGCTAGTATCTGCACCTATTCTTACTCTACCATCTGGTACGGGTGGATTTCAAATCTATAGCGATGCATCGGGGAAGGGACTTGGTTGTGTTCTCATGCAACATGGGAAAGTGATCGCGTACGCTTCACGGCAGCTTAAGACTTATGAAGAGAATTACCCCACACACGATCTGGAACTTGCTGCAGTCGTGTTTGCATTGAAGATATGGAGACACTACTTATATGGAGAATCATGTGACATTTTCATGGACCACAAGAGCTTGAAGTATATCTTCACTCAGCGTGAATTGAACATGTGGCAGAGGAGATGGTTAGAGCTGTTGAAGGATTATGACATTAATCTACAGTATCATCCCGGAAAGGCAAATGTAGTAGCAGATGCCCTTAGCAGGAAGTCCGGAATGATCAACAGCATTAGAATCGAAGAGGAAATCATAAGAGACTTGGAGCGACTAGACATCGAGATCATGGTACGTGGACAGCATGGTTACTGGGATAATTTTAGAGTAGAACCCGAGTTACTATCTAAGATCAAGGAAGCTCAGAAGGATGACGGAGAAATCTGGGCGATAATACAGAATTTGGAGAAGCAGACAGAATTCAGAGTAGATGCAGATGGTATCGTATGGCAGGGCACTAGACTTTGTGTTCCTGACGACCAAGAACTCCGGGAAGCTTTGCTAGCAGAAGCTCATAGCTCCCCATTCTCGATACATCCTGGTTCAACTAAAATGTACCATGACATCAAGCAGTACTTTTGGTGGAGTGGTATGAAACAGGATGTGGCCACTTACGTCTCCAAATGTCTTACCTGCCAGCAGGTTAAGATCGAGCATCAGCGATCTGGCGGTCTCCTTCAACCGTTAGATATTCCAGAGTGGAAGTGGGACAAAATCACCATGGATTTTGTTATCGGTCTTCCGCCTACCAAAAGGAAGCACGATGTGATTTGGGTTATCGTTGATCGACTTACCAAATCAGCTCATTTCTTACCGATCCGCAAGGAAGATCCGGTAAGGAAACTCGCAGATACGTACAGACGAGAGATCATGAGACTCCACGGTGCACCATCTAGCATCGTCTCAGACAGAGATCCTCGATTCACTTCGCGCTTTTGGAAAAGTCTGCAGAAAGCTTGGGGTACACAACTTAAGCTTAGCTCGGCTTTTCATCCTCAAACGGACGGACAGTCGGAGAGAACCATTCAGACATTGGAGGATATGTTGAGGTCATGTGCGCTGGAATAGACGGGTGATTGGGACGAATACATCTGCTTGGTGGAGTTTGCATACAACAACAGCTGGCACGCAAGCATCAAATGTGCCCCATTTGAGATGTTGTATGGCATAAAGTGTCGCGCCCCAATCTGCTGGGATCAGGTTGGCGAGCGAACACTCGAAGGACCGGAAATCTTTGAGATGACAAATGAGAAGATCGTAGTAGCTAGGCAGAAAATTCAGGAGGCACGGTCACGTCAAAAGAGTTACGCCTATAAGCATCGTAGGGACTTACACTTTAATGTAGGAGATCACGTCTTCCTTAAGGTTTCGCCGGCACGTGGTGTTAGACGCTTCGGGATTAAAGGGAAGCTCAGACCTCGTTTCATCGGACCGTTTAATATCATTGAACGAGTCGGTGAAGTATCTTACCGATTGGCGTTACCTCTGCAGCTTTCGCATGTGCACAATGTGTTTCATGTGTCCTTACTCAGAGGGTATCAATATCATCCCCTTCACATGGTTCAGTATCCACTGGAACAGATACGTGAAGATCTCACTTTTATAGAAGAACCCGAACGAGTTCTTGAAAGGTAAGAACGAGTCATGAGAAAGAAGACGATTCCATTCGTCAAAATTCTATGGAGGGATCATACCGAGCGGGAAGCCACTTGGGAAACGGAGGAGTCTATCTGGGCTTCTTACCCTCATTTCATATTTTGAATTCGGGTATGTTCTTCTTTTCCAGTTTACTTTATCTATAATTCGGGGACGAATTATTCTTTTTAGGGGGGAAGAGTTGTAAAACCCGCATGCTTTTACCATGCATAGTACCCTTAGGATCGTACTTACTAGTTAAAAACTTTCCTAATATAGCATGATTACGATTACGTGTTAGGAGTTTACGTATTACGTACGTGTTAGAACACGATAAGTATTTTATATGAACGATCACGTAATAATTATTTAGCGATAATTAATCACGAACATACGATCACGAAATCACGAGCGTAATTAAAACACTAGCTATTATTAATTACGTATATATATTTAATACGAGCGTAATTAAATATATAAGAGTATGGTATTTACATAACGAGAACATTTAAAACACGAACATAATTAAACATAAAAGAGTACTAAATAACAAGACACGAAACGAGGTACGGGAACCCCACAGGGGGGGGGGTCCCTACCCGCGGCCAAAACAAGGGTAATGGGCCGAGCCCATTACCAATTTTACTAAAAGGGGGTTAAGTAATTTTTACTACTCAAAAATTACTTTACAGAAGATTACAGGAAAAACCTAAAACCCTCTCTTTTCTCCTCTCTTTGTGCCGCCACCTACAATCACCAATCAAGGTGATTCTTTGATCTTGGATCTTGTTGATTTATTGTTTGTTCGTGTTTGCTCTTCACCCTCTTGATCCACGAATATGGTAAAACCTTTTTAAACCTTTTCTTTTTAATTAATCTTCTTATAAATTATGAACACGTGATGTTTTTATAAAAACACATTAATTAAACATAGATCTAACATGTTTTGATCATTAATTAAATCAGAGGGTCGATTAAGGGGTGTTTTGTTTTGGGCCGCAAGCTGCAACCGAACCCAAGGGGGTTTCGGTTTGCTTAACCGACACCACCAAGACCATTTTGGTCTTGGTTGGTGCGTGTGGGTCCCACGGCAGCAAGGGGTTCCCCGATTTAGGTCGGGGTACGGTGTTGATTCATGTCCGGTGCATGTTTTTAAGCTTAGATCCGGATCATGGTTATGTTAGTTTTGTTTATGTTATAAACTTATGTTAAAATTAAATTAATAAAGGATGAGATTAATTTAATAACATGACTTAGGTTAACTATTTATTAATAATCATGAAATTATTTTAAACTAAGTATTTATATTATTAAGACTTATAATTAATTAATTATTTTAAAAACCATAGATATAATTAATTAATTAACATGACTTAGGTTATATTATTAATATTTAATAATACATATTTTAACCTAAGTATTTAATATATTTAATTAAAACATGTTATACTTTAATTAAATATTATAACCTATAGTTTAATTAAATTACATGAAATAATTATTAAACTATACAATATATCATATGACTTAGAAAATAATCATGAAAACACTTAGGCTTATTTACTTAGCTTATTTAACTAGCTTATTTCTAATTATGGAAACTTTCTATTTTTAGAAACTTAATTAAATAAGGCAGCTAATTTATTTATGGAAACCAGCTATTTTTAGAAACTTAATTAAATAAGGCAGCTAATTTATTTATGGAAACCAGCTGTTTTTAGAAACTTAGTTATTTAAGGCAGCTAATCTATTTATTGAAACTTATTTAATTAAGGCAGCTAATCTATTTATGGAAACTTTCTATTTTTAGAAACTTATATATTTTAAGCAGTAAATCTATTTTTGGAAACTTTCTATTTTGGAAACTTTCTATTTTTGGAAACTTTCTATTTTTAAAAACTTATTATTTTTGGTAACTTTCTATTTTTGGAATCTTTCTATTTTTGGAAACTTTCTATTTTTGGTAACTTCCTATTTTTGGAAACTTTCCATTTTAGGAAACCTGCTATTTTTGGAAAGTTACTTATTATTACACAGTAAGTATAATAACACATGAAATATCAGAAATACTTAATAAGAATGAACAGAATATAAGATTTAACACCGTTTAAGGCTTTAAACAGTAAAACATAGTAAGAACACATAAAATAAGATAAGACATGACATAAAACCAGCTATGTATTTAGTAAGCAGATACTTATTTCATGTACGTATTTACGTAGCACTAGGGTTTCGGAAGTAGGATTCTCGCAGTTCATCGTTCTCGTTCACTGGACATAAGGTACAGATTCCCGTCCTTTCAGTATGGACATTACTTCCTTATTAGGATTCCCCGTATGCAGCCAACTATTTTCCCGTAGTATAAGTATGAGTTTGATTTCTTATGTTTAAATATGATTACCTATAGCCATATACATGCATGACCAGTTTTACCTAGTTATGGAGGTACCATAACCATAACATTAGAGGCACTGATGTTATGACTTCACCACGGCGGAGTGATTTCTCGTGGCGTCCCTTCAGCTTTTGGCCATTTATTTATATTTATCATGTAGGGCATATGGGTGCATCCTAGTTACACGTTTTTATTCAGGATTACATGGTGAATGTGGTGTGTGCCTTACATCCTTCACAAGGAGCTGATCCCTCCTACCCATAAAACCAGTATATTAAATTAGAGGCAGCCCCTCTAATTTGCATGATGAGGTCACCCCTCCAATTATTCATGCACGGTGGATATTCATGACCTATATTGGGTAATGGTAAAATATGACAAACAGTTTTTATAAGATAAACATAAGACTTTCAAACTATTAAACCAGTTTTATTAAGACTTAACCAGGTTACTCGGGACTTAGTTTCTTCCGCTGTTATTATGTTATATGCTTATCCTATTCATGCTTTATTGTACATCCGTGCACTGAGCGTATTGCTCAGCCGTTTTCCTTTTCTATGTTCCCAAAACGGCAGGTACACAGGGACGCTCGTAGACACTAAGAGTACGTGCATATGGACTGGAAGTTGTCTAGCCTTCTTTACATTATGCATTTCCTTTCTTTATGATACTTATGCTTTGGACATTGTTTAGTCCTTTTCCTTTACTATACTATGTTTGTGTGTGATGAGCTTTACTTTTGGCCTACCGATGTTTGATTCCGGTATTTTCCTTTATATGGTCAAGTAATGTTTAGACATTTTACCTTGTATGCTTTGATGACACGCCATAATTACTGTGATATTTCCATTTCCAAAATCGGGTGTTACATCGTGACCATTCAGAAGGAAGATTATCAAGGAATTTGATGTTGGCAGCAATTTGTGCAGGTTCATGTTTGTTTCTTCTAAGATTGTAAAACCCGTATTTTAAATCAGAAGATTAAATACGCAGTTTAATTTTAAGTAAACTATTTACGTATTAATTATCAGACAGAAATAAAACACGGAAATTATTACGCGAACTTATATTTATATTTAAAAAAAATGATAAAAAGAGTCGGCTTGTATGTTTAAAAAAATAAAAATAAAAAAAATTTAAAACTTATTAAATAAAAGGGGCCGGTTAGTTTATAGTAAGAAGAAAGAAAGGTAAGTTGGGCCAAGCCCATTTTGGGACAAAAGAAAAACGGGGGGTTCCCCTTTTCTTCACTCGTCGAAACAAAAAAAAGGAATTAGGGTTGTAGGTTGTGGCTGCCGACACAAGAGACAAAAAAAAAAGAAAGGTGGCCGCCGGCTGAAAAACCAAGGAAAGGAGGATCGAGATTGGAGGTCGTATGGTTTTTATTTTTTTTCCCCGTTCACGAAAACTAAGGTAAACCCAATCGTTTTTTTTCCTTTTTCTGTTTGGTTATCCACGAATTCACATAAGGGGTGTCGGGTTCTTTGTTTAGATCGCAAAAAACCGAGAGCCCAAGGCTCTTGGTGTGTTGCTGCTCGACCCAGCCGAGACCACAGCAAGGTCTCGGTGTCTTTTTTTTTGCCCAAACGCGAACCACAAACCACCAGCAGAAGGGTGCGTTTGGGTCTGCAGTACATCAAGGAGGCGTTTGGGTTTAGACCGCCCAGCTGGATATGTGGTTGTTTTGACCAGGTAGCGACCCAAATGGGGCACGGTGGGGTTGTGGGTATGACAACAACAGCAAACAGCTGCCAGGGGGGGTGTTTGGAACTAATCTGCAATAAGGGGGCGTTTGGGATTACATTAACAGTGGGAATTATACTAGCAGGGGCAACTATATAGCTAGCAGTGGAAACCTTAATGAAAACAGTGGGAATTAAAGTCTAACAGTGGGAGCTTATATGTTTTGGTTAAATCTTTCGATAATAAGTTTAAAAATAAAGTTTAATAAAATGGTTATTTTATTTTATTTAATTAGCAAGACTAAACCGATTTTAAATTTGTCCTTTTAACTAATAAAAGTCGGATTTAAGTTATAATTAAATTAATGATTTATTTCAAGAAAACTAATTTGGAAACCTTTCTATTTTAAGGAACCTTCTATTTTAAGGAACTTTCTAATTCAGGAAACTTACTAACTATAGCAGGTTACTAATTTTAGCAATGTTATAATATCAGAATAAGTATTACTGAAAATCAGTAACTAATTAAAGACTGTCAGAATTACAATATTTCAGGAATCAGTAATAATACCAAAATACAATTTAATACAGTAATCAGAAATACATGATGTACGTTATCAGTAACCATTTTAAGAACAGTCAGATTTATTAGAATTACGCCGGACAATCAGATTAATCAGATTATACATAAATAGTAATACACGAATAAATTGAATTAAAATTAGAACATATAAGAATCTGTAACAGCAAACGGTAGTTAGACGACTTATTTTCCGTCCATTATTTATGTAGTATCCGTGAAGTCAGAGTCGATCCTTCAGCTTTCTTCTGATTTCATTACTGGACACGAGGTACGGATTTCCCGTCCTTTCAGTAAGGACTTTCTTTTCTATGCATGATTAGGATTCCCCATCTTCAGTCAAATGTTTTCCCCAGTATATGTTTAAACTTATCAGTAATCATGTTAAGAATTAAATAAATTGCCTGAGCATTATATACAAGCATGATTAGTTTATGTACTAGTTACGGAGGTACCGTAACCATGGCACTAGAGGCACCGGTGTCGTGACTCACATGCAGGAGAGTGATATCCTGCATCGTCCCACTCAACTCAGCTTGGCCATTTTATCAGTATTATTAGTGGGGCGTATGGATGCATCCTAGGCTACAGTTTACAGTTTAGCAGGTGAATGTGGTGTGTGCTCTACATCCTTCACATTGGAGCTGATCCCTCCATCCAGTACAGTTATTTAGAGGTCACCCCTCTACAGCATGACGAGGTCACCCCTCCAGTTATTCATGCAACGTTGTTACATCACATGACCTATATAAGCTCTGGCAATTAAATTACAGTAAATGCATGTTTTCAGATTTAACAGATAACAGTTCAGCTTTATTATTTATAAATCAGGCTTTACAGTTTATACACAGATTTCCGCTGCAACTTATTTATCAGTCTTACAGCTTCAGTATTTAACATCTACTTCATTCCAGTAATTCCTTATCATGTTTTATATCCGTTCACTGAGCGATATGCTCAGCCGTAGTTCCTTTCATGTTCTAACGACAGGTACACCAGGACGCTTTTAGGATTCTAAGAGCATGTGCATTTGGATGGAAGCTATCCAGACTTCTTACTTTATGCATTCTTACATTATTCTGGTATTTGGACATTGTTTAGTCCTTTCATTCAGTATTTTATTTTTCATGTTTTGGGCTTATGTTTGGATTGCTGATGTTTGATTCCGGTATTTCCTTTATGGTCAGTTAATGTTTTAGGACATTTACCTTATGCTTTGATGACACGCCATAAATACACGTAACGGTCCATTTATCCAAGTGGGGTGTTACAGTTATGGTATCAGAGCAAGGTTTGACCTGTAGGCTCTAAAACTTGACCTGTGACTAGTGGGTAGTCACCAGGAACTTCCTAGATTTTGGCGTTGTTATCTTTCATGTTTTTCATGGATTATTCAGTCAAGTTTTCTTCATTTATCAGTCAGTTTTCTTAAAGTTTTGACTAAGTAAAAGGTTGGTACATAACTAGCCATATTTAGTCGCATGTGCTTTTTAGCGAATTTTCATTTTGGTGAGCTGACCATAGGCGCTCACCCTTGCCCGTTCAGATTTTGTATTGGTAAACCGACCATAGGCGTTTACCCTTACTCATGACAGATTCATGTTTTCAGTCAAATATCACTTGGTGAACCAGCCATAAACGTTCACCATTTCTCAAGTCAAATTTCATGCTTTTCAGTCAAATGATGTTTTGTGAACCGATCCACAGTTGTTCACCTTTGTCATATCAGGACATTTCATAAATTTTGACCAGTATGGATCGAACCAGAATAGCCCATACTTAGTCTCATGTTTTCTTCTTTGAATTCTGTGGATTGAACCATGGCCATCCACATCAGTTGATATTACACCTCAGTTGATTAGACTTTTATGTTCTTTGTAACAGTCAAATTTTCATACCATCACGTTGAGGTCGTCTTCATGTTGATTTAGTTCATGTCTCTTTACGAGGATTATGTTTTCAGCAAAGTAATGATGTTCTCATGTTAAGATACACAAGAATTCCAGTAAAACCCGTTTTCATGATAAATCATGATTGACCTTCATCAATCATGTTTCATACTGACCATTGTTGGAACTTCAATTAAACCATACTTTCGAGCTCTTTATGCAACCAACATTAAATCTACGCAAGAATTACCAAGCTATCATGTTACTCATTTCAGTTCAGTTTACTATCGTTTAGATCAATTTATTTCTTCGATCATGTCAGACAATTGACACCAGTATCAATCATCCCATAAATTTCCACCAGTGCACGTACAATATTCCATATATACCCCATGTACAGTGTCTCAGTTATACACCATGTACAGTATTTCATGAGTACTCCACGTACAGTGCCTCAAATATGTTCCATGTGCAGTATTCAGTTGTACTTCATGTACAGTAGTCCAGGTGTACTCCAGGTACCCTACTCCATGGATATTGCTAATCGATCCTCAATCATCTCAGGCGTTGCCACTTGTCGATATTCTACCAGGTGCTGATGCTGCTCGTGAGTTGAAGATTGTACCAGATGCTGATGCTGCTAACACTTTGAAGACCTCACAAATGTTGATGCTGCTGATACTTTGGAGATTTCTCAAGATGCTGATGCCGTTTTTACTATGAAGACTCTACAGAACAAGGACGAAAAATATAAATTTGAAATTACTGACAAGAATAAATTTCAACCATCAGACACTACCATCCTATTCCATGCTTTTGCATCCGCAGTTAGATGTCACACTTCACTCAGCTAATCTTTCTGTCAGAAGAGTGGGAACCGGTAACCAGCCGACCACTCAGCAGAAATAATTACATGAATCACGGTCATGATAATGACCGTCATAAAGTTACAGACAAAGCAGTAGTGACAACCACCGTACTTATAATTAATCAGTCAGTAACCATCGGAACTCCGGGACGGACGTGACCAGAAATACAGAGGTTAGTAGTCTAACCGGTCCACCAATCCTAGCAGTTACCAAAATTTTCAGCCTTGTTCTGATTCATCGACTAAAACACATGTCAAGACATCAGTCAAGACATGAGTCTCGGGTATCATTTCGGAAGACCTTTCAGGACCCCAGTTACGATACACGTCATAGGAATCTTTTATCAAAATACGAGTCAGAACTCATAACTCTAGTATGTTTCTAAACCAGGCCCTCAGAAATTCAGGGTACCCTTCAGAAAGGGGTATACCCGTTCTATTATGCCACGCATGAATCAGACCATCAAAACTCAGTCACCACCACTAGATTATTATTCAGATTAAACACACGGTAATCGTTATGTGAGGTTACAGATGAACCCACTCAGTGGAAGTCGCCATGTTACTTCACGTATTCCTATGTCAGCTTTATCTTAAATCAGGTGGTCACCTGCCTCTCAGCCAGAAAGGACTCAACAGTATCACCATATTTATTAAAGTTTTATTGTCAGTTAACGACGAGATCCGTCATAACAACCCTGAATATATTCATTATACTTTCTGTCAGGAAAATCAGTACAAATTACGTCTACATTACAAGCACGTGGCTTGTCAGTCTATAGCCACGAAGACTTTTACTACCTGTTATAAAGTCACTTGTAAAGTCACTTCTGAAATTCCTTAAATTCATGATCAGCAGATTATTCCAGAGCTCCGGAATAATTTCAGAAGGTTTTCAAGAAATTCCTCCCTAAACCACGAGACAGAAATTTAAACATCGAGCTAGTCTCAAGAAAAGAACCTGTTTTCAAAATTCTTGATCACAGGGCTTCAGTTGAGTTAAAAGAGCTGCAACAATTGCTGCAAGAATTTCATAATGAGGCTTTATTCGCCCTAGCGCACCACTAGGAAGTGCACCGTTTATGTCTATCAGGAAGAAGACCGGTATCATGAGATCATGTAACGACCACTAAAAATTTTTACAAGATCTCCATTCTTAATTAATGTTCATTCCATAAATAGCTGGTTTATCTGACCTGCTATGATGTCTTAAACATTTTCCAGAACAAATTTCCGATCATGCTATCATCAGCGGCGAGAGAAAGAACATGACATTTCTAGACTGCTGTTGCACATATTACAGTCTCTCTAAAAATTTTGATTTTATACTTCTGAGCTCCCTAACGCTCCAGCTAGATTATGAAATTATGAATAATTTTTTTTTCATGACTCTCATGCGATATCATCAGTATTTTCATTGACCACATTCTGATATGCCTAATACTAGAGAAGAACACGAGACTCATCTTCTCACAATTGTACCGAATCTTCAATAGGAGTTATTTTATACACAACTTCCCAGATATAAATCTCACTTGAACAAAGTGGCATTTTTGAGCCACCACATTTCAACAGAAAGAAATTTCAGACAATCATGCGCAGGTGAAGGCCATCACTTGATGGTCCCGACTGACGCCTGTGAACGAAGTACAATTTTCTAGAACTCCATTGACTACTACCGCAGAAATTGCCGATAGTTCTCACTAAAATGTTTTATGACTATTCAACCAGATTTCCACGAGAATGTTCCATAATCCCAGACAAAACTTTGATAGAATCCACATCACCCATTAATGCAGCTATGTTCATATCTAGATGCTTGACCTACTGCAGGTTCAAGATAAAACGCCGTCATGTTAGTGAGTTACTACAACCCTTAGAAATTTCTGAACAGAAATGAGACGAAATTCCATGAAATTGTTATCAGCTACCAAAGGCTCAGAGAAAGTATGATACTATCTAAGTTATCATCAACCATGTAATCAGCCTGCGCGTTTCTTTCATCCGAAAGGATCATGCAGTAGCAGAGCTGCAGAAAATTTTGAAATTCAGCAGTAAATCGTACGAATTCAAGGTATTTCATCGACCATCATATCATACAGAATTCATGTTCACGATCACGTTTAAGTTCATGTTTGCGTTTAGTTTCACTTTCACGTTAACGTCTCATTCGCAGTATGATGCTGTTTCAGATCATATTTGTGTTATCTCATGATTTAAAATCACGTTAGCGTTCATATCATTGTCCATGTTCAGACTCGTGTTCCATCTCACGATATACGTTTCACAGCTGGTTACTGAATATGTTCGCAGGAAGCTTAAGAAACCAGACTCAAGTTTAGCAAAGATATTCCATAACCAGGCAGACGTTTCACATCTCAGGCCGTATCGTTTGGCATTCCTTCCTCATTCAGCATACGTTATGATATGTCCATGTATCACGTTCATGATATAATTCACGTGTCACGTTTACAGTATGTTTCACGTATCACGTTCATGATACACCCCATACACAACGTTCATCAGATGATCGCGAACTACGTTCCCAATTGACTCACGTAGCACGTTCACAATTGTTCGCGTAGTTCGTCCCTGTATATTGTCAGCAGTTTGCTCAGAGTTATAAATATTATCTTTTCAGAATATTTACACGTATCATTTCATGTATCATACATGCTATAGTTATTCAGTCTATCAGATTCAGAAAATCCATCTTAAATATGGAACCAGAAACTATTCAGCATCGTCAGGACAGGGTCAACAGGACCAAGATTTTATTTATTTACGTTTAGACCTTTGAAGAAATCGTTTCGAGGGGGAGGCCACTCGAAACGGAGGGAGTCCATCTGGGACCTCTCATTATCTTCTTCAATAAATGCAGTTATGTTCTCTTCAGCCATGCCACGTTACATGGTCATTTCAGTCATGTCAGGTTTTATACCTATCCAGCAGCATTGTGTCTTAATTAGAAGACAATTTATTCTTCAGCTTAATGGTCTTTTCAGTCTACGTGTTCTTGCAATTCTTATAATTTTATCAGTCTTAATTACCTTTAATTCGAGGACCAATTTTTCCTTTTAGAGGGGAAGAATTGTAAAACCCAGTATGGTCGTATCTTTAATTCGGGGACGAATTATTGTTTTTAGAGGGGAAGAATTGTAAAACCCGTAAGAAGATTAAATACGCAGTTTAATATTAAGTAAACTATTTATGTATTAATTATCAGACAGAAATAAAACACGGAAATTATTACGCGAACTTATGTTTATATTTAAAAAAAATTATAAAAAGAGTCGGCTTGTATGTTTAAAAAAAATAATAATTTAAAACTTATTAAATAAAAGGGGCCGGTTGGTTTATAGTAAGAAGAAAGAAAGGTAAGTTGGGCCAAGCCCATTTTGGGACAAAGAAAAACGGGGGGTTCCCCTTTTCTTCACTCGTCGAAACAAAAAAAAAGGAATTAGGGTTGTTGGTTGTGGCTGCCGACACAAGAGACAAAAAAAAAAAAAAGGTGGCCGCCGGCTGAAAAACCAAGTAAAGGAGGATCGAGATTAGAGGTCGTATGGTTTTTATTTATTTTTCCCCGTTCACGAAAACTAAGGTAAACCCAATCGTTTTTTTTCCTTTTTCTGTTTGGTTATCCACGAATTCACATAAGGGGTGTCGGGTTCTTTGTTTAGATCGCGAAAAAACCGAGAGCCCAAGGCTCTCGGTGTGTTGCTGCTCGACCCAGCCGAGACCACAGCAAGGTCTCGGTGTCTTTTTTTTTTGCCCAGACGCGAACCACAAACCACCAGCAGAAGGGTGCGTTTGGGTCTGCAGTACATCAAGGAGGCGTTTGGGTTTAGACCGCCCAGCGGGATATGTGGTTGTTTTGACCAGGTAGCGACCCAAATGGGGCACGGTGGGGTTGTGGGTATGACAACAACAGCAAACAGCCGCCAGGGGGGGTGTTTGGAACTAATCTGCAATAAGGGGGCGTTTGGGATTACATTAACAGTGGGAATTATACTAGCAGGGGAACTATATAGCTAGCAGTGGAAACCTTAATGAAAACAGTGGGAATTAAAGTCTAACAATGGGAGCTTATATGTTTTGGTTAAATCTTTCGATAATAAGTTTAAAAATAAAGTTTAATAAAATGGTTATTTTATTTTATTTAATTAGCAAGACTAAACCGATTTTAAATTTGTCCTTTTAACTAATAAAAGTCGGATTTAACTTATAATTAAATTAATGATTTATTTCAAGAAAACTAATTTGGAAACCTTCTATTTTAAGGAACCTTCTATTTTAAGGAACTTTCTAATTCAGGAAACTTACTAACTATAGCAGGTTACTAATTTTAGCAATGTTATAATATCTGAATAAGTATTACTGAAAATCAGTAACTAATTAAAGACTGTCAGAATTACAATATTTCAGGAATCAGTAATAATACCAAAATACAATTTAATACAGTAATCAGAAATACATGATGTACGTTATCAGTAACCATTTTAAGAACAGTCAGATTTATTAGAATTACGCCGGACAATCAGATTAATCAGATTATACATAAATAGTAATACACGAATAAATTAAATTAAAATTAGAACATATAAGAATCTGTAACAGCAAACGGTATTTAGACGACTTATTTTCCGTCCATTATTTATGTAGTATCCGTGAAGTCAGAGTCGATCCTTCAGCTTTCTTCTGATTTCATTACTGGACACGAGGTACGGATTTCCCGTCCTTTCAGTAAGGACTTTCTTTTCTATGCATGATTAGGATTCCCCATCTTCAGCAAATGTTTTCCCCAGTATATGTTTAAACTTATCAGTAATCATGTTAAGAATTAAATAAATTGCCTGAGCATTATATACAAGCATGATTAGTTTATGTACTAGTTACGGAGGTACCGTAACCACGGCACTAGAGGCACCGGTGTCGTGACTCACATGCAGGTGAGTGATATCCTGCATCGTCCCACTCAACTCAGCTTGGCCATTTTATCAGTATTATTAGTGGGGCGTATGGATGCATCCTAGGCTACAGTTTACAGTTTAGCAGGTGAATGTGGTGTGTGCTCTACATCCTTCACATTGGAGCTGATCCCTCCACCCAGTACAGTTATTTAGAGGTCACCCCTCTACAGCATGACGAGGTCACCCCTCTAGTTATTCATGCAACGTTGTTACAGCACATGACCTATATAAGCTCTGGCAATTAAATTACAGTAAATGCATGTTTTCAGATTTAACAGATAACAGTTCAGCTTTATTATTTATAAATCAGGCTTTACAGTTTATACACAGATTTCCGCTGCAACTTATTTATCAGTCTTACTGCTTCAGTATTTAACATCTACTTCATTCCAGTAATTCCTTATCATGTTTTATATCCGTTCACTGAGCGATATGCTCAGCCGTAGTTCCTTTCATGTTCTAACGGCAGGTACACCAGGACGCTTTAGGATTCTAAGAGCATGTGCATTTGGATGGAAGCTATCCAGACTTCTTACTTTATGCATTCTTACATTATTCTGCTATTTGGACATTGTTTAGTCCTTTCATTCAGTATTTTATTTTTCATGTTTTGGGCTTATGTTTGGATTGCCGATGTTTGATTCCGGTATTTCCTTTATGGTCAGTTAATGTTTTAGGACATTTACCTTATGCTTTGATGACACGCCATAAATACACGTAACGGTCCATTTATCCAAGTGGGGTGTTACAAAGATGGTTCATGAGGGTTGAAAACCGATGGTAGTAAGGTTCAATTTGTTCCCCTTCAGTAGACGTAAATTTCTCTCATTCACGAAGCAACTTAGTTTCCTTTTCTTGTAAACCAATTTCACTCCCCTTCATCATTTTCTGAATACTAAGCCACATCTCGTGTGCGGTTTCACAACTATCAACAACAGCATAAACATCTTCAGGGAGTCCCATGAGAATGACTTGAATTGCTTGATCATCAGCGTCGAGTTGTGTGGATTCAACTTCAGTTAATTCTTCATCCGTTTGCTCATGACTAGAGTCAGCCACTGGGTTAGCATTCGTAGGATCCCCGGGCACAAGAATTGTTCTTCTAACATACGACCCTTTTTGAATCAAGTTGACAATCAACTTTCCCAAAGGTTTACATTTTGCATAACGAAGGAGACGACTAGCCCATGTAGTGTAATTCTCCTTGGTAAGCATGGGTGGGCGATTCTTAGTACCCGCAGCATAAATATCTTCTTGAGACGTCATCGTAGAAGTCGTGTTAAAAACAGGATCTCAATTCGTAGAAAGCGTGTGTTGTTGTTGAAATTCCGAAACTTCCGATTTTTTATTTTTTTAGTCCGACAATAAATTCCTCAGTCCGACAAAACGGTAAGCTGAAAAAATTTTGTATCTGAAAAAAATTTTGTATCGCCAAATTTTGAAATTGAGTTAGAGATAGCCAAAAACTAGTAGGGGGAAAAATTTGATTTTACTTGACCTAAATATTTTTAACTCTTTTTTTTTAATCTTCGTGTAAACTATGTGCCGGGACTAGTCTAGATGGTGGCTAAGTCTAAAAAATACTCGAACAAAACTTCCATCGGAATACATGTCGGAATGTCCATCGGAATACATGTCGAATGTCTGTCGGAATGTGCTATCGTTATACCTGTCGGAATGTGCTATCGGAATACCTGTCGCCGACAATTTTTAATTAAACATTTTTTAAATGAGTTTTTTAACATTACTTTTTTTAATTTACGTTTTTAATAAGTATTTTTAACGTTTTCGTCAGTAAATTTACGTTTTCATCAGTATTTTTAATTTTCGTCAATAAATTTACATTTTCCTCAGTAAATTTACGTTTTGGTTAGTAAATTTACGTTTTCGTCAGCAGGTTGTCGTTTATGTCAGTAATTTGACGTTTTCGCTAGTAATTTTACGTTTTCATTCGTATTTTTACGTTTTCATCAGAAATTGTACGTTTTTCGTCATAAATTTTACGTTTTCGTCAGTAGATTACGTTTTCGTCAAAAATTTTACGTTTTCATACAGAAATTTTACGTTTTCGTCAGAAAATTTAGGTTTTCGTCAGAAAATTTACGTTTTCCGTCAGAAAATTTACGTTTTCGTCAGTAAATTTACGTTTCTTCTTCAGTAAATTTACGTTTTTGTCAGAAAATTTAAAATTTTCCTCAGATATTTTACGTTTTTTTTCAGAAATTTTACGCTTTCGTCAGAAATTTTACGTTTTCGTTAGAAGATTTACGTTTTCCTCAAGAAATTTTACGTTTTCGTCAGAAATTTTACGTTCTCGTCAGTAAATTTACGTTTTCGTAAAAAAATTTACGTTTTCGTCAGAAATTTGCGTTTTTGTCAGTAAATTTACGTTTTTGTCGGAAAATTTACGTTTACGTAGTAAATTTACGTTTTTGTCAGAAAATTTACATTTTCCTCAGATATTTTATGTTTTCGTCAGATATTTTACGTTTTCGTCAGAAGTTCTACGTTTTCGTCAAAAATTTTACATTTTCATCAGTAATTTTTCGTTTTCGTCAAGAATTTTACGTTTTCCTCAGAAATTTTAGGTTTTCGTCAGTAAATTTACGTTTTCGTCAGTAAGTTTACGTTTTCGTCAGAAAATTTACGTTTACATAAAAAAATTACGTTTTCGTCAGAAATTTTAGGTTTTCGTCAATAAATTTATGTTTTCATCCGTATTTTTTACGTTTACGTCAGAAATTTTAAGTTTCCGTCCGAAATTTTACATTTTCATCCGTAATTTTTCACGTTTTCGTCAGACATGTTACGTTTTCGTCAGAAATTTTACGTTTTCGTCAGTAAATTTATATTTTCTTCAGAAATTTTACGTTTTCATTAGTAGATTTTCGTTTTCGTAAAAAATTTTAAGTTTTCTAAAAAAAAATTTACGTTTTCTTCAGAAGTTTTACGTTTTCATCAATAAATTACATGAAAACGTAAAATTTCTGACAAAAACGTAAAACATATGACGAAAACGTAATTTTCTGACGAAAACGTAAATTTACTGACGAAAACGTAAATTTACTGAAGCAAAACGTAGAATTTCTGACGAAAACGTAAAATTTCTGACGAAAACGTAAATTTACTAACGGAAACCGAAATTTACTGACGAAAACGTAAAATTTCTTAAGAGAATGTAAAATTTCTGACGAAAACGTAAAATTACTAATGAAAACGTAAAATTACTAATGAAAACGTAAAATTTCTTACGAAAACATAAAATTTACTGACAAAAACGTAAAATTTCTGACGATAACGTAAATTTACTTACGAAAACGTAAAAATTCTGAAGAAAACGTAAAATTTCGGACGAAAACATAAAATTTACTGACGTAAACATAGAAGTTCTGACGAAAACATAGAATTTCTGAAGAAAGCGTAAAAATACGGACGAAAACATAAAATTTCTAACAAAAACGGAAATTTACTGCCGAAATCGTAAAATTCCTGAAGAGAATGTAAAATTTCTGACGAAAACGTAAAATTACTGATGAAAACGTAAAATTTCTGACGAAAACATAAATTTACTGACGAAACCGTAAAATTTTGACGAAAACGTAAAATTTCTGACGAAAACGTAAATTTACTGACGAAAATGTAAAATTACAGATGAAAACGTAAAATTTATGACGAAAACGTAAAATTTACTGACGAAAACGTAGAATTTCTAACGTAAACGTAAATTTTTTGCCGAAAACGTAAAATTTCTTCCGAAAAAGTAAAATTTCTGACGAAAACGTAACATTTATGAGAAAAACGTAAATTTACTAACGAAAACATAAAATTTCTGATGAAAACGTAAAATTCCTGACGAAAACGTTATCTTCCTGACGAAAACGTAAATTTACTGACGAAAACGTAAAATTTCTGAAGAAAAGGTATAATTTCTGACAAAAACGTAAAATTACTGACGAAAACGTAAAATTTATGATGAAAACGTAAAATTTACTAACGGAAATGTAGAATTTCTGACGAAAACGTAAAATTTCTGACGAAACCGTAAAATTTTTGAGAAAAACGTAAATTTACTGACGAAAACGTAAAATTTATGATGAAAACGTAAAATTCCTGACGAAAACGTAAATTTACTGACGAAGACGTAGAATTTTTTATGAAAACGTAAAATTTCTGACGAAAACTTAAAATTTATGATGAAAACGTAAAATATGGTGAAGACGTAAAAAACTAATAAGTGTGTGAATATTTGACAAGCTTGTGAAAAAGATGGAAAAGAAACACTTTTGATATCATTAAACCTATTGGGTGACCCACCTAGACCCATTTGTAATGTTAAGGGAAACTCATCTAGACCCATGTGACATATGAGGTGAACCAAGTAGACCCATTTATAACTTTAAGAAGGAGCTTGTTTGACCCATCTAGACCCATCTAAAATATTAAGGGAAACCCAACTAGACCCCTTTCTTTTTTCAATTTAACCATGTTCACCCAAAAAGTAACCATGGGTCAAAAATTGCCACCTCTACCTGTCGGAATGTCTGTCGGAATGTTCTATCGGAATACCTGTCGGAATGTACTATCGGAATACATGTCGGAATGTACTATCGGAATACCTATCGGAATGGCTATCAGAATAACGATCGTAATGAAGAAACCCTTTTCCGATGGAATTCTATCGCAATATCCGTCGGAATATAAAACCCTTTTCCGATGAAACCTGTCGGAATAGTACCAAATTCCCACTTTTCTCGGACAAAACCCAACCAATTCGAGATTTTAAGCCAAAAATGATCAAAACACCCAAACATTTTGTGTTTTTAGCCAAAGTGAATATACCAAATCTTTACCACAACTACTTAGAAGATATATGAATCAAAAAACACAAGAAAAACAAGGACAACACCCAAGAGCTATCCACGAATCCCTTGGCGAATGATACCACTTGTAGGACGTAACACACGACTTATAGAAGAAGAAATAGAGATGATGAAGAACAAGATTAAACCAAGAAAGAAAGATTAGATTAATAAGGATAAAAGAGAAGAACAAAAAGGGTTGTGAATTTCTAGTGAGAGAAAGACATAAGTTTCTCTCTCTACAACTATGAAAAATGGAAAACACACACACAAATGAGGTGTTTATTGCCTTTTATACTACAAGTGTAAGAGTAGAAGGCCTTCCTCATTTGTGTGTTCGAGACTAATTCCTGTTACATACCAAACATTATACTAGAACTCTCAACACCATTATGTAGCATTTTCCACGAGCTTCGCAACGGTATATTATATGACCATCACTTTAAATACGGCTAACATGGGCCATTTTATGCATGTCACCTCCAGTAGAGACTGAAGGTGATGGTTGGCTGGGGTTCTTGTCCTTGGCCAAGGACTTAGTCTTCTTCAAAGCATGGCCTTGGGAATCATCATCAATCTTCTTTGAGGAAAATTGTGTGAGGGTTTTCCTCTTTCTGGACTCACGTCTAATCTTATTGGTATTAACTGACATTTGCTTCTGACGAGGTCTAGATGAAGCTCCAGGCTTTTTGCCTTTTAGATCCCCTTCTCCAGTTGGTGAAGTGTCTTTTGGAGCTTTATTAACTACTGGACCATCTGCTGAGCAGATGTCCAACATGGGTTGTGTAAGAGGGGGATCAATGGTGATGATTGGAATGTTCCAGCGAGTGAGATCAAATGTTTTAAAATTTAGTTTCTCTCCATTGATTTTTGAAAAGTCATTACCAAGGTGGTCAGCAAATAGGAGAGATAGAAATCTGGTGTAAACAACGTATTTCTCTCTTGTCTTTTTCTCCAGCTTCCCATGGAGATCTTCAAAAATAAGCCTCCCAAAATGATCTTTAATTCCCTTGCCTAGACAGTATAAAATAATAGCATCTTTTTGGTTGATCTGGTCAAGGTCTCCAGTTCCCCCCCCCCCCCCCCCAAACATTCAATAAGAACGGACATCAGCAACTTCCATCTTGGTGGCAAACAACTTATTTTTAACCCCTTTTTTTAGTAATTTCTTCAGTATACCCAATCTCTTTAAAGAAATTTTGGACAACCATAAAATCATCAGGTATAGCTTCATAGTCACTAGTGTTTTCCAAATAATCTAAACCCAAAACCTTTCTAAATAACGTTAACCCAAATCTACCATGAATCCCAACCGTGGTAGAATCAAACTCAATGGACTTCTTGTTGTTAGAAGCCTCTGCTGTGAACCAAAATTCTTTTAGTACATTTTGAAACATCATACCAGGATCCTCAAATAAAGCATACCTTAAAACACTTTTGGATAGATAAGTCAAAACTTGTTCCCTAGGAACAGACTTAATGGATTCAGGTTTGAGTAAGGTGATGTTGCTGGGTTTGAAAAAGGTATCATCAATGGGATAGTTAACATGAGTGGATGGGTTGAGAGTGATCTTAGCAATCTTTAGAGTAGAAGATGATTCAGCCATTGATGTTTCTGTGTGTGAGTTATGAAAGAGAGAGAGTTTGTGTGTATTTTTTGATGAAAATATTTGTAAGCGTGGAATGAAATCTAATTGTTAGGGATTATATAAAAACTTGAACCTTTTGTAAAAAGTTTTTAAAACCATTTGAAAAAAATTATAAATCTTTTAGGGTTTCTTTTGAACATTTGGCACAAAGTTTCTGATTAATGTTCTGCAAAAAGGTATGATTTTATGTTGCTTTGAACAGTGAAACGCCCCATGTGTCAGGGAGTTGTTGACTGTGGATGGAGACGTTTGAAATTTCCTTAATTAACAAATGACACCTTTTTGAAAGAATGTTTGTTTTATTGAAAAGAAAATTCAATGCCATTAACTCCTTTGAATCACGTGATTGATAGGTTTTAAATGCTGTTGCTCAGATATGCTGAAGCTAATGGCAATACTTGTGAGCTTTAGTGCGTCAGATGAGGCGAAAAAACCCCATATCATAAGTGAACAAGACATATGACATTGCACGCTCCTCTACTCAGGTCTAGCTACTCAGTTGTATTAAAATTTTGTTCAGCATTGCCGAAGAAACCTTTTGATGACTGGTGATAGTAGTAAAAACACGTCTTTTAGGAAAAAGAGCGTATAATGGGCAAGTATTAAACTCGACGATTTAGGAAAACCGACAAGTCGAATAAGTGCGAGTTCGTTCTCGAAGGTGGTGTGTGATTAAGTGCCAATATGTAAAATCAAAGTTTGGATTAGTGTCGTTTTTGGTTTAGAAGAGAGAAAATTAAAGACGAGCTACGACTACGATTACACTACGACGAATTGACGTAAAACGAAGACGTAATTACGTAAAACGTGACAAAATTAAAAACTAAACCTAAAAATAAATTAAAAATTAAAACTAAGTCTAGAATAATATAAATAAGAATAGTAATTCTATAAATAAATTTTAAAACCTTTTATTAATTAAATATTCAATTTTAAATTCTAATTAAAGCCCTAAAACTAAATATAATTAAAAAAAGCATAAAATATTATTTTATTTAACTAATAACTCACTTATACTATTTAATGACTAAAAAGTATTTTTCCTAAATTTGAAAGACTATTTTTCTATTTTTAAAACACTAAAAACTATTTTTAAACTAAAATAATGATTAAAAATAATAAGATAATGCTAAAATTAATTTGACTTTTTCAAAAATCCTAAATTATATTACTAAACAGTAGAAAAATTTAAAAAGTTGAAAAAGTAAATTTTTACACTAAAAGACAAAACAGATTTGAATTAAAACCTATTTAAACTCAAATTAAATCTAAAAACTAATAAAAAGAGTGAATAGTGAAACTTTTTAAACTAAAAATCTTAAAATAATATTCTTAAACTAGAAAAAATTATAAAACTGAAAAATAAACATTTTTGGCACTAAAAGACAAAAACAAAAATTAAATAAACTAATTAAAACTGATTTTAATCTAGAAAATAGTAAATGAACAGAAAATTGACAATAAACTTTATGAAAAATTCAAAAATAAAATAACAAAGCAAGGAAAATTGAAATCAACTGAAAATACTAAAAATCACTCGCTAAAGAGAAAAAGAACAAGAACTGAAAGTGACATCTGCGTGGACTTTTGTCCTTTTGCTTAGCAGTGGGAAAGGAACACTAGCAGGGGGAACTTTCTTCCCACTGCTTTAACAGAAACTGAGGTCTGTGGACGTTTTAGCTTGTAAAAACTTAGTCACTTGGTTTTAATTGAAAACAAGGGCACCCCCACACTCAGTAGAGTATGGGGAGTCACGATTAACAAGAAAAAGAACAAGCTTAACGCAAAAATCACACACAAAAAGCCCAAATTCAGTCACTGATGAACTAGGGTAGGTCTGTGGGTTGTTTGCTGATGCAATTGGCTATTAAGTGCATTTCAATCTACCAAATTAACCTCAAATCAAACCCAAGGCCCAACTAAACAGATGAAAATCCTAAATGTAACTTATTCTTAACAATAGAACAAGATTTCAAGGCAAAATTTATCTAAAACACCCTTGTTTTAGGCATACTGATTCTTGCCTAATTTTTAGCAAAAATAACATGCAACCTCTATTTAAACCCTATCAAACTAAAAACCAAATACTGAAAACACCTTTGACCATTTAATTAAGTGTGTTTGAGTGGTTTTTAACTAGATTTAATGTCTTCTTAACCAATCAAACCCCTAATCCCAAACACCCTATAATAATCAGCCATCAAAAATTTTCAAACAAATACTTACTAAACCATTTCTAACCAGATTCTAATCAACCTAACAAGCATAAATGACTAAAAATAAGCATAAACAAACAGGCAAGCTAACATTTAAACATCTTAACACACACAATCATCAAATTCATGCAAAAATCCACAAAAACACATAAAGAGGGTTCTAAGCCAAACCTAGCTGATTCCTTCTCCAAATTGGCTTTTGGGAGCTTATATGAGCATATAGACGTGTAGAGAACCCTTGTTGGTGGAATCTTAAAGAGAGACCCACGGGAAAATATCTTTAAAAATGAAACTGAACAAATGATGAAAAGGGGAGTCTTGCTTCTCCTTTGTTTCCTGCACACAACAACAAACCAAAGAAAGGCAGCTTCAAGTAGACAAAAGACCACAAGCTACAAGCTTGTGACTTTTGCTACAGTAAAAAGGAGAGTAATAAAGAAAACAATGAATAAAACGGATTTTCAATCCAACTTTTTGAAACACTTCTTGAATCCAACTTTGAACTAAACTAAGGTGAATAAATCAAAATTCAACAAACCAAACTCATGAGTCCACTTTCACTTTCTCATGAGTTTGGATTTGAGTTTCCTTAAAATCCTTTTTCTTTCAAAAAAACGTTTTTAGACTAAAACTATGGAACCAATGACCTTTTATAAAAACTACACATGTAATTAACCTAAGAAAAGCAGTAATAAGGAACTCAATACTTGTATAAAACTTAAACGTTCATTTTCATTAATAATAAACTTTTTTACAAATATTGGAACAAAGGGATATGCACAATCTGCATTCTCCTTTTATACTACTAAATAGAACATACTAGAATTGCTTAAACCCTAATACATGGATTTCCCTAAAAGCCCTTGGTCAAAGTCTTCAAATTTTAATTTTTACACCCATGTGATCTTGTTTTGGACATTGTTGGATGCAAGCTGTGATGAAATGATCTAAACCGTTCTTTACATACTTTGGGACCAAGTATTGAAGGAGGGTCGTTGATGTGAACAATGTCACCTGAATGGGGTAGCAGGGGAGGGGACAAAAGGTACAAGGGTCGTTTTCTGGGTTGTGGGGTGTGTTGGGTGTGGAGTTAAGATAAAAAAACCCCTATGGTTAAATAGTGTAAGGGTTTGTAATTAAGTGGATTGTTCCTGGGGGTTTTTAGGGTTTAGGGGATGAAGGAGGTGATAAATAGTGGGTTAGATTCGAATTAGGGGATTAGTATTTTTAAAAGTGTGTTTCCCACACAAATTAATAACTGATTAATAATCAGTTTTATAAAAATACTAGTGGAAGGTGACGTGGGAAGAGGGGAGGCGGTGATTGGCTGGTTTAAGTTAATGGGGCACGTGGCAGGTGTGGGTTGGCTGAGATAAGTTTGCTTGTCTCCCAATATTGGTCCCTGAATTCCTTTGTGCTTGTCACTTCATTTTTAAACAGCCAAAACATCATATCCTTTGTTATGCAAGTTAATAAATTCCCACTTTGGCCACAAAAGTTTTAGTAAAGCTTGTTCCAAGGGTATTTTATGAAATATTTTCATTCTTCAAGGGTTGATCATGTACAATCTCATCATTTTAGGGACCTTATAGGTGTGAAAACACCCATCCTTTCACCACTTAATTATAATAATAACAAGCTAAAACGTATATTTAATGTCGTAAAAGTAGAAATTATGCATGGTTTGTGTTTTTTTTGTGATTTAGGACCAAAATGTGAAAAGGGAAGAAAACACGGGCTTCTACGGGCTTTTATCGAAGAAAAATACAAAAGACGAAGTCAAAAGATCAAGAGTGCAAAGAGAATGGAATTCCAAGGCCTATTCTGAAGAAGAAATAGTCTAAAGACGGAAGTTTTATGAAGTCGAAGAACCAAATCTAATAAAAGAAGAAAATTAGAAGACGATTTCAATTCATATCGACAAATCCCGAGACAACGTCGAGAAAGACGAAGAATTTAAATCGAGTCGAGACGAGAAGAAAGAAAGAAGAAAACAACACCCCTTCCATTTCCTCCTTTAAATACCTCCTAATATGTCATTAGGAGGTAGTAATTAATTTTTAGTTAGTTTTATTTTTCAAGTTTTAGGCGTAGAATAAATTTACTTTCTCTCTCTAGATTTAATTTCATGTTTTTCAAGATTTTATAATTTTAATCTTGTATTTTAATCTTAATCATCTTTAATCCAAGCTTTTTTAGATAATCATTCTCATTATTCCTTTCTTATTATTAATCTATTGTCTTGATTTGGTAAATCATGTAGTTTGCTTAATCTTTTTCTTTTTGTTTTATTGATGTGATTGATTGATTGTCCTTATTGGTTTTGATGTGTTTAGTCTTTATAGATTATTGTGTTTAGTGCTTATTGTGTTATTGTTCTTATTTTTAATCTAGTGTTTTTATAGTTTATTTTATTATAAGTTGATTTTTAATTTTTAGATTATTTAGTGATTTTGAAGTTTTTAATTAGTGGCTTAATTAGTTTTTCTTAAAATTGGTTTAGATCAAGTTTTGGTTAAGTGCTTAATTGGTTTTTGCTTATTATTTGCTTATTTCCTTGTTTTTAGATATTACTGTTTCTGTTTATCTGTTTCAAAACCATATTTGCAAGAGGGTTTATAATTCCGAAGTTTACCTCATTTTCCGAAGATTAGTTTATCCGAAAATCCACTTTCATTTCATTTATCCGAATTTTCCCTTTTATCCGAAATAAAACTTTCCGAAAATCCTTTCTTTCATTTCATTTATCCGAAGATTTCTACTATTCCGAAAATATTACATTATTCCGAAAATTTAACATTTTTCCGAAAATCCAGTTTTTTTCCGAATTAGATAGGTAATTCCGAAGATTTCATTTTTTTTCGAAAATAGTCCATTTTCCCGAATATAATTGTTTTTCCGAAATTATTGTTTTTTCCGAAAACCTTTGTTTATTCCAAAAATTTTGTTAATTCGAAAAAAGCATGTTATTCCGAAAATAATGTTTAATCCGAACTTGTTTTATTTATCCGAAGATTTAAGTTTTCCAAAAATAGGCTTTTATCCGAATTAGTAGATTTTTCCGAAGAAGTTAGTTTATCCGAATTTAGGTTTCTATTCTGAATGTTTTTAGTTTTTCCGAAATAGTTAGTTTTTAGTTTTATTTTATTTTTATTTTATTTTAAATTTTATTTTTATTAAAGTTTTAACTTTTGTCATTTAATTTTTATAGTCTAAATTTTTAGTTTAATATTTTCAATTTTCATTTTTTTTGTTTTATTTTATTTAAATACTCAACGACATTTACATTTTTTTCTTTTAGTTTAAAATAGATAATCATTTGCTTGCTTTTCACCAAGAACGACTGAGTCACACTATCAACCGTGATCAATTCGATAAGACCGATTCAACGAACAAATTTTATACGAGGAAATTCTTTGTATTAAATGGCGCCGCTGCCGGCTCTTTTCGTGAAGATTAACGGTTTTTTGTGAGAGACGCGTTAGATTTTGGGATCCGTTCACTTTTGAACGTTATTTTTCTTGCTCAAAAATTTTCAAAAACCCATAAAAATAAAAAATTTTCAAAAATCCAAAAACATTTGAAAAATCATAAAAAGCATTTCTTTTTAAAGGTTCTGCACCAAAAATATTTTCTTTCACGTTAACCATTATTTTCCTTTTTCTTTGTTATTCTTATCTTTTGTAGGTGTATGCGTACTCGTTCACGCAAAAGGAAGTCCATTCAAGCTGCTGTCATCGGGACTCCTCCTGTTGTTAACACAATGGATAACCATCCAATGATCGAGCTCTTGCAGTCACATGTTGAAGGCAATGAAGATGCGATTGTGGTTCCGGCTATTGATGCAAATAACTTCGATCTCAAGACCGGTTTCATTCAAATGGTTTCCGCAACATCTTTCTTTGGCCGCACTCATGATGATCCTCACGATCACATCAAGAGGTTCGTATACTTATCCAATACTATTAAATATAATGGGGTTTCACAAGAGGCAATTCGTTTGCTCCTCTTTCCTTTCTGCCTCGAGGGACAAGCCCGGACTTGACTTGATAAGGAACCACCCCAGAGTATTGTCACATGGACAGACCTTGAGACCAATTTTATCAATTACTTTTCCCACCCTCACGTACTACCGCTTTGCGGAATGACATCATTAATTTTGAACAAAAGTACGGTAAGACGTTTAGTGAATCTTGGGATCGTTTTTAGGAACTTTTAAGAAAGTGTCCACACCATGGTTTTACAAAGGTACATCAAATTAATAATTTTTATAATGGATTAAGTTTGAATGACCAAGATTCACTAAATAGTGCCTCGGGGGGGTAATATTCTTTTCAAATCTATGAATGAGGCTTGGGCTATCATTGAGAACAAGGCCAAAGTCCAAACCAAGAGTGTTAGGGCTACTATGGCTAGTGCTAGTGAGAGTGAGTTGACCAATCAACTTAAGGAACTTACTTCAGCTGTAAAACAACTTGTTTTAAGAGACAACCCTCCTAATCAACATGCCCATGCTCTTAATATGTCTTGTGAAACTTGTGGTGGACCACACTCTTATGCTAATTGTGATAAAGCTTATGATCAATCTCACAGGGAAGTGTATGCTTATAACAACACGGAGAGATTTTATTTCAAGACTAATGTCGATGTTAATCACTTGTCTTACAACTCGACGAATCACTTTTTTTTGGTAAAGGGAGTAACCCCGGTAAAATATATTAACCAAAAAAAAAGTTAAGTACAATGGAATACGGTTGAAATACCGCATTAACCTCAAGCCAAAAGCTTGATTAACTAGTGTTTATGACAGACCATAAACACATCAACACCTTGCTAAAATAGCAAATCGATAACTAGTGAAGAAAACAACATTAGCAAATTCCAACAAGAAAAACTCTTGAAACCACGCAGTCAGTCCACCACACCAGCAGCAACACAATGGAAGCAGAGGATCCAGGTAAGGCTACCTCCTTAAAAAACCTTTTTGAGAAAAACCCAATGGGAAAAACCCTAAAAAGGAAAAAAGAGTACAACCCTTACCCGATACTTCCATCATGAGAAACACTTGAGGACGAAAGTCTCCAACAATCCAAAATAGCCAAGGACCGTGACGTCATCTTCTTGAATCTGAATGTGATAAGCTTGAGTCTAATAGTAGATGTGATTATACCAACAAGTTGATCTACCGTAAGCGATTTCCCTTTAAATAGTCTTGAATTCCGTTCAAACCATAAGAAATAAGCAATAGTAGCAACCACAAGACGCGCAATAATGCTAACAACCGATCGTCCTTTGGATATTGGAATAAGAAATGCCAAAACATCATCCAAGCGATGAGGGATGGAATCTAAACCACAAAGTGCTCTTACATTAGTCCAAACCTACGAAGAATAAGAACACTCAATGAATAAATGAGAGTGAGAATCCAGGGTTGCTTTACACAAAGGACACCGGAACAAGCTCAAGTCCACCAAAGGCCCAACATCCCATTGCCGCAAACGATCCTGGGTCTTTAGTTTCTGCTTAATATCCAGCCACAAATTCAACGAATGTCGCGGAATACAATGAGAGAACCAAACAACAGGATACCAAGCCACAGTCTGGTGCCTAATCCGCAGGCTGTCCCAATTCGACGAATTACTTGGCTCCACCTGGTTTTCATCAAAGACCTCACCCACCCACCCATAACAACCAAGGGCCACCAAGAGCAAATGTTCAACAAAATGTAAATGTGATGGGATACAATGCAAATCATGGAGCTTATCCAATGCAAAACCAAGGCTTTCAAAACCAAGGTTTCAATCCTCAAGGCTTTCAACCATATAACCAATACCCAATAACAACCAAACCAAGGTTTTCGACAACAAGGGTTCAATTTAACTCATCCGCACATGGACTTGATCCTAAGAAAATTGACCGATCATGAGAAAACCATGAAGGAAATGCAAGAGTCCACTGATAGGAAATTCGTTCAAATGTTTAAAACCCTTCATCCCCAAGGTGCTCTTCCTTCTACAACTGAAACAAACCCTAGAGCGAATGTAAGTGCTATTACTAAACGTAGTGGAGCAACTTTAGTAGGACCATCTATCCCTTCCCCAGTTACTCCATCTACACCTCCTCCACCTCCATTTATCCCGCCTACTTCCACGCCTAGTACTAGTTCTCCATTACCGTCTCCACCTCTTAATGAAGAAGCACCCAAGAAAAACCCTTCACCATCCCCACCTTCTACCTCTAAACCTTCTACTTCTCAACCTTCAACATCTCAACCTTCACCTTCTACACCTACACCAACTAAACCCAACAACCCTTATCCTTCTCGGTTAGACAAGTGCAAATTGCTTACTAAAGAGGATGCTCAAGTTGCTTCTTTTTTGAAGATGATCTCCCAAATGAATATCAACATTAGCCTTGTTGAAGCACTTGTCCAAATGCCAAAATTTGTCAAAGAATTCAAGGAATTTCTTAATAAGAAGGAAAAGATGGTTGAGTTTGTCAACACACACTTAAATGAAAACTTTTATGTAGTCCTTCTTAAATAACTTCCGAAAAAACTTGGAGATCCCGGTCGTTTTGTGCTACCTTGCATTTTTAACAAAGTTGAAGAATTTACTGCCTTAGCCGATCTCGGGGCAAGTATTAATTTGATGCCATTAAGTGTTTGGAAAAAGCTATCATTACCCGACCTTACACCATAATACAAGGTTTTAGCCAAGTATAAAAAAGTTATCGTCCGATCTTTTTGAATTGATTACCGATAATTAGTGCGACTCAGTCGTCCTTGGTGGATAAAAGAAAATGGGTTGTTTGATTATCTATATTTAAACTAAAAGCAATGATTAAAATGTCGTTGAGTAAAATAAAAGCTTTTAAAAAATTAAACTAAAAATTACTAGAAAAACACTTGGTAAAAATAGAGATTTCGGGAAGCGTGCAATTTATGGAAATTAAAACGTAATGATTTAAAACTTAAAACTTTTTAAAACTTAAAAACTTAAACCATCGGAATGTAAAAGTTGATTCTGTCGGAATGTAATGGAAACAAAAACCATCAGAATAAACTTGAAACAAATCTATCGGAATGTTACTGTCTAAATAACCATCGGAATGTAACAAGTGGAAACTGTCGGAATGTAATTCTGTCGCAATATTCAAGTCTATTGGAATGTCCAATATCGGAATACAAGAGATCAAAAATATCGGAATGTTCAAAGCTATCGGAATGTTTCAGATCGGAATCCAGGTTTTCTATCGGAATGTCACTAACAAAAATTTGGCAGAGTTTCGACTTAAAGTAACCTTAAGACCGTCGCAATATGCGATCGCAATCCCGATCGGAATAAGGGGTAAAAACCTTAGATCGCAAAGTAAAACCCCTTGGGTTATTGCGATACAATGAAACCCTCGAAATGTGTAAAAGCCCTCAATATTGCGATGAACATCAAGTAATCCGAAAATGGAGATAAGCCAAAGTCTCAATAAGCAGTTCCAACAAGCACTCTTAACCGAATCTTAAACAAGTCAATAAGCATAAATTTGACAACTTTTGAAATTTGAAATTCGTTAACTTTATAAAAGAAACTTTAAAAAGATTAAATTTTTTTTAGAAAACTAAAACCAATAAGCTAAATACGAAATAAGCCAAAAAGCATAACACGCATCAAGCTTAATCGTATAAGAACTTATATAGGATTAAAAAGATGAACTTTTTAGTCACTTAAACATCAAAATCAAACGTGAATTAAGGATATTTCGGATCAAAATCAAAGTAAAATCAAGAAAGGAAGAAAAATATTGAAAATTAAAAGCTTAAACTTGAACTTTTGATTAAAGAAACTCAAATACAAAGATTAAATAAAGCTTAACTTGAAAGAAAAGATGAAGTTTTAGTGAGTGAAAGTTAAAAACTTTCTCTCTCTAAAATGAAAACTACAAAAAAGCAAATGACTAGCTAACCAACCCTCCTAAGGTGTTTAGGAGGGTATTTAAAGGAAAATGGGGAGGTGCATGTGTTGCCTCCTCTTTATTTCTTCTCGGCTCGACTCGATTTAAATCCTTTGTCTTTCTCGACGTCGTCTCGGGATTTGTCGATGTAAATTGAACTCGTCTTATAATCTTCTTCTATAATTAGACTTGAGTTCTTCGACTTCATTAAACTTCCGTCTTTAGACTTTTTCTTCGATAAATCTTCAGAATAGGTCTTGGACTTCCGTTCTTTTTGCACTCTTGATCTTTTGACTTCGTCTTTTCTCGTTTTCTTCGATAAAAGCCCGTGAAAGCCCGTGTTTTCTTCCTTTTTCATCTTTTGGTCCTAAAACACAATAAAAACACAAACCACGCATAATTCCGACTTTTACGACATAAAATACACGTTTTGGTCTTGTGATTATTGGAAATAGGTGGTAAAAGGATAAGTGCTTTCACACGTATGAAATCCCCTACACTTGACCATTGCAATGCCGTCATGCAATGCATTAATTTCAAAGCACATATTACATTTCTCATCATAAATAACCCACCTTGGCCTTTATTAAATACTAAACTTTTAAGGAAACTAAAAAGATAGGAATATGTACAAAACAAGTAAAAAATCAAAGACTTACATTGGGGTTTTGGCTGTCATGAATGTTCATCATCCTCAAGTTTCACGTTCCCTATACCAAGCTTAAAAACGAGATCATTGTTATTATAAGTTAGCAAACAAACACGAATTCATGTGGCCCAATTGTTTATTTAGACTCCCTTATTCCTAGGTGTATCTCTTATATTTTAATTTTGTCTTGAATGATCACAAGGATGCATTGTTTGACTTATTTCGATAGTTTATTTAGGAAGAAAATAAAGTGGGACGATTTAATCAATAGTTAGCTAAAGGACAAAATCTTTTAAAACTGCTTCTCGTGACCTCTTAAAGTTCATATCTTGGCATAACTCGCTTCACGATTTGAGACCTTTCTCGGACCGATATTTGGCAGTGACTTCTTACATCGAATCTTTGAGAGACGTTCTTGAAATTATGGTCTTCTTTTCATAATAGGAATTTCTTCACTTGAAGTTTTTGAGAGATTCTTCATATTTGGACCACGACTTCTTCATTTTTCTCCAATCTTTATTTTGGACTTTGATATACAACGACCCGCCTCCTTTTAGGACTTGGATCTATTTATCCTTATACGTTGCTAGGGTCTTTTCGGATAGACTTCTCCATGATCTTTAGGGGAGTATTTGCTTTTCGTCGTGTGTCTCGATCCTTCATATAGATTTTCGATAAATTATTCTTCACATCACTTGGGATCTTTAGCAACAAAATGTAGCCCGCATGCCTTGTTAGGGCCTTTTTGGACTCGCCAATCTTCGCATCCCGCTTCAATAAGTTATGCCTTGGCTATAAACTCTAATTAATATCGAGCAACTTTTAAACGATCTTGTGCTAGAAGCTAAGTAACTTTTCAAATCGTACAACCTTATTTATTGCAGATAAATTTATTAGCAAGCGATGGGAGAAAAAGCTTATAATCAAATCACATAAATTCATGAAAGAATACCAAACTTATAATTGAATCTATCATCTCTCGTTCTCCACAATTTAAAATCTCAAGGAATGAGACTCGTGGATTCTTAGTCAATTAAATCAAAGTTTTGGGTTTTCGAGTCATCTATAGGATCTTGTAAACTCTTCGACTTTTTCAAGTTTAGAAATCACATTTTAAAGTTCCCTTGATAAACGACTCTCTAGGATCAATTATAGGAACTTGCGAAAAGTTCTTGTTCTTAACCCGTGAGAGTTAAGACTTTCGCGTTTTAAAGTTCCCTACATTAAAGCCTAGCAAAACTTGACTTAAACACGTTAAGGATACTAGCTAGAGTAAACTTAGATAAGTAAACTCGGGTTGAGTCAAAATATTCACGACTTTGAAAAATTTAAAACCACTTTATTAAAAATTTTATTCTAGCAAAGAAAGTAAATAACGATATCAAAGGAAAATAATACTATACAACTAGGCCAAAATAGATTAAAAATTTTGAGAAATGTCGAAAAATTAGATTTTCCGGTTAAAATGAGGACAAATTCATTGAAAGACCACTTACTTCGATAGAAGTCCCTCTACACTTGATATAAACATTGTCCTCAATACTTAAGCATGTGGGAGTAAACTCCCCTACACTTATGACATTGTGCACTTTGTTTAAATCTTGCTAAGGAAAGGACAACAATAGTGATTTCAATGTGAACATATAAGATATGAAATATTGAATCACGACAGTTTAGGATAGAACCGGGAAGAGGGGTACACGGGATCACGGTTCGTCAAAAGTAATTGACAATGGATCTTTGAAGCTTTAATCCCTGCACATAAGAAGAAACGAGACAACAAACACATACGGGGCTCCCCCTACACTTATTATGAAAACGGTAAAGGATAGATCACGGGTTGCCTTCCGAGAAGCGCTTGTTTTTGTTAACCGAGTCACGAGCCTGACTCGACCCAGAACTTAATTCAAGGGAAACATGGTGAGGGATGGAATCATCTCATGAGAGATATCCTCACCAAAGTACAACTTCACGCGCTGGCCATTCACCTTAAAATTTGGCCCATTTGGCTGAGGAAGCTCAATGGTGCCATATGGGAAGACTTTGGCGACGGTGAATGGACCAGACCAGCGGCTCTTCAGCTTCCCCGAGAAGATCTTCAACCGAGAGTTAAAGATTAAAACTTGATCACCAACGTGGAACTCTCGGTTCTTAATCCTTGAATCATGGATGATCTTGGTCTTCTCCTTGTAGATCAATGAGTTCTCATAAGCTTCATTCCTTAGTTCGTTGAGCTCGTTGAGGTGAATCTTCCGAAGATCGCCGGCTTTATTGATGTCGAAGTTATCCCACTTCAAGGCCCAGTATGCCTTATGTTCCAGCTCGATAGGGAGGTGGCATGCTTTCCCGTACACAAGACGATAAGGTGTACAACCAATCGGGGTCTTATAAGCGGTACGAAAAGCCCACAAAGCATCATCTAACTTATCGGCCCACGAGGCACGATGCTCTCCCACAGTACGCTCAAGAACTCGCTTCAATCCACGGTTAGATATCTCGGCTTGACCATTTGTTTGAGGATGATAAGCGGTGGAAAGACGGTGATTGACACCGTACTTAGCCATGACTCGAGCAAATTGATCATTGCAAAAATTAGTCCCGCGGTCACTGATTATAGCACGAGGAACACCGAATCGAGCAAAAAGCTGCTTCAAAAAGTTCACAACCACCCTCGCATCATTCGTAGGGAGAGCCTTAGCTTCAACCCATTTGAATACGTAGTCAACGGCTACGAGGATGTACTTGTTCCCTTTAGATGATGGAAACGACCCCATAAAGTCGATACCCCATACATCAAAGATTTCACATTCTTGTATGAAATTTTGAGGCATCTCATCTTTATGTGTGATCTTGCCTTGGCGTTGACAAGCACCACAATTTTTAACCATCTCGTGAGCGTCACGATAAATGGTGGGCCAATAGAATCCAGAGTCGAAAACTTTTTTAGCGGTGTAGTTAGGACCAAAGTGACCACCGGTGGGTCCTTTATGGCAAGCTTCGAGAATTTCTAAAGCTGCGGGTCCATCAACACACCGACGAATAATCAGACCAACACATTGTTTGAAGAGATAAGGGTCATCCCAAAAGTAAGTCTTAACATCTTTAAAGAACTTCTTTTTTTGTTGGGATGTTAACCCTTCGATGAGAATACCACCCGCTAAGTAGTTTGCAATGTCCGCAAACCACGGGGTGTCATCAAGATTGGAATTGATAGACATTAAGGCCTCAAGGGGAAAAGAGTCATTGATCTCTTGATTCGGATGATCCCCTTGATAAGGATTCTCAAGTCTACTTAGATGATACGCGGCTAGGTTTTCGACTCCCTTTTTTTCACGAATTTCGATTTTAAATTCTTGAAGGAGCAAAACCCAACGAAGAAGTCTTGGCTTAGAATCTAGCTTAGTCAACAAGTACTTCAACACGGAATGATCGGTGTACACGATGGTGGTGGAAAGAATAAGATAGGGGCGGAATTTCTCAAAAGCATACACTACAACTAAAAGCTCTTTTTCGGTAGTGGTATAATGCAATTAAGCCCCCTTCATTGTCGTGCTAGCATAATGGATTGGTTGGAAGTGTTTGTTCACTCTTTTGCCCAAAACCTCTCCAATAGCAAAGTTGCTAGCATCACACATCAGTTCAAAAGGTAGCTCCCAATTAGGGGTAACCAAGACCGGTGTCTTAGTTAGCTTGTCCTTAAGAAGATTGAAGGATTCAAGACACTCTTTAGAAAAGATAAAACGAGTATCTTTTTCCAAGAGGAGGGTCATCGGGCGAGCGATTTTAGAAAAATCTTGAATGAATCGACGATAGAAGCCCGCATGACCATGGAAACTTCTCACACCCTTCACGGTTGAAGGTGGAGGTAATTTGGCTATGACATCCACTTTAGAACCATCCACTTCAAGACCGGATTTGAGATTTTATGTCCAAGCACAATGCCTTCTTTTACCATGAAATGACATTTTTCCCAATTTATAACAAGGCGAGTGTCTTCACACCGCTTAAGTATGGTTCCGAAATTGGCAAGGCAAGAAGAGAAGGAGTCACCATAGACCGAGAAATCATCCATGAAGACTTCCATAGTTTCTTCAACCATGTCATGGAAGATAGCCATCATACACCTTTGGAAAGTCCCGGGAGCATTGCATAAGCCGAAAGGCATTCTTTTGTAAGCAAATGTTCCATTAGGACAAGTGAGTGTGGTTTTCTCTTGGTCTTTAGGATCGATGGGAATTTGAAAATACCCGGAGAAACCGTCTAAGAAGCAGTAATAGTCATTACCCGCTAGACGTTCAAGCATTTGGTCCATAAACAGAAGGGGAAAATGATCCTTTCTCGTAGCATCATTGAGTTTGCGATAGTCTATACAAACTCTCCACCCTGTAACGAGACGAGTAGGAATCAACTCGTTTTTTTCATTGGGCACAACGGTGATTCTACCTTTCTTAGGCACACAATGGACGGGACTAACCCATGGTGAATCCGAGATAGGGTAGATCATTCCCGCATCAAGAAGTTTGATAACCTTTTTTTTGATAACGTCATGGATCTTGGGATTCACCCTTCTTTGGTTTTGAATAGTGGGTTTAAAGTCGTCCTCCATGAGAATTTTATGTGTGCAAAAGTGAGGATCAATTCCACGAATATCATAGATTTTCCAAGCAATCGCTTTCTTATGATTTTTCAGCACGACGATAAGGCGAGATTTTTCTTCTTCTTTCAAATCCTTTGCGATGATGACGGGTAACTTCTGGTTGTCTTCAAGGAAAACGTACTCGAGATGAGACGGCAGATCCTTAAGCTCTAAATCCGGAGGATTTTCGATGGAAGGTGTAGTCAAATTCGGATCATCGATAGAGATATCCTTAGGAGATAGTGGAGAAATATGGTCCTCATTGAGAAGTTTCTCAATGGTACGAATGTCTTCATCCCAATTGGAGGGAGAATCATCATATTGTAAGTCCACATCTCCCAAAGTTGCTTCAAATTCTTTCAAAATGAATTCACTTTCTCCAAATGGAGTCAGTGATAGAGCAATAGAGGCAACGGTCTCAACAATGGGAAGAGAAGAAGAACCACTTTTATAAGCGTCTTTGAAATGTTCTTCACAAGCCTCATCAAGAACGTCAATGAAATTAACATTCTCGTTTTCAGAAGGTTGCATAGAAAGTTTTCCCATGTTGAAGACGATTTTATCGTCACCAACTCTCATGATTAATTCGCCCGCGGCTACATCAATGAGAGTGAGACCGGTTCTCAAGAATGGACGTCCAACGATTAATGGAACGCGGGGGTCCATCTCGTAGTCAACGACAATAAAATCCGCCGGAAAGGTGAATTTGTCGACACCGACGAAGACGTCTTCGGCTATCCCCACTGGATAAGCAACCGTACGGTTGGCTAATTCCAAAGTCATTCGTGTGGGGACTAGCTCGGGTAGAGATAATTGTTTCCAAACACATAATGGCATTAAGTTTATACTAGCACCTAAATCGGCTAGGGCCATACAATTCTCTACCCCGGGGAAGTTGCAAGGAATGAGAAAACGACCCGGATCACCAAGTTTGGTGGGTAATTTCCTTAAGAGCACTGCAGAGCAATTCTCATTAAGTTGGGTCTGAGCAATATCAAGAAGTTTCTCCTTATCACTGAGAAGATCTTTACACATTTTAGCATATTTGGGCATGTGAGCGAGAGCCTCAGCAAAGGAGATATTGAAATTCAGTTGTTTAAACTTTTTGAGAAATTTAGAAACATGAATATCATCCTTATTCTTCAATTTCTCTTTCCTCAACCTTGAGGGATAAGGTATATTGGGTTGAGATGAAGGCTTTGGTATGAAATTCTCACTCACATCCTTGGGTGGTGGAGGGGTGGAAGTAGAAGGTAGAGGAATTGGAGAAGTAGAAGTTGGAGGTGTTGGAGAAATAAAAGGTGGAGGAATTGGAGAAGGAGAGTCATTTTCCTTTGTTACAATCACCGGTGTAGGTGTAGCTCGGGTTTCTTTAAACCTTTTCCACTCCGAGTGGTGATTGATTTCATCTCCCCTCTGGGATTAGCAACGGTGTTACTCGGAAGAGAACCCGAACCAGAGGCTTGATTACTTGGGAAGAAACTAGCCAACATGTTCCTTAAGTCATTCGTTTGACTTGCCAAAGAGTTTCGCATATCGGCTCGAAGATCATTCCCTTGTTTCACCATATCTGCTTTCATGTTGGATATTTCCCGCTGAAGATTCTGCACTATCGCATCATTAGTCCTCATGTAAGTTTCAACCTCGTGATTAAATACGGTGGGTTGGTTGGGAGGAGGAGCATGGTAGGCAGGTGGTTGATAAGGGGTTGTTGGTAAACTTGGTTGTTTCTTTGAGGTGGATATGGGGTTCTTTGGGTTTGATATTGATTTGGAGCACGAGGTTGGTTTTGATTGTTGTGATTGAGGTTGTTTGGGTTTTGTGGGGGAAAACCGGGTGGTGAAAGAAAGTTTTTTGAGCGATAGCTGAGCAAATTGCGGTCACCTTCAGGACGTGCTTGATAGCCTCCTGTAGAAACGTTACCGTTGGCGGCATACACATTTTCCAGATTGTCGTGAGTCGAAGGACAATCGGTGTATGAGTGAGATCCTCCGCATATTTCACATGATTGACTCAAAGCATTAACTTGGGCAGTGATTTGTTTGGCATTGTTGGCGGTTTGTACAACAAGCGATTCCACAAGCGAAGTAAGCTTATCAATTCTCTTGTCGGCGTCACTAGTACTAGCACTAGCCACATTAGTCCGAACACTCTTGGTTTGCACTCTACACTTATTCTCAATAATGTCCCATGCAGCATTAGAAGACTTAACCAAAATGTTACCCCCTGAGGCACTATTTAGTGAATCTTGGTCATTCATGCTTAACCCATGGTAAAAAGTATTTATTTGATGTACTTTTGTGAAACCATGTTGTGTACACTTTCTTAAAAGTTCCTTAAAACGGTCCCAAGATTCACTAAATGTCTCACCGTACTTTCGTTCAAAGGTAATGATTTCATTCCGCAAAGCGGTAGTACGTGAGGGTGGGAAAAAGTAATTGATGATTTGGTCTCTAAATCCGTCCACGTAAGAATAATTTGTGGCGGTTCCTTATCAGTGGAGTGTGAGGAGTCAGGATAAGCAGAAAAAACAACAATCACAATGCAAATATCAACCACAAATTGCTTTAAAATGTTACTGATAAAGCTAGCAAGTAACTGGTGAACAGTGCTTATGCAATTGGCAAAATGGTGAGTTTTAAGGCTACCAAATTTACACAAATCCTAACCAAATCACATGAAACAGATAACAAACCTTAAGTTATCTTAATATCTAGCAGACTTCAAAGATTGAAAGGAAAACCTTAACCAACCCTCCTAAGGTGTTTAGGAGGGTATATATAGGAAAACGGGGAGGTGCATGTGTTGCCTCCTCTTTCTTTCTTATCGGATCGACTCGATTTAAATCCTTTGTCTTTCTCGACGTCGTCTCGGGATTTGTCGATGTAAATTGAACTCGTCTTATAATCTTCTTCTATAATTAGACTTGAGTTCTTCGACTTCATTAAACTTCCGTCTTTAGACTTTTTCTTCGATAAATCTTCAGAATAGGTCTTGGACTTCCGTTCTTTTTGCACTCTTGATCTTTTGACTTCGTATTTTCTCGTTTTCTTCGATAAAAGCCCGTGAAAGCTCGTATTTTCTTCCTTTTTCATCTTTTGGTCCTAAAACACAATAAAAGCACAAACCACGCATAATTCTGACTTTTACGACATAAAATACACGTTTTGGTCTTGTGATTATTGGAAATAAGTGGTAAAAGGATAAGCCTTTTCACACTTATTACACCAACAAATATGACTCTTGTGCTATCAAATCGAACTCTCGCTAACCCCGTTGGTATTGCCGAAGATGTTTTTGTTAAAGTTGGTACCTTCACTTTTCCGGTCGATTTGTTTTTGTTGACTATGAAATGGACCCTCGTATTCCGTTAATACTTGGACGGCCATTCTTAAGAACAGGAAAAGCTTTAGTCGATGTTGTCGAAGGTGAACTCATTCTAAGGGTCGGGAATGATGCACAAGTTTTTAAGATGGGGAAGATTACAACTAAATCCAATGGAAAAGAATCGGCGAATATGATTGATGTGCTTCAAGACAAGCTCGATACACCTTCTTTGGAAAGTATAAAGTACTATGATTTTGTGCTACATGACAATCCTCTTTTCGAGACTTGCTATGATAATCCACTTTTTCAAGACCATGTGGATGATTCCGATGATTCTCTCTCCTATTTGGATCCCCCACCAATTTATGATTCTTCACCGATCTATGATGAATATGATGATGATTCTAGTTCCGAGGTGGATGATTATGATGATTTTTCTTCATAGTATAAAGACATGCCAACTTATGATGATTTTGATGATGTTGACACTCTTTCGAGTGATTCTTCAAGTGTTACGTCTTCTACTGATGATTATGCTCCTATTTTTGATGAAGATCCTCCGCCAACAATGCTTGATCCTACTTTGGATGATTACTCATTTAAGGAAGATTTTGCTACCTTTCTTAATACATAATTTCCCAATGAGCATGATTCTCCTCCTTTGGACTTTGATTATGGTCTTTATCCTCCTTTGGATATTAAGAAACCTGTTTCAAAGGAGAAGAAACCGGACGACACCAACATCCGTAGCACCTATGTCTTGACACCTCTCTTTCCACCTTCTTCGGATGAGATTGTGTGGTTTATGGGTGAATCTTCAAGGTCTACTGAATCTAAGTCTTATTTTCCCCTAAAGGAAAATGTGTTCGATCCCGGCATCATAATTTTTAAGCCATCTCAGTATTCATCTGATGAAATAAAAGGAAAGATTTTGGACAATATGGAGCTATGCTTTCACATCTCCATACCTTTTACCACCGTGCTCCACAATTGCTTAAGGGAACCTCGCCTACTCTTATTTGGCTTGTCTTGTTCACCTTAAGCTTGTGTTATTTGTTGGACGAAAACCATGTATTTGACCCCGGTGGATGTTTTTCAAGGTTCTTACCATTCTAATCAAGGTCGAGTCAGGCTCACGACTCGGTGAACAAAAACAAGCGCTTCTCGGGAGGCAACCCGATGATTGATGTAGGTAGTAAATCGTACACGTTTTAGGAAAAACGTATATGAGTGGCAAGTATTAAGTTGCACGCTTTAGGAAAAACGCGAAACCGAATAAATTCCAAGTTCGTTCTCGAAGGAGGTGTGTATTAGTGTGCCAAAATATAAAATCAAGTTTGGATTAGTGACGTTTTTGGTTTAGAAAGAGAAAAATTAAAGACGAGTTACGACTACGATTTACACTACGACGAATTAACGTAAAACGCGAACATAAATACGTAAAACGTGACGAAATTAAAAATTAAAACCTAAAAATTAATTAAATGATTAATCTAAGTCTTAAATAATATAAATAAGAATAAAAATCCAACAAATATATTTTAAAACCTTTTATTAATTAAATATTCAATTTTTAATGCTAATTAAAGCCCAAAAATTAAATATAATTAACAAAATGCCCAAAATATTAATTTATTGAACTAATAACTAACTTATATTATTTAAAGACTAAAAACTATTTTTCTTAAATTTTAAAAACTATTTTTCTATTTTTTAAACACTAAAAACTATTTTTAAATTAAAATAATCCTAGAAATTAATAAAATAATGCAAAAATTAATCTTACAGTTTTAAAAATCCTAAATTACCCTAATGAACAGTAGAAAATTGAAAAAGTTTGAAAAATGTAAAAATTTTCACTAAAAGACAAAACTAGTTAATAATTAAACCCTAATTAACTTAAATTAATTATAAAAAACAATTAAAAAGTGAACAGTGACTAATTTTAAAACCAAAAATCTTAAACTAATTTTCTAAATCTATGAAAAATTTTAAATCTGAAAAATAAAACTTTTTTACACTAAATTCCAAAAACAGCCTATTTAAAATTAAATAAAAATGCAATTAAATAAGAAAAATAGAAAGTGAACAGTAACAACCAAATAAACTAGACTGAAAAATCAGAAAATTAAAAAGAAAAATATTGCAAAAAGAATGAAAGTCTAATTCCTAAATAACCCCACTAAAGACAAAAATATAAAAACTGATAGTGACCTTTTTCTATGTTTCTGTCTTTTTGTGTAGCAGTGGCTACAACAAGCCTATCAGTAGGAAAGGAGTTCCCACTGACAGTATAAAAAACGGGTCATGAACTTTTGATGCTTGGATTTTGCTTGTTTTTGAGTTTTAACTGGAAACAAAGGCACCCCCACACTCAGTGGAGTGTGGGGAGTCAGGATAAGCAGAAAAAACAACAATCACAATGCAAATATCAACCACAAATTGCTTTAAAATGTTACTGATAAAGCTAGCAAGTAACTGGTGAACAGTGCTGATGCAATTGGCAAAATGGTGAGTTTTAAGGCTACCAAATTTACACAAATCCTAACCAAATCACATGAAACAGATAACAAACCTTAAGTTATCTTAATATCTAGCAGACTTCAAAGATTGAAAGGAAAATTTTAAGCTAAACAGGCAGTAGAATGAAGTTTCTGATTTTATGCTATTTGCCAAATATTATAGCATGCATTTGTTTTAAAAGTCCACCAAACTAGAAAGAAAATAACAACCACTACTGATAATCACATATAGAGTATGTTTAAGCAAGTTTTAACCAACAAATTGTCATCAATTCTCAGTTTATACCTAGTCCCAAACACCCCTCTATTTTCTGAAACTAAAAATTAACACAACAAATCTCTTAAAAACTTGATCAAACTGAATGCTATTGATCTAAACATGCATAGTGATCCTAAAACAGCAATATTAAACAAGAAAAACTACCATGTAGCAGTTCAAACACAAAGTCACATAAATTCATTCAAAAATCAAGAAAAAGTGAAAAAAGGGGTTCAAGCCTTACTTAGGGGCTGAGGCCTTCCTTAATTCCTTTTTTAGCTTAATGGAGAGCTTATGAGAAGTGCAAGAACCCTGCTGAGGTTCAACAACTGAACCAGGGTGCAAAATATCTTTAAAATGAGGAAAGAATGGAAATGGAATGATGTTGCTTGATTATCTTGTATCCTGCACACAAATAAACAACCAGGAAGAAACTTCAAGTACCAAAGGCCATAAGCTTGTAGCTTATGGCTTTTGGTACAGTAAACTGAGTAAAGAAGAAGAAAAAAATAAAAAAATGAATTTTCACAAATCCTTTGAAATCACCAACGTTTTGAAACTTTTTATGAAAATCACCCTTCCAAACAAGTTGTGAAGATCAAAACCCTACTTCCACTTTCACTTCCATGGGGTTTTAATTCACAAGCTGTTTTCTAAAAATTTGGATAAATAAAAGGTAATGAAAAACCTTTTTGAAACTAAACTTGCAGTAAAATCTAACACTACTTTTTTCTCAAAACAAAGTTACTGATTATACTAAGACAAGAATGAAATGGAACACATAATTTTTGCATAAAACTTTAATTCTTCATTTTCATTAATAGATTAAACTTTTTACAAAAAAACTGGAACAAAAAGGGCAAACCACATGTTGGTGCTCCTTTTATACTAAACTAAGGACTATTCTAGAATATAAAAAATACTGAAAACCCTAGTCACTAAATTGCCCAGTTTGCCCTTTGAAAATTATTCAAACTTGGTCAATTCATTGGCATGTGATGTGCCAGCCTGTTAAAATTGATCTTGAACGTTGCTTTGACCCTTTGGGAAGAAGGAATTGATGCTGAACGTTGATGGACTGCAAGATGCTGATTTTGCCCAAAATGGAGGAGCAGGGGACAATGGGGGGCCCTCATGTGGTCACGGGTGTGAATGGGGATAAGTGGGTTTTGTTTGTGTGTGGGTTTATTGGTGATCTGGAAACTTTCAAGAAAAAACCCTTTGATTAGCTTAGTAATTGGATTAGGGTTTTTAAGGGAGAATTAAGGGTGGATTAGGGGTGGGGGATGAACAGTGAAGGTTTCCCCCCAAGTTTAATATTTTAAAACCGGGTTTAAAAAAGAAGTTAAATAAAGAGGGGTTTTGACTTGTTGACTGATGACGTGGGTTGGTTTTGGGTATGGGTAGTGGGCTGGTCGGGTATAAAGGTGGGTTTGGGTAGGGTAAATGGATTTGGGTGGTACCCGGATGACGTGGCAAGATGTGGGTGGCTAGTGGGGTTTGGCTGTCTGGCCACTTTCAGTCCTCCCATTTCCACAATTGTTGCAAACCAATTCTTTCCAGCAAATACTCTTTTTCCCTTGTTTCAACTTTGATGTATTTGTCAAAAATGGCACAATGTATTTTCCAAACTTTGTTTAAAGGGCTTTTTATGCAATAGAAGCATTCTTCAAGGACCAAATGTGTGTATTCTTGAAATATTAGGGACCCAATGTGTAATTTGAGTATTCACAAGGGTATAATATGACAATTCTTCCAAAGTAGAGGGACCAAAGTTGTCAAATCTTCAAACTTCAAGGACTTCAAAGGAAATTCATGATTCGGGTCCGGTTCTTTGTGCGGCTTCGTTTCCCGTGTTCGTTTTTGCTTGATTCCTTTGATCTTTTGGTGAATTCACGATATCCATACCTAAAATACACAATAAACAAATACAAGCACAATTTTGGGTAATTTGATGATATTTTAAGCTTTTTAAGCCCATTTTGGACGATGAGACTATGTATAAATACAGTCTCATCACTCCCCCATACTAAACCATTGCCGTGTCCCCACGCAATGCTAGAATTAAGTATCATAGCACTTCCAAAATTCATTTTATGATGACATTTATTCAAGACATAAATTTAAACTACTACACGTGTTTTAGACATAATGTATTGTTTTCATCACGATCAAGTGACTTTTAGGATCATAGAACAAGAACACGTGAATGCTTCGTTAGAAATAATTTCGTCGTCCTCGATTTTCACCCAATTCCATGCTAAGCGTGTGACGAGATCATTGTTATTATAAGTTAGCAACACGATCACATCTTATGAGTGTTAATTACGAACCTAAACTCCCTTATTCCTACTTGGTATCTCTTATATTTTATTTTGTCTTAATGATCACGAGGATACATCATTGACTTATGCGTGAATAGAGATTAAGTCTAAAAATAGAAACTTAACGGTGTAACCAAAATCATCAAATCAATAATTCATCCCAATAGACAACGATGTCAAAAAATTAAGTCAACAAGAAGGATCGATAAACACGGTTTTATAACGGTTTTGAACATGAGACTTATTACCAAGACTTTTATACGCCCCCTAACGGAAGGGCCTTATTATCTTTGGTTTACCTCCATCTTTTATTCAACTTCGCCATGAAGCTTTTATTATGACTTCGGTCTTGCCTTGCCTTTTATTATCCGCCTCATCGGTGGTTTTATTAGCCAAAGACGTATATCCTCACGCTAAAGCGAATTTTGGATCTTTAAAGCTTCGAAGATTAAGGCTTGATTCACTTTCAATTTGGGCATAGATTTTTCGGCCTTGTGAGATTCAAATTTTTGCTTAATTTAGGTGAGCACTTGAAATCTTATTATTAGGTGAAGCTTTCGATTATTCGGGTGCCAATACTTCAAAACCGTGACGCTGGCGATACCTTAATGTTTTCCCAATTTAATTACATGGAAGCTACCAAAACAAATTAGAAACCCAACAATAGTGACTAAACCGCCAAATCAATATTTATTAACAATTATTTATGTAAAAGCGTTGGGAGAATAAGCTAATAATTACTACACATAAGATCGTGACGATTACGAGACTTATAAATAACTCTATCATTTCTCGTCCTCATTTAAGAGACTTAGCCTAAAAAGTTAAGGAATCGAAGCTAAGTGCTCAACACGCACGGTCGAGTCAAAAATTACTCTCGTTCTCACCATCGGAAAACCTACATTCGTGTCTTAAACACTTATGAAAAACTAGAAAAATTTTAAAATTTGGCCATTTTTAGCCTTATTTTGCATAAAAAGATAACAAAAAGATGAATATTGGATTGCGTGTTGACGTAAGCAAGGTGAAGTATCTACTCACCCCCCCATACTAAAACTAAACATTGTCCTCAATGTTTCGAGTCTAGGGGTGTAAACACCCCCATACTAGAGACGAAGTCGAATGCTTAATCTCGAGCATGGAAAGGGTAAAACGAATAACCTAAAAGCCGTTTATGAATTATGCTAATAAGATAAACGTTAGAACATAAAAGGATATCATCGGATATCGGAATCTCCAAAGGCAACGATCGAAGCTCGAGTGATCCGTAAAACGAACACGAGAGGCTTCAATGATGACGATGAACCTAATAAATCACAATCACAAACAACCACGGAACAAAGGTTGGAAGAGCACAAGTCCCCTCGTTACATTAAACTAAGAAAGCGATAATATTTACAAGGATAAGCATGAGAATCCCCCACGAGGCACCTTGTTTTTGATAACCGAGTCAAAAGCTCGACTCGGATCCCCATAAATGTGATCATTTAGGGATAATCATGGTATGGTCATTTTTGGTGGGACTTACATGATAAACAAGGCCCAAAAGTACATGGAGTACTTTAAAAACCCGATAAACGTATACCGGGGTCAAAGATAGCGTCTTCGTTTTCGGATGAAAGACGAAACAACGCCACTCCAACACAAACTAGAACCTCAAAGAGGTAGAAGAAAAGAGATAAGAAGTAGAAAGGTGGGGCAATGGGTAAGGCAAACTTATGAGCTACTCGAGGTAGACTCACACCAAGCAAATAGATACGATTTCCATTTATTGCATCGGTGGAAGACCGAGATTTCCCTTTACAAGCAATTCCGGGATCGTAAATCTCGTCCTCAGTGGAGAAATGGGAGGGAACATTTGGGGCTTCCCCCACACTAAAACCACACACACCATCGTCAAAAGGAGTAGACGAGGTGGTAGCACTCATAACACGATGTGATGACGGAGTTAGTAATGTAGAAAAATCATTTAAAACATTTTTAAAATCCTTTCCTTTTTCATCGTTCAAAAACTCTTTATGAAAACCCGATTGAATAATGTTGAAAATATTTGGCGTGTCAAATTGAAAATTAGTCGCGCTAAAAATCCTCACATTTAAGTCTTTGGCGGGAGGGGGTGGCGGATTATATAAGTTCTCAAAACGTTTGTCAATAAAGAACACCGCCCCCTCGTGGTCTACATACTCGTCATCCTCATGAACGTCGATCTCATCGATTTCTTCATCAAAGATAGGCTTGTCAAACCAAGGTTTGTCATTCCCTTCCTTGAGTATTTTAGAAACTCTCTCGAAAAGATCACGATCAAGCACGAAACCATCATTCTTTTGTGGGGATCGTTGATAAGTTAGATCCTCACGAATGTGGTAAACGTCATTCTCAAATGAAGAGTGTTGATAAGGTAACTCCTCGAGAATGGGATTTTTGGTGGTCACATGAGTTGGTTCGTCATCGAAAATAAGACGTTCCAACTCATTTAGTTCATCCTCGATTTTGGAAAGATCGACCTCACTCGTAGGTGGAAGTGAAGGCATAAGAGCTAGCTCTCGTTCAATGATTTCCTCAATCTCGGGATCAAACTCATAATCATCGTACTTCACATGTTTCTTCTTAGGAGAATCAAAAATAGCATGTGGATTTCGAAGTACGTGATCAAGCTCGGCAAAATCGCCATCGTCATCGTCAAAGAAAGAATCGATGTGAGCACTCACAACCATGGACTTACAAGTCAAATGACTATGCTTAGGTGACTTTTCTAAGACGAGAGGATCGATGTCAATAAACCCTTTAGCCTCAACGGGTGTTGGGCTAGGCAAAGGAGGCACTTCGATGGAGTTAGAAGTTGAAGCCTCAAAGACGTGGTCCTTCGAAGGTGGTGAAGACGAATCCATTTTGGTCATTGTCGTGATGGCATTAACGTCACCCTTCGGAATTGGTGTTTCACTTGTTTCGCTAAAAACATCCCAAAGTGAGTTTTCATCCATAAATTTACACATACCCTTTTGAATTAGGTACACGTATTCTTTGTCATTAAAATCATCATCCTTAAAACCGTTTTTCTTAATTCTTTCAAAACATGCATCAAGCTTCATTCTTTCCGCTAAAGTAAACATTTTGAAATCATTAGAATTTGAATCATTAGGTTTTGAAACCTCGGTTTTTTCATTCCCATTAAACCCTTGGGATTTTCTAGCGAAAAAGTCTATTTTCTCATCCCCATATCTCATAGTAAGTCTCCCCTCGTGAACGTCGATTACGGTTCTAGCCGTTGATAAGAATGGTCGGCCTAAAATAATGGGACATTTAGGGTCACACTCGTAATCGGATATAACGAAATCCGCGGGAAAAACAAACTTTCCAATCCTAACATAGACATCCTCGGCTATTCCAATTGGTATAAGTGGAGTACAATTTTCAAGCTCGATTGTCATGTTCGTGGGGGTAAGCGAAGGCAATCTCATCAATTTCCAAAGAGAATGAGGCATGAGATTGATGCTAGCACCTAAATCGGCAAGGGCTAAACATCCCTCAATCTCGGAAAAATCACAAGGTAGTAGAAATTGGCCCGGATCCTTTTCCTTTCTCGGCATACGCCTTTTAGGTTTTTTAAGAAGGATCGAAGCACAAGTTTCTTCAAGGGTTACTTTGGTAAGGTCGACAAAGCTCTCTTTTTGAACCGTGGATGGAATTTGAGGTACACGAGGGTGTGTACTCTTTTCCTTGGTCGCCGCGTTCACCCCATCGACTTTAGAACAAGAAGACGTCTTAGAAGTCGAGGGTTGAGAGGGATAAACAACACGGAATCCTTCAAGGTTAGGGGTAATCACACGACCTTTCTCACGAGACGAGGCGGCTTTACATTGTTCTTTCGGATTAGCAACGGTGTCACTAGGTAACGAGCTTGATGACGAACCCGAGGCCTTGTTCATTATAGCCGAAAACATCTTTTTTATATCAATTTGCCCTTGCTCAATCTTCGTGTTTTGCAATTTCAAAGTATTTGTAAAGTCGTTTTTCAAAGTACCAATTTCTCCCTCTAATCGTCTCATATTAGCCTCATTCGTTTTCATGTAACTTTGAAAATCGTTTGACGAACTATTTTGATTAGAATTAAAGTTCCCTTGGTTTTGATTACTTCTTTGAAAATTGTTTTGATTCCCACTTGAAAAATTATTTCCTTGATTGTTATCTCTATTTTGCCAAGTTATATTACGACCTTGATTATAACCTCCTTGATTTTGATTCGAAAAATTTCCTTGTTGATTATTTCCTTGAAAATTGTTTCGGTTTTGAAAATTGTTGCCTTGGTTATAATTTCCTTGTTGTGATGGACCCGCGTTATTTTGATTCGAAAAATTGTTGTTTAACGCACTCACATTCGACGTTTGGCCATCCGTAGCCTCACACTCGTAATAATTATGAGGTCCACCACAAAACGTACACGAAACCTCAACCGCTTTCATCGTAGCGGGAGCGTCTTTCTTTTGCATCTCAATGAGATAAGACGTGAACACATTCGTCAACTTATCGACTTTTGCGTCAACTCTCTCAATGTCGCGATTAGAACTACTAACATTGGCGACATTGGCAACACTCGGTGCATTGTGGAGTTGGTAAACCTTGGATCGGTTCTCGATAATTATCAAAGCTTCTCTCGGAGTTTTACACAAAAAGTTGCCACCGGCGGCGGAATTCAACGAGTCTTGTTCGTGAAAATTAAGACCGTTGTAAAACGTATCGATTTGGTGCAACTCGGAAAAACCATGGTGAGGACATTGCCTAAGCAATTCCTTAAAAGGATCCCACGCGTCTCTAAAAGATTCATTCGATTTTTGCTCAAATTTAGTAATCTCGTTTTTGAAAAACGTTGTCTTAGACGGTGGGAAAAAATAATTAACGAACTTGGAAACGAGATCCTTCCACGTAGTAATGGAATTAGGTGGCTCTTTCTCGTACCAATCCTTGGCGGCACCATCGAGCGAGTACGGAAAAAGCATAAGCTTGACGACATCGGTGTCGACGTTCTTAAACTTGCTCGTGGCTAAAAGACGATCAAAATTCCGAATATGGTCGTGAGGATTATCGGCTTCACGACCTCGAAACTTCGTAGCTTGGATCAACGAAAGCATTCCGCTCTTGATCTCAAAATTCTCCGCCTCGATAGCGGGAATTACGATCGCGTCTCCATAACCCTCGGTGGGCGCTTGGAGCAATTCCATCATAGAACGATTGTCGGCCATCTCCTCTTCGGTTTCTTCAACAACGATATTAGGAACGTCGGTTTCTAATTCTCGTCTACGTCGTCGATTCCTTCGATTACGATTGCGTCGATTCGAAGCTTCACTAGAATTGGAATAATCCTTCGATCGAGTGCGCATGCACTAAGCGTAGAATGGGTGGTAGCAAAGAAGATTCTTTTTGCGGCTTTTTGATTTTTTCTATTTTTTTTTTTTGGTTTTTGATTGGTTTTTTTTAATTTTTTTGGATTTTTGAATGTATTACGTAGACACAAATCTACAAATCTCTCCTCGAATCGACTTTCTCGATTAAAGGAGCCTCAAAGAATGAAAACGATCACGTGGAGTGAACGTTCTCGATGACTTTAGAACGTTGGTGGAACACCAAAACGTTCAAGAGGGTTTAATCTTGAAAACACAAGCAAATATAATATACGTAGATAATACTTGGGCGGCAAACCCTCGATTAGCCCTCTTTCTCAAAACACGCACAAGCAAGCGGAGGAAACGAGGCGGCGCGAAGCACTTAAGAGCCTTTTTCCTTTAGGTCGTGAAATACAACCACCTTATACCCACCTTATAGTTTGTGTTAATTGAAATTAAGCCTCACGAAAGTATTTATCTATTTTGCCTTTAAACTTTTGCTTTGGATTCGAATACAATGATCGAGTGATGAAATCCCGAATCAAGGTTGTGATTTCTCACGTATTTGGAGTACTTGTATTTTTATTCTTCTTACGTAGTACAATATAGTAATAATATATTCACAATAAAAAACGAAAACCAATATATCTACAATATAGTAAAGATTGTTGTGTGTTTAACTTAGGAAAATTAAACACGATTTATTTGGATACTATAATATAATAAGAAAAAATAACAAAAATGAGTATGTACGTTATATACGCTTTCTAAAAATGAAAAGCAAAAACACACTACTCACCCAAACACGATACTAATAATAATAATAGCACACTAAACACCTCCCCGGCAGCGGCGCCAAAAATTGATGTAGGTAGTAAATCGTACACGTTTTAGGAAAAACGTATATGAGTGGCAAGTATTAAGTTGCACGCTTTAGGAAAAACGCGAAACCGAATAAATTCCAAGTTCGTTCTCGAAGGAGGTGTGTATTAGTGTGCCAAAATATAAAATCAAGTTTGGATTAGTGACGTTTTTGGTTTAGAAAGAGAAAAATTAAAGACGAGTTACGACTACGATTTACACTACGACGAATTAACGTAAAACGCGAACGTAAATACGTAAAACGTGACGAAATTAAAAATTAAAACCTAAAAATTAATTAAATGATTAATCTAAGTCTTAAATAATATAAATAAGAATAAAAATCCAACAAATATATTTTAAAACTTTTTATTAATTAAATATTCAATTTTTAATGCTAATTAAAGCCCAAAAATTAAATATAATTAACAAAATGCCCAAAATATTAATTTATTGAACTAATAACTAACTTATATTATTTAAAGACTAAAAACTATTTTTCTTAAATTTTAAAAACTATTTTTCTATTTTTTAAACACTAAAAACTATTTTTAAATTAAAATAATCCTAGAAATTAATAAAATAATGCAAAAATTAATCTTACAATTTTAAAAATCCTAAATTACCCTAATGAACAGTAGAAAATTGAAAAAGTTTGAAAAATGTAAAAATTTTCACTAAAAGACAAAACTAGTTAATAATTAAACCCTAATTAACTTAAATTAATTATAAAAAAATAATTAAAAAGTGAACAGTGACTAATTTTAAAACCAAAAATCTTAAACTAATTTTCTAAATCTATGAAAAATTTTAAATCTGAAAAATAAAACTTTTTTACACTAAATTCCAAAAACAGCCTATTTAAAATTAAATAAAAATGCAATTAAATAAGAAAAATAGAAAGTGAACAGTAACAACCAAATAAACTAGACTGAAAAATCAGAAAATTAAAAAGAAAAATATTGCAAAAAGAATGAAAGTCTAATTCCTAAATAACCCCACTAAAGACAAAAATATAAAAACTGATAGTGACCTTTTTCTATGTTTCTGTCTTTTTGTGTAGCAGTGGCTACAACAAGCCTATCAGTGGGAAAGGAGTTCCCACTGACAGTATAAAAAACGGGTCATGAACTTTTGATGCTTGGATTTTGCTTGTTTTTGAGTTTTAACTGGAAACAAAGGCACCCCCACACTCAGTGGAGTGTGGGGAGTCAGGATAAGCAGAAAAAACAACAATCACAATGCAAATATCAACCACAAATTGCTTTAAAATGTTACTGATAAAGCTAGCAAGTAACTGGTGAACAGTGCTTATGCAATTGGCAAAATGGTGAGTTTTAAGGCTACCAAATTTACACAAATCCTAACCAAATCACATGAAACAGATAACAAACCTTAAGTTATCTTAATATCTAGCAGACTTCAAAGATTGAAAGGAAAACCTTAACCAACCCTCCTAAGGTGTTTAGGAGGGTATATATAGGAAAACGGGGAGGTGCATGTGTTGCCTCCTCTTTCTTTCTTATCGGATCGACTCGATTTAAATCCTTTGTCTTTCTCGACGTCGTCTCGGGATTTGTCGATGTAAATTGAACTCGTCTTATAATCTTCTTCTATAATTAGACTTGAGTTCTTCGACTTCATTAAACTTCCGTCTTTAGACTTTTTCTTCGATAAATCTTCAGAATAGGTCTTGGACTTCCGTTCTTTTTGCACTCTTGATCTTTTGACTTCGTATTTTCTCGTTTTCTTCGATAAAAGCCCGTGAAAGCTCGTATTTTCTTCCTTTTTCATCTTTTGGTCCTAAAACACAATAAAAGCACAAACCACGCATAATTTTGACTTTTACGACATAAAATACACGTTTTGGTCTTGTGATTATTGGAAATAAGTGGTAAAAGGATAAGCCTTTTCACACTTATTACACCAACAAATATGACTCTTGTGCTATCAAATCGAACTCTCGCTAACCCCGTTGGTATTGCCGAAGATGTTTTTGTTAAAGTTGGTACCTTCACTTTTCCGGTCGATTTGTTTTTGTTGACTATGAAATGGACCCTCGTATTCCGTTAATACTTGGACGGCCATTCTTAAGAACAGGAAAAGCTTTAGTCGATGTTGTCGAAGGTGAACTCATTCTAAGGGTCGGGAATGATGCACAAGTTTTTAAGATGGGGAAGATTACAACTAAATCCAATGGAAAAGAATCGGCGAATATGATTGATGTGCTTCAAGACAAGCTCGATACACCTTCTTTGGAAAGTATAAAGTACTATGATTTTGTGCTACATGACAATCCTCTTTTCGAGACTTGCTATGATAATCCACTTTTTCAAGACCATGTGGATGATTCCGATGATTCTCTCTCCTATTTGGATCCCCCACCAATTTATGATTCTTCACCGATCTATGATGAATATGATGATGATTCTAGTTCCGAGGTGGATGATTATGATGATTTTTCTTCATAGTATAAAGACATGCCAACTTATGATGATTTTGATGATGTTGACACTCTTTCGAGTGATTCTTCAAGTGTTACGTCTTCTACTGATGATTATGCTCCTATTTTTGATGAAGATCCTCCGCCAACAATGCTTGATCCTACTTTGGATGATTACTCATTTAAGGAAGATTTTGCTACCTTTCTTAATACATAATTTCCCAATGAGCATGATTCTCCTCCTTTGGACTTTGATTATGGTCTTTATCCTCCTTTGGATATTAAGAAACCTGTTTCAAAGGAGAAGAAACCGGACGACACCAACATCCGTAGCACCTATGTCTTGACACCTCTCTTTCCACCTTCTTCGGATGAGATTGTGTGGTTTATGGGTGAATCTTCAAGGTCTACTGAATCTAAGTCTTATTTTCCCCTAAAGGAAAATGTGTTCGATCCCGGCATCATAATTTTTAAGCCATCTCAGTATTCATCTGATGAAATAAAAGGAAAGATTTTGGACAATATGGAGCTATGCTTTCACATCTCCATACCTTTTACCACCGTGCTCCACAATTGCTTAAGGGAACCTCGCCTACTCTTATTTGGCTTGTCTTGTTCACCTTAAGCTTGTGTTATTTGTTGGACGAAAACCATGTATTTGACCCCGGTGGATGTTTTTCAAGGTTCTTACCATTCTAATCAAGGTCGAGTCAGGCTCACGACTCGGTGAACAAAAACAAGCGCTTCTCGGGAGGCAACCCGATGATTGATGTAGGTAGTAAATCGTACACGTTTTAGGAAAAACGTATATGAGTGGCAAGTATTAAGTTGCACGCTTTAGGAAAAACGCGAAACCGAATAAATTCCAAGTTCGTTCTCGAAGGAGGTGTGTATTAGTGTGCCAAAATATAAAATCAAGTTTGGATTAGTGACGTTTTTGGTTTAGAAAGAGAAAAATTAAAGACGAGTTACGACTACGATTTACACTACGACGAATTAACGTAAAACGCGAACGTAAATACGTAAAACGTGACGAAATTAAAAATTAAAACCTAAAAATTAATTAAATGATTAATCTAAGTCTTAAATAATATAAATAAGAATAAAAATCCAACAAATATATTTTAAAACCTTTTATTAATTAAATATTCAATTTTTAATGCTAATTAAAGCCCAAAAATTAAATATAATTAACAAAATGCCCAAAATATTAATTTATTGAACTAATAACTAACTTATATTATTTAAAGACTAAAAACTATTTTTCTTAAATTTTAAAAACTATTTTTCTATTTTTTAAACACTAAAAACTATTTTTAAATTAAAATAATCCTAGAAATTAATAAAATAATGCAAAAATTAATCTTACAGTTTTAAAAATCCTAAATTACCCTAATGAACAGTAGAAAATTGAAAAAGTTTGAAAAATGTAAAAATTTTCACTAAAAGACAAAACTAGTTAATAATTAAACCCTAATTAACTTAAATTAATTATAAAAAAACAATTAAAAAGTGAACAGTGACTAATTTTAAAACCAAAAATCTTAAACTAATTTTCTAAATCTATGAAAAATTTTAAATCTGAAAAATAAAACTTTTTTACACTAAATTCCAAAAACAGCCTATTTAAAATTAAATAAAAATGCAATTAAATAAGAAAAATAGAAAGTGAACAGTAACAACCAAATAAACTAGACTGAAAAATCAGAAAATTAAAAAGAAAAATATTGCAAAAAGAATGAAAGTCTAATTCCTAAATAACCCCACTAAAGACAAAAATATAAAAACTGATAGTGACCTTTTTCTATGTTTCTGTCTTTTTGTGTAGCAGTGGCTACAACAAGCCTATCAGTAGGAAAGGAGTTCCCACTGACAGTATAAAAAACGGGTCATGAACTTTTGATGCTTGGATTTTGCTTGTTTTTGAGTTTTAACTGGAAACAAAGGCACCCCCACACTCAGTGGAGTGTGGGGAGTCAGGATAAGCAGAAAAAACAACAATCACAATGCAAATATCAACCACAAATTGCTTTAAAATGTTACTGATAAAGCTAGCAAGTAACTGGTGAACAGTGCTGATGCAATTGGCAAAATGGTGAGTTTTAAGGCTACCAAATTTACACAAATCCTAACCAAATCACATGAAACAGATAACAAACCTTAAGTTATCTTAATATCTAGCAGACTTCAAAGATTGAAAGGAAAATTTTAAGCTAAACAGGCAGTAGAATGAAGTTTCTGATTTTATGCTATTTGCCAAATATTATAGCATGCATTTGTTTTAAAAGTCCACCAAACTAGAAAGAAAATAACAACCACTACTGATAATCACATATAGAGTATGTTTAAGCAAGTTTTAACCAACAAATTGTCATCAATTCTCAGTTTATACCTAGTCCCAAACACCCCTCTATTTTCTGAAACTAAAAATTAACACAACAAATCTCTTAAAAACTTGATCAAACTGAATGCTATTGATCTAAACATGCATAGTGATCCTAAAACAGCAATATTAAACAAGAAAAACTACCATGTAGCAGTTCAAACACAAAGTCACATAAATTCATTCAAAAATCAAGAAAAAGTGAAAAAAGGGGTTCAAGCCTTACTTAGGGGCTGAGGCCTTCCTTAATTCCTTTTTTAGCTTAATGGAGAGCTTATGAGAAGTGCAAGAACCCTGCTGAGGTTCAACAACTGAACCAGGGTGCAAAATATCTTTAAAATGAGGAAAGAATGGAAATGGAATGATGTTGCTTGATTATCTTGTATCCTGCACACAAATAAACAACCAGGAAGAAACTTCAAGTACCAAAGGCCATAAGCTTGTAGCTTATGGCTTTTGGTACAGTAAACTGAGTAAAGAAGAAGAAAAAAATAAAAAAAATGAATTTTCACAAATCCTTTGAAATCACCAACGTTTTGAAACTTTTTATGAAAATCACCCTTCCAAACAAGTTGTGAAGATCAAAACCCTACTTCCACTTTCACTTCCATGGGGTTTTAATTCACAAGCTGTTTTCTAAAAATTTGGATAAATAAAAGGTAATGAAAAACCTTTTTGAAACTAAACTTGCAGTAAAATCTAACACTACTTTTTTCTCAAAACAAAGTTACTGATTATACTAAGACAAGAATGAAATGGAACACAGAATTTTTGCATAAAACTTTAATTCTTTATTTTCATTAATAGATTAAACTTTTTACAAAAAAACTGGAACAAAAAGGGCAAACCACATGTTGGTGCTCCTTTTATACTAAACTAAGGACTATTCTAGAATATAAAAAATACTGAAAACCCTAGTCACTAAATTGCCCAGTTTGCCCTTTGAAAATTATTCAAACTTGGTCAATTCATTGGCATGTGATGTGCCAGCCTGTTAAAATTGATCTTGAACGTTGCTTTGACCCTTTGGGAAGAAGGAATTGATGCTGAACGTTGATGGACTGCAAGATGCTGATTTTGCCCAAAATGGAGGAGCAGGGGACAATGGGGGGCCCTCATGTGGTCACGGGTGTGAATGGGGATAAGTGGGTTTTGTTTGTGGGTGGGTTTATTGGTGATCTGGAAACTTTCAAGCAAAAACCCTTTGATTAGCTTAGTAATTGGATTAGGGTTTTTAAGGGAGAATTAAGGGTGGATTAGGGGTGGGGGATGAACAGTGAAGGTTTCCCCCCAAGTATAATATTTTAAAACCGGGTTTAAAAAAGAAGTTAAATAAAGAGGGGTTTTGACTTGTTGACTGATGACGTGGGTTGGTTTTGGGTATGGGTAGTGGGCTGGTCGGGTATAAAGGTGGGTTTGGGTAGGGTAAATGGATTTGGGTGGTACCCGGATGACGTGGCAAGATGTGGGTGGCTAGTGGGGTTTGGCTGTCTGGCCACTTTCAGTCCTCCCATTTCCACAATTGTTGCAAACCAATTCTTTCTAGCAAATACTCTTTTTCCCTTGTTTCAACTTTGATGTATTTGTCAAAAATGGCACAATGTATTTTCCAAACTTTATTTAAAGGGCTTTTTATGCAATAGAAGCATTCTTCAAGGACCAAATGTGTGTATTCTTGAAATATTAGGGACCCAATGTGTAATTTGAGTATTCACAAGGGTATAATATGACAATTCTTCCAAAGTAGAGGGACCAAAGTTGCCAAATCTTCAAACTTCAAGGACTTCAAAGGAAATTCATGATTCGGGTCCGGTTCTTTGTGCGGCTTCGTTTCCCGTGTTCGTTTTTGCTTGATTCCTTTGATCTTTTGGTGAATTCATGATATCCATACCTAAAATACACAATAAACAAATACAAGCACAATTTTGGGTAATTTGATGATATTTTAAGCGTTTTAAGCCCATTTTGGACGATGAGACTATGTATAAATACAGTCTCATCAATGATCTATCCTTTTTTTTTATAATAAGTGTAGGGGAGACCCTAGTATGTGTTTGTTGTTTTCTTTCTTATGATGTGTAGGGATTCGAGATTTCAAAGATCCATTCTTGATGACTTTTGACGACCCGTGATTCCGTGTACCCGTCTTCCCGGTTCTATCCTAAACTCTTTTGATTCTCTATTTTATATTCTTCAATATTAAAATAGGAATCACTTTAGTTGTCTCTTCCTTAGGAAGATTTAAAAAACCTGCACAATGTCCTAAGTATAGGGGAGTTTAATTCCACATGCTTAAACATTAAGGAAAATGTATATATTAAGTGTTGGGGGGGACTTCTATCGAAGTTAAGTGGGATTTTTCATGAATATATCCTCATTTTAACCGGAAAATTTATTTTTCGACATTTTTCAAAATTTTTGTTCTACTTTGACCTAGTTGTATTTTCCTTTGTTATCATTATTTTCTTTCATTGCTAGAATAAATTTTAATAAATGGTTTTAATATGTTTAGATATCTTTGATATATTAGGCCCGTCGTGAATCTTTTGACTCAATCCGAGTCTACTTATCTAAGTTTACTCTAGCTAGTATCCTTAACGTGTTTAAGTTAAGTTTTTCTAGGCTTTTATATAGGGAACTTTAAAACGCGAAAGTCTTAACTCTTACGGATTAAGAACAAGAACTTTTCGCAAGTTCCTATAAGTGATCCTAGAAAGTCGTTTATCAAGGGACCTTTAAAATGTGAATTCTAAACTTGAAGGAGTCTAAGAAGTTGCAAGATCCTATAGATGACTTGAAAACCCAAAACTTTGATTTAATAGGCTAAGCATCCACGAGTCTCATTCCTTGAGATTTTAAATTGTGGAGAACGAGAGATGATAGAGTCAATTATAAGTTTGGTATTATTTCATGAATTTATGTGAGTTAATTATGAGCTTTTTCTCCCATCGCTTGTTAATAAATTTAATTGCAATAAGTAAAGTTGTACGATTTGAAAAGTTACTTAGCTGCTAGCATAAGATCGTTTAAAAGTTGCTCGGTATTAATTAGAGTCCATAGCCAAGGCATAACTTATTAAAGCGGGATGTGAAGATTGGCGAGTCCGAAAAGGCCCTAACAAGGCATGAGGGCTACATTTTGTTGTTAAAGATCCAAAGTGATGTGAAGAATCATTTATCAAAAATCAATATGAAGGATCGAGACACACGACGAAAAGCAAATACTCCCCTAAAGATCATGGATAAGTTTATCCAAAAAGACCCGAGAAAGATACGAGGATAAATAAATCCAAGTCCTAAAAGGAGGCGGATCGTTGTATATCAAAATCCCAAATAAATATTGGAGAAAAATGAAGAAGTCGTGGTCCAAGTATGAAGAATCTCTCAAAACTTCAAGTGAAGAAATTCCTATTATGAAGAGAAGATGATTATTTCAAGATCATCTATCAAGATTCGAAGTATGAAGTCAATGGCCAAATATCAATCCGAGAAAGGTCTCAAATCGTGAAGCGAGTTATGCCAAGATAAGAACTTTATGAGGTTTCAAGAAGCAGTTTTAAAAGATTTTGTCCTTTAGCTAACTATTGATTAAATCATCCTACTTTATTTTCGGCCTAAATAAACTATCGAAATAAGTCAACAATGCATCCTCGTGATCATTCAAGACAACAATAAAATATAAAAGATACACCTAGGAATAAGGGAGTCTAAGTGAATAAATGAGCCACATGGGTTTGTGTTAGTTTGATAACTTATAATAACAATGATCTCGTTTTTAAGCTTGGTATGGGGAATGTGAAACTTGACGGTGATAAACATTCATGACAACCAAAGCCCTAATGTAAGTCTTTGATATATTTACTTGTTCTTCCTTCAAGTATTTTGTTATATTCTATCTTTTTAAGTTTCCTTAATGTCTTGTGTTTAATAAAGGCCAAGGTGGGTTAATTATGATGGAAAATGTAAATCTAGCTTTGAAATTAATGCATTGCATGAGGGTATTGTAATGGTCAAGTGTATGGGGATTTGATAGGGGTGAAAACACCCATCCTTTCCCCAATTAATTATAATAATAACCAAGCTAAAACGTATATTTAATGTCGTAAAAGTCGGAATTATGCGTGGTTTGTGTTTTTGTTGTGATTTAGGACCAAAATGTGAAAAGGGAAGAAAACACGGGCTTTCACGGGGTTTTATCGAAGAAAAAGACAAAAGACGAAGTAAAAAGATCAAGAGTGCAAAAAGAATGGAAGTCCAAGGCCTATTCTGAAGATTTATCGAAGAAATAGTCTAAAGATGGAAGTTTTATAAAGTCGAAGAACCAAATCTAATAAAATAAGAAAATTAGAAGACGAGTTCAATTCCTATCGACAAATCCCGAGACAACGTCGAGAAAGATGAAGAATTTAAATCGAGTCGAAACGAGAAGAAAACAACACTCCTTCCATTTCCTCCTAGTCATTAGGAGGTAGTAGTTAATGTTAGACTTACTTTTTGGTAAGCTGGCGCCTTTCACCTGAGTTGGACTAGAGATACATCATTTACTATACACAGGGACTTATTATGTAAATGATGGATAGTCTAGGTAAGTTAGGCCTATAAATACCCCCCATGACTCTCCATGGGGGTGTGGAAGTTTTGTGTCATTTTACCTTTGTATTGTTTTCACTTGAAATAATACACACACATTCCTTCACCTCTCTTTAACTTTCTCTCACTAGAACAAACAATGTGATAGGTGTGTAAACACCCATCTTTTCTACCACTTAATTACTATAATAACCGGACCAAAACGTGTATTTTATGTCTTTTATGTCGGAATTATGCGTGGTTTGTGTTTTTGTTGTAATTTAGGACGAAATTGTGAAAAGTGGAGAAAACACGGGAATTCACGGGCATTCACGGCTTTTATTGAAGAAAAAGATGAAAGACGGAGTCGAGAAGTCAAAAGTGGAAAAAGAACGGAAGTCCAAGACCAATTCTGAAGATTTATCGAAGAAAAAGTCAAAAGACGGAAGTTTATCAAAAGTCGAGAAACTCAAGTCTATTTTACTGAAGAAATTAAAGACGAGTTCAAAAGATATCCCGAGCCACAAGTCCTTAAAGTCCAAATTTAAAAGAAAGATTAGAAGAAAAGGACTAATGGTGCAAATAAAAGAAGATTAAAGAAGGAGGGACTAAGCATGCAATAAAGGAAGCTTCCTAAGCAAGCCTTAATCTCCCCTATATATAGATTAGATCATTTTCATTTTCCTCTTGTTGGCTAATCGTGACAATTAGTCCTTCCACCTTTAATTACCTTGTCCATTTAAATACTTGTCATTTAATTACCTTGTCTTGCACCTTAATTACCATTTAATTCAAGTAAGTTTTTCTTTTTAATTCTTGTCAAGCTTTATCTTTATCTTGTTAATCTTCTTCTACCTTTCTTTAATCAATTGATTTACACGTTTTTATCTTGTTAACTTGTTTAAAGATTTGATTTTTATGCTTTTGATTGTTTTAGATCTCTTATTTTCATAGCTTATTTGATTTATTTTCAAGTTTATATAGTTTTTACAAAAGTTATTTTTATATAAAAAGTTGTTTTTCTTAAAGTTTATCTTTTTCGTGTTTTAAAAGTTTTTAACTTTCAGTTTCGTAGCTTATTTTTACACGTTTTACCTTTGGATTTCGTCTAGAGCTTATCTAGGATCATAGCTTATTTACTTAGCTTATTTTTGGTATTCTCCTCCGTATTCCGATTGAATCAATCGGAAAAGGGTTTCATTATTCCGACCATAGCTCCTTGCTTGGTCAGAAAAGGGTTTTAGTATTCCTTTCTGTATTCCGATTGGAGTGGTTTGATACATTCCGATCGTGTGCAAAGGAAGTCATTCCGATCGTGGGTTAGTGATATTCCGATTGGGGAGGCTAGTGGATTCCGATTAGTATTTGGTGACAGCTTTCCGATCAAAGATCTTCTACACATTCCGATTGGTTGTTCCGACCCATTATTCCGATCAAGGTAAGTAAGCAACATTCCGATCAAGGTAACTTTGGTATTCCGATCTGACTAGGTGACAGCATTCCGATTGGGTACTCTAATTTACATTCCGATCAGGGGTTGGTTATTCATATTCCGATCAAGGGTAAGTCTATATTCCGATCGTGGTTGATCGGAATATATTCCGATTTGGAAGTTATTTTTCATATTTTCATCTTGTTTATTTTTCTAAGTTTACATTTTTATACTTGTTTAATTTTAATTCTCGTCACGCTTTAATTTTTAGTCTTTTAATTAATTTACTTTCCGTCACATTTTTAAATATCGCACCTTTCTTTTTAAATTAGACTTAGATTTAATTTCACGCTCTTTTATTACTTGCCCTTTACTTTAACGACATTTACTTTTAAGTCTTGCACATTTAATTTAAAACCAACCAAAAATATTCTTTTTCACCAAAATAAAACTGAGTCACATAGAGAACCTAGATCAATTCGATTAGACACACATCAACGAACATAATAATTTTTAACCTGAGTAAAATCGAGTTATCAAATGGCGCCGCTGCCGGCTCTTTTCGTTAAGATCAACAGTTTTCTGTGAGAGACACGTTCTTTTTTGGGATCCGTTCACTTGTGAACGTTACTTTTCTTGCATAAAAAATTCCAAAAACTCATAAAAATTAAAAATTGATAAAAAAAAAAACCATAAAAATTAAAAATTTCAAAAATCCAAAAAGATTTTAGCTTTATTGTGTATATATATTGTCTTTGTGTTTGCTTTTGTTTTCTTTTGCATTTTCAGGTGTATGCGTACTAGATCTTCTAATTATCAAGAGACCGAGCCTCAAGAAGATTTAAGTATGGCAGGTGTTAACAACAATAATCAACCACCGCACCTCAACAATAACAACAATGCTCTTCCACAGCCCGATCTTCGGACCATGGAGGAACTTTGTCAACCAACAATGTTTGGACGAGGAGGACCGATTGCGCCGATGCAAATCAACGCTCCTGAGTTTTCGTTGAAGCACCACATGATTCAGCAAGTACAAACAAACCCATTTAGAGGATTGCCTGATGATGATGCCAACAAACACCTCGACAAGTTCATTACAATCACCCAGAGCATGAAGTTGGCTGGTGCCACTATGGATGAGCTTCGCCTACAACTTTTTCCACACACTCTATTACATCATGCCGAGAAATGGTTTGATCGTCTCCCGACGAATTCTATTCACACTTGGGATGACATGACTCAACGCTTTTTGTCGCGCTACTTTCCACCATCCATGGTCACAAGCCTTCGCAATCATATTAGCGGTTTCATGCAAGATCCCGATGAATCTCTTTTTGATGCATGGGAGAGATATAATGTCTTGATCGACCGTTGTCCAAACCACAACATGCTTCCCGTCGCATTGATTGATACTTTCTACAACGGATTGACTTTTCGAGATCGTGATACGATTAATGCAGCCGCCGGTGGCACATTCATGAAAAGGAGACCCGAGGAGTGTAGAGAGTTAATTGAGAACATGACTACTCACCACAAGAACTGGGATTCCTCTGCTTCTTCTAGGAACAACCCGAGAGTCAATGTTTCCTCAACCTCAACAAACCCTGAGATGACCGAACTCACCCGCATGATGGCCGAAATGAGCAAAAGTATTACGCTTCTCGCTTCAAACCAACAACAACAACAAGTTAAAGCGGTTGCTAATCCTTGTGAAACATGTGGCGGTCCTCGCCCATACACCGATTGTCCTTCGACACAAGGAAATCCGGAAAATGTGTATGCTGCTTACGGTAATTATTCACCGGAATATTACCAAGCTCGACAAGGGGATAAAAATTTGCTGAGTTACCGATCCAACAACTACCTTTCACCCGGTTTTTCTCCTCAAAACCAAAACCCCGCCAACAACTACAACAGAAGCAACCAAATCCCACTAAAAGCTTCTAATCCTTATCACCCACCCGCTCAACAAAACCCACCCAGTAATCCGGATGTTGAGGCCATCATGAGAACCCAAGGTGAGCAAATCAAGAATCTGCAGAGCCAAATTATCAATCTTAAAGGAGATATCACAAAGCAAGGAAATGAGATAAGATCCGAGCTTCGAAATGATATTCAATCCTCCTTCAGCAATCAAACCAATGATTTGAAGAATATGCTTGCTAGTTTCTTGCCCCCTGCTCAACCTTCTACTTCAAGTTCTCTACCTTCAAACACCGTCACCAATCCGCGAGCTAATGTGAGTGCTATTACTACTCGTAGTGGAGTCACCATCGTAGGACCAACAATTCCACCACCATGTATCCCTACTCCTCCTACACCTAGTATTAGTGCACCATTACCGTCTCCGCCTCGACGTGATGAAGTTCCCACAAATGATCCTTCAACATCTCAACCTTTACCTACTACACCTGCTCCTTCACCACCCAAACCTAATATCCCTTATCCCTCTCGTTTGGGCAAGAACAAAATGCTAAACAAGGAGGACGCTCAAGTGACTAGCTATATCAAGATGATTTCTCAAATGAACTTCAACATTAGCTTTCTTGAAGCACTTGTCCACATGCCCAAATTTGTTAAAGCATTTAAGGAATTGCTTAACAAGAAGGAGAAGCTGATTGAACTCGCCAACACACGCTTAAATGAAAACTGCTCTGCAGTTATTCTTAAAGAACTTCCGGAAAAACTTGGAGATCGTGGTCGTTTTGTGTTGCCTTGCGTGTTCAACAAAACTGAAGAATTTACTGCCCTTGCTGATCTCGGGGCTAGTATTAATTTGATGCCTTTGAGTGTTTGGAAAACACTATCATTGCCCGACCTCACTCCAACAAAGATGACTCTTGAACTTGCAAATCGCACTCTCGCTTACCCTGTTGGTATAGCCGAAGACGTGTTCATTAAAGTTGGCACATTTACTTTCCCGGTCGATTTTGTCGTAGTTGATTATGAAATGGACCCTCGTATTCCTTTAATACTTGGTCGGCCATTCTTGAGAACCGGACGTGCTTTAATAGATGTGGCCGAAGGTGAGTTAATCTTACGAGTCGGGGATGATTCTAAAGTTTTTAAAATGGGGAAGCTTACAGGCAAATCTTTTGGAGGCCGAGAATCAGTGAATATGATCAATGTGCTCGATGACTTTACCGTCTATGACAATCCTCTATTCGAGTCTTCCACTAATAATCCACTCTTTGAAGATGATGTGGATGATTCTCTCCCTACTTTTGACGCTTCTCCCATTTATGATTCACCACCGGTCTTTGATGCTTATGATGATGATGATTCTAGCTCAGATTCGGATGCTTTTGATTGTACTTCTGAGTATCCCGAGCTGCCCACATTCGATGATTTTGATGAGGCCGATACTCTTTCGAGCGATTCTTCACATGATGAAGATCCTCCGCCATCACTCGATCCTACTTTGGACGATTACTCATTTGAGGAAGACTTCTCTATGTTTCTCAATACATACTTCCCGCATGAGAGTGATGCACCTCCTCTGGACTTTGAATCTTATCGTCTTGATCCTACTTTGGATTTGAAGAAAATTTTGTCCAAGGAGAAGGAACCGGTTGACACCGAAATCCGTTGCACGTATGATTTGACACCTCTTTGTCCCACTTCTGAGGACGAGGTTGTGCTTCTTTGCGGATCTTCTTCACACTCGGCTGAGCCGGAGTGCTATTTTCCCCTGAAGGAAAAGGTGTTCGATCCCGGTATTGAAGTCTTAGAGCCATCTCAGTATCCACCTGATGAAATAAAAGGAAAAATCTTTGGAATTATTGAAGACAGGCTCGCACCGCTTCATACTTGCTCCCACCATGCTCCATCACTGCTTAAGGGAACCCTGCCACTTCTCTTTTGGCTTGCCTTGTTCACCTTAAGCTCTTGCTTATTGATGGATGAAAACTATGTCTTTGATCCTGGTGGATGTTTTTCATGCTTCTTCCGTTGATGATCAAGGTCGAGTCAGGCTCACGACTCGGTTAACAAAAACAAGCGCTTCTTGGGAGGCAACCCATGCATCTATCTTTTAGCTTTCTTTATCCTAAGTGTAGGGGGGACCCTTTGGTTTGCTATTTCCTCTCCTCACTTCTTAATCAGGGATTTGAGCTTCAATGATCCACTTTTGATGATTCTTGACAACTCGTGATTCCGTGTTCTACTTCTTCCCGGTTCTATCCTAAACTCTTTTCGATTCACTATTTTATATTTTCTCATTAAAATAGGAATCTCTTTAGTTGTCCTTTCCTTAGCGAGATTTAAACAAAGTGCACAATGTCCTAAGTGTAGGGGAGTTTACTCCCACATGCTTAAACATTGAGGACAATGTTTATCTTAAGTGTAGGGGGGACTTCTATCGAAGTTAAGTGGTCTTTTCCTTGTATTTGTCCTCATTTTAACCAGAAAATCAATTTTTCGACATTTTTCAAAATTTTTGATCTATTTTGGCCTTTTAATTTTTCCTTTTGTATAAGTTATTTTCTTTCCTCATTAGAATAAATGTTTAATAAGTGGTTTTAATTTTCAAACGTTGTGAATCTTTTGACTCAATCCGAGTTTACTCTAGCTAGTATCCTTAACGTGTTTAAGTCAAGTTTTGCTAGGCTTTTATATAGGGAGCTATAAAACGCGAAAGTCTTAACTCTCACGGGTTAAGAACAAGAACTTTTCGCAAGTTCCTATAATTGATCCTAGAGAGTCGTTTATCAAGGGAACTTTAAGATGCGATTTCTAAACTTGAAAGAGTCTAAGAATTTGCAAGATCCTATAGGCGACTCGAAAACCCAAAACTTTGATTTAATAGGCTAAGCATCCACGAGTCTCATTCCTTGAGATTTTAAACTGTGGAGAACGAGAGATGATAGAGCCAATTATAAGTTCGGTATTCTTTCGTGAATTTATGTGAGTTAATTATAAGCCTATTCTCCCATCGCTTGCTAATAAATTTATCTGCTAATAAATAAGGTTGTACGATTTGAAAAGTTACTTAACTTCTAGCCCCATATCGTTTAAAAGTTGCTCGGTAATGACAAGAGTTCATAGCCAAGGCATAACTTATGAAGCGGGGCGCGAAGGTTGGCGAGTCCAAAAAGGCCCTAACAAGGCATGAGGGCTATGTTTTGTTGCTAAAGATCCAAAAGTGATGTGAAGAATCATTTATCGAAAATCAATATGAAGGATCGAGACACACGACGAAAAGCAAAAACTCCCAAAAAGTCATGGAGAAGTGTATCCGAAAAGACCCTAACAAGGTATGAGGATAAATAGATCCAAGTCAATAAAGGAGGCGGATCGTTGTATATCAAAATCCAAAATAGAGATTGGAGAAAAATGAAGAAGTCGTGGTCCATATATGAAGAATCTCTCAAAAATTCCAAGTGAAGAAATTCCAATTATGAAGAGAAGACCATTATTTCATGAACGTCTCTCAAGATTTGAAGTATGAAGTCGCTGCCAAATATCGGCCCGAGAAAGGTCTCAAATCGCGAACCAAGTTATGCCAAGATATGAACTTTTTGATATCCCGAGAAGCAGTTTTAAAAGATTTGGTCCTTTAGCTAACTATTGATTAAATCGTGCACTTTATTTTCAGACTAAATAATTATCAAAATAAGTCAAACAATGCATCTTCGTGATCATTCAAGACAAATAATAAAATATAAGAGATACCCATAGGAATAAGGGAGTCTAAGTGAATAATTGGCCTACATGAGTTCGTGTTAGTTTACTAACTTATAATAACAATGATTTCGTTTTTAAGCTTGGTTTGGAGAAAGTGAAAAGTTGAGGATGATGATTATTCATGACATTTTCAAAACCCAAGGTATGCTTTTAATTTCTTTGCTTTGCATTTTTTATAATTTTCTATCTCTTTAATAAAGGCCAATATGGACTAATTATGATGAAAAGTGTAAACATGCTTTGTAACTAATGCATTGCATGAGGACATTGCAATGGTCAAGTGTAGGGGATTTGATAGGTGTGTAAACACCCATCTTTTCTACCACTTAATTACTATAATAACCGGACCAAAACGTGTATTTTATGTCTTTTATGTCGGAATTATGCGTGGTTTGTGTTTTTGTTGTAATTTAGGACGAAATTGTGAAAAGTGGAGAAAACACGGGAATTCACGGGCATTCACGGCTTTTATTGAAGAAAAAGATGAAAGACGGAGTCGAGAAGTCAAAAGTGGAAAAAGAACGGAAGTCCAAGACCAATTCTGAAGATTTATCGAAGAAAAAGTCAAAAGACGGAAGTTTATCAAAAGTCGAGAAACTCAAGTCTATTTTACTGAAGAAATTAAAGACGAGTTCAAAAGATATCCCGAGCCACAAGTCCTTAAAGTCCAAATTTAAAAGAAAGATTAGAAGAAAAGGACTAATGGTGCAATTAAAAGAAGATTAAAGAAGGAGGGACTAAGCATGCAATTAAGGAAGCTTCCTAAGCAAGCCTTAATCTCCCCTATATATAGATTAGATCATTTTCATTTTCCTCTTGTTGGCTAATCGTGACAATTAGTCCTTCCACCTTTAATTACCTTGTCCATTTAAATACTTGTCATTTAATTACCTTGTCTTGCACCTTAATTACCATTTAATTCAAGTAAGTTTTTCTTTTTAATTCTTGTCAAGCTTTATCTTTATCTTGTTAATCTTCTTCTACCTTTCTTTAATCAATTGATTTACACGTTTTTATCTTGTTAACTTGTTTAAAGATTTGATTTTTATGCTTTTGATTGTTTTAAATCTCTTATTTTCATAGCTTATTTGATTTATTTTCAAGTTTATATAGTTTTTACAAAAGTTATTTTTATATAAAAAGTTGTTTTTCTTAAAGTTTATCTTTTTCGTGTTTTAAAAGTTTTTAACTTTCAGTTTCGTAGCTTATTTTTACACGTTTTACCTTTGGATTTCGTCTAGAGCTTATCTAGGATCATAGCTTATTTACTTAGCTTATTTTTGGTATTCTCCTCCGTATTCCGATTGAATCAATCGGAAAAGGGTTTCATTATTCCGACCATAGCTCCTTGCTTGGTCAGAAAAGGGTTTTAGTATTCCTTTCTGTATTCCGATTGGAGTGGTTTGATACATTCCGATCGTGTGCAAAGGAAGTCATTCCGATCGTGGGTTAGTGATATTCCGATTGGGGAGGCTAGTGGATTCCGATTAGTATTTGGTGACAGCTTTCCGATCAAAGATCTTCTACACATTCCGATTGGTTGTTCCGACCCATTATTCCGATCAAGGTAAGTAAGCAACATTCCGATCAAGGTAACTTTGGTATTCCGATCTGACTAGGTGACAGCATTCCGATTGGGTACTCTAATTTACATTCCGATCAGGGGTTGGTTATTCATATTCCGATCAAGGGTAAGTCTATATTCCGATCGTGGTTGATCGGAATATATTCCGATTTGGAAGTTATTTTTCATATTTTCGTCTTGTTTATTTTTCTAAGTTTACATTTTTATACTTGTTTAATTTTAATTCTCGTCACACTTTAATTTTTACTCATTTAATTAATTTACTTTTCGTCACGTTTTTAAATATCGCACCTTTCTTTTTAAATTAGACTTAGATTTAATTTCACGCTCTTTTAATACTTGCCCTTTACTTTAACGACATTTACTTTTAAGTCTTGCACATATAATTTAAAACCAACCAAAAATATTCTTTTTCACCAAAATAAAACTGAGTCACATAGAGAACCTAGATCAATTCGATTAGACACACATCAACGAACATAATAATTTTTAACCTGAGTAAAATCGAGTTATCACAATGTCATACATGTTCTTTGATCATCCCCGACCCCCCGAACCATGGTGGCTTTTGATGCTTGTCAATTGGTATCAGAGATAAACGGGGGTGTTTTGTATCCGTGTGTGTTTGCGTTGTGATTTCAGTTTCGTGATGTTATCGGGTGCATGGTTCGTACCATTTTGAGTCATGGTTAGTATTCGTGTCTTGGTATGATCTACTTTTATCAATTCATGTCTCAAATATCCTGTTTTTTTAATCTATCCATGTCTTAAAATCGGTGTATGGGAAAGTTATTTCATTTTCTTGTCCATTATTCTGATCTAGTCTCATTATAAAAGTCTTTTTGTCCAAATTTGGGTATACTCGTATATTTGTTTTTGTCCTTTTTTCCCATTAACTTGAACAGTATTGTTTTCTGGGTAGAAGACAAAATCATATTGTCCAACCATTTTTTTCGGTATCTTCAAAGCTGGTCAAAAACCTTTTACGATGGGATATTTCGATGGGATTTTGAGATGGCTGTTCCGATGGGTGAGTGCGATGAAGTTCTCTTTACGATGTCTAGTTTGATCTCATTGACTACGATGGTTATTTTGATCGCATTGACTACGATGACTATTATGCGATGACTCACTACGATGAGTTCATTGCGATGGGCTCGTTGCGATGGGCTCGTTGCGGTGAGTTCATTGCGATAAGTTCGTTTCGATGACCTCGTTGCGATGACTCAATGCGATGACTCATTGCGATGGGTTTTGTTTTGACTCATTGCGATGAAAGACACATATATGGTTATTGCGATGACATGGTTTCATTAATATATTGCGATGGAGATCTATTAAAATCATTACGATGGGAGTTTATATCAGTTATATTAACATATTAGATTTGGACTCATGTTTTTCAAAAACCATCAGTTAATACCTTACACAACATTTTTTTACAAAACTAGTAATCCAAAACCAATCTTTTATCACAACATACAAACCAGTAACTTTCAAAATCGACTCATGGACATACAAACCTAAACCGAGACCAAAACTGTAACAACAATACTTAACACTCCAACCTTATAACTCCACAATCAACACCAATCTAAATCCTAATCCCATCGTCCCCTATACCCTTCTCATCTAGACTCGTATAGATTCTCAGAAATGATCTAAGATTTGTTAAAACGTTTTTTTCTATCTTTAAAAAGATTTTTTGTGTTTTAACATATCATCTTCATTGATCTTAACAAAAAACAATCTGATAGAACCTACACGAGACCTTGCAAGAGATCTTGAAGACATGCATGTCGAATCGTCTTGAGGCTTCGTAAATCATAAATTAAATGGTGTTCGTTCAGCTTGATTAAATGGATTTCGTTTAGATTGAGGTCTGAGATGGTTGAATCATAATGGGGTGACTGTTTGAATAGACTAGATGGTAAAAGATGATTTATGTTTGATGGGAGATGGGAGTAGTTGGTGGATTTGAGATGGGAGAAGTTGGTGGATTTGAGATGGGAGTTACTTTGGGTGTATCGAAGGAGGAAAAGAAAATAAGAAACGGCTGTGATGTGGTGAGATTAGGGATAAGTTACCCTAATTGATAGGTGGGGTTTATTATACCCTATTATTGGACTCGGGTTTGTGTTTTTTCTTTGTATGAGCCCATGAGTTTGACTTCATTCGGGTTAGGTTAGTTGTTATCAATGGACCATGCGTATATAATGACTTAGCAAATTGATGATACTGCCAAACATAAAGACTTATCAAAGGGCCGTGTATATGGTAGTATTATTATTATTTGGATAATTTTGCTAGTATGTCCAAATATAAATGGTGGTGTTGGATAATTATTCGTTGACGGGTCGATCACTACTAACCGGAGGTATATAGTGGGCCGATTAATTTTTGCAATCGAATCCGGGATGTCCGTCTTTGTATCCGAATATTGCAAACTTAATCATGTCAGATTTGATTTACGGTGTTATTGGATTGAGGCAGATTTTTCGAAAGAATCGAGTGGTAAAATATTTGTCGGGTTAAATGCTTATGTGACAGGATTTTATTACTTTGGCGGGCCGTTTAAACAGTTACATTTAAGGCGGGGTATCCGTTTTCGATCATATCACTTCTTCACGAACAACAAACACAAAAAAGACAACAAACACAACAAACACGATACATTACACTAAAACGATCCTTATCAAAAATTCACCTAAATTCCTAACGGCTATTACGGTTCATGTGATTACGAAGATGAGTCGATGCTACTTATTTGAGGTTGAAATGAGATTTTTCAGAGGTGCTCTTATTTTATCTTTAAAGGAGTACTTACGATTTTATAAGATAACTTGTTCAAGCATATACGGTTATGAATAAGACTTAAAGTATCTAGTTTCCAGTGTCAAGGGGAGGATGGACGACGACATGGATAGTTATCATTTTTTGGGAGCTTCGTTGCGGTTCTCAGTGTCACACGCACTTGAAGTTGTGGATTTCTTCAAGAGATGAAGTACCTTTTCTTATACCGCCTGTTTTGGTATAGGGTACTTTAGAGAAGTTGTACCTTTTTAATACCGCCTTTTGGCATAGGGTACGTTTAAGACTTCTCTACATCGCTCTTCATTCTACTATAGTGCAAGATTAAGTTCAAGTTTGGAGAATTCTACTTCAGTTTCAAGTTTGGATTATCGGGTTATCTTCATCAGTGGTCACTATCAATAGCCAACATAATTGATAAGGGGAGTCAGTTCAGGGTGAACTTGAGAGAATTTTGTTTAGAGAGATATTGTTGACATTTTCTCACACTGTAATGGTTACTAAGTAAGCGGTTCCAGTTGGCTTACCACGTACACACATGAAGGATGATTCCCTTAATAGGTATCATCCTGGAGGGAGAATTGTGTACATGCGGGGTCACTTGACTTTGGTTTTACCGTTTCTACATAGAGGGATAAGTTGTCTACATTCGGGACTTAGTTGACTTTGATGTGGCAACTTTTTATCATCACTGTCTTGTCAGGATAAATGTGCATTTCCGGGACTTAATTGACTTTGGTGCTACAATTTGACTTCATGTTCGGGATAGAGTGTGTACTTTTGGTAATCTGTCATAGAATCAAGACTGAGATTGCATCAAATTGTGAGAAAATGTTGATGACGCTATCACCTCCCACAGATTTCCTCTGAAGGATCTGTTTGGGAGGGAGCAGTCTTTACTGCTTGTTTAATGAAAAGCCCTCTAGTTGGGAGGGAGTTAAACTCAACTAGATTCTACAAAGCTGAAGAAATAGAGCTGGAGTATTCAAGAAGATGAAGGTCGCTGAAGACTGTCTCAAGGAATGCTGGAATTCAAGCTTATCAATTCTCTTAATTTTTGCTTGTAGGAATCAATTGTAACCAACTCACGTGAGTCACCATCTTGGAGGGAGATTCTTAGACTTACTTTTTGGTAAGCTGGCGCCTTTCACGTGAGTTGGACTAGATATACATCATTTACTATACGCAGGGACTTATTATGTAAAGGATGGATAGTCTAGGTTAGTTAGGCCTATAAATACCCCCATGACTCTCCATGGGGGTGTGGAAATTTTGTTTCATTTTACCTTTGTATTGTTTTCACTTGAAATAATACACACACATTCCTTCACCTCTCTCTAACTTTCTCTCACTAGAACAAACAATGTCATACATGTTCTTTGATCATCCCCGACCCCTTAACCATGGTGGCTTTTTGATGCTTGTCAGTTAATTTTCAGTTAGTTTTATTTTTCAAGTTTTAGGAGTAGAATAAATTTACTTTCTCTCTCTAGATTTAATTTCATGTTTTTCAAGCTTTTATAATTTTAATCTTGTATTTGAATCTTAATCATCTTTAATCCAAGCTCTTTTAGATACTCATTCTCATTCTTCCTTTCTTATTATAAATCTGTTGTCTTGATTTGGTAAATCATGTATTTGGCTTAATCTTTTGCTTTTTGTTTTATTGATGTGATTGATTGATTGTGCTTATTGGTTTTGATTATTTTAATCTTTATAGCTTATTGTGTTTAGTGCTTATTGTGTTATTGTTCTTATTTTTAATCTAGTGTTTTTGTAGTTTATTTTATTATAAGTTGATTTTTAATTTTTAGATTCTTTATCGATTTTAAAGTTTTTAATCAGTGGCTTAATTAGTTTTTCTTAAAGTTGGTTTAGATCAAGTTTTGGTTAAGTGCTTAATTGGTTTTTGCTTATTATTTGCTTACTTCCTTGTTTTTAGATATTACTGTTTCTGTTTATCTGTTTCAAAACCATCTTCGCAAAAGGGTTTATAATTCCGAAGTTTACCTCTTTTTCCGAAGATTAGTTAATCCGAAAATCCACTTTCATTTCATTTATTCAAATTTTCCCTTTTATCCTAAATAAAACATTCCAAAAATCCTTTCTTTTCATTTCATTTATCCGAAGATTTCTACTATTCCGAAAATATTACATTATTCCGAAAATTTAACATTTTTTTGAAAATCCAGTTTTTTCCGAATTAGATAGGTAATTCCGAAGATTTCATTTTTTCCCCGAAAATAGTCCATTTTTCGAATATAATTGTTTTTCCGCAATTATTGTTTTTTCCGAAAACCTTTGTTTATTCCGAAAATTTTGTTAATCCGAAAAAAGCATGTTATTCCGAAAATAATGTTTATTCCGAACTTGTTTCATTTATCCGAAGATTTCAGTTTTCCGAAAATAGGCTTTCATCCGAATTAGTAGATTTTTCCGAAGAAGTTAGTTTATCCGAATTTAGGTTTTTATTCCGAAAATTTTAGTTTTTCCGAAATAGTTAGTTTTTAGTTTTATTTTATTTTTATTCTATTTCCAATTTTATTTTTATTAAAGTTTTAAACTTTTGTCATTTAATTTTTATAGTCTAAATTTTTAGTTTAATATTTTCAGTTTTCAATTTTTTGTTTTATTTTATTTAAATACTTAACGACATTTACATTTTCTTCTTTTAGTTTAATATAGATAATCATTTGCTTGCTTTTCACCAAGAACGACTGAGTCACACTTTCAATTGTGATCAATTCGATAAGACCGATTCAACGAACAAATTTTATACGAGGAAATTCTTTGTATTAGGACCCAATGTGTAATTTGGAGTTTTACAAGGGTTTATCATGACAAGTCTTCAATTCATGAGGGACCATTCTTGCTAAATCTTCAAACTTCAAGGACTTCAAAGGAAATTCATGATTCGGTTCCAGTTCTTTGTGCGGCTTCGTTTCCCGTGTTCGTTATTGCTTCATTCTTGTGATCTTTTGTTGATTTCACGATATCCGTACCTAAAATACACAATGAACAAACACAAGCATATTTTTGGGTATTTTAATGATATTTTAAGCGTTTTGAGCCCGATTTGGACGATGAGACTATGTATAATTGTAGTCTCATCACTCCCCCATACTAAACCATTGCCGTGTCCTCACGCAATGCTAGAATTAAGTATCACAGCACTTCCAAAATTCATTTTATGATGACTTTTATTGAAGACATAAACTTATATAAATTACTACACGTGTTTTAGACATAATGTATTGTTTTCATCACAATTAAGTGACTTTTAGGATCATAGAACAAGAACACATGAATGCTTCATTAGAAATAATTTCGTCGTCCTCGATTTTCACCCAATTCCATGCTAAGCGTATAACGAGATCATTGTTATTATTCATATCTCATGAGTGTTAATGACACACCTAAACTCCCTTATTCCTACTTGGTATCTCTTATATGTTATTTTTGTCTTAATGATCACGAGGATACATCATTGACTTATGCGTGAATAGAGATTAGGTCTAAAAATAGAGTTAACGATTTAACCAAAATTATCGAATTAATAATTCACCCTAATAGACAACGATGTCAAAAAATTATGTCAACAAGAAGGATCGATAAACACGATTTTAGAACGGTTTTGAACATGAGACTTACTACCATGACTTTTATTATCCTCCATCATCGGTGGTTTTATTCTCATGGTTTACCTCTATCTTTTATTCAACTTCGCCATGAAGCTTTTATTATGACTTTGGTCTTGCCCTTGTCTTTTATTATCCGCCACCATCTGTGGTTTTATTATGACTTGACGTATATACCCACGCTAAGACGAATTTTGGATCTTTAAAGCTTCGAAGATTAAGGCCTGATTCACTTTCAATTTGGGCATAGATTTTTCGGCCTTGTGAGATTCAATTTTTTTCTTAATTTAGGTGAGCACTTCAAATCTTATTATTGGGTGAAACTATTTATTATTCGGGTGCCAATACTTCAAAACCGTAACGCTGGCGATACCTTAATGTTTTCCCAATTTAATTACATGGAAGCTACTAAAACAAATGAGAAACCACAATAGTGACTAAACCGCTAAATCAATATTTATTAACAATTTATTATGCAAAATCGTGGGGAGAATAAGCTAATAATGACTACACATGAGATCGTGAAAGATTACGAGACTTATAAATAACTCTATCATTTCTCGTCCTCATTTAAGAGACTTAGCCTAAAAAAGTTAAGGAATCAAAGCTAAGTGCTCAACACGCACGGTCGAGTCAAAATTACTCTTATTCTCACCATCGGAAAACCTACATTCGTGTCTTAAACACTTATGAAAATACGAAAATTTTTAAAATTTGGTCATTTTTAGCCTTATTTTGCAACAAAACGTTAACAAAAAGATGAATATTGGATTACGTGGTGACGTAAGCAAGGTGAAGTATCTACTCACCCCCATACTAAAACTAAACATTGTCCTCTATGTTTCGAGTCTAGGGGTGAAAACACCCCCATACTAGAGACGAAGTCGAATGCTTAATCTCGAGCATGGAAAGGGTAAAACGAATAACCTAAAAGACGTTTATGAATTATGCTAATAAGATAAAGGTTAGAACATAAAAGGATATCATCGGATATCGGAATCTCCAAAGGCAACGATTGAAGCTCGAGTGACCCATAAAATGAACACGAAACAAAGGTTGGAAGAGCACAAGACCCCTCGTTACACTATTAGAAAAACGATAATATATACAAGGATAAGCATGAGAATCCCCCACGAGGCACCTTGTTTTTGATAACCGAGTCAAAAGATCGACTCGAATCCCTATAAATGTGATCATTTAGGGATAATCTTGGTATGGTCATTTTTGGTGGGGCTTACATGATAAACAATGCCCAAAAGCAACCGGTATAAAGGACTAAGTCCTTTGATGATGCAAAATACCGGGATCGAAGATGGCGTCCTCGTTTTCATGGGATAAACGAACCAACGCCACTTCAACACGTGCTAGAACCCCAAAGGGGTAGAAGAAAAGAGATGAGAAGTAGAAAGGTGGGGCAATGGGTAAGTCAAACTTATGAGCTACTCGAGGTAGACTCACACCAAGCAAATGAATATATTTTCCATTTATTGCATCGGTGGAAGACCGAGATTTCCCTTTACAAGCAATTCCGAGATCGTAAATCTCGTCCTCGGTGGAGAAACGTGAGGGAAGATAAGGGGCTTCCCCCAATCCACACCAACCGTCGTCAAAAGGAGTAGACGAGGTGGTAGCACTCATAAACGCCGGTGATGACGGAGTTAAACTTGTAGAAAAATATTTTAAATCCATTTTAAAATCCTTTCCTTTTTCATCGTTTAATTTTTTTATGAGAACCCGATTGAATTATGTAGAAAATATTTGGCGTTTCAAATTCAAAATTAGTCGCGCTAAAAATCCTCACATTTAAGACATTGGTGGGAGGGGGTGGTGGATTATATAACTTCTCAAAACGTCGATCAATAAAGAACACCGCCCCCTCGGGGTCAACATACTCGTCATCCTCATGAACGTGCATCTCATCGATTTCTTCATCAAAGATAGGCTTGTCAAAGCAAGGTTTGTCATTCCCCTCCTTGAGTATTTTAGGAACTCCCTCGAAAAGATCACGATCAAGCACGAAACCATCATTCTTTTGTGGGGATTGTTGATAAGTTAAATCCTCACGAATGTCGTAAACGTAATTCTCATTTGAGGAGTGTTGAATACATAACTCCTCGAGAATTGGATTTTTGGTGGTCACATGAGTTGGTTCGTCATCGAAAATAAGACGTTCCAACTCATTTAGTTCATCCTCGATTTTGGAAAGATCAACCTCACTCGTAGGTGGAAGTGGAGGCAAGAGAGCTAGCTCTCGTTCAATGATTTCCTCAATCTCGGGATTAAACTCATAATCATCGTACTTCACATGAGAATAGGTATTTTTAGGAGAATCCTCAAAAAGGGCATGTGGATTTTGAAGTACGTGATCAGTCTCGGAAAAATTACCATCATCATCATCAAAGAAAGAGTCGATGTGAGCACTCACAACCATGGTCTTACAAGTCGAATGACATGCTTAGGTGACTTTTCTAAGATGAGAGGATCGATGTCGATGAAACCTTTAGCCTCAATGGGTGTTGGGCTAGGAAATGGAGGCACTTCGATGGAGTTAGAAGTTGAAGCCTCAAAGACGTGGTCCTTCGAAGGTGGTGAAGACGAGTCCATTTTGGCCATTGTCGTAATGGCACTAGCGTCGCCCTTCGGAATTGGTCGTTCACTTGTTTCATCGAATACAATCCCCTCGTGAACATCGTTTACGGTTCGAGCCGTCGATAAAAATGGTCGGCCTAAACTAATGGGACATTTAGGGTCACACTCATAATCGGATATGACGAATTCCACGGGAAAAGCAAACTTTCCAACTTTGACATAGACATCCTCGGCTATTCGAATTGGTATTAATGGTGTACAATTTGCAAGCTCGATTGTCATGTTCGTGGGGGTAAGTGAAGGCAATATCATCAATTTCCAAAGAGAATGAGGCATGAGATTGATGCTAGCACCTAAATCAGCAAGGGCTAAACATCCCTCAATCTCAAAAAAATCACAAGGTAAGAAAAATTGGCCCGCATCCTCTTCCTTTCTTGGCATATGCCTTTTAGGTTTTTTAAGAAGGATCGATGCACAAGTTTCTTCAAGGGTTACTTTGGTTAGGTCGATAAAGCTCTCTTTTTGAACCGTGGATGGAATTTGTGGTACACGAGGGTGTGCACTCTTTTCCTTGGCCGCCACGTTCACCCCATCGACTTTAGAACAATAAGACGTCTTAGAAGTCGAGGGTTGAGAAGAAGGAACAACTCGAAATCCGTCTAGGTTAGTGGTAATCACACGACTTTTTCTACGAGACGAGGAGGCTTTACATTGTTCCTTCGGATTTGCAACGGTGTCACTAGGTAACGAACTCAATGAAGCACCCGAGGCTTTGTTCATAATAGCCGAAAACATCTTTTTAATATCAATTTGTCCTTGCTCAATCTTCGTGTTTTGAAGTTTCAAAGTATTAGAAAAATCGTTTTTCAAAGTACCAATTTCTCCCTCTAATCGTTTCATATTATCCTCATTCGTTTTCATGTAATTTTGAAAATCGTTTGACGAACTATTTTGATTTGAATTAAAGTTCCCTTGTTTTTGATTACTTCTTTGAAAATTGTTTTGATTCCCACTTCAAAAATTGTTTCCTTGATTATTGTTGTTATCTTGGTTTTGCCAATTCAAATTACGACCTTGATTATAACCTTGGTTTTGAAAATTCCATTGTTGATTATTTCCTTGAAAATTGTTACGATTTTGATTCGAAAAATTGTTGCCTTGGTTATAATTGCCTTGTTGCGATGGACCGGCGTTATTTTGATTTTGATTAGAAAAACTGTTGTATAACGCACTCACATTCGACGTTTGGCCATCCGTAGCCGCACACTCGTAATAATTATGAGGTTCACCACAAAATGTACACGATGTCTCAACTGCTTTCATCGTAGCGGGAACGTCTTTTTTTTGCATTTCGAAGAGAAAAGACGTAAACACATTCGTCAACTTGTCGACTTTCACATCCACTCTCTGAATGTCGCGATTAGAAATACTAACATTTGCGACATTGGCAACACTCGGTGCATTGCGGAGTTGGTAAACCTTGGATCGATTCTCGATAATCATTAATGCATCTTTCGGAGTCTTACACAAAAAGTTGCCACCGACGGCGGAATTCAACGAATGTTGTTCTTGAAAACTAAGACCGTTGTAAAACGTATCGATTTGGTGCAACTCGGAAAATCCAGGGTGAGGATATTGCCTAAGAAATTCCCTAAAACGATCCCACGCGTCCCTAAAAGATTCATTCGGTTTTTTCTCAAATCTCGTAATCTCGTTTTTGAAAAACGTCGTCTTAGATGGTGGGAAAAAATGATTAACGAATTTGGAAACAAGATCCTTCCACGTAATTATCAAATTAGGTGGCTCTTTCTCGTACCAATACTTGGCGGCACCATCGAGCGAGTACGGAAAAAGCATAAGCTTGACGACATCGGTGTCGACGTTCTTAAACTTGCTCGTAGCTAAAAGACGATCAAAATTTCGAATGTGGTCGTGAGGATTATCGGCTTCACGACCTCGAAACTTCGTACCTTGTATCAACGAAAGCATTCCGCTCTTAATCTCAAAATTCTCTGCTTCGATAGCGGGAATTACGATCACGTCTCCATAACCCTCGGTGGGCGCTTGGAGCAATTCCATCATCGAACGATTGTCGGCCATCTCGTCTACGGTCTCTTCAACAACGATATTAGGAATGTCGGTTTCTAATTCTCGTCTACGTCGTCGATTCCTTCGATTACGATTGCGTCGATTCGAAGCGTCGATAGAATTAGAATATTCCTTAGATCGAGTGCGCATGCACTAAACGTAGAATGGAAGGTAGCAAAGAAGATTCTATTTGGGGTTTTTCGATTTCTCAATTTTTTTGGTTTTTGATTGTTTTTTAATTTTTTTTGATTTTTGAATGTATTACGTAGACTCAAATCTACAAATCCCTCCTCGAATCGATTTCTCGATTAAAGGAGCCTCAATGAATGAAAACGATCACGTGGAGTGAACGCCTTCGATGACTTTAGAGCGTTGGTGGAACACCAAAACGTTCAAGAGGGTTTAATCTTGAAAACAAGCAAATATAATAAACGTAGATAATACTTGGGCGGAAAACCCTCGATTAGTCCTCTTTCTCAAAACACGCACAAGCAAGCGGGGGAAACGAGGCGGCGCTTAGCACTTAAGAGCCTTTTTCCCTTAGGTCGTGAAATACAACCGCCTTATACCCACCATATAGTTTGTGTTAATCAAAATTAAGCCTCACGAAAGTATTTATCTATTTTGCCTTTAAACTTTTGCTTTGGATTCGAATACAATAATTGAGTGATGAAATCCCAATTAAGGTTGCGTTTTCACGCTTTTGGAGATATTGTAAATTTATTGTGATACGTAGTACAATATATTAATAATATTCACAAAGAAAAACGAAAACCAATATATCTACAATATAGTAAATATTGTTGTGTGTTTAATTTAGGAAAATTAAACACGATTTATTTGGATACTATAGTATAATAGAGAAAAATAACAAAAATGAGTATGTACGTTATATACGCTTTCCAAAAATGAAAAGCAAAAACGAACTACTCACACAAACACGATAATTAATGGCACTAAAACACCTCCCCGGCAGTGGCGCCAAAATGATAGTAGTAAAAACACGTCTTTAAGGAAAAAGAGCGTATAATGGGCAAGTATTAAACTCGACGATTTAGGAAAACTGACAAGTCGAATAAGTGCGGGTTCGTTCTCGAAGGAGGTGTGTGATTAAGTGCCAATATGTAAAATCAAAGTTTAGATTAGTGTCTTTTTTGGTTTAGAGGAGAGAAAATTAAAGACGAGCTACGACTACGATTACACTACGACGAATTGACGTAAAACGAGGACGTAATTACGTAAAACGTGAAAAATTAAAAATTAAACCTAAAAATAAATTAAAAATTAAAACTAAGTCTAAAATAATATAAATAAGAATAAAAATTCAATAAATAAAATTTAAAACCTTTTATTAGTTAAATATTCAATTTTAAATGCTAAAATATTATTTTATTGAAGTAATAACTCACTTATATTATTTAAAGACTAAAAAGTATTTTTCATAAATTTTAAAGACTATTTTTCTATTTTTAAAAACGAAAAACAATTTTTGAACTAAAATAATGATTAAAAATAATGAAATAATGCTAAAATTAATTTGACTTTTTCAAAAATCCTAAATTATATTACTAAACACTAGAAAAATTTAAAAAGTTGAAAAAGTAATCTTTTTACACTAAAATACAAAACAGATTTGAATTAAAACCTATTTAAACTCAAATTAAATCAAAAAATTAATAAAAAGAGTGAACAGTGAAACTTTTTAAACTAAAAATCTTAGAATAATATTCTTAAACTAGAAAAATTTTTGAAACTAAAAAATAAACATTTTTGGCACTAAAAGACAAAAATAGAAATTAAATAAACTAATTAAAACTAATTTTAATCTAGAAAATAGTAAATGAATAGTAAATTGAAAATAAACTTTATGAAAAATTCAAAAATAAAATAACAAAGAAAGGAAAATTGAAATCAACTAAAAATACTAAAAATGACTCAAGACAAAAAGAACAAGAACTGAAAGTGACATCTGCTTGGACTTTTGTCCTTTTGCTTAGCAGTGGGAAAGGAACACTAGCAGGGGAACTTTCTTCCCACTGCTTTAACAGAAACTTAGGTCTGTGGACATTTTAGGTTGTAAAAACTTAGTCACTTGGTTTTAATTGCAAGGGCACCCCCACACTCAGTGGAGTGTGGGGAGTCAAGATTAACAAGAAAAAGAACAAGCTTAACACACAAATAACACATAAAAAGCCCAAATTCAGTCACTGATGAACTAGGGTAGGTCTGTGGGTTGTTTGCTGATGCAATTGGCTATTAAGTAGATTTCAATCTACCAAATTAACCTCAAATCACACCCAAGGCCCAACTAAACAGATGCAAATCCTAAATGTAACTTACTCTTAATAGTAGAACAAGATTTCAAGGCAAAATTTATCTAAAACACCCTTGTTTTAGGCATACTGATTCTTGCCTAATTTTTTAGCAAAAATAACCTGCAACCTCTATTTAAACCCTATAAAACTAAAAACCAAATACTGAAAACACATTTGACCAACTAATTAAGTGTGTTTGGGTGGTTTTTAACTAGATTTAATTTCTTCTTAACCAATAAAACCCCTAATCCCAAACACCTTATAATAATCAGCCATCAAAAATTTTCAAACAAATACTTAGCAAACCAAATCTAACCAGATTCTAATCAACCTAACAAGCATAAATGACTAAAAATAAGCATAAAAAACAGGCAAGCTAACATTTAAACATCTTAACACACACAATCATCAAATTCATGCAAAAATCTACAAAAACACATAAAGAGGGTTCTAAGCCAAACCTAGCTGATGCCTTCTCCAAATGGGCTTTTGGGAGCTTGTATGAGCTTATAGACGTGTAGAGAACCTTGTTGGTGGAATCTCAAAGAGAGACCCAAGGGAAAATATCTTTAAGAATGAAACTGAACAAATGATGAAAAGGGGGTCTTGCTTCTCCTTTGTTTCTTGCACACAACAACAAACCAAAGAAAGGCAGCTTCAAGTAGACAAAATACCACAAGCTACAAGCTTGTGGCTTTTGCTACAATAAAAAGGTGAGTAATAAAGAAAACAGTGAATAAAACTGATTTTCAATCCAACTTTTTGAAACACTTCTTGAATCCAAGTTTGAACCAAACTAAGGTGAATAAATCAAAATTCAACAAACTAAACTCATGAGTCCACTTTCAGTTTCTCATGAGTTTGGATTTGAGTTTTCTGAAAATCCTTTTTCTTTCAAAAAAACGTTTTTAGACTAAAGCTATGGAACCAATGACATTTTAATAAAACTACACTTGTAATTAACCTAAGAAAAGTAGTAATAAGGAACTCAATATTTGTATAAAACTTAAACATTCATTTTCATTAATAATAATTTTTTTTACAAATATTGGAACAAAGGGATATGCACAATCTGTATTCTCCTTTTATACTACTAAATAGAACATACTAGAATTGCTTAAACCCTAATACATGGATTTCCCTAAAAGCCCTTGGTCAAAGTCTTCAAATTTGAATTTTTACACCCATGTGATCTTGTTTTGGACATTTGTTGGATGCAAACTGTGATGAAATGATCTAAACCATTCTTTACATACTTTGGGACCAAGTATTGAAGGAGGGTCGTTGATGTGAACAATGTCACGTGAATGGGGTAGCAGGGGAGGGGACAAAAGGTACAAGGGTAGTTTTCTAGGTTGTGGGGTGTGTTGGGTGTGGAGTTATGATAAAAAACCCTATGGTTAATAAGTGTAAGGGTTGGTAATTAAGTGGATTGTTCCTGGGGGTTTTTAGGGTTTAGGGGATGAAGGAGGTGATAAATAGTAGGTTAGATTCGGATTAGGGGGATTAGTATTTTTAAAAGTGTGTTTCCCACACAAATTAATAACTGATTAATAATCAGTTTTATATAAATACTAGTGGAAGGTGACGTGGGAAGAGGGGAGGTGGTGATTGGCTGGTTTAAGTTAATGGGGCACGTGGCAGGTGTGGGTTGGCTGGGATAAGTTTGCTTGTCTCCCAATATTGGTCCCTGAATTCCTTTGTGCTTGTCACTTCATTTTTAAACAGCCAAAACATTATATCCTTTGTTATGCAAGTTTATAAATTCCCACTTTGGCCACAAAAGTTTTAGTAAAGCTTGTTCCAAGGGTATTTTATGCAATATTTGCATTCTTCAAGGGTTGACCATGTACAATCTCATCATTTTAGGGACCTAATGTGTAATTTTGAGTTTTTTCAAGGGTTTATAATGACAAGTCTTCAATTCATGAGGGACCATTCTTGCCAAATATTCAAACTTCAAGGACTTCAAAGGAAATTCATGATTCGGGTCCGGTTCTTTGTGCGACTTTGTTTCTGGTGTTCGTTTTTGCTTCATTCTTGTGATCTTTTGTTGATATCACGATATCCGTACCTAAAATACACAATGAACAAACACAAGCATATTTTTGGGTATTTTAATGATATTTTAAGCGTTTTGAGCTCGATTTGGACGATGAGACTATGTATAATTGCAGTCTCATCAACTGGTGATTATTTGTTCAGCTTTAGTGAAACGGATAAGGCAACAAAACATCATATACACAATCACATAAAGTGAAACAAACACATGACATTGCACACTCCTTTACTCAGACACTGCTACTTGACATTAATCAAAATCTTTTATTAAATGCTGAACCTTTAAGCTTCTTCAGTGAATGCTGAAGGTTCAGGTTTTATATCATCAATGTTCAGCATACCAAGCTCCATTATCAATCTTTTGAAAGTTGGTTCATCCAGTGGTTTGGTGAAGATATCAGCCAATTTGTATTGAGTGGGGATGATATGTAATTTAATGTCCCCTTTCACAATGTGATCTCTGATAAAGTGATATCTGATATCAATGTGTTTTGTTCTGTGGAGGACTGGACTGTTGGATATTGCAATAGCACTAGTGTTATCAAAAAAGATTGGTACTTTTTCATATTGTATGTCATAATCAGCCAGTTGGCTTTTCATCCAAAGAACATTGGCACAACATCCAACAACTGCCACATATTCAGCTTCTACTGAAGATATGGCAACTGTTTGTTGCTTTTTAGCACTCCAATACACAAGTTTGCCACCTAGCAATTGGCAGGCACCAGAAGTGCTTTTTCTGTCCAAATTGCATCCAGCATAGTTAGAATCTGAATACCCCTTGAGATTAAATCCTGAGGATTTGGGGTACCAAAGACATAGAATTGGTGTACCTTTTAGGTATATAAAGATTATCTTTACAGCAGTAAGGTGTGATTCCTTTGTATCTGCTTGGTATCTTACACAAAGGCATGTAGAGAATTGAATGTCAGGCCTGCTTGCAGTTAAGTACATGAGATACCCAATCATACCTCTATGCTGAGTCTTATTGACTGATTGTCCATTGAGATCAGGTCCTAAGTTGTTAGGGGTACCATTGGAGTCTTTACTGAAGAACAATTGATATCATACTTCTTCAGCAGATCCTTGACATATTTTTCTTGATCGATGGAGATGCCTTGGTCAGATTGTTTAATCTGAAGACCAAGGAAGTATGTGAGTTCTCCCATCATACTCATCTCAAACTTGTTGGTCATAAGCTTGGCAAATTGTTTGCAAAGTTTCAAGCTTGTAGAACCAAAGATTATGTCATCCACATAAATTTGTACCAGAATGGTGTCAGTTTTAGATTTATAGATAAACTAGGTGCTATCTATTTTTCCTCTGACAAACTTATGTTTAATGAGAAATGTTGAGAGAGTTTCATACCATGCTCTTGGAGCTTGCTTCAATCCGTACAAAGCTTTGTAAATCTTGTAGACATGATTTGGGTATTTACTACTCTCAAAGCCAGGAGGCTGAGTAACATAAACTTCTTCTTTTAGGTCACCATTTAGGAATGCACTTTTGACATCCATTTGGTAGATGATGAATGCTCATGTAAGTGGCATAATCAAGGAAGATTCGTATGGCTTCCATACGTGCAACTGGAGCAAAGGTTGGATCAAAATCAACACCAGGCTCTTGATTGAATCCTTGGGCCACCAGCCTAGCTTTGTTTTTGGTCACTACATTGGTTTCGTCTCTTTTAAGCTTGTAAACCCATTTGGTGCCAGTGGTTGATTTACCATATGGAAGAGGAACAAATTTCCAGACTTTGTTTCTTTCTAATTGATTGAGTTCCTCTTGCATGGCATCCACCCATCCAGGGTGTGTGAGTGCTTCAGAAACCATTGTAGGTTCAATTTCTGAGAGAAAGTTTGCATAGAGGCATTCTCTAGATGAAACAACACTCAGTTTCTTTGCCATAGATCTAATGACTCTACATTCACCAGGATTGCCTATTACGTTCACCAGCTGTATGTGACTATTTTTAGTCCAAGATTTTTGTGGAGCTGGAGAATAGGCTGGTATCATGATTAGAGCTAGAACTTGGAAGTCCATGACATGGACTTGGACTTGGATTATCTCTAGTTTCTACTAAAGGATATTCAATGGACAAAGGTTCAATCAATGGAGGGCTTCCTTCTTGGCCAGAAGCAACACATCCAAGACCTAATTTCCTAGAGATGGTAGGAGAGTGTTCATCAGCCTCTTCATATGATTGATAATTTTGATCATGTGTGTTAGCATGCTGATTGTTTTGAGACTGACCATTTTGGTCATTTGTGTTCCCTTGCTGATCATTTTGAGACTGATCAATATTTGATTGACAACAATCAGTATGTGATACTAAAGGATTTCCTTTTGTAGGACTTGTCATATCTTTAAATGGATTAATATGAGGGACTGAGTTGCTTGTTTGATATCTTTGAAAAGGCTCATAATGTTGAAATTCATCAGATGGATAATTGTGAGATTCATGAATATGAAGTTCATCATCTGATGGATTTATAAATGTGAGAGCTTCAGAGCTTTCATTGAATGTGATGTGTAGGTTTCTTCAATACATTGTCTTCTTGTGTTGAAGAATCTAAATGCTTTAGATACTAGAGAGTATCCAAGGAAGTAACCATCATCAGATTATTCATCAAACTTTCTAAGGTGATCCTTGTGATTGTGAATGAATACTGGACACCCAAACACATGTAAGAATGAGATGTTTGGAATTCTCCCCTGAAGGCTTCATAGGGAGTCTTCATGTGTCTCTTCACAAGGATGGATCTATTTTTAGTGTAGCAAGCAGTGGCTACAGCATCAATCCAAAAATGCTTAGAGAGAGCAGATCCAACAACCATTTTCCTTGTTGCTTCAATCAAAGTTCTTTTCCTTCTTTCAGCCACACCATTTTGTTCAGGTGTGTAAGGAGATTAGAAATTTTTGGAAATTCCTTTGTCATCACAAAATTTGATCAATGTGTGATTTCTGAATTCAGTGCCATTGTCAGTTCTGAGTTGTTTGACATGAGTGTCATTTTGATTTTCAACTCTTTTGATGAAGGACATAATGGCATCTAGTATATGGCTTTTCTTTGTCAAAAAATATACCCAGGTGTACCTAGAGTACTCGTCAACAATGACAAGTGTATATTTTTCATGACAAATGGCCCTAGGTGATACTGGGCCAAATAAGGCCATTTGAAGCAAATAAAGACTTTCTTTGATTGAGAAAGTATGCTTTGTTTTGAAACTGGCCTATGGTGCTTCCCTTTTTCATATGTTGAGCATGGTTTGTCCTTGGAATACACAAGTGAAGGAAGACCAATAACAAGATTTTGTTTTGCCAGCAGAGTTATTGTTTTGAAATTGAGATGTGAGAGCCTCTTATGCCAAATCCAGTTGGTAATATTGGAAGCTTTAGCAAAGAAGCATGTCTCCTGAGTAGAGTTCATGTTCATGATATAAACATCTTTGACTCTGGGAACAATCATCACAATTTCATGATTGGAGTTGAAGATTGATATAAGTGAATTTACTCATATCAATTCTATCAGTAAATGAGCTTATAATGCATAAAATGTATGAATATGGCCTTGTATATGCTTGTTTCTTGTTTCATGTGGTGTAGGTACCCAAGATCACGAAAACCGGCAAAAACGACACGAGTTTGAAGAAAAGATCAAGAAGTCAAAAATCAAGTCGTTTATTCGAGGATTTAATTCTATGAAAGTTAATGGGCCAAGTGAGTCCCACATTTGTGTATTGGGCCTAAAAGCCCAATATTGGAAAACTTGTATCTCCTTTTGGGTCATAGGCCCAAATCAAGTCCATATATAACAAAGACACGGATGGGAAGTAATTACATTTGGGTCCAAGTTTTGTCCAATAAAAGCCCAACTATACAAAATAAAGAGATGGGGGGATTTATATCGTTGGTCAACAAAAGGGCCCAAGCCCAAGTAACACAACAATAGATGGTGAGGGGAAAAAGTTAGTATATATCTTTTCACTTCTTGGTTAAACGGTACAAAAAACGAAACAAAGTATACACAAAATAAAAAAAATGAGAGAGAAAGTCAAGAAAAGGGGAAGAACACAGGTCAAGAACCCTAAATCAATTTGGGGGTTTCAATTTCACAAGCAATTGAGCCTCACGCGCCTAATAAATTCGCAAGTATTTAGGAGCTAAAGAAGATGCCACCAAGGCCAACTTAGCACCTATGCTACATCACTCCTCTCCTATGATTGGTCAAGCCACCTGCAACCACTGAGAGAGCCAATAAAAACCCTCCACCTCAGCATAAAAGGAAGCACAACTAGCACACCTTATGCCACGGTGGCGATCCGTGTGCACAAGGGTGTTTTTCAGCCGATGGATCTAAACTGAGATGAAAGAGAATATGGGAATGCTAAATCAAGGGTCAGAAATCAGTTTCTTCATCAACACCTCACCCCTCTCCTTCCCTATAAAAACCCCCAAAAGTTATTCATGTAATCATCCCTTTCTTTCTTTTACTATTATAATGTCAATATAGATTTAGGTAATTGTATTTTTATTTTCAAAGTTTTGTAATGATTTTCATGAATTAATAAAAGTGATTTTCTATCTCATCTTTTTCTTATCTCATGCTTATTATTTTGCTGAAATTTATCTAAATTTTATTGATGTTATATATGTTGGAATATTTATGTAAGCTGAATGAAATAGCTTATTTGAATATTCAAGTTAGATTAGGGATTAAAAAAATTGAACCCTACTGGTTTGATTTAAAGAGGTTACTGGTTCGAAACCTTGAATGGTGGTCGAATGATTAAAGGTTCGAGACTTATATGGTGTAATTGGTTCGTGATGTTGATATTGGTGTCGTGAGCGTGTTTGGGTGTTGTTTCGGTTCAAAAGTCCGCTCAGCGCGTGACTTCGTCATTAAAGGATCTCTAGTTTCATGGTTAAGCTCATTTTATCCTGTTATATTTAATATGCTTTAAATAATTATCTGTTATAAGCTTTGAGGTTGTGTTGTGATGATTTGATCTGGTTATTATATTTATATTTGAGTAGATATTATGCTGTTATAGTATTTTTAATTATTGTTGGATTGCTGATTTAGATTTAACAACTGAAATTGGTTATGCTTATGTTTATGAATCTGTTTGCTGAAGTCTAGCTTTTGTTAAATTGATAATTTGTTTTACTATATGATTAAATGGCTGTAATAAGAAGTCTTCTGTTTAATGGGATGAATGGATGTTTTTAGTATCTATATTTGACCTGCTGGTTTATCTATCTGTGTTAGGTTTTAGGAAACTTATAAAATTAGTTAACAGGTTATTTTTAATGAGTTTGTTGATTGATAAGGAGTGTTTTATGCAAATTTTTAGGTGGGATGTTAGTCTTGTTTTGGTAAATGCTTCGTTTGGTCTACTTAGGAAGGATTTTAGACTTGTTTAATTTCCTGTCAACCGATGCTATGATTAATGTAAAATGGGATTAAATTGAGTTTGATTTTATCTCGTTGTAAGTTTGCTGAAATTTGTGATCTGCTGATTACTTGTGTTTTTTTTTATCTGCTTCAAAACTGGCCTTTAGTCATTACCTGTTGAATTTAGGAGTTATTTGATGCGTTTTTGGGTAGATTCTGTTAGAATTTGTTGAATCAATGTTTATCTAATCTTGATCCTGATTATCTTTTAATGTCTGCCTGGTTATTAGTAAATCTGTTTATTATTAACTGACTGGATTTCATTTACAATTACAGTAAGTATACAAAAAATACATAAATATATCAATCTAAAAAATATTGCACAGTTTTGTCCTTCAGGGGTCTCGAACTCGAGACCTCACCTTTAATTGCCCAACGTGCTAACCAACTAAGCTAGGCTCTTATTTTGTTATTAAACTATGTCTACAGTTTTATGTACCTTAATTTTAAACTGTCTATTTTTTGTCTAAAATAAAACGTTTTGTTTTTAATTTGTTAGATTTTGAAAGTATTAATAATCCTCTTAATCAAACTCTTGTTAAATTTTGTTTTACAATAATAAAAATATATATATAAAAAAAATATTTTATTACTTTTAAAATTTAAATTGTTTTAAAATTGTTTTTTTAAATAATATTGTTTTAAAAATTTGTTTAAATAGTTTGTTTAAATAAACTGAAAAACTAAAAATAATAAATAGTTTAAATTGTCTTTTAGATTTAATTTCGGGATACGATTCATGCACTTTAGGTTTAAAATTTGTAGGATTAAATTAGCTAAAAACCGAAACCAAATTCAAATCAATCGTCCTAATCAAAACGAAAGTCTCAAATTCACAAGGTCCTTGTGTACAACGAACCGGGATCACTCTCATGTTTAATTGATTCGTCTTTATCTTATTTTTGGATTATTACCTTTTCCAAAGGGTAATTTCCTAAATTTTCTCTATTACAAATTAAATTAAAATACACCGACATTTCCCAACACATCAAAAATTTTGGTGCCGCTGCCGGGGACCTTGTGTACGATTCGTTCGTGGAGATTTGTTGATCGTTGATTTGAAGACCCTTTCCGTCCTCGGAAAGTTTTGTTATTTTTCTATTATATAGTATATATCATTTTTCGTGTTTTTTGTTATTACTATATTGTATTACGTAGAACAATAAATTTACCTACTTCCAAATAAGACCTTAGTTGGGATTTCATCACCTAGCTATTGTATTCGAATACAAAACGAAAAAATAAAAGCAAAATAGATAAATACTAATAACAAGTTTGAACTCGATTTATACAAACTATAAGGTGGGTATAAGGCGACGATCTATAAAAGGCCGTCTAAGGAAAAAGGTTTTTAAGTGCTTTGTGCCACCTCGTTTCCCCGCTTGCTTGTGCGTATATTGAGAGGGACGACCGATTATTGGTTTACCGACTCATGTAGTATTAAATCTTATTTTTGTTGTTTACTTATTGAACATCGAGACGTTTAGGTTTTCACCTACATTTCAAAGTCGACCGAGGGTAGATTTCTTCCATAGTAATGATCCTTATTCCTTGTTTTTATCAATCTTTTGATTGAGCAATACCAAATAAAAATACCAAAAATAATCTTCTTCTAATGTATTTTCTTCTCTACAACCCTCTAAAATTCTCGTGACTTTGGTTTATGCAATTACGATCTAATCGAATTTTGATTAATCACGATAGGCTTGAAAATATTCCTTGTAGAAATAGAAATCGTCAACAACGAATAGTGGAACTCGAGCTTCCACCTATTGTTGTAGAGATGGTCGATAACCGAACAATGGAGGAATTGCTCCGTGCACCAACCGAAGGGTACGGGGAAGTAATCGTTGTGCCGGCTATTTTGGCGGATCATTATGAGATTAAGACGGGTCTTTTATCACTCATTTGTGCCGACCAATTTCGTAGCAATGAGACCGATAACCCGCACTCTCACATTCCGAATTTTCTTAAGATCACCTCGACTCTCAAGTTTAGAGATGTGTCGAATGACGCGATTAAGCTCATGCTTTTTCCGTACTCGCTCGAGGGGAATGCTAAACGTTGGTATGAAAAAGAACCACCGGGTTCGATTTTGACATGGGATGATGATTTACTGTCTAAGTTTATGAATTATATTTTTCCACCATCTAAAACAACTCACTTTAAAAATGAGATCACTAGATTTGAACAAAAAGTGCATGAATCGTTTGGAGTTGCTTGGGAAAGGTTTTAGGATTTGTTGAGACAATGTCCACACCACGGTTTCACGGAGTTACACCAAATCAATACTTTTTATAATGGACTTAATATGGTTGAACAAGATTCTTTAAATGCCGCCGCGGGTGGTAATCTTTTAAGAAAAACTCCGAGAGACGCATGGGGTATCATTGAGAATAAGTCTAGAGTGTAATATTCACGAAACAAACCGGTTGTTTCCAATGTGAATTCTTCTAATACCGAGATTGCTAGATTGGATTCTAAGATTGACACGATTTTGAATGAGATTATGAAGAATCCTCATGGTTCAATTAATATGGTTGAGAATTTTTTTATATCATGTGGTGGAGCACATCCGAATTATGCTTGTTCAACCACGGAGTTTGATCAATCTAGTGCTTTTTCCGCGACGGGAACTTATGGCCCTAACGGTCAAGCTCCTCGTCAAAACCATGTTGCTCCACCGGTTCAAAATAGATACAACAATGGAAACAATAGGAATAATTTTAACCGTGGTAACCAAGGGAATTATAATCAAGGAAATGGATTTCATGGCAATCAAAACAATCAAGGTTTTCATAACAATAATCAAAATGATTTGTCAAGCTATATAAAAACAAATGAGGCAAATTTGAATGCTTTTCAAAACAATATTCAAGGACAAATGGCAACTTTGGAAAATGAATTTCAAAATACGATCAAGGGGCAAAATAACAAGATTGAGCTTAACCAACAAAGATTAGAGCAAAGCCAAAACCGTATGGAGCAAATATTAGAGAAAAGTCAAAACCGTATGGAGGGGAATCAAGCTAAGTTTGAGAACAAATTACTTTCGATGTTTGAGGCTTTTATGTGCAAACCCTCCTTTTCTTCGGGTGGCTTATCTAGCAACACCATTCCAAACTCGATGGGAGAGATTAAGTCTATCACCGTTCACAAGGATGATATTTTGGAGAGGAATTTACAAGATGTGATTGAGTTTGAGCCTCCACCTAAAGAGACCTTTCTTGATGTTACCAAGGCTACTTTAGATGTGAATTGTTCCGCGGTTTTCTTTGATTTCTATCACGAGAAATATGGAGATCCGTTTAAAATCCATGATTTTACCATGATTGAATATAATAAATTTACACCTAATAATCCTAGAACACTCACTCATGTGCTATACTTCTATAAGTTGTGTGTGAACTTGTTCATTATGTACTTATACCTTTACACTCACATTGGTTGTAAATAAGCTATATAGCTTAAACTTTGTACCTAAAAGTAGGGATAACAAGTAGTAAGATATATACTTAATATTGGAAATATTCAACACTTAATAAAGATTTGGAAATATACTACATTAGGTATTGTAGCCATGTATAAGTGAGTATGTAGACTAATAGTTTACTTAACTCTTGGTTAAGCCCAAGAATAGATGCCATTTGTGATAAGCCCACAACAAGCCCAAGCCAAAGCCCATTACACTGTGGCTAAGTTTACACGGCAAAACACATAGGTGGAAGAAGAAAGGGTGCATTGTTAATGGAAAAGCCTACACTTGGCACAAGTGTTCTTACCAAGGCAATCATGCCTTTTGCATTCCCTTTCCCTTTCTCCTCTTTAAGCTGAAACATACACACACATTCTCATTCATGTCTCTATCTACATTTCGGCTACAAGCCACAAAAATCCAAAGTTGATTCATTAAATCAACTAAATATTTGTCCCATCTTGATTACAAATCATTTGGTAGCATCATTCCTCTTAGAATCACTATAAACAAGCCCTAGCCGAATCATTATAGGCCCCGACTTAGTTATAACTAGGGTTTTCTTCACCATCTTGAATAGATCTCAAATCTCCTTGTTCATCTAGATAATCCTTGGTACTTTTAAGCAAGAAAGGTATACACTACACGTTCTTTCATTTCTTCATGCATGCGTCATCATACATCTATAAACACACGTAAATAACATGTTAACACCAATATTTGATGAAGCCATGACCATTATAGTTCACGACATATTTATAAAAATCATGTACATGATTAAAAATCTTTTAATAAGAAACCTATGGCTTGTATTCTATGTTTTAAACTTGATTTGAAAACCATATGAAACATTTTATGAATCTAAACATTGCATGAGTTACAAATCTTGTTTTATGGGACTTTGGTTAACTAATGACCATAGATCTCATAAAATGAACTTATGTAACTTATAGATCATGAAAACCATGACCTTAAAGGTCACGGCTAAAAAGAGTAATGACCATATGATTTGTCTACTAAGTTTTATTAATGGAATATGAAATGATACATGTTAAATGGAATATTAAAAATCACATAAATAACTTATGTGTATGTATGTAGCTGTGGGTTACATATGACCTAATATGGGTTAGATATACATGCATGGTTATATAAACCATAGATCTAATGATAGATTTAACTTGAGTATAATAAACATAAAACAAGGTTATAAAATCTTATGGGAACCTTGGGAAGGGACAATATAGCCGTGGGCTATATGTAGTCTCCTTGGTAAAATGGTAACTTGGAAACATGCATGACACCTAGATAATCATGATTATATTATATTTTTGTAATTATTTACAAGAATTAAAAATTTGCTTAAGTGTTCATCTTAGAAATACCAAGATTTAGAAATATAGCCATGGGCTATATATGAGTGTACATGTATCTATATTTGATTTTTAGGTCTAGACATAGTTTAGATCTCATTTTGGACTTGTGACTTGTTTTCTTGACTTGTACATATTTAGATCTATTTTTGTAAACACTTATAATTACATGCAACCTTAAAATAAGTTTTAACTCATCTTAAATAAGCTATAACTAATTATATCCGTGAGATATAAGCTCCTATTAGGGCTTATGACTTGCATGCAACCTTGTAACACACCTAGATCTATTTTGGAACATCACATAAAACCAACTATTAGTTTTATTCTTTAATTAAGATCTAAAACTAAATATGAGTAAGCTGATAATAAGCTTATAAGAATATCTTAAGTTAAAACTTACATAAAATTTAATGTAGTGTTAATGGACTATTTAAGCCCATGAAATGTTAATCCAAGACTTAATGGACCCTATAAGCCCATTTGATAAATCTTAGTAACTTAATGGACTTAAGATTTCACTTAGGCCCATTTACTAATTAAAGGACTTAAAAATGTATTTAAGCCTAACAAATGATTTAAAGGCCCATTTAAATAAATTAATGGACTTGAGATATAATTAGGCCCACTAGATAGCTCATTAGATGTTTAGCCCATTTAAAGAGCTCATATAATGTTTGAATGTTAAATTAAAAGTTTTTATAATAAAATATAAATTATAAAAACTTTTTGGATAAAAATGACAATTTATGAAACTTAAGGACTAAAATCGTAACTTATGAAACTTGTTTTGATAAACTAGTAAACACAAGGACTGAAAATGTAATTATCCAAAAGTCTAGGGTTTAATAAATACTATCCGTGGAAAATTAAACCCTAGGGACAATTTTGGGAAGTTTCTAAAAGTTATTTTGTCATTCTATAACCCTAAGGACCATTCTTGTAATTAGCTGAAACTTAAAGAAGCCCTAGGGGCTGTTTTTGTAATTTTAGTAAAGTTACAAAACCTAGATATAACTAGGGGGACTAAATCTGCCATAAGCTGAAACTTTAACAAGCCCTAGGTACCAAATATGTAAAATCCGAAAGTTATACTTGTTTAATAAATGAAGGGACTAGTTTTGCCATATTCCGAAACATTAACAAGCCCTAACCGTAAAATCTATTTTTAATTATAATAAAACATAATTAAATACCAAGACCATAAGAATTAATGTATAAATTCTTAAGTTTGTAATTAATAAATTATTTTATAAATGTAAAAAAAATTTATGGAAACTTTAAAGTTAAATAAAATATCATATTTTATTTTTTTTAAATAAAATATTTATATTTGTTTTAGGGAATAAATTGTATAAACAATATGGACATGTATTACTAATACTTAAACAAATATATTTTTAGGAAATAAAATTATATGAACGTTGACTAAATTGAATACCAATATTTAAGTAAAACACCTTACGTTTAATTAAAATATGAAACTTAATAATCAGTTTAAATGGATGATTATAATACATGAACTACGAACGTGAACTAATATTAAGTAAAATTTTTATATTTACTTAATAATGAAACTTAGTAGTAAATGAGTGATTATAATACATGAACGGAGAACGTAAACTAATATATTAAGTAGAACATTTTATGTCTACTTAAATAAAAAACTTAATTGTAAGCTGAATGATTATTATAAATACATGTATGCTAACTGATATTAATAGTTAAACATTTTAGGTTTACTTAGAAATGAAACTTATATAGATAAGTTTAAATGAATATTGATGATACTTGAACTACGGTTATTTAGATAAATACCGTAGCATAAATGAACTGACTAAAATCTGTATAAGCATACACATATGTTCTTTGTACTATCTATTAAGACAGTACTATTTGATTAGGCATAACTTTTGGCGTGAGCTTTATTTGGATATTCGTATTAAACAACTATTGCCTACTCCTAGGTGAGTTTACAGCCCCATATAAACTTTTGATAAAACTTTCCCTTTTGGGAAAGAAAATATGCAAACACTTAATGGACATAACAAAATTGTCTAAACTTGACTATTGTGACACCCCGTGTAAGGTCAAAATATACAGAAATATCCACGGAGATGTCACAAGGGTGGATCGATAGCATATAGTCCATATAGCATAAGATAAAAAGTTAGTCAAATCAGATTACATGTTTATTCAAACAAATGAATAAAAATTGTTTTAAACAAGACAGTAGGTGATTGTTTTCATTTCCCAAATAGAACCCCTGACGATTCCTGCAATGCAGATTTCTAAGATGCTGGAGACCATGCACACACCACGTACTAACTTCATATTCCCGTGCAAAACATACTAACGGGGTTCAACATAAAGTTGGTGAATTTACAAATTTTAACAATTAATTAGTTTGGACATACAATAATCATAGAAGTAATAATGCACAAAGCATTCTTGCTAAAATGTAAATAACATTTGTTTATTATTAGAAACTGAAGCTTAACCCCATAGTCCTCAACTGATGAGGACGTAGTGTCTTACAAAAAGACACCCATTTCAGTTCCAACATGGTATACGTCTGTTGTCCCGGCCAAGGCACAATGAGCATGACTCACCCAGACGGGGATAGTCAATCCCTAATAGATCTATTTTTTTAATATTCGGGCGATTTACAATAATTTAACAGTTTCAATAATAATCAATCAAAATCAAGTTTATACAATTCAGTTATGTCCAATATATGTTTGCATATTTTCTTTCGCAAAAAGGGAAAGTTTTATCAAAGTTTATATGGGGCTGTAAACTCACCTGAGAGTAGGCAATTGCTTGTTTAACACGGATATCCAACTAAAGCTCACACCAAAGTTATGCCTAATCAGATAGTATAGTCTTAATAGATAGTACAGAGAACATATATGTATGCTTATACGGATTTTATTCAGTTCATTCATACTATGGTATTTATCTAAATAACCGTAGTTCAAGTAGCGTCAATATTCATTTAACTTATTTATATAAGTTTCATTTCTAAGTTTACATAAAATGTTTAACTATTAATATTAGTTAACATACATGTATTTATAGTAATCATTCAATCTTAGAATTAAGTTTTACATTTAAGTAGACATAAAATAAAATGTTTCACTTAAAATATTAACTTATGTTTATAGTACTTGTATCAATAACATCTAATTAAATGTATAACCAAGTTCTATATTTAAGTAAACATTAAGGGTTTTACTTATAATATATTTACGTGGTAACATTTAATTTAATTTACGTACATATAATTTAATTTCTTAAAAGTATATGAATACATGTATTAATAACACATATTCATAATTGTTTATACAATTATTTCCTAAAGTAAATATAAATATTTTATTTTGAAAAATAAATATAATATTTTATTTAACTTTAAAGTTTCCATAGATTATTATAAAATTTATAAAATAATTTAAACTTAAGAATTTATACCTTAATTCTTATGGTCTAAGTATTTTAATTATGTTTTATTATAATTAAAATAGATTTTAGGGTTAGGGCTTGGAAATGTTTCGGGATATGGAAAAACTAGTCCTTCTATATTTTTAAATAAGTGAAACTTTCGGATTTTACATATTTAGTACCTAGGGCTTGCTAAAGTTTCGGCTTATGGCAGATTTGGTCCCCCTAGTATTATCTAGGTTTTGTAACTTTATAAAAATTTCAAAAACAGCCCCTAGGGCTTCTTTAGGTTTTGGTAAATTACAAAAATAGTCCTTAGGGTTTTAAAATGACGAAATAACTTTTAGAAACATCCCAAAATGGTCCCTAGGGTTTCATTTGCCACGGATAATAATTATTAAACCCTAGACTTTTGGATATTTACATTTTCAATCCTTGTGCTTACTAGTTTACTAAAATATGTTTCATAAGTTACGGTTTTAGTCCTTAAGTTAAATTGTCCTTTTCATCCAAAAAGTTTTTATAAGTCATATTTTATTATAAAAACCTTTATTTTAACATCTAAACTTTATATGGGCTCATTAAATGGGCTAAACATCTAATGGGCTATTTTAGTGGGCTTAAATATATTTCAAGTCCACTAATTTACTTAAATGGGCCTTTAAATCATTTATTGGGCTTAATACATTTTTAAGTCCCTTTAATTAGTTAAATGGGCCTAAGTGTGATCCTAAGTCCATTTAAGTCACTATAATTTATAAAATGGGCTTATTGGGTTCATTTAAGTTTTAGGTTAACTTTTCATGGGCTTGAATAGTCCATTAACACTACTTTTTATTTTATATAAGTTTTTACTTAGGATATTCTTATAAGCTTATTATGAGCTTATTAATATTTAGTTTTAAATCTAAATAGATGAATAAAAACTTAAAAATTCATTTTATGTGTTATACCAAATTAGATCTAGGTGTGTCATAAGGTTACAAGTAAGTCATAAGCCCTAGTAGGAGCTTATAAACCACGGCCTACATTAGTTATGGCTTATTAAGATAAGTCAAGTATTATTTTAAGGTTGCATGTAGTTTATATGTGTTACAAAATTAGATCTAACTATGTACACATCAAGAAAATAAATCACAAGTTCAAAATGAGATCTAGCTATGTCTAGACCTAAAAATCACACATAGGTCCATGTACCCACATATATAGCTCACGGCTATGTTTTTAGATCTTGGTATTTCCAAGATGAACACTTAACTAGTTTTTAAGTCTTGTAAATATTTACAAAAACACATTATGATTATCTAGGTTACATGCATGTTTCCAAGGCTACCATTATTCCAAGAAACAATGTATAGCCCACGGCTATATTGTTTCCTCCCAATATTCCCATTAGATCTACTAGCTTATTTCATGTACACCATGTTAAGTTAACACTTATAATTAGATCTAGGTTTTTATAAGCATGCATGCCATCTAACCCACTTTAGGGTCATATGTAACCCACGGCTATATATACATATTTACATAAGTTACTTTGTTGATTTTTAATAGCTCATTTAACATGTAACATTTCATGTTCCATTATTCAAAACTTAGTACACAAATCATATGGCCTTTACTAATTTTAGCCGTGACAGTTAAGGTCATGGTTTTCATGATTTATAAGTTTCACAAGTTCTTTTCATGAGATCTATGGTTATTGGTTAACCAAAGTCCCATAAACAAGATTTGTAACCCATGCCATATTTAGATTTATAAAAGGTTTCATATGGTTTTTAAATCAAGTTTAACACATAACACATAAGTCATAAGTTTCTTATTAAAAAATTTTAAATCATGATCATGGTTTGTGTAAATATGCCGTGACCCATAAGGGGCCATAGCCTTACCAAATCTTGATTTTTAACATGTTATTCACTTGTGTTTATAGATGTATGAAGATGCATGCATGAAGAAATGAAAGATTATGATGTGTATACCTCTCTTGCCTAAAAGTACCAAAGAGGATCTAGATGAACAAGGAGATATAAGATCTACTCAAAATGATGAAGAAAACCCTATGTATAAATCAAGTCGTGGCCTAGATGGCTTATCTAGGGCTTGTTTATAGTGATTCCAAGAGAATGATACTACCAATGATTTGTAGTAGAGATGAGACAAGTATCTTGGTGGAATTAATACTTGGTTTTTGGATGTATATGGCTTTAAGCCGTATGATTGAGAGAGAAGAGAGTGGGAGAACAAGATTTGGATTGCATGTATATGAGGTGTGTGTGTGTTTTGGCTTAAAGAGGATAGAGGGAAAGGAATAGAAAAAGGTATGATTTATCTTGGTAAGACATATCATTCCAAGTGTCCCCTTTTGCCTTTCCAAGGCAACTCTCCATCTTCCACACACGCCTATGCCGTGTGATACTCACCAAATAGGGGGAAAAGGATGGGCTTTGGTCATGGGCTTATGTTGGGCCTAATACAAAGAGCACAACCTTGGGCTAGTCCATTGGAGTTTAAGCATGTAATAATAAGCATGCACTCATACATTATAAGTACATTGTGTAGTATGTTTCCATGTTTGTTAAGTGTTGTTTTTAGTTAAAACACACTTCATTACTTGTTTTACTTAGTTGTGAGTTCATGGTTTAAGTTGTGAAGTTATTTTCAACAAAGATGAATGTAGAAGTATAGTTACATGATAGACATGTTTATTGACATCTTATGGAAACATAACATATGAATATGTGTTCTAGGATTAATGGGTGGAAATCTATTACATAAAATCATGGTAAAATAATGGATTTTACAGCACCACTTCGTTATTTTAGCTTTGTCCTCAAAGATACTAAAACTTAGTTATCTTTTAAGTAAGAGATGTTCTAAGTACATGATTTGTTTCAAGTTCTCTCTCAGGTACGGATGGTGGCATGAACGCGATGTGGTCTACACCTAGGTTATTCTTATACGCCTGATCTGGCATTTATGGAAGCTTCCGTCATTATAAGTGAACAGAAGAGAATGCAAAGAGATCTTTTTCTGGATCGCACTATACATCCGATTGAGCGGTAAAGGAGACTGCTGTTGTGGATGGGTAGGCGAGGAATGCAAAGAGATCTTTATCTGGATCGCACTATACATCCGATTGAGCAATAAAGGAGACTGCTTCTGTGGATGGGTAGGCTAGGATTGCACAGAGATCTTTATCTGGATCGCACTATACATCCGATTGAGCAGTAAAGGAGACTGCTGCTGTGGTAGGGTAGGCGAGGAATGCAAAGAGATCTTTATCTGGATCGCACTATACATCCGATTGAGCAGTAAAGGAGACTGCTGCTGTGGATGGGTAGGCGAGGAATGCAAAGAGATATTTATCTGGATCGCACTATACATCTGATTGAGCAGTAAAGGAGACTGCTACTGTGGATGGGTAAGCGAGGAAAGCTTAACGGGGTCGCAGCTATACCCTTCCAGGATCTGGGAGAAAACCAATGGTGTTGTGGATTTGGTTAGGAGGACAAATACATTGCAAATGGTTTCTATTATGAGGAGGACACGCCAACATATTTCATACGCTGGGGAATCTGGGGATGCACTATTTCTACATCATTTTCATGGGTGAGATACAAGGTATATCTCCATACCCGCGGATGAAAAATTGGGGGTTCGAGGTAAAACAAACATGTTTAACTTTAACCCCTCCTATATTAGCAACTTTAAGAAAAGACTTACGATCTTTACCTCAAGCCAGTGGGGTACAAACATTAGTTAATGGTACTAAAGTTTCTACCAAACAAAGAGGTTAAGATTGTTGTCGGTGGCGTTTGCGTAAGAAGTTGCAAAGAATCTGCTTCCTTTGCCGTGAGGCTGAGTGAGAGGGGCGCAGAAAAGAAGTACTTCAAATGGTGGAAATAAAAGAAGATATCAAGAATAAAGAAGTGCGCGCCTTGCAAGGTGTCGTAACAAAGGTCATACATTCACTATTACTGGTTCAAAATTTGTACAAAGTCTAACTTCTAAAGAGAGGAATTCTCATCTCCTAGCGTCTAATGGATGATGGTATTGTCGAAATAATTGGACCCGAAGAGGAAAGAGGAATGTCAAAAAATATAGGACATTCAACATCTCCTTACGGGGGACGTCGAATGTAGCCCTCCAAAGTACACCCATTGTGAGTTGGATGTGCCTTTTAGGTTTAGGCAAGGAAGAAACAAGTTAGGGAAATGGAATATTCTCGGACCAAGTATTCTCTGGCTCGTTGGTGCTAGAGATGACACTAAATCTAGTGTTAACTATATCGGGGTTATGGCTCCCCATTATAATCAAGGTTTCATCTCACCAAGGTACACAAACCCATGTTTGGCTATATAGGATAGTCGCATGATACTTGTTAGTCAATTTGTGCTAATAACGACCTCAAAGCTATCAAGGCTTTCTAGGATCTGATTGATGTAAAACAGAGATTTGAAAAGTTTTAAGGATCAACCTCGAATGATGGTGTTTAACTATCATAACTTTTCCGTCGACTATTCCACAGTATAATAGGAGCCTAGAACTATCGGAGGGATTTCCATTACCTTACTAAATTTAGCAATTTTAGTGCTTTGATCTACACATGTATCAGACAAGATAGATGCATATCATTGGTTTAGTAAGAACACACTAGGTACGGTGTTGGAGCCTGGATTTGCTGGGACATTGCCGGCCATGTACACTTGCGAAGGAGTTCCCTTGTTGTCCTTCTTCTGATTGGCCCACTTGGGACAATCAGATCTCACGTTCCCATGGGTTCCACACTCGTAACATACCACAGCCTTCTTTGGCCCGCTACTGCTCCTACCAGTGGGGTTTTGGTTTCCCGGTTGCCCACTTTCACTCCCTCGTGCGTTGGACTTGCCCTTGTTGCTGTTTCTAGGATTGGCGTTGGGTCGACCTGGGGTAGCAACATTGGTGGGACAATTGCGAGCAAAATGGCCTTGTTTGCCACATTTTTAGCATCCTTGACATTGTCCTCCAGCAACATGATGGTAGTTGCATTTTGAACACTTGGGCCTGGTCCCCGAGTAGTTCTTAGCACGGGTTATGGGAGTAGTGTCATCTGCTTGCCCAACGTTTTGTTTTTTGAAAGGTTGTTGGTGCTGGCTACAAGAGTTTTCATCAGACTTCCTCTTGTTGTCTTTTTGTATCTCGGACAGATTGCGGGCTCGTTTGTTGATCAACTCAGTCGCAAATTCCATGGCACCTTCAACGGTGGTGGGTCGTGAAGCTAGCACACTGTCATGAATGTTGTCAGGGAGTCCGCTGACATACTTTTCAATCTTGTCACTCCTTAGAGGAAACATTCTAGTGCACATCAAGCTTAACTCTTGAAAGCTTTGGTTGTACCAAATGATATCATTGTTCTTACACTTGAGATCCCACAACACGACTTCCAACTTCTTCATTTCTCCTATGGGACAGTACTTCTCAGTCATTCTTTCCTTGAGGTTGGCCCAAGTGAGAGTATAAGCAGCGTCATGTCCAAGGATAGCGACCACAGAGTTCCACTAGGTAAGGGCACTCTCAAGTAGGGTGCACATGGCAAACTTAACTCTGTTCTCGTCAACACAACCACTGATGCGGAAGACTGCCTCTAGTCATTCAAACCACTGCATCAATTCAACGACTCCTTCTTTCCCTTGGTAGTATGAGGGTTTACATTTTAAGAAGTCGGGGTAAGAGCAACCCCTGTTGGTGTTTTTTCTGCGAGCATCGGAGTTTGGATCATTGTTTTCACTTGGGTTAGCTCCTCTGGCTACCATGGCTGCTGTGATGCCTTCAGTTATCATTTCCCGCAGTTGTGCGGCAGTGACATTTCGTGTAGCTTCTGGGGATTCTGCATTGGAAGTGGTTGCATTATTGGGATTTGACCTCGTAATCACCATTTGTCTATAATCATATACAAAATGAGATTATTAGTTCAAGCATTAGTACAGTTTTTATATTATTTGCACGAGGAAACTTATGCATTGATTTCATAACAAATTTGGATAATCTGTCAAGATCTCATAATATAATACATGCACAACAGATATAATAAAGAAAGTGATTACATGTTATTTCCATGAGAAAATTAACAGTCATCTTAGCATAACACAATCTAAGTCATAGGCCGGTCGAGGCTAATCCAAAGTAAAGATACACATAGTCTTTAAAAACATCATATCCCAAAGTTACATGTCCCAAAAGAAAGAAAAGATAAAGTACGGGATTACATCACAAAAAGCTGAATAAGAGATAAAAGTACAAAGACCATATGTCATGATAGCCGGGATGCAACCCGTAAGCTTATCATGTGTTAGCCTCAAAATATTGAGCCAAACAAGAATGCTCGGTCATATGTTTATTATGTATCGTATTTTAGAACGTTGTAATAGGTAGTATATTAGTCGTGTTATTACGGGCTTAACTTTAAGCTAAGGTTCATTAATAAGTAACCAAAGCCCAAAAGGAAAGCCCGGCCCATGATCATATAGCCCATTAAGCTACATGTAAGCAAAGGCTATATAAACCCTTCCTAGCATGTTAGGAAGGGTGTTGGTCATTTATTTTTCTCCTAATCTAATATTCCACAAGTTTCACCAACCTTTTTCTCTCTACTTTCTCTCACTACTTTCTCTCTCTAGAATTCTTCTCATATCTACCTTTCTTTCATAAATTCGTGTGCTAGAATCATCATATATTAGGGACAACAATTGGTATCAATCGCCATGGAGTAGTTTTGTGATTGGTTGTTGCGTTTTCATTTGATTTATTTGCTTTAATCCTTTCTTTCTACCACGAATTCAAGATTTTTCTTGTTTTTTAGTGTTTTTCGATTCGTATACCTTCTTTATTCGTGCCATTGTGACTTGGGTATCTTGGTTTTTGGCTTAAACACAAGTTTTTTGGATCAAAAGTTGAAAATTTCTTGTTTTTCATCTTTCCAAAATTCTAGCTTGTATCACCATCGGAAAGTACAACTGAGAGGGGTTTGATCGTAATAACCAACTGGTTCTACTTTGCGATCACTAGATTTCGATACCTTATTCCGATCTGGACATTCCGATCATACATTACGATCTGGGATTCCGACTGTTTCAAGGGAATTGTGAGTCATTACTCTGCCAAATTTGTTTCAGCCACATTCCGATCTGAACATTCCGATCTGAACATATTCCGATCTGAGCATTGCGATCTAGGATTCCGACAGGTACACATTGCGATCAAAACAACATTCCGATCTAAGGATTCCGACAGGTACACATTGCGATCTAAAGGACATTCCGATCTAAGCATTCCGACAACCAACATTCCGATGGCAAATTCCGATGGACATTCCGATGACATGTTTAGCTAAATTTTGTTTGAGTATTTTTACACTTAGCCACCATCTAGACTAGTTTCGGAACGAAGTTTACACGAAGATTAAAAAAAAAATTTGGTGATTACAAATTTTTTAGGTCTACCGTTTTGTCGGACTGAGGAATTTATTGTCGGGCTGAGAAAAAAAAAATCGCAATTTTCGGAATTTCAACAACCAAACAATCACAACACAACTACTTAAGATCCACATTCGATTCATCATTTCAGAGAACTTTGAGATGGATTCTACCGCTGAATATCGTGTGACGAACAACAACATAATGGTAGCAGGTAACAAGGAAAGACCACCAATGCTTGTGTCGGGTCGATATGATCAATGGCAATCCCGTTTTATACGTTACCTTGACACAAAACCTAACGGTGATGCTTTAAGGCAATGTATCTTGGAAGGACCCTATAAACTCTCAAGGATTCAAGTTCCTGCAGTACCAGCCACAGACACAAGTGACGCACAACCCGCATATGAACGTGAGAGAAGGAAGCAATCTACTTAATTCTCAGTGGCATTGGAGATGAAATTTACTCTACGGTTGACGCATGTCCTACTGCTCAAGAAATGTGGACGGCCATTGAAAGATTGCAACAAGGTGAATCCCTTAACAAACAAGATGTGAAAACTAAGATGTTTTGGAACTTTGGCAAGTTTACATCAAAGGATGCGGAATCAATTGATTCTTATTACTCCCGATTCTAGAAGATGATGAATGATATGACCCGAAACAACTTGCAAGTTTCCACCATGCAAGTCAATGTCCAATTTCTACAGCAACTTCAACCAGAGTGGACACGGTTTGTCACCTTGGTGAAACAACAACAAAAGTTAGACGAAGTTTCATATCACAAGCTCTTTGACATCTTGAAACAATTTCAAAATGAGGCAAATGAACTTCGAGCTGAACGAGTTAAAAAGATTTCCAATCCACTTGCTTTGGTGTCTACCACTCAACATTACCCAGATTATCACTCCCGTACTTCCAAGACCTACTCTACTCAATCATCATCACCACGATCATCCATTGTCTCCAAGTCACATGTTCCAACATGATATCGAGGCAAAGAAGTTGCAAGAGCACCATCACCCACACCTGAGCAATCATCCGAAGAAGACAGTGATGAAGAAATAGCTCAAAAGGATAGGGAATTCAAGCAACAAATGGCTTCCGTTATGAAGCAATATAAGAAAATCTACAAACCCACCAACAACAACCTTCGAACATCTTCAAACTCGAGGAACACCCATGCACAGAGTCCTCCAAGGTATGACACATGAAAACGTGTTGCGAGTCCTCTAAAGTATGATCGACAACCTAAGTATGATAATCAGAGGGTGGCTACTGTTGTTGGAAATCTGGAAACTGTTGGGACTCAAGTTGTGCAACAAAGTGGGATTCAGTGTTTTAACTGCAGAGGTTTTGGGCATTTGGCTAAGGAATGCAGGCAGCCAAAGAGGGTTAAAGATTATGGTTATCATAAGGAAAAGATGCTGTTGTGCAAGAAAATGGAAGCTGGAATCAAGTTATCAGCTGAGGAAGGAGAAATGCTTGACGACACAGATGATGAACTCTCCGACCAAGAACTCGAGGCACATTATTCATACATGGCAAAGATTCATGAGGTCCTTAACGTCACTGAAGATGACAATGGTCCTATCTTTGATACCGAGCCAATTGATAAGGTACAAGATGATGCTGAATATAATGTGTTTGGTGGTACACATGCGCATAGTGATAAACCAACAACAATTACTGACACATGTATGATGGAAACGGTTGATAGCAATACCACATCCGATTCATCAGACATGTGCAATAATGAGTTTGAGGATGATCAACATGCAAATGAGTATGATGACGAGGAGTGTGTCGCGCTTGCTAATTTAATTGCTAGTTTACAAAAAGATGTCAATGAAAATAGAAAGAATCAAAAGCAATTAAAGAAGGCAAACGCAGCGCTCACTCAAAACTTTGAAGAATGCAAAGCCGCCCTTATAAAATCTAGTGAGACTATTGATAGTTATAGGGCTGAGATTCTTCAAAAGACCAACGAGCTTGAGGGGTACAAAAGTCGTGTCATCAACGTTAAAAAGGACGATTTTGAAAATAAATACAATGAATCTCTTGCTTTGTTAACTAAAGAAAAACGTCAATTTAATGTTTTATTAAGTGATGAACGTCAAAAAACGTACCTTGCTACAACAAAAGTTAATGAACTTGAACAGAGGCATTCTATGAACACCACCGATTCTGCTAAAATTCTTGACGAGAAGAAACAAGAGGTTGAAACATTAAAACAAGATTTAAAAAATAGACAAAGCAAAGATACTGAAAAAGTAAAGGATCTCGAAGAACAAGTCGATTTTTTGAAAAAAGTTGTTTATAATACACATGACTCTATTCAAACCGTAAGAATGATAGCACCTCGGTCGTTTTTCAAGGGTCAACCTAGCTTTGCCACCCCCAAGTACCTCGAACAAGCTCAAGCTGCGAACCCTCACTTATATCTTGATGAGTCCGAATGGACTGATAATGACTGCCAAGTAGCTAACATCGATAGTGAAGAGACTTCCCTTTGGGATGAGGAGAGTAGATCACCGGTCAATAAAGATTTTGTGAAACCATATAACTATGCTTATGAAAACAATCTTTATGGTCTTTTCACTCCACAAAAACAGAAGTCTCGTGAGGAATTTTTTTTAGAATGCAAACAAAAAAGAATTCAATGGAAAAAAGCTTTTGCCACTAAGAGGAAAACTAATGTTTTTAAATATATTAACTATTTGCCTCTAGATGCTTCTAAAAGCAAAAGTAGAAAAATACTTGGTTTTCTTAAACACCACGTTAATAATGTTCAATCAATTGTTGAAAGCGATTGGGAGAAACGTCAAAAGGATAAGTGGAAAACCGAGATTTCTCACGACATAACTGTGCTTGTGAAAGAACTTTTAATACCAAATACGAAGATAATAAAAGAACATGTTCTTGAGTTTGAAAATTTAATTCAGTCTGAAATGTTTGATGATTTGAAATATGTTGAGTCTCTTGAAAAAGAAATTGATGACCTTCAAAATGACAAATTAGAATTTTCAAACGAATATGATCTACTCTTAGAAGAATGTCTCTCTAAAGATATTTTGTGTGTTACTCTTCAATCTTGTGCTGATATCGATGAATATTCTGATGTTGCATGCAAATATCTTGATAAAATCAAAGAGTGTGAGCGTCTTGAACTTGAGCTTTCGAAACATAAAGAAAATGTTGATAAAAAGGCTTTTGAGTTACTTCAACACAAAACTGATTTCCTTCAAAAACATTGTCATTCTCTTGAACTTGCATTGCAAAAAGACGTTGGTAGTTTTCCACATGATAATAAATTGCAAGAAAAACTTTCCCAAACGTTTCGAGAAATGAACGAACAGAATTTGGAAATTAAAGGGTTGAAAGCTCAGTTACAAGACAGGGACATAGCGATAGCAGAGTTGCAGAAACTCGTTGCTAAGATGGGTGGGAAGATTGTGGAACCTAGTGTTAAGAAACCTGTTGTAAGACAACCCAATGCTCAAAAAGTGACTAGACCCTCTGTCTTGGGAAAACCATCTGTTTTCTCTAATTCTGCATTTGCAAAACCTGCGTTTGCCCCCAAGACGGATGGAAAGGATAGGTTACCACAAAACGCTCCCAAAACACATATTCGATCACAAAGCATTAAGAACACAAATGTGGTTAAACCAGGGATGTATATATTGGCCACTAAACCCACACAAAACAAAGAAAGTCAATCACCTCAGACTTCTAGAAACACTAATAGACGTGTGTCTTTTACTACAGGAGTAGTCCCCACTGCTAGTGTTAGCTGGCCCCAGCTTAAGAGCACTCACATGAATGAAAAGGTCTGGCAAAACAAAAGTCAAGGGAAGATGAAGGAAGTAGAAGACCACCCTAGGATTTTCAATGTTTCTAAGAATAAAACGTCTGTAATCGCGTGTAATGACGATTTGAATGATTCGACTTTGAATGCTATGAAAGTTAAGTTTGTTTGTGTGAAATGTGGAAAGTGTGCTAATGCTAATCATGCTATGTGTGTTAGAAAACCCAAACGCAAAGTGAACCATTCTGGTGCAACCCCCCTTAAGAAAAGTATTGCTTCAGACTCCACCACTAAGAACCCTAGAAGCAGAATTAGGGAATTATATGAGTCTACTAGAAAGCCTTGGAAATGGTGGTTTGCTAATCAATGTCCTCCAGGATATAAATGGATGCCTAAGGTTAGAAAAGAAAATGTGACTACGAGCGTTAGTGTGCCCCTAAGTGATGAAACTAGGGAAACTAATGAATCGGAAATCACAACTAACATGGAATCCAATTTAGCAAATGCTCCATCGTGTTCTAATTCTTCTGCAGGTGATCGAAATAATTCTCTTCATACTGGACTCCGGATGCACGAAGCACATGACGGGGAATCTCAAGCTTCTAATTAACTTCGTGGAGAAGTTCCTGGGTACGGTCCGATTCAGAAATGATCAATTTGCACCGATCCTAGGATATGGAGACTTGGTTCAGGGGAATATCACTATCAAAAGGGTTTACTACGTCGAAGGGCTCAATCACAATCTTTTCTCGGTTGGTCAATTCTGTGATGCGGATTTGGAGGTTGCTTTTAGAAAGAAGACATGTTTTGTTCGTGATTATGATGTGAATGACTTACTTACCGGAACACGGGGTACTGATCTCTACACTATTTCACTACAAGACTCCACATCTTCAACTCCAATCTGTTTCATGGCTAAAGCTTCAACGACTCAAGCTTGGTTATGACATCAACGTTTATCTCATCTTAACTTTGATACCATCAACTTGCTTTCCAATAAAGATATTGTGCGAGGCCTTCCTAACTTGAAATTCATCAAAGATCATCTTTGTTCTTCTTTTGAGCTTTGTAAAGCTAAACGGAGTAGTTTCAAGAGAAAGACTACACCAAGCTCTAAAGGACGGTTAGATCTTCTTCATATAGATTTGTGTGGTCCCATGCGTGTTCAAAGTATCAATGGGAAGAAATACGTTATGGTAATTGTCGATGACTACTCAAGGTACACATGGACTCACTTCTTGAGATCCAAGGATGAAACACCCGATGTTCTCATCAGCTTCCTTAAAGTGATACAACGTGGTCTTCAAGCTCAAGTTAAAGTGGTTCGTACTGACAGAGGTATAGAATTTTTGAATTCAAAACTGAGTAATTATTTTGAAGCTGAAGGAATTGAACATGAAACATCTATTGCTCGAACACCCGAACAAAACGGCGTTGTTGAAAGACGAAACCGTACTTTAGTTGAGGCTGCTCGAACATTATTATCCTCTTCAAAACTTCCACTATACTTTTGGGCCGAAGCCGTGTCAACCGCATGCTACACACAAAACCGCTCCTTAGTTATCCCAAGACACGAAAAGACACCATATCACATAATTAATGATCGCAAACCTTCACTCAAACACCTTCATGTTTTTTGATGTATGTGTTACATTATTCGAGATGGTGAAAATCTGGACAAGATGAAAGAGAAAGGTTATTCATGCATTTTAGTGAGATATGTAACTCAGTCTAAGGGATACATAGTATACAACAAGAGAACAAAATTGATAGTCGAGACTATTCATATCAGATTCGATGAATTACAAGAAATGGCACTTGAACAAAGCAGTTTAAATCCCGATCCACAATGACAAACAACTTCCGTTCACAACCGCACGGAACTCGGAACTCAAGACCACAACAATGAACCGTCAAGTTCAAAGCTGGTTCCTGAACATGTTCCGAGAGCAGATATGACAGTGGACACGACAATTGAAGAGTTGGAAATGTTATATGGACCAATGTATGATGAATATTTCACGGGGGAGAAACAAGTTGAATCGAAGTCTTCCGCTGTCACTCATGATAAAAATGATGATACCGTTCATCGTCAACAAAAGGATACAACTTCATCTACTTCAACACGGGTTGTTGCAGATTTACCTCCTCAGAATATCACTTCAACAATCGATCCTACAACATCCACAACTACTGTCATTGCTCTAGAGAACACAAATCAAGCAGACAATGCATTATTTGACGATGACGATTTTCACAACCCATTCGGTACATCGGTACACGAAACTGGAGAGTCTTCTACTCGCCATGTTGATCCGTCAAATATGCATACGTTCTATCAACTACATCCTTCAACACATCATTGGACCCGAGATCATCCTTTGGCTCACGTAATTGGAAACCCTTCACAGCCCGTTCGTACAAGACGACAACTAACAACCGATGGCGATGTTTGTATGTTCGCACTCGCCGTGAGTACTACTGAACCGAAAAACATCAAAGAAGCCATCGCTGATCATGCTTGGATTGAATCGATGACGGATGAACTTCAACAATTTGAAAGACTTAAAGTCTGGGAACTTGTTGACAGACCATACGATGTGACTCCTTTAAATCTTCGTTGGATCTGGAAAAACAAGATGGATGAAGAAAACACGATCATCAAGAACAAAGCTAGGCTAGTGGCTAAAGGGTATGGCCAGAAAGAGGGAATTGATTTTGATGAATCATTTGCACCAGTTGCTCGCATGGAAGCGGTCAGGATTTTCCTTGCTTATGCTGCACATAAGGGATTCACTGTCTACCAAATGGACGTAAAGACGGTGTTTCTTAACGATCCTTTGAAGGAAGAAGTCTATGTCACGCAGCCGGAAGGATTTGTCAATCCTCATTATCCTGACAAGGTGTATCGTCTCCACAAGGCACTATATGGACTCAAGCAAGCTCCAAGGGCATGGTACGACGAGCTCTCGAAATTTCTGGTATCCAAAGGTTTCTCAAAAGGTTCCATTGATCTAACTTTGTTCACTTATAAATATAGGGATAACATTTTGCTTGTGCAAATTTATGTTGATGACATTATTTTCGGGTCTACAAACCCAAAACTTTCAAAATGGTTTGAAAAAGTAATGCACAGCAAATTTGAAATGTCAATGATGGGCGAACTAAAATTCTTTCTAGGAATTCAAGTTCACCAATCCCCAAGTGGTATCTTTATAAACCAAGCTAAGTATTGTCAAGAGATAATCAAAAAGCATGGTATGACTTCATGTGACCCCGTTGGGACACCATTATTAACCACATCGCTAGATGCTGACTTGGAGGGATTACCCATAGATCAAACGAGATATCGTTCCATGATCGGGTCCCTCATGTACTTGACAGCAAGCAGACCTGATATTTCACATGCTACGTGTTATTGTGCACGTTATCAAGCACGACCCACTGAAAAGCACCTCAAGGAGGTTAAACGGATATTTCGGTACCTCAAGAATACCATTCATTTGGGACTCTGGTACCTGAGGGAAACCGGTTTCTTTCTAACGGCCTATTCAGATTCTGATCATGCAGGGTGTCTTGATACACGAAAAAGTACTTCTGGTGGTGCACAATTTCTAGGTCAAGATAAGCTTGTGGGATGGTCTTCCAAGAAGCAAGATTACACGTCACTTTCATCAGCCGAAGCGGAGTATGTGTCTCTATCTGCATGTTGTGCTCAAGTTCTTTGGATGAGAACCCAACTCACGGATTATGGTTTCCACTTTGATAAAGTACCTATGTACTGTGACTCTAAGTCAGCCATAGCCATCTCCTGCAATCTGGTACAGCATTCCCGCACGAAGCACATCGATGTCAGATACCACTTCATAAAGGAACAAGTTGAAAGAGGTATCGTTGAATTATACTTTGTTGGAACAGATTACCAATTAGCCGACTTGTTTACGAAAGCTCTGTCGAAAGATAGGTTTGAGTACCTCGTTAGTCAAATTGGTATGAGATGTTTGACTCCATCAGACCTGGAGATTCTGGCAAAGGTGCCTGCTTGATTTAGATATCAAACATCAACTTGTAAATATCTTTGAAAAAGAAAAATACAAAAATATAAAACACATAAAAGCAAAACACAAAATTAAAAATCTTTCAAAATACAAAAATATTCTTCTCGACATGTCTTTCAGTATCGATAATATGGACGTGCCTAGAAATGTCGCTCAATAACGACACGGGTGTGTACATAAAGCTCGAATGAAAGTTGTAAATATTTTTCAAAACATGTCATTTCTTCTTTTAATAAAGGAAATTGTCTATTTTGGACAAATATTTCCAAACAACGGGTAGAGAAATCTATCACGGGTTGAGCTTGTCACAAAACATTCAACGTTTTGAGCTCAACACAATGGTTGTAATCACTGTCGGATTGCAACCCGGATCGATATTCATGGGGGAGTGTACGATTTAGTACCCTTACCCTCAGCAAAAGAAGAGAAATCTTCTTACACTTGAGTGGATTCGTCAAGACATTCAAAGTCTATGAACTCAAGTTTATGCTTTAGAAAAACCTTTCGTCAAAAAGAATTGATTTTTCAAAAAGCGTTGAACACAATTTTTTCAAGAATTTTTCAATGATATTCAAAATCATTCAAAAATTGTGTGTTCAACAACTCCCATCCTCAAAAAGTGAAATGTGGATCATATCCTCACAATGACAATTCAGTTGGATCAATTTTTGAGGGGGAGCATTTTAACTTCATGCAAAAGATTAACACATCTTTCTCCCGGAGATTTCAAGACTATGTTCAAAATATATTTTAATCAAATTTGGTATCTCTAATATCAAAAGATTTTATATATTAGAGATAGGGGAGAAAATGTTATTAAAATGTGATCTAATATAAGACTCAAGCACTTTAACTCTTACCTACATGTGCGAAACACTTTCGATTATCGATGCACATGTGAAGGGGGAGCACTTCTAAAACGACAAAACTAGCAAGGTGTTAAATGTTTTTCAAACACTTTGTTAGAATTTAAAGTGGTTTTCATGGTTACAATCAAATACCCACAACATCTTTAATTCACGACGTTATTGGTGTCAAAAGGGTGGTTAGGTTTAAGTCCTATGATCCAACCAGAACCGGAGGGATCTTCCCAGGGACAATCCAATAGACTATTAGTAGTCCTTAGAAAAGATGGAGTAGAATGTGAACGTAGCAGAATGCCGACTAAGTACTGATGCTAGCACTGGAACAATCACAACAAGGTGCTAGTAATGATGTCTTGGTAAGCATTGAAGGGGTTGAAGAATGAAAAATAAATGTAAGGATAAAGGGTCTAAAGAAAGAAGCCTTCCATACAACTTAGGCAGAAACCGGGTCAACTCATCATGAAGACAAACTCATCATGGACCCAGTGATGTATGCACAACCCTTTCCTAGCTACTCAGGCTTCACTCAAAAGAAGTTTGTTTTATTGTCACGGAGAACAACATGACTTCAATTGACTTTCTCACTCCGAGATAGTTGATATTGAATAGGTGGCATCTGCTCCAGCCTCCGACCACTAAAAGTGCACAAATCGAGTCTAGAGCCAAGAGATCAATCAAATCTCGTTAGGACACACGGATGAAGATCAAGAGAGTCCTACGCTATATCCTTGCGATATTGCTAGAACACTCAGAGTGATACTACTTAGTATTCACAATGATGAGTGGAAATCCTTCCAATGTTAACATCAAACAGCACTGCGGTAGGTCATATGCAAGATTCTTTATGAATTGAACATGTACAAAACTGAAAAGCAACAGTGGTTTGATTCTGAATTGATTCAAACTCGTTTCAGGTTTCTACGCAATATCTTTATGGTCTTGCCAGAATATTCAGAGTGATATTCATTAATATCCACAGTGACGAATGGAAATCCTTCTAGCGTCAACATCAAACAGCACTACGGTAGGTGACTTGTGAGATTCTTATGAATCAAACTTGTGTCAACTGGAAAGCAACAATGGTAAGATTCTTTATGAATCACACTTGTTCCAGGAATTTGAATTGACGACTTTAATCAAACGGATATCTATCCAATTGATTCACTCTTTATGTTCGCAGTCTTGCTTTGAGACGGTCGAGTAAAGAGAACGGCTAGTACAGCCACGAAACCCTGTCAATGAGATTCTTAATTGAATCTACCTATCACAGGTACGGTATTTAATATCGTATAACGGACTTCACCGACCGGAGGTAAAACGCTACCGATTTAGGACGAATGTCAAAGCCATTCAGTCCGTGTCTATGTTTTGTCTCGAGAAGGTGGCGTCACGGTGTACACAACAAAGTCAATGATTCAGAAACCACATACTCATGCCTAAAAACATATTCAACAATTAATAGTGTGAGCATGTGGATGAAGACACAAGATCGCAAGATGGCAAAGACAAGTCAAGGATGATTTAAAGATCTCAAGCTTAAAGACAAAGTCGAAAGACAACGACAAAGGCTCAAAGATCACAGCATGAAGGAACAAGACTACTATTACACGTTCAAGACTCATTTATGGCGAGATTAGTAATCTCTACAAATTTCCTAAATGACTAAGGTTTTTGACCTCTCATTGGGGGAGATTGTTAGCCTCAAAATATTGAGCCAAACAAGAATGCTCGGTCATATGTTTATTATGTATCGTATTGTAGAATGTTGTAATAGGTAGTATATTAGTCGTGTTATTACGGGCTTAACTTTAAGCTAAGGTTCATTAATAAGTAACCAAAGCCCAAAAGGAAAGCCTAGACCATGATCATATAGCCCATTAAGCTACATGTAAGCAAAGGCTATATAAACCCTTCCTATCATGTTAGGAAGGGTGTTGGTCATTTCATTTTTCTCCTAATCTAATATTCCACAAGTTTCACCAACCTTTTTCTCTCTACTTTCTCTCACTACTTTCTCTCTCTAGAATTCTTCTCATATCTACCTTTCTTTCATAAATTCGTGTGCTAGAATAATCATATATTAGGGACAACATCATGACGTACAAGAAGTCTAGTACGTCTATGCTAATCCTGCATGGATGGTCCACTAGATGATGTCGGGGCTTAAGGTACGGATGGAGCTGGTAGGGCTGCAGAATTCCTCCTGGTGTTCCACAAAGTCCAAACTGTCGTTCGGGTCTCCTTGAGCGTACTGAGTGGAGACAGTAGCTGGTTCCGGAGCCTATCGACGACCCCTCGGAGATAAGCCACCTCCCCAGTAACCCCATCATGCCAGACAGTGGCAAGATCAAAGAAGATGGACAATGACTGCTCCTGAGTAGCTAGAGCAGCATGGGTCTGATGCTGCAGACCCTCCATGACCTGAATGCGCTGGTGGAGGCGGTAGTTCTCATCCAATAACCATTTCAGTGCCTCGTCCGTCCTAACCTGGATGCCCTTAGCAGTCTGGGAGTCTCCCCTCATAGTGCGGAAAAGAGTGTCGATACGCTCATAGATGACGGCATGGCTCTGTTGACTGACTGTTAACTGGCTGCGGAGGTCGGATATATCTCGCTCATGGCGTGCAGCCAATGCGGAGATCTGGGCCTGGACGAAATCGACACGTCCTGCCCCGGAGCCTTCCCTGGTCTCATAAGTGGAGACGGGTGCGGGTCCGAAGAAATAGCCTGATGAAAAGGACAGAGGCATGGAAGATGGTATGCTAGAAGGGACCCGGTCCTCCTCCATAGAGGTTGGGGCCGGTGTGGCTGATGCTGAGATAGAAAAAGGGTCCTTTGGGATTACAACTTCGATGGCTAGGTCATCCTCTGAATTCGAGGCTGACAACCATCCACACTACGTCGATCGTGGGGATGAACAAACAACTGGAGTAGGAGCTACTCTGGGTAGAAGAGTCATGGATGCAATAGGCGGAGTCATGATGCTCTGAAATAGTATTATTTTAAGTTTGAAATGAGTATAAGCTTACAAACAAAGAACAATATTATTTAGATTACATGCTTTATGAAATATATCCTTTTTAAACAATTATTAGAATCTTTTAAGGTTATAAATATTTATACTTATACATATATATGTCATGTAAGTAGTTCATTTATCAATTTGTAAGTGTGAAGTTTAGTTTAATATTACTCATATTCTCATTTCATTATTTTACTATGTAGTGTAAAATTTTCAAGTTTAGCATGTCTAACATATAGCAATACCTCACTAAACAATATTAATAATCAAGTTTAGTAGACATATATATATATATATATATATATATATATATATATATATATATATATATATATATATATATATATATATATATATATATATATATATATATATATATATATATATATATATATATATATATATATATATATATATATATACAATTAGTTCACATAGCATAAAATGACCTAAGATCTATATGCTTAACTAATACGGTCTCAAAATAAAATCCCAAAAAGATTCTTATAAGTTATAGTCCAGTTTTAAATAAAAGAAAAATCATTTTTATTTTTATTTTATTTAAAAATTTATCTGGTTCTCTATAACTAATGCTCTGATACCATTCTCTGTGACACCCCGTGTAGGGTCAAAATATGCGGAAATATCGACGGAGATGTCACAAGGGTGGATCGATAGCATATAGTCCATAGAGCATAAGATAAAAAGTTAGTCAAATCAGATTACATGTTTATTCAAACAAATGAATAAAAACAGTTTTAAACAAGACAGTAGGTGGTTGTTTTCGTTTCCCAAATAGAACCCATGACGAGTCCTACAATGTAGATTTCTAAGATGCTGGAGACCATGCACACACCACGTACTAACTTCATATTCCTGTGCAAAACATACTAACGGGGGTCAACATAAAGTTGGTGAATTTACAAATTTTAACAATTAATTAGTTTGGACATACAATAATCATAGAAGTAATAATGCACAAAGCATTCTTGCTAAAATGTAAATAACATTTGTTTATTATTAGAAACTGAAGCTTAACCCCATAGTCCTCAACAGATGAGGACGTAGTGTCTTACAAAAATACACCCATTTCAGTTCCAACATGGTATACGTTTGTTGTCCCGGCTAAGGCACAGTGAGCATGACTCGCCCAGACGGGGATGGTAAATCCCTAATAGATCTATTTATAACATTCGGGCGATTTACAACAATTTAACAGTTTCAATAATAATCAATCAAAATCAAGTTTATACAATTCAGTTATGTCCAATATATGTTTGCATATTTTCTTTCCCAAAAAGGGAAAGTTTTATCAAAGTTTATATGGGGCTGTAAACTCACCTGAGAGTAGGCAATTGCTTGTTTAACACGGATATCCAATTAAAGCTCACACCAAAGTTATGCCTAATCAGATAGTATAGTCTTAATAGATAGTACAGAGAACATATATGTATGCTTATATGGATTTTATTCAGTTCATTCATACTATGGTATTTATCTAAATTACCGTAGTTCAAGTAGCGTCAATATTCATTTATCTTATTTATATAAGTTTCATTTCTAAGTACACATAAAATGTTTAACTATTAATATTAGTTAGCATACATGTATTTATAGTAATCATTCAATCTTACAATTAAGTTTTACATTTAAGTAGACATAAAAGAAAATGTTTCACTGAAAATATTAACTTATGTTTATAGTACTTGTATCAATAACATCTAATTAAATTTATAACCAAGTTCTATATTTAAGTAAACATTAAGGGTTTTACTTATAATATATTTACGTGGTAACATTTAATTCAATTTACGTTCATATAATTTTATTTCTTAAAAGTATATGAGTACATGTATTAATAACACATATTCATAATTGTTTATACAATTATTTTCTAAAGTAAATATAAATATTTTATTTAGAAAAATAAATATAATATTTTATTTAACTTTGAAGTTTCCATAGATTATTATAAAATTTATAAAATAATTTAAACTTAAGAATTTATACCTTAATTCTTATGGTCTAAGTATTTTAATTATGTTTTATTATAATTAAAATAGATTTTAGGGTTAGGGCTTGGAAATGTTTTGGGATATGGCAAAACTAGTCCTTCTATATTTTTAAATAAGTAAAACTTTTGGATTTTACATATTTAGTACCCAGGGCTTGCTAAAGTTTCGGCTTATGGCAGATTTGGTCCCCCTAGTTTTATCTAGGTTTTGTAACTTTATAAATATTTCAAAAACAGCCCCTATGGCTTCTTTAGGTTTTGGTAAATTACAAAAATAGTCCTTAGGGTTTTAAAATGACGAAATAACTTTAAGAAACTTCACAAAATGGTCCCTAGGGTTTAATTTGCCACTGATAATAATTATTAAACCCTAGACTTTTGGATATTTACATTTTCAGTCCTTGTGCTTACTAGTTTATTAAAATATGTTTCATAAGTTACGGTTTTAGTCTGTAAGTTTTATAAATTATCCTTTAATTAGTTAAATGGGCCTAAGTGTGATCCTAAGTCCATTTAAGTCACTATAATTTATAAAATGGGCTTATTGGGTTCATTTAAGTTTTAAGTTAACTTTTCATGGGCTTGAATAGTCCATTAACACTACTTTTCATTTTATATAAGTTTTTACTTAGGATATTCTTATAAGCTTATTATGAGCTTATTAATATTTAGTTTTCAATCTAAATAGATGAATAAAAAATTAAAAATTAATTTTATGTGTTATACCAAATTAGATCTAGGTGTGTCATAAGGTTACAAGTAAGTCATAAGCCCTAGTAGGAGCTTATAGCCCACGACCTACATTAGTTATGGATTATTAAGATAAGTCAAGTATTATTTTAAGGTTGCATGTAGTTTATATGTGTTACAAAATTAGATCTAACTATGTACACATTAAGAAAATAAATCACAAGTTCAAAATGAGATCTAGCTATGTCTAGACCTAAAAATTAAACATAGATCCATGTACCCACATATATAGCTCACGGCTATGTTTTTAGATCTTGGTATTTCCAAGATGAATACTTTAACTAGTTATTAAGTCTTGTAAATATTTACAAAAACATATTATGATTATCTTGGTTACATGCATGTTTCCAAGGCTACTATTATTCCAAGAAACAATGTATAGCCTACGGCTAAATTGTTTCCTCCTAATATTCCCATTAGATCTACTAGCTTATTTCATGTATACCATGTTAAGTTAACACTTATCATTAGATCTAGGTTTTTATAAGCATGCATGTACATCTAACCCACTTTAGGGTCATATGTAACCCACGGCTATATATACATATTCACATAAGTTACTTTGTTGATTTTTAATAGCTCATTTAACATGTAACATTTCATGTTCCATTATTTAAAACTTAGTAGACAAATCATATGGCCTTTACTCATTTTAGCCGTGACCTTTAAGGTAATGGTTTTCATGATTTTTAAGTTTCACAAGTTCTTTTCATGAGATCTATGGTTATTGGTTAACCAAAGTCCCATAAACAAGATTTTTAACCCATGCCATATTTAGTTTTATAAAAGGTTTCATATGGTTTTTAAATCAAGTTTAACACATAACAAATAAGTCATAAGTTTCTTATTAAAAAGATTTTGAATCATGATCATGGTTTGTGTAAATATGTCGTGACCCATAAGGGCCATAGCCTTACCAAATCTTGATTTTAACATGTTATTCACTTGTGTTTATAGATGTATGAAGATGCATGCATGAAGAAATGAAAGATTATGATGTGTATACATCTCTTGCCTAAAAGTACCAAAGAGGATATAGATGAACAAGGAGATATAAGATCTACTCAAAATGATGAAGAAAACCCTATGTATAAATCAAGCCGTAGCCTAGATGGCTTAGCTAGGGATTATTTATAGTGATTCCAAGAGAAAGATACTACCAAGGATTTGTAGTAGATATGAGACAAGTATCTTGGTGGAGTTAATACTTGGTTTTTGGATGTATATGGCTTTAAGCCGTATGATTGAGAGAGAAGAGAGTGGGAGAACAAGATTTTTATTGCATGTATGTGAGGTGTGTGTGTGTTTCGGCTTAAAGAGGAGAGAGGTAAAGGAATGGCAAAAGGTATGATTTACCTTTGGTAAGACATATCATGCCAAGTGTCCCCTTTTGCCTTTCCAAGGCAACTCTCCATCTTCCATACAAGCCTATGCCGTGTGATACTCACCAAATAGGGGGGAAAGGATGGGCTTTGGTCATGGGCTTATGTTGGGCCTAATACAAAGAGCACAACCTTGGGCTAGTCCATGGGAGTTTAAGCATGTAATAATAAGCATGCACTCATACATTATAAGTACATTGTGTAGTATGTTTCCATGTTTGTTAAGTGTTGTTTATAGTTAAAAATACACTTCATTACTTGTTTTACTTAGTTGTGAGTTCATGGTTTAAGTTGTGAAGTTATTTTCAACAAAGATGAATGTAGAAGTATAGTTACATGATAGAAATGTTTATTCACATCTTAAGGAAACATAACATATGAATATGTGTTCTAGGATTATTGGGTGGAAATCTATTACATAAAATCATGGTAAAATCATGGATTTTACAACTATGATTGATTATTATTGGACTGTTAAATTTTTGTAAATCGCCCGAATGTTATAAATAGATCTATTAGGGATTGACCATCCCCATCTGGGTGAGTCATGCTCACTGTGCCTTGGCCGGGACAACAGATGTATACCATGTTGGAATTGGGTTGGGTGTCTTTTTGTAAGACACTACGTCCTCATCTGTTGAGGACTATGGAAGGTTAAGCTTCAGTTTCTAATAATAAACAAATGTAATCTAATTTTTAGTAAGAATGCTTTGAGCATTGTTACTTCTATGATTAATGTACGTCCAAACTAATTAATCCTTAAAACCTGTAAATTCACCAACTTTATGTTGACCCTCTAGTATGTTTTGCGCAGAAATATGAAGTTAGTACGTGGTGTGTGCATGGTCTCCAACATCTTAGTAATCTGCATCGTAGGACTCGTCAGTGGTTCTATTTGGGAAACATAAACAATCTCCTCATGACATGTTAAAAACAATTCTTATTTATTTGTTTAATAAACATGTAATCTGATTTGAATAACTATTTATCTTATGCTCTATGGACTATATGTTATCGATCCACCCTAGTGACATCTCCGTGGATATTTCCTCATATTTTGACCCTACCCGGGGTGTCACAGAGAATGGTTTTAGAGCATTAGTTATAGAGAACCAGATAAATTTTTAAATAAAATAAAAATAAAATGATTTTTCTTTTATTTAAAACTGGACTATAACTTATAAAAATCATTTTGGGATTTTATTGTGGGACCATATTAGTTAAGCATATAGATCTTAGGGCATTCTATGCTATTTGAACTAAGTGTATATATATTGTTACTAAACTTGATTATTAATACTGTTTAGTGAGATATTGCTATGGAAAATGTTAGATATGCTAAACTTGAAATTGTACACTACATAGTAAAATACTGAAATGAGAATATAGGTAATACTAAACCAAACCTTGCACTTACAAATTGTTAAATGAACTTCTTAAATGATAATATATATATATATATATATATATATATATATATATATATATATATATATATATATATATATATATATATATATATATATATATATATGTAAGTATTAATATATGTAACCTTAAAACATTATAATAATTGTTTAAAAGGGATATATTTCATAAACATGTAATCTAAAATAATATTGTTCTTTGTTTGTAAGCTTATACTCACTTCAAACTTAAAATAATACTATTTCAGAGCATCATGACTCCGCCTACCACATCCTCGACTCTTCTACCCGTAGTAGCTCCTACTCCAGTTGTTTGTTCATCTCCACGATCGACGCAGTGTGGATGGTTGTCAGCCTCGGATTCAGAGGATGACCCAACCATCGAAGTTGTACTCCTAGAGAACCCTTTTTCCATCGCAACATCAGCCACACTGGCCCCAACCTCTATGGAGGAGGACCGGGTCCTTCCTAGCATACCATCTTCCATGCCTCCATCCTTATCATTGGGCTATTTTTCTAGGCCCGTACCCGTCTCCACTTATGAGACCGGGGAAGGATCCGGGGCAGGTCGTGTCGATTCCGTCCAGGCCCAGATCGCCGCACTGGCTGCACGCCAGGAGCGGGAGATATCCGACCTCCACAGCCAGTTGACAATCAGTCAACAAAGCCATGACGTCATCTACGATCGTATCGACACTCTTTTTTGCACTATGAGGGGAGAATCCCAGACCGCTAAAGGCGTCCAGGCTAGGACGAACGAGGCACTGAAGTGGTTATTGGAGGAAAACTACCGCCTCCGCCAGCGCATTCATGTCATGGAGGGTCTGAAGCATCAGACCCATGCTGCTCTTTCCTCTCAGGAGCAATCATTATCCATTTTCTTTGATCTCGCCACTGTCCGGCATGATGGGGTTACTGGGGAGATGGCTTATCTCCAAGGGGTCGTCGATAGACTCCGGAACCAGCTAATATCAGCACTCCGTACGCTCAAGGAGACCCGAACGACAGTTCGGACTTTATGGAACACCAGGAGAAATTTTGCAGCTTCACCAGCTCCATCAGCACCATCAGCATCACCCTCATCTAGTGGACCATCCAGGCAGGATTAGTATAGACGTACTAGACTTCTTGTACATCATGATAAGCTTACGGGTTTCATCCCGACTATCATGACATAGGGCCTTGGTACTTTTATTTATTTTTCAGCTTTTGGTGATGTAATCCCGTACTTTATCCTTTCTTTTCTTTTAGGACATGTAACTTTGGGATGTGATGTTTTAAAGACTGTGTGTATCATTACCTTGGACAAGGCCCGACCGGCCTATGACTTAGATTGTGTTATGCTAGATGAATCTTAAATTTCTTATGGAAATAACATATAATCACTTTCTTTATTAAATTTGCTGTGCAATGTATTATATTATGAGATCTTGATAGGTTATCCAAATTTGTTATGAAATCAGTGCACGAATTTTTCTCGTGCAAATAATATAATAACTGTACTAACGCTTGAACTAATAATCTCATTTTGTGTATGACTATAGACAAATGGTGAGTACGAGATCAAATCCTAATAATGCAACCACTTCCAATGCTGATAATGCTGAATCCCTAGAAGCTACTCGAAATGTTACTGCCGCACAACTGCGGGAAATGATAAGTGAAGGCATCACAGCAGCCATGGCAGCCAGAGGAGCTGACCCGAATGCAAACAATGATCCAAACTTTGATGCACACAGAAACAACACCAACAGGGGTTGCTCTTACCCCGACTTCTTAAAATGCAAACCCTCATACTACCGAGGGAAAGAAGGAGTTGTTGAACTGATGAAGTGGTTTGAAAGACTAGAGACAGTTTTCCGCATCAGCGGTTGTGCTGACGAGAACAGAGTTAAGATTGCTACATGCACCCTACTCGATAGCGCCCTTACTTGGTGGAACTATGTGGTCGCCACCTTTGGACATGACACTGCTTATACTCTCACTTGGGCCAACCTCAAGGATAGAATGATTGAGAAATACTGTCCCATAGGAGAAATGAAGAAGTTGGAAGTCGAGCTGTGGGATCTAAAGTGTAAGAACAATGATATCCTTTGCTACAACCAAAGATTTCAAGAGTTAAGCTTGATGTGCACCAGAATGTTCCATCTAAGGAGTGACAAGATTGAGAAGTATATCAGCGGACTCCCTGACAACATCCATGACAGTGTGCTAGCTTCACGACCCACTACCGTAGAAGGTGCTATGGAATTTGCGACTGGGCTGATCAACAAGCGAGCCCGTAATCTGTCCGAGAGGAAAACAGACAAAAAGAGAAAATCCGATGAAAGCTCCGTAGCCAGCACCAGCAACCTTCCAAAAAGCAAAACGTTGGGCAAGCTGATGACACTACTCCCACAACCCGCACCAAGAACTACTCAGGGACCAAGCCTAAGTGTTCAAAGTGAAACTACCATCATGTTGATGGAGGCCAATGCCAAGGATGCGACAAGTGTGGCCAACAAGGCCATTTTGCTCGCGATTGTCAAACAAATGTTGCTACCCCAGGTCGACCCAATACCAATCCCGGGAACAGCAACAAGGGCAAGTCCAACGCACGTGGAAGTGGAAGTGGGCAACAGGGAAACCAAAACCCCGCAGGCGGAAGTAGTAGTGGACCAAAGAAAGCTGTGGTATGTTACGAGTGTGGAACGCCTGGGCATGTGAGACCCGACTGTCCCAAGTTAGCCAACCAGAAGAAGGACAACAAGGGAACTTCTTTGCAAGTGTTAATGGCCGACAATGACCAAGCTAATCCAGGATCCAACATCGTACCTAGTACGTTCTTACTAAACCAATGATATGAATCTATCTTGTTTGAGACATGGGTAGACCAAAGCATCATAATTTCTAAATTTAGTAAGATATTGGAAATCCCTCCATTAGCTCTAGACTGCTATATATAGTAGAAAAGTCGACGGAAAAGTTATGATGGTTAACACCATCATTCGAGGTTATTCCTTAAAACTTTCCAATCACCCGTTTTACATCTGTCAGATCCTAGAAAGTCTTGATAGCTTTGATGTCGTAATTAACATGAATTGACTAGCAAGTATCATGCAATTATCCTATATGACCAAAAATTGGTTTGTGTACCTTGGGGAGATGAAACCTGTATTATACTGGGGAGCCATAACCCTGATATAGTTAACACTAGATTTAGTGTCATTTCTAGCACCAATAATCCAGAGAATACTTGGTCCGGGGATACCCCATTCCCCTAACCTGTTTCTCCAACCCTTAACCTGAAAGGCACATCCAACTCGCAATGGGTGTATTTTGTAGGGCTAAGTTCGACATCCCTCGTAAAGAGATGTTGAATGTCCCATGTTATTTTTGACATTCCTCTTTCCTCTTCGTGTCCAATTAGTTCGACAATACCATCACCCACCAGACTCTGGGAGATGTGATTTCCTCTCATTAGAAATCAGGATTTGTACAAATTTTGAACCAGTAATAGTGAATGCATGACCCTTGTTACGGCACCCTGCAAGGCGCGCACTTCTTTATTCTTGGTATCTTCTTTTATTTCCACCATTTGAGGTACTTCTTTTCTACGCCCCTCTCGCTCAGCACCGCGGCGAATGAAGCAGATTCTTTGCAACTTCTTACCCAATCGCCATCAACAATAATCTTAACCTCTCTGTTAGGTAAAAACTTTAGTACTAGTAACTGATGTTTGTATCCCACAAGCTTGAGGTATAATTGTAAGTCTTTTCTTAAATCTGTTGATATAGGAAGGGTTATAGTTAAAATGTTTTTGTTTTACCTTCAACTCCCAATTTTTATCATCGGGTGTGGAGATATAACCTGTATCTCACCCATGAAAAGGATGCAGATATAGTACATCCCCAGCTTCCCCAGCGTATAAAACATGCTGGCGTGTCCTCCTCATATCAAAAATCATTTGCAACGGATTTGTCCTCCTAACCAAATCCACAACGCCATTGGTCATCTCCTAGATCCTGGAAGGGTATAGCTGCGACCCCCGTTGGGAAGCTCGCTCCTATCCATCCATAGCAGCAGTCTCCTTTACTGCTCAATCGGATGTATAGTGCAACCCGGATAATATCTCTTTGCATTTCCTTCCTATCCATCCATAACAGCAGTCTCCTTTAATGCTCAATCGGATGTATAGTGCGATCCGGATAAAGATCTCGTTGCATTTCCTTTCTATTCATCCACAACAGCAGTCTCCTTTACTGCTCAATCGGATGTATAGTGCGATCGGATAAAGATCTCTTTGCATTTCCTGCTATCCATTCACAGCAGCAGTCTCCTTTACTACTTAATCGGATGTATAGTGCGATCGAATAAAGATCTCTTTGCATTTCCTGCTATCCATTCACAGCAGCAGTCTCCTTTACTGCTCAATCGGATGTATAGTGCGTTCAGATAAAGATCTCTTTGCATTTCCTGCTATCCATTCACAGTAGCAGTCTCCTTTACTGCTCAATCGGATGTATAGTGCGATTCGGATAAAGATCTCTTTGCATTCCCTGCCTATCCATCCACAACAGCAACCTCCTTTACTGCTCAATCGGATGAATAGTGCAACCCGAACAGAGATCTCTTTGCACTCTCTTCTGTTCACCCGTAATAACAAAAGCCTTCGTTAATGCCCAATCGGACGTATAAGGGTAACCTAGGTGTAGACCACTTCGCGTTCATACCGCCATCAGTACCTGAGAGAGAGTCTGAAATGAATCATATACTTAGAACATCTTTCACTTAAAAGATAACTATGTTTTTAGTAGCTTTGAGGACAAAGCTAAAATAACGGGGTAGTGTTGTAAAATCCACGATTTTACCATGATTGAATATAATAAATTTCCACCTAATAATCCTAGAACACTCACTCATGTGCTATACTTCTATAAGTTGTGTGTGAACTTGTTCATTTTGTACTTATACCTTTACACTCACATTGGTTGTAAATAAGCTACATAGCTAAAACCTTGTACTTAAAACTAGGGATAACAAGTAGTAAGATATATACTTAATATTGGAAATATTCAACACTTAATGAAGATTTGGAAATATACTACATTAGGTATTGTAGCCATGTATAAGTGAGTATGTAGACTAAGAGTTTACTTAACTCTTGGTTAAGCCCAAGAATAGATGCCATTTGAGATAAGCCCATAACAAGCCCAAGCCAAAGCCCATTACCCTTTGGCTAAGTTTACACGGCAAAACACATAGGTGGAAGAAGAAAGGGTGCATTGGCAATGGAAAAGCCTACACTTGGCACAAGTGTTCTTACCAAGGCAATCATGCCTTTTGCATTCCCTTTCCCTCTCTCCTCTTTAAGCCTAAACACACACACACACATTTTCATTCATGCAATCTCACTTCTCTCTACATTTCGACTACAAGCCACAAAAATCCAAAGTTGATTCACTAAATCAACTAAATCTTTGTCCCATCTTGATTACAAATCATCTGGTAGCATCATTCCTCTTGGAATCACTATAAACAAGCCCTAGCCGAATCATTATAGGCACCGGCTTAGTGATAACTAGGGTTTTCTTCACCATCTTGAATAGATCTCAAATCTCCTTGTTCATCTAGATCATCCTTGGTACTTTTAAGCAAGAAAGGTATACACTACATGTTCTTTCATTTCTTCATGCATGCATCATCATAGATCTATAAACACAAGTAAATAACATGTTAAAACCAAGATTTGATGAAGCCATAACCATTATAGGTCACGGCATATATTTATAAAAATCATGTACATGATTAAAAATCTATTAATAAGAGACCTATGGCTTGTATTCTATGTTTTAAACTTGTTTGAAAACCTTATGAAACATTTTATGAATCTAAACATTGCATGAGTTACAAATCTTGTTTTATGGGACTTTGGTTAACTAATGACCATTGATCTCATAAAATGAACTTATGTAACTTAAAGATCATGAAAACCATGACCTTAAAGGTCACGGCTAAAATGAGTAATGACCATATGATTTGTCTACTAAGTTTTAATAATGTAATATGAAATGATACATGTTAAATGGAATATTAAAAATCACAAAAATAACTTATGTGTATGTATGTAGCCGTGGGTTACATATGACCTAAAATGGGTTAGATATACATGCATGCTTATATAAACCATAGATCTAATGATAGATTTAACTTGAGTATAATAAACATAAAACAAGCTTATAAAATCTTATGGGAACCTTGGGAAGGGATAATATAGCCTTGGGCTATATGTAGTCTCCTTGGTAAAATGGTAACCTTGGAAATATGCATGACACCTAGATAATCATGATTATATTTTTGTAATTATTTACAAGACTTCAAAATTTGCTTAAGTGTTCATCTTGGAAATACCAAGATTTAGAAATATAGCTGTGGGCTATATATGAGTGTACATGGATCTATAATTGATTTTTAGGTCTAGACATAGTTTAGATCTTATTTTGGACTTGTGACTTGTTTTCTTGACTTGTACATAGTTAGATCTATTTTTGTAAACACTTATAATTACATACAACCTTAAAATAATTTTTAACTCATCTTAAATAAGCTATAACTAATTATAGCCGTGAGATATAAGCTCCTATTAGGGCTAATGACTTGCATGCAACCTTGTAACACACCTAGATCTATTTTGGAACATCACATAAAACCAACTATTAGTTTTATTCTTTAATTAAGATCTAAAACTAAATATGAGTAAGCTAATAATAAGCTTATAAGAATATCCTAAGTTAAAACTTACATAAAATGTAAAGTAGTGTTAATAGACTATTTAAGTCCATGAAATGTTAATCCAAGACTTAACGGACCCTATAAGCCCATTTGATAAAGCTTAGTAACTTAATGGACTTAAGATTTCACTTAGGCCCATTTAACTAATTAAAGGACTTAAAAATGTATTTAAGCCCAATAAATGATTTAAAGGCCCATTTAAATAAATTAATGGACTTGAGATATAATTAGGCCTACTAGATAGTACATTAGATGTTTAGCCTATTTAATGAGCTCATATAATGTTTGAATGTTAAATTAAAAGTTTTTATAATAAAATATAACTTATAAAAACTTTTTGGATTAAAATGACAATTTATGAAACTTAAGGACTAAAAACGTAACTTATGAAACTTGTTTTGATAAACTAGTAAACACAAGGACTGAAAATGTAATTATCCAAAATTCTAGGGTTTAATAAATACTATCCGTTGCAAATTAAACCCTAGGGACCATTTTGGGAAGTTTCTAAAAGTTATTTTGTCATTCTATTACCCTAAGGACCATTCTTGTAATTAGCCGAAACTTAAAGAAGCCCTAGGGGCTGTTTTGTAATTTTAGTAAAGTTACAAAACCTAGATATAACTAGGGGGACTAAATCTACCATAAGCTGAAACTTTAACAAGCCCTAGGTACCAAATATGTAAAATCCGAAAGTTATACTTGTTTAATAAATGAAGGTAATAGTTTTGCCATATTCCGAAACATTAACAAGCCCTAACCCTAAAATTCTTTTTAATTATAATTAAACATAATTAAATACCTAGACCATAAGAATTAATGTATAAATTCTTAAGTTTGTAATTAATAAATTATTTTATAAATGTTAAAATAATTTATGGAAACTTTAAAGTTAAATAAAATATCATATTTATTTTTTTAAAATAAAATATTTATATTTGTTTTAGGGAATAAATTGTATAAACAATATGGACATGTATTACTAATACATAAACACATATATTTTTAGGAAATAAATTATATGAACGTTGACTAAATTGAATACCAATATATAAGTAAAACACCTTACGTTTACTTAGAATATGAAACTTAATAATAAGTTTAAATGGATGATTATAATACATGAACTACGAACGTGAACTAATATTAAGTAAAAAATTTATACTTACTTAATAATGAAACTTAGTAGTAAATGAGTGATTATAATACACGAACGGAGAACGTAAACTAATATTTTAAGTAGAACATTTTATGTCTACTTAAATAAGAAACTTAATTGTAAGCTGAATGATTATTATAAATACATGTATGCTAACTGATATTAATAGTTAAACATTTTATGTTTACTTAGAAATGAAACTTATATAGATAAGTTTAAATGAACATTGATGATACATGAACTACGATTATTTAGATAAATAATGTAGCCTAAATTAACTGACTAAAATCTGTATAAGCATACACATATGTTCTTTGTACTATCTATTAAGACTGTACTATTTGATTAGGCATAACTTTTGGCGTGAGCTTTATTTAGATATTCGTATTAAACAGCTATTCCCTACTCCCAGGTGAGTTTACAACCCCATATAAACTTTTGATAAAACTTTCCCTTTTGGGAAAGAAAATATGCAAACACTTAATGGACATAACAAAATTGTATAAACTTGACTATGATTGATTATAATTGGACTTTTAAATTATTGTAAATCACCCAAATGTTATAAATAGATCTATTAGGGATTGACCATCCCCATCTGGGTGAGTCATGCTCACTGTGCCTTGGCCGGGACAACAGATGTATACCATGTTGGAACTGGGTTGGGTGTCTTTTTGTAAGACACTACGTCCTCATCTGTTGAGGACTATGGAATGTTAAGCTTCAGTTTCTAATAATAACCAAATGTAATCTAATTTTTAGTAAGAATGCTTTGTGCATTGTTACTTCTATGATTAATGTATGTCCAAACTAATTAATTGTCAAAACCTGTAAATTCACCAACTTTATGTTGACCCTCTAGCATGTTTTGCACAGGAATATGAAGTTAGTACGTGGTGTGTGCATGGTCTCCAGCATCTTAGTAATCTGCATCGTAGGACTCGTCAGGGGTTCTATTTGGGAAACATAAACAATCTCCTCATGACATGTTAAAAACAATTCTTATTTATTTGTTTAATAAACATGTAATCTGATTTGAATAACTCTTTATCTTATGCTCTATGGACTATATGCTATCGATCCACCCTAGTGACATCTCCGTGGATATTTCCGCATATTTTGACCCTACCCGGGGTGTCACAATCCGGGCCAATTTTTGATACCTTGTGTTTTTAAAGGGCTTGAGGTATGCAAAGCTCTAGCCGATCTAGGAGCTAGCATCAACTTACTGCCTTTATCCTTTAGAAGACTCTTGACTATTTCCCACTTACTCCAACTCGAATGATCCTTGAACTTGCTAATTGAACCACCGCCCACCCGATTGGTATAGCGGAAGATGTCATTATTAAAGTGGGGAAGTTTGTGTACCTAGCCGATTTTGAAATCGTTGATTATGAGACTAATCCTCGTGTGCCTTTAATTTTGGGACGTCCATTTTTGTCCATGGCTCAAGTTCAAGTTGATATGAGGAAAGAAGAGATAAAATTGTTTTATGGGGATAAAAATGTTGTTTTCAAAGGGGAAAAACTTCCAAATTTTGTTTCTAAAAATGTGGAAAGTGTAAAACTTGTTGAAACTTTTGAAAATAACACAAATAAGGATTTTCTCATTTACAAGGGTGTAAGGCAAATTATAGACCCCTCATTTCGTGAAGATGAAAAGTTAATTCTAGAGGGAGATGTTTGTTCCGTTGAAACGTGTTGTAATATTACCTCGTCTCTACCCACTCTTGAGGATAAGATTGATAAGGCAATTGATGATTACCTTAGTACACCATTCGATGCTAGTGAGTTTGATAGTGATAATTTTGATCCGGTGGGAGATATTGCTTTAATTGAACGATTGTTTAATACTACTCCATCTCCACTTCCTCCGAAGGACCAAATTGATGATACTAAGGCACAAACTTCATTTGAAGAGCCTTTGATTCCTAACTTCACACCAAGTGAGGTTAGTGACTATTCGTTAGATAAGTTCGTCGATGAACTTGTTGATCCACTTCCACCGGGAAGTGAAGACGTTTTCGATCTCGAGATCGAGCGTGATCTTCATAATTTACCTCCCATTAACGAGGAGTTCTCCTATGAACTTCCTTATGATGACAATGATGATCTTGTATCCGAGTGTGACACACTCGATACTTTGTCGTATATTTCTTGTGATGACAAAATTGATGACACTTATGTAACTTACTCGAATCCACTTTTTAAAGTTTCAATGAACAATAATACATTGTTTAAAGAGGATTTTGAGAGCATCAAGCCTCCTTCATCTCACACCCTTTGTGATGATGAACACTTCTTTAAGGAGGTTGATGAGTTACTTTCCATAGACATTCCTTCGAATTTTGAGGAAAAGGCTAATGAATCAAGGGAAAACACTCTCTATCTTGAGAATGTTTCTAATGACGGTGTTGAAAACCCTTGGTTTGATCACCAAATTTGTGATGATGATAATGTTGACCCGGAGGGAGAAATCTTATTTACTCCAAATATCCTTCCCACTCGCTTTGATCTTAATGTGGGGGTTTTTCATGCGACTCATTTTGAGTATCATGACCCCTTTGTTCACATTTCTGAGAGTGACAAGGTCAACAGTGTCATGCAAGTTGATACCACTATAGTTGAGACTTTTATCCCACCATTACCATGTGCTTTATATGATTATGGATTAGCATGGGGGGAAGACATCGTGTTGTCTATTCCTTTCTCTCCCGAGGACGAGGTATTTGATCCCAGAATCATTGATTTAGGGAAATCTCGGCCTTTCACCGATGTAATAATTGGAAGATTTTTCGATCATCTTGGTGCGAGTTTATCTCGGGGAGCATACTATATCCATTTCTATGATTTGTGACCACCATCCCTAAGGACCAATGAATGCGAGGTTTGAGTCCAGCTCATGAATCGGTTAATAAAAACGAGGTGCCTTGTGGGGGAGTCCCATCCATTCTATCTTCTTTCTATTTTCTAACAATAATAAGGCTTGATCTTTTCAAGCTCGTGCTCGTGTTTTGTTGTGTTATGAATCTTAGGTATGACCCTAATCATTAAAGACTCTCGTGTTTGGTTTTTGCCGGTCCACTCGAGCTTCCTTACTTTTATTGTCAAAATGGGGCACTCATTATCCTTTGATTTTTATCGACTAACGTTTTATCTTGAAGCATAATTAATAAACGGCTTATAGATTTGCGTGATCTTACCATGTTAGGATTTTGCATTCGACTCTTCGTGTATTAGCAAGGGGGTGTTACTCTTGAGCTAGGAAACATTGAGGACAATATTTGGTTTTAGCATGGGGGAGTCAATCGATATAATTGCTTGCAATTGCTTTTGTCGTGTTCAAACGTAATTGTTTTTCTTGTTTATCATAAAAATTTTAAATTTTTAGTGTTATTTTATGTTTAATAAATAAATGTTTTTGACAAAAATTGTAGGCTTTCCGTTGGTGAAAATAAAAATAGTTTTTGACTCGACTCGGTTTTTTTTACCTTAGCTCATTCCTTAACGTGTTTAAATTAAGTTTTTCTAGACTTTTATATAGGGAACTTTAAAACGCGAAAGTCTTAACTCAAACAGGTTTAAGAACAAGAACTTTTTGCAAGTTCCTATAATTGATCCTAGAAAGTCGTTTATCAAGGGAACTTTAAAGCGCAAATTCTAAACATGAAAAAGTCTAAGAAGATGCAAGATCCTATAGATGACTTAAAAACCCAAAACTGTGATTTAATTGACTAAGTGTCCATTAGTCTCACATCTTTGAGATATTACAATATGGAGAACAAGAGATGATTAAGTTTAATCATAAGTTTAGAGGGTAAGTCTTCCTTGTATAAGTATTTTTGTGTTTGATTCTATCTCCTCGTATTTATTTTCCACATTTGAATAATAAATTGCTTAATAAATGAAGTTTTTAGCGGTTTAGGCTTAATATCTTAACTTGTAACTCCTTCTTTTTCTTCCCTTATAATTAAAGTGAGAACACATTGAGGGTGTCAGCGTCATGGACTTTTTGATCACAGGATTGCGTAAATTTGGCTTTCTATATATATATATATGATAATAATAAGAAGAATAAATAAAAACATGTTCTCTATGAGCCTTCGAGTGGGAGTCATGTAGCACTAACCTTGTCATTAGATCCTTAGGGTGTATGGCATGGTGACGTGTTTAATAAAAATTGCTTCATCATCATGAGTCTTAAGGTGGGATGGTGAATGTCAATTCCCTTGTTTATGTCCAAGGAGACCTCGGGTGTGGATTATAGATGAGGAGCACTTTTACATCTTAAAGAGCCTCAAGGTGTATGATGTAATTGTTGCTAACTCCATTAATAAGGTCTAACTTGACTTTGGAGGATTTATTGTTGCTTTAAGTAGTCCTATTAGCCAAATTTCAGATCCGGGGATTTATCACTCAAATCGTGTTAAGTTATCCTTAATGTGGGCTTTCTTTAGTGGCAACGGTTTTTGAAGTCGAGGTTAGGTTTTGAGTGTTGGGTTTACACCGTTTTTGCCTTCATTTTTGGACTATTAAATATCAAATAAGTCAAATGAGCCTTTGGGTGAATGAAAATTTTAAAATCTAGAGATACAATTAGGAATAAAAGGAGATTGAGTTTAACACAAATTACTTGTATGAGTTGTCTTAACATTGGGACTTATGATTGACAATGATCTTGTTTTTAAACTTGGCTTGTAAGAGTGAAAAGTCGAGGAAGATGAATCTATTTGGGTTTTATGATCCTAAAAATTATTTTTCAAATAATGAAAGCAATACATTATGTCTTTGCAAAATAAAGTGTCAAAAGTTGAATAAAAGTGTAGTTGGTAGCTTTATTTTCCATTGCTTGAGGACACAACAATTGTTTAGCAAGGGGAAGTTTGATATGAGTAAATTTACACATATCAATTGTATCAATAAATGAGCTTATAATGCATCAAATGTATGAATATGGCCTTGTATATGCTTGTTTCTTGTTTCATGTGTGTAGGTACCCAAGATCACGAAAACCGGCAAAAACGACACGAGTTTGAAGAAAATATCAAGAAGTCAAAATCAGGTCGTTTATTCGAGGATTTAATTCTATGAAAGTTAATGGGACAAGTGGGTCACACATTTGTGTATTGGGCCTAAAAGCCCAATATTAGAAAACTTGTATCTACTTTTGGGTCATAGGCCCAAATCAAGTCCATGTATAACAAAGAGACGGATGGGAAGTAATTACATTTGGGTCCAAGTTTTGTCCAATAAAAGCCCAACTATACAAAATAAAGAGACGGTAGGATTTATATCGTTGGTCAACAAAAGGGCCCAAGCCCAAGTAACACAACAATAGACGGTGAGGGAAAAAAGTTAGTATATATATTTTCACTTCTTGGTTAAACAGTACAAACAAAGAAACAATGTATACACAAAATAAAAAAAACGAGTGAGAAAGTCAAGAAAAGGGGAAGAACACAGGTCAAGAATCCTAGATCAATTTGGGGGATTCAATTTCACAAGCAATTTAGCCTCATGCGCCTAATAAATTAGCAAGTATTTAAGAGCTAAAGAAGATGCCACCAAGGCCAACGTGGCACCTATGCTACATCACTCCTCTCATGTGATTGGTCAAGCCACCTGCAACAATTGAGAGAGCCAATCAAAACACTCCATCTCAGCATACAAGGAAGCACAACTAGCACACCTTGTGCCACGGTGGTGAACCGTGTGCACAAGGGTGTTTTTTAGCCGATGGATCTAAACAGAGATGAAAGAGAATATGGAAATGCTAAATAAAGGGTCAGAAATCAGTTTCTTCATCAACACCTCACCCCTCTCCTTCCCTATAAAAACCCCTAAAAGTTATTCATGTAATCATCCCTTTCTTTATTTTATTGTTATAATGTCAATATAGATTTAGGTAATTGTATTTTTATTTTCAAAGTTTTGTAATGATTTTCATGAATTAATAAAAGTGATTTTCTGTCTCATCTTTTTCTTATCTCGTGTTTATTATTTTTCTGAAATTTATCTAAATTTATTTGATGTTATATATGTTGGAATATTTATGTAAGTTGAATGAAATATGTAACACCCCCAAATTTATACAATTCAATACAGCGGAAGACTCGTTGGTGTTACGGGATAGCACATTACTCACATCATAGACAACACATAAAAATCGCGTCGTTTAATAATAAAGCATTTCCATTCATAAATATCAAAGTTACATAGGTCCCAAGTCATAGTATTTCATACAATTTTTACAAAACATTTGAATGGAAATTGTTATTTAAGTGCGGGCCATGAATTCTTGTTGTCTTCCCGAGAATTACCTTCAAGTACCTAAGATAAAACATGTTAAAAGAAAAGGTCAGCGATAACGCCGAGTGAATTCATAGAGTTTTAATTAAATCCATCAATATAACATCGGTATAAAATTATCACCGAAAATCATTTTGTACAAATCTTTGTAATAGGCCGTAAAATAGCCGAAGTTATTTTATACAAATCCTTATAAAAAATCATAATATAGGCGTTTGCCTTCAAAATCATTATACGAACCATTGTCGTAAAAACACCATACAATACGTTTTATAACGTTGTATAAAGTTAAATAAAAACCGTTATATGAATATGGTTATATAAAACTAAAACACAAACATAACATCAGTAATAAGACCCCGTATTGCTAGTCAGGCAATACATCGTAATTCAATGCGTATATCAGTATTTTAGTTATTTGGATTATTACAAGCCGTATGACATTGTTACCTTACTATCACAACAACGGGTAGCTAACCCGATACTCAATTTTCCCATCTAAGTTAGCGTGTCGTCACAATAATCACGCTATGGAAATCTTCTCATACATAAATTCGCTTACCAATCAATGTGGCACGACGGGGATCAACCGTCAAGGCGCGAAATGGGGTGATCGTCCCCAAATAGTACTATTATATGCACAAACGTCTACCAAATCCCGGTAGTTCACAATTCATGCTAATGGGACTTTTAGTGACATAACCTAACTTTAATAATCCATTTCATTTCATTTATCGGGTCATATATTCATTCATCGGGTCATACAATCATTCGGGTCCATATAATTAAACAAATACTCGGGACAAATGGTGTCATATTTTATCAAAACTAACATGTTATCTCCCTCGCGGGTTTATAAAACATTTCATAAAAACATTTAAAAGAGTGCGAGGCTATGAACTCACGTTGATTGGGAAAGGCGGGTTATCGGCGATTCGGATGTACGGTACGTGCTTCAATCACGGAAACCTAAACAAATAATACTTGTCTTAGACTCTTGTCCAATGACTTTATAAAAATAACAATTATGTATATATATGATGATTTTATATATATGATGATGATCAAGTGAGTTTATACATTTTTACTCATTCATTATAATGTTTATGTGTTGGTAACATTTTTATACTAGTTTTACTAGTTTTACTTATTTACATGTTTTATGCCAAATAAGCCTATTACAAACCCAATACTTTATATTATTCCATTTTACACTTTTATTATCAGTATTATACTTTTCATGTTGGTCCCAAGTGGGTTAAGCCCAATAAGTAAGTTTATAAGTGTTTTACCAAATTAGTCGGGTTTATTGTCCATTAAGGCTACTTTGGCCCGTTAATGTCTATATGTTGTAAAGCTCGGGTTTTATCAGTTTTTACTTGTTATATAAGTTCATATATCAGTATGTGAGCTTATAAAAGTTTATATTAGACGGGTCCGACCGTCTAAGTTTTATTTGACAAAAACGTTAATCTTTTGGTTTTAGCCGAAAAGACGTAAAACTTAGTATATAGTTTTTATAACTTATAAAACTTACCAAACTACCATTTTTATATAATGTCCATTTATTTATCCTTATGCATATTTATATAAATGAAATACATAAGTTAGTGGGTTTTATTTCACATTTTATACTATATTTATTTGAGTGCTTATATAATAATATTTAACTTTAATTTAACAAAATCAGTCCTAAATTTTAAGTTCATTAAAATGTCCATATCTAGAGTTCTATAATGAGATAGGACATCAAATTTTTATCACAAAAACTACATGAAATGTGCTTCATTTTATTCCTTTATAGCTACTGATGAATCAACTTCTAAATATTTTAATAAATTCGTCCAAAACAGTATAGGCAGATTTGCACTCTAAACTTGTTTTGATCATATCTCACTCATTTTTATGATTCCATTGTATGGCCAACTCTCACATGTGTATAACACCTAATACTTACTGTATATTGATTCCACTTTATCATTTTATCAATTTAACATTTGGTTACTTACTGTTTTTATACAGCCATCACATTAAGCAAGATTTTAACCATTTTACATGTGGTTTTCCATCTTTTTTCCCATGTTTATCAACACCAAATCCCCACATAATATTTTAAATCATCATTCATCATCATATACAAATATATAAATAAAGAAAATACAAGATTACATAATCAAAATAACAAGAGGATAGGAAGAACAATCTCTATACCACCATTAGTGATGAAAAGGTGAGTCTTTGATGAACAAGGCTTGGATTTTGATGGCAAAACTTGTGATAAACCAATATCATCTTCAAGTATACCAACCTTTATAAACTTCTCATGGAAAACAGCCCTATGACACCAACAAATCTTCTCCTTGGATGTTAGAATCACCTCCAATCTTCAAAGTTTCAAAGTAGCATCATCATGTGTATGAGTAACACATGATTTTATGGCTAACATAGATCAAATGAGGGTTGTTTTTTATGATGGTTGGAATAATTTTAGAGAGAGGGGAGAGGAGTGAGAGTGGTTTGCATGAGTTTCTCGTTGCAAATGGTAAAATGAAGTGGTTTTGAGTGGTTTTGTGTAAGAAGTAGCTTACAAGTTGAGCTTTAGCAACAAGTGTAACACTTATTTGTTAAGTGTTGACACCTAAGGGTGTTGGATCATAGTTTTGGCCGGTTATGAGTGGGGGTGGGGCAAGATTTATCTTGTCTCATCCCCATTTAATTACGGGTACTCCTCGATTCTAATTTCCTCGATTTGCGTGCCCTCGGGTCGTTTTACGAAAAACGTTTTTATAAATTATGAATCAATGGCACAAAACGAATCTAATAAAAATTGTCTCATCAAAAACGGAGTTCGAAAACGTAAATACGTAATCCTAAGGTTTTCGATTTCGTCGTAAAGGATGTTAAATTATAATCGTAAGTCCTAATCTCTTCTCGTAAATTTGTGAGTTTATGAACCAACACATATTTAAAATTCCAAAATAATATTCACGGATAAATTTATTTTCTGAAATGTCGGGCTGTTAATGTTAGAGATTTGCTAGGTGAACGTTTGATTCTCGGTATCTTCTCGAATTGATTTCCGGTTCAAAATGTGACTCAATTGTTTTTGGTGAAAAAGAATATTTCTGGTTGTTTTAAAATAAATGTGCAAAGACGTAAATGAAAATGACGTTAGTTTAAATCTAACTCTAATTTAAAATAAAAGACGAGAAATTAAAAGCGTGACGAGAAATTAAAGGGCATTAAAAGTAAATAACGCAAACTTAAATCTATCTATGGCAAACTTAAAACGCAACTAAAACTTAAACTAAGGCAAGGGTAAAATAAATCTAAGGCAAGTAATCTTAAAGTGCAACTAAGGAAAAAGGCGGGAAAAGTAAAGCTTGAAAATTAAAAATTAAAAACAGAAGCTAAAAAGAAAAATACCCCACTCGGAATAATTACTCGTTCGGAATGTCACCTTCACCCGGAATAATTCTTCTTCGTTCGGAATAATCAAAAGATCACCTTCATCCGGAATATACAAACAAAACATTCATCCGGAATAAATCCTTTATCCGGAATATGTCACTTATCCGGAATAAACTCTTCACTCGGAATGTTAGCTTGATTCGGAATATTTGATGTTCCGAAGGAACACCCTGACTCGGAATAATATATGTTCCGAATGAACTCCCCTGATTCGGAATAGATTCCGAATGAGCAGCCTTGATCCGGAATGTACCTTGATTCGGAACTTCTTGATTCGGAATACTGGAACAACCCTTCACTCGGAATGTTCCGAATGAACACCTTCGTTCGGAAAGTTCCGAATGATCCCTTGATTCGGAATATCTCCCTTGGTTCGGTATATATTCTGAATGAACTCAAATTCCTTGATTCAAAAAATGTTCCGAATGAACAAACTTGATTCGGAATACAAGTTATTCCGGATGAACACCTCCCCAAATCCTTCGTTCGGAATATATTCTGAATGAATGCCTTGGTTCGGAACAATCACAACAATCTTTGATTCAGAATGAACTTTTTGATCCGGAATGTACCTGGGAAACAGATGAACAGCGAAGAACAAGGGGAAAAAAAAGAATAACACGAATCTAAACCAATCTAACCGAAATCAACCAAAAGATTAAATCAAACTAACCAAATAACATCTACTAATCATAAAAAAACAATCCAAATCAATCAAACTAACAATAATAATCAAAATAATCAAAACCCACTCAACTAAATCAATAAAAATTAAGAACATAAACATAAACAATAAAGCATGAAGATTAAGATCAAACAAGAAAAGAAGATAGGAGATCAAACAATAAAAGTAAAGATTAACAATAATTAAAAGGAAACTTACTTGAAATTAAATGAATTTAAGGTGCAAGACAATTAAGTAAATGACAAGTATTTAAATGTGCAAGTAATTAAAATGGAAGAGCATAGTTTGTCAAACTAGCCAACAAAATGAAATGAAAACACTAATCATCTATTTATAGGGGAGGATTAGGGAGGTGCTTAGGAAGCTTCCTCCCCTCTTTCTTCTTTCCTTAATTGCATGATTAAGTCATTGATCTTCTTAATTCTTAGTTAATCTTCTTAATTCTTTGACTTTAACTACTTTGTCTCGGGATTTCTTTAAACTCGTCTTTGAAATTTCTTCATAAATAAGACTTGAGTTCTTCGGATTTTAGTAAACTTCCATCTTTTGACTTTTTCTTCGATAAAAGCCCGTGAATGCCCGTGTTTTCTCGCCTTTTCACAATTTCGTCCTAAATCACAACAAAAACACAAACCACGCATAATTTCGACATAAATGACATAAAATACACGTTTTGGCTCGGTTATTATTGTAATTAAGTGGTAAAAAGGATGGGTGTTTACACACCTATCAAATCCCCTACACTTGACCATTGCAATGTCCTCATGCAATGCATTAGTTACAAAGCACGATTACATTTTCCATCATAATCAATCCATATTGGCCTTTATTAAAGAGATAGAAAATTATAAACATTCAAAGTAAGAAAGAAATCAAAAACATACCTTAGGGTTTTGAAAATATCATGAATGATCATCATCCTCAAGTTTTCACTTTCTCCAAACCAAGCTTAAAAACGAAATTATTGTTATTATATGTTAGCAAACTAACACAAACTCATGTGGGCCAATTATTCACTTAGACTCCCTTATTCCTAGGTGTATCTCTTATATTTTATTGTTGTCTTGAATGATCCCGAGGATGCATTGTTGACTTATTTCGATAGTTATTTAGGCTGAAAGTAAAGTGGGACTATTTAATCAATAGTTATCTAAAGGACAAAATCTTTTAAAACTGCTTCTCGGGACCTCATAAAGTTCATATCTTGGCATAACTCGCTTCGTGATTTGAGACCTTTCTCTGACCGATATTTGGCAGCGACTTCATACTTCAAATCTTGAGAGACGTTCATGAAATAATGGTCTTCTCTTCATAATAGGAATTTCTTCACTTTAAGTTTTGAGAGATTCTTCATATTTAGACCACGACTTCTTCATTTTTCTCCAATCTTTATTTGGATTTTGATATACAACGATCCGCCTCCTTTTTGGACTTGGATCTATTTATCCTCATACCTTGTTAGGGCCTTTTTGGATAGACTTCTCCATGATCTTTACGGGAGTGTTTGCTTTTTGTCGTGTGTCTCGATCCTTCATATTGATTTTTGATAAATGATTCTTCACATCACTTTTGGATCTTTAGCAACAAAATGTAGCCCTCATGCCTTGTTAGGGCCTTTTCGGACTCGCCAATCTTCGCATTTCGCTTCAATAAGTTATGCCTTGGCTATGAACTCTAATCCATACCGAGCAACTTTTAAACGATCTTGGGCTAGAAGCTAAGTAACTTTTCAAATCGTACAACCTTATTTATTACAGACAAATTTATTAGCAAGCGATGGGAGAATAGGCTAACTCACATAAATTCACGAAAGAATACCAAACTTATAATTGACTCTATCATCTCTCGTTCTCCACAATTTAAAATCTCAAGGAATGAGACTCGTGGATGCTTAGCCTATATATTCAAAGTTTTGGGTTTTCGAGTCGCCTATAGGATCTTGCAAATTCTTAGACTTTTTCAAGTTTAGAAATCGCATTTTAAAGTTCCCTTGATAAACGACTCTCTAGGATCAGTTATAGGAACTTGCGAAAAGTTCTTGTTCTTAACCCGTGAGAGTTAAGACTTTCGCGTTTTATAGCTCCCTATATAAAAGCCTAGCAAAACTTGACTTAAACACGTTAAGGATACTAGCTAGAGTAAACTTAGATAAGTAAACTCGGGTTGAGTCAAAAGATTCACAACGTTTGAAAATTAAAACCAATTTATTAAAAATTAACTCTAATAAGGAAAGGAAATAACTATACAAAGGGAAAAACTAATAGGCCAAAATAGATCCAAAATTTTGAAAAATGTCGAAAAATTGATTTTCGTTAAAATGAGGACAAATACAAGGAAAAGGCCACTTAACTTCGATAGAAGTCCCCCCTACACTTAATATAAACATTGTCCTCAATGTTTAAGCATGTGGGAGTAAACTCCCCTACACTTAGGACATTGTGCACGTTGTTTAAATCTTGCTAAGGAAAAGACAACTAACGAGATTCCTATTTGATATTGAGAAATATAAAATAGTGAATCGAAAAGAATTTGGGATAGAACCGGGAATAAGGGAACACGGAATCACGGTTCGTCAAAAGTCATCAAGAGTGTGTCTTTGAAGCTCTAATCCCTGCACATGATAAGAAATAGAGCAAGAAACACCACGGGGCTCCCCCTACACTTATGGTGAAAACTGTGACAATCCGTCAATTTATGGTTGATATTTTATTCTCAAATATTATTTTAAAACATTATTTTAATGTTATATTATGAACTCGCTTATTTTTGGGAAGAAATTTGGATTTACGTCTTGAAGTAGCATCGACTACGTCTAAACCGGAGGATTCAACGTTACGTGCTTACGTTTACATACACCGTTTTGGTGACAGTCCGACATTTCAGAAAAATAAATTTATCCGTGAATATTATTTTGGGATTTTAAATTTGTGTTGGTTCATAAACTCACAAATTTACGAGAAGAGATTAGGACTTACGATTATAATTTAACGTCCTTTACGACTAAACCGGAAACCTTAGGATTACGTATTTACGTTTTCGAACTCCGTTTTTTATGAGACAATTTTTATTAGATTCGTTTTGTGCCGTTGATTCATAATTTATAAAAACGTTTTTCGTAAAACGACCCGAGGGCACGCAAATCGAGGAAACTAGAATCGAGGAGTACCCATAAATTAGTGGAGATGAGACAAGTGGGACACTTGTCCCACCCCCACTTCTAGACGGCCAAGGCAAGCCTTGGTGGCAAGTTTATACACAAACTTGCTACACATGTTAACTTAAGCTTACATTGTAAGCTAACTAACCACTAAAACCATTCAAGCTAAACTACTATCTTCATTTCTCTCATGCAAAACAACTTCCACTCTCCTCCCTCTCTCCATTTGTGCCGTCCCACCACCACCACTAAACACCATCATCCTCAAATTATTAACCATGAACTTAAGCTATGATCAACATATGTTGAAGCTTAGTTGAAGACTTGTTGATTGGAGGTGATTATAACATCCAAAGAGGAGTTTCTATGGAGTCTTATGGCTGATTTTCCACAAGGATTTCTTGAAGATTGGTGGACTTGAAGATGATATTGGTTTATCACAAGTTGTGTGATCAAAATCCATGTCTTGATCACAACCTACATCATCATGGTGGTATAAAGATTGTTCTCCCCATCCTCTTGTTATTTTGATTATGTAATCATGTATTTTCTTTCCTATTGTATATGTATATGATGAATATATGATGTTAAAAATATTGTGTGGGGATTTGGTGTTGATAATCATGGGTAAAAAGATGAAAAACTATATGTAAAAATGGTTAATCTTGCTTAATTTAGTAGGCTGTATAAAACAGTAAAGAATCATATGATAAACTGATAAAATGGCATGAATAAATTAATATACAGTAAGTAATATGTCTTTTACACATGTGAGAGTTGGCCATGTAATGGAATCATTAGGATGAGTGAGATATGATCAAAACAAGTTTAGAGTGCAAATCTGAGTACATTGTTTTGGACGAATTTTATAAAATACTTGGAAGCTGATTCAACAGTAGACATGGGAGAGTTAAATGGAGAACATATCATTTAGTTTATGCCATGAAAATTTGGGCTTTTATCTCCATATAGAACTCTAGATATGGCTGTTTTGGTGAAAATGAAATTTAAAATCAGATTTGTATAATAAAAACTTATATAATATAAGCACTCACTTATATATTTATAAAATATATACACATGAAAACCCACTAACATATAAATCTCATTTATATAGATATGTATAAGGTTAAATAAATGGACTCTTTATAAAAATGGTAGTTGAATAAGGTTTATAAGTTATAAAAACTATAAACATGATTTTACGACTTTTTCGGCTATTACCGTAAAAATTAACGTTTTTGTTAAATAAAACTTAGACGGTTGGACCTGTCTAATGTAAACTTTTATAAACTCATATACTGATATATAAACATATATAACAAGTAAAAACCGATAAAACCCGAACTATATAACATATGGACATTAACGGGTTAAGTTAACGTTATTGGACTAATAATACAACAAACTAGGCTAAAACACTTATAAACTTATTTATGGGGCTTAACCCATTTGGGCCCAACATGTAAAGTATAAATACTGATAATACAAGTATTAAATGGATTAATACAAGTTAATGAACTTATAATAGGCTTATTGGACCTAAAACACGTAAATAAGTAAAACTAGTAAACTAGTAAAAGGTTACCAATACATAAACACAAAAATGAGTGAATGAGAATATATAAACCCACTTGATCATCATATATATATAATCATCATATGTATACATAATTGTTATTTTTATAAAGTCATTGTACAAGAGTCTAAGACGAGTATTATTTGTCTAGGTTTCCGTGATTGAAGCACGTACCGTACGTCCGAATTGCCGATAACCCGCTTTCCCACATCAACGTGAGTTCATAGCCTCACACTCTTTTAAATGTTTTTATGAAATGTTTTATAAACCCGCGAGGTAGATAACATGTTAGTTTTTATAGGAAACTAGTTGTCCCGATTGTCTGTTTATTGATTTGGACCCAAATGATTGTATGACCCGATGAATGATTAAATGACCCGATAGACGAACTAAAATGGATTATTAAAGTTAAGTTATGTCACTAAAAGTCCCATTAGCATGAATTGTGAACTACCGGGATTTGGTAGACGCTTATGCATATAATAGTACTATTTGGGGACAATCACCCCAGTTCGCGCCTTGACGGTTGATCCCCGTCGTGCCACATTGATTGGTAAGCGAATTTATGTATGAGAAGATTTAAACTAGCGTGATTATTGTGACGACACGCTAATTTAGATGGGCAAATTGAGTTGGCTAGCTACCCGTTGTTTGGTTTATTAAGGTAACAATGTCATGCGGCTTGTAATAATCCATAAATAACGAAATACTGCTATACACACAATTACGATATATTGCCTGACTAGCAATAAGGGGTCTTATTATTGATTTTATGTTTGTGTTTTGGTTTTACATAACCATATTCATATAACGGTTTTTATTTAACTCTACACGACATTATAAAACGTATTGTATGATATTTTTACGACATTGGTTCGTATAACGATTTTGAAGGCGAAAGCCTATATTATGATTTTGATAAGGATTTGTATAAAATGACTTTGGCTATTTTATGGCCTATTACAAGGATTTGTACAAAATGATTTTCGGTAATAATTTTATACCGATGTTATATTGATGGATTTTATTAAACTCTATGAATTCACTCGGCGTTATCGCTAACCCTTTTCTTTTAACATGTTTTATCTCAGGTACTTGAAGGTAATTCTCGGGAAGACAACAAGAATTCATGGCCCGCACTTAAATAATAATTTTCCATTCAAATGCTTTGTAAAACCTGTTTGAAATATAATGACTTGGGACCTATGTAAACTTGATATTTATGATTTGAAATGCTTTATTATTAAACGAAGCGATTTTTAAGCGTTGTCTATGATGTGAGTAATGTGCTATCCCGTAACACCAACGAGTCTTCTGCTGTATTGAATTGTATAAATTTGGGGGTGTTACAGTTTGGTATCAGAGCTCTCTTTATAGAGAACGAAAGATTTTTAAAACTAAGGTTTTGAATAAAACATTTCAAAATCTTTTAACTATAAACATTTTTCCTAAAATGTCTAAAAACCTTTTGACTATAACGGTGCCGAAGAATTCCCGAGTTACCGACAAGGCCAGACTGATAAGTGTTATTTTAATATATATATATATATATAACTTGGATTATATATATATATGATGTAATTTTATTAAATGATTGTTTGATGATTATTTTGATATTTATACGAGATATTTATACGACGTAGATTGTCACAAGGAACCCTAAATCCCCTAGTAAATTAATCGAAGCTATTCCCCTAGGAATTCTAGCTATTCTAGATCTAAACCAAGTTGCGGATATTTATGATCCCAAAAAAATGGTTGATATTCGTAGAAATGTTGATATTAGTTTATTGTGATATTGAAGAAGAATTGGCGAGATTAAATCTGATATCGATGTCATGACGATCTTTTCTTATAGAGTGGAGTTTGACAAAACGTTACCACCTAGAAAGATGTCATTTGATTCGTTGTCACCCAATTCTTAAATTTGAAATCGAAAGGGTGAATGTTGCACTTGAGGCTGTCATTGGAAACATTACCCAAAAGCCTCATGCCACTAGTACCTTTACGAGAAGTCTAATTGAATGTGTGAGTCATTTCATACTAGTGACTCATTTGATAATTATTGTTGGAAAGAGCTATAGGATTGGAATTAAGTGTTGTTCATATCAAGCTTTTATTGCACTTTGAAGGTCTAAGAATAAGGATGAAAGTATTGGAGAATAAGGTAGGATATCACATTGAGTATGATTTGGTTGAAACTTGAATGAAGTAAAAATTTAACTTGTATGGAATAAGAAATTGTTAAGAGGAAGTTGTTGAGTCCTGTGATTGAATTATAAGGTTTTAATTGATTGTTAGATCGTGTTAAGGGATGTTCCTAGGCCATTGTCCACTGACGAGGATGCCCAGTGTCCAAGAAATAAATTGAAGAAATCTTCTTCTGAATTGGGACCGATGGATCTTCCGGGACATGTGGAACACCTAATGACTCTTGTAGATTATTATTCAATGTAGTATCTTTTAAAAATCCCTAACCTAACCGAGACATCAGTTGGTAGGATGAGTTCTTGGAATTGTATGACATAGTGACACGTAATGTGTTACGGTACAATTTGACTTGTTTGTGATTAATGAGAATACTACCTTTGATTGCTAAATTCTACATGTATCGATGATATCTATCTTTTCTTGCTTCTTCCTAATGCTCGCATTAGTGATGCAACCATTGACCAAGTACTCATCTCGAATTAAGTTACGTTGTGAATTATTCTTTTTGAGTGCCATCGAGATCATGAACCTCATGATTAATTGGCTAAGCTCATTTCCTATTATATTGAAGTTAGTTCTTGGTGAACAACTTTTCATCACTCTTTTGCAGATCACTCATTGTTTTTATAAGATAAAACAGTATTCCTTGAGAAAAAATGAATTTTCATCACCATATGGATTATTTAAAGTGAGACTTAATAATAGTTATCGAAATGAAGTTGTTTATGAAACATCTTGGAAAACTTAATTGTTTCCATGATAAAGAACATATCTGTAAATTCATTTTGAATTAAGCATGAATATTAATGACAAGATTTTGATAGGTTCAATTATTGTTCTCGGTATCTTCTCGAATTGATCTCTGGTTAATTGTGCGACTCAGTTGTTCTTGGTGAATCAAATAAAAGAGTTGTCGTTGTCTAAACTAATTTCAAATGAAAACTTGAAACAAATAAAAAAATAAAGTAAAGACAGTAAAAAGAACAATGAAAGATAAAATCTTGGCGAAAAGTAAATTGCGAGAAAATTAAAAGGTAAATAAAGTAAATGATGCAAATCAAAACTTAAACTAAAAGGAAAGCAAATAAAAATTCAAATAAAGAAAAAGGCGGGAAAAATAAAACTTGAAAATAAAAGACAAAAACTTAAAAAGAAAAACAAACAAAAAAAACTGACGGAAACCTTGATTCAGAAGTTTAAAACTTCCGAATGAACTGGCTTGATCCGGAACTTCTAATGTTCCGAATGAAACAATCTTCAGTCGGAACTCCATGATTCGGAACTTCATTCGGAAGTTCATCCGGAACTTCGTTCGGAAGTTTCATCCGGAACTTTAAACCTTTGGATGAAGCTTGCTTCACTCGGAACTTTTTGACTTCCGGATGAAGCTTGCTTCACTCGGAACTTTTTGACTTCCGGATGAAGCTTGCTTCACTCGGAACTTTTTGACTTCCGGATGAAGCTTGCTTCACTCGGAACTTTGTTGATCCGGAACACTTCCGGATGAAGCTTGACTCGGGACTTTTAAAGTTCCGAATGAACCCTCTTGATCCGGAAGTTTCCTGGGAATGATAAGATACAGAAACAACTCCCCCGAAGAACAGGGAGATACAGTAAACACGATTATATCCTCAAATTAATCAAAATCAAACAAAAGATTAAACCAAAACAACCAATAAGCATAAATTAACAATAATCAATCAACACAAATCATCAAAACTAACAAACATAACCAAATCAATCAAAACCCACTTGATTGAAATTAAGAAAACTCAAGAACACAACATCAAATCAAAAGCAGAAATTAAGCAAGAAAGGAAGAAGATGATAAATTAAAAGCTTAATCAAAAAGTAAGGATTCAATAACAAAAGCTTAAACACAAATTAATCTAGAGAGAGAAAGCATAAATCTAGAGAGAGAAATTACACTACTCCTAATCTAATCCTAAAACTAACCAACCCTCTCTCAACAAGTGAGGGTGGTATTTATAGGAGAGGGGAGTGGTTGGTGGCTTCCTCTTTCTTTCTTTCTTTCTTTCTTTCTTGGTTCTCAGTCTTTCAGCCTTCTTAAATTCTTCGACTTTTAAGACTTCGTCTCGGGATTTCTTTGAACCCGTCTTGTAATTTCTTCATAAAATAGACTTGAGTTCTTCGGCTTTATTAAACTTTCGCCTTTGGACATTTTATTCGATAAATCTTCAGAATAAGCCTTGGACTTCCGTTCTTTTTGCATTCTTGATCTTTTGACTTCGTCTTTTGTCTTTTTCTTCAATAAACGCCCGTGAAAGACCGTGTTTTCTTCCCTTTTCACATTTTGACCCTGAAACACAAATAAAAACACAAACCACGCATAATTCCGCCATTTACGACATAAAATATACGTTTAGGTCCCGTTTTAATGTAATTAAGTGGTAGAAAAGATGGGTGTTTTCACACCTATCAAATCCCCTACACTTAACCATTGCAATGCCCTCATGCAATGCTTAGTAATAAAGCAAGGTTTACACTTTCCATCATAATCAACCTACCTTGGCCTTTATTAAACAACTAAGGGAAATCAAAAAGATAGAAAATAACAAGATGCAACAAGGAAGAAACTTGTAAAGAAATCTAAGACTTACCTTAGGGCTTGTATGTCATGAATGTTTATCACCCTCAAGTTTCACGTTCCCCATGCCAAGCTTAAAAACAAGATCATTGTTAGTACAAGTTGGCATAACAAACATTTACTCATGCGGTTCAATTAATCTCTTAAACTCCCTTATTCCTATGGGTATCTCTTTTATTTTATTGATGTCTTGAATGATCACGAGGATGCATTGTTGACTTATTTCGATAATTTATTTAGGCTGAAAGCAAAGTAGGACGATCTAATCCATAGTTAGCTAAAGGACAAAATCTTTTAAAACTGCTTCTCGAGACCTCAAAAAGTTCATATCTTGGCATAACTCGCTTCACGATTTAAGACCTTTCTCGGACCGATATTTGGCATTTACTTCATACTTCAAATCTTGAGAAGACGTTCTTGAAATTATGGTCTTCTCTTCAAATATAGTGTATATCTTCACTTGGGAAAGCTGAGATATTTTCTTCAATGTTGACCACTACTTCATCATTATTTCTTCAATCATTATTTGGGATTTTGATATACAACGATCCGCCTCCTTTTCGGACTTGGATCGATTTATCCTCATACCTTGTAAGGGTCTTTTCGGATAGATTTCTCCATGATCTTGTGGGAGTTGATTGCTTTTCGTCGTGTGTCTTGATCCTTCATATTGACTTTAGAATAATGCTTTTCACATCATCTTGGATCTTTAGCAACAAAATGGAATCCTCATGCCTTGTTAGGGCCTTTTCGGACTCGCCAATCTTCGCGCCCCGCTTAAAAGTTATGCCTTGGCTATGAACTCTTATCATTACCGAGCAACTTTTAAACGATCTTAGGCTAGAAGCTAAGTAACTTTTCAAATCGTACGACCTTACTTATTGCAGATAATTTATTAGCAAGTGATGGGAGAAAAAGATCATAATTAACTCACATAAGTTAATGAGAGAATACCAAACTTGTAACCAACTCTATCATTTCTCGTCCTCCACAATTTAAAATCTCAAGGAATGAGACTCGTGGATGCTTAGCCCAATAAACCAATTAAGGTCTACATAGTTAAGGATACTAGCTAGAGTGAACTTGGATAAGTAAACTCGGGTTGAGTCAAAATATTCACAACGGGCCTAATATATCTAAGATATCTAAACTTGCTAAAACCATTTTATTAAAATAAGAGAAAAATAGCAAAAATAAAGGGCACTACAACTAGGCCAAAATAGATTAAAAATTTTGAAAAATGTCGAAAAATTGATTTTCCGTTTAAAATGAGGGCAAATACAAGGAAAAGACCACTTAACTTCGATAGAAGTCCCCCTACACTTAAGATAAACATTGTCCTCAATGTTTAAGCATGTGGTAGTAAACTCGCCTACACTTAGGACATTGTGCACGTTGTTTAAATCTCGCTAAGGAAGAGACAACTAAAGAGATTCCTATTTTAATATTGAGAAATATAAAATAGTGAATCGAAAAGAGTTTAGGATAGAACCGGGAAGAAGGGAACACGGATTCACGGTTCGTCAAAAGTTATCAAGAGTGTGTCTTTGAAGCTCTAATCCCTGCACATGATAAGAAAGAAAGAAAGAAACACCACGGGGATCCCCCTACACTTATGGTGAAAATAGATAGATAATTGGGTTGCCTCCCAAAAAGCGCTTGTTTTTGTTGACCGAGTCACGAGCCTGACTCGTCCCCGAATTAAATGGTCCATGGGGAAGCCTCAAATGTGATACCGGGATCAAAGACCTTGTCCTCATTCCCGGAGGACATCAACAAAGGAGAGGCGGGGGAATAAGTCTTGAAAGGGAGAAAGGTCCTTTCAACATACGTATAGTATGTGAATTCAAGATCCACGGGAGGTGGGTTGGGTATAGTAAGCACATTGTCATCCCCCAAAGACAATGGATGTTGAGCAAACGGCAAAGCCGTATTGTTATCAATCATAGCATAATCAATGTCACCTCCCGGGTCAAAGCACTCATCCTCCGTGATAGTGGCTAAAAGGGAGGATGGAAGGTGCTCGGGAGGGGGACTTGGGTCAATACTTTCCTGCAACAAATTATCAAAAATAATGTCCCCCTCCGTGTCAGAGTCATCAATACCTGGAGGGATAGAGTGGATATCGATTTCTTCCAGCAATTGGTCATTATCTTCAACGGGAGGAATAGATGGAGGTAAAGACTTGGAAAGAGAAGGAGAAGTCAACGCTTCGATTTGAGCAATAAGAAGGTGCACTTTCTGTAATCCATCGCAAAGAAGCACGTCTTCCACCTCATCCATAAGATCATGTTCATCGGTGAACTGCTCGTAAACCGGAGAGAATAAATCGTCATCGTCTGCATCTCCCGGTGGAGATTGAGAAATTTCAAAAGTGAAATTCTCATAGCAGAGAGAAGAATCGACATCACTAGGATCGACCTCGTCCGTAAGAACAACATCGTCCTCAGGCTCCATAGCAGGTAAGTCACAAACCTCATCATCCAATACTTTGTCGAGACCAACATCATTAAGCTCATTCAACGAATCAAGATTATTAGACACAGTAGGAACATTGAGAGTAGGAGCAGCAACTTCAGAAGATGTGTTGAAAGTGCATACAGCATCGTCGTCATCATCATCATAATAGTATTGATGCACAAGAGGAGGGGTATAATCACTAAGATTAGATACTTGCTCTTGTTGCAAGCGTTTTTCCTCCGCCCATGCTTCTTTTGTAAGAACAACGGCTTCTTGAAGTTGCAGAATGATGGAGTGTAGTTCGTCATTCAAAGTAGTGCGTTGTGGGTCAAGATTAATTTGCTGAGAGGATTGATGATTGAGGGTGTGATGTGGGGGCTCAAAGTGTTGAAAACCTGAATTATAGCATAGTTGTGGCTCATAGTTGTTCATCGGTTGAGAATAATTAGAAACCGGGTTTGGTTCATAATAATCAATAGGTGAAGAAAACTGAGGACACGGATTTGGCTCATAACAATTCAGTGGTTGACAATAATAGGTATCGTGAGGACCCCCACAGTTGTTGCAAACCGGGTATGGAGAAAAATCAAGTGCGTCTTGTGGATAGCTATTATCATTGTCATAATTGTACCCCGGTTCTTGCCCGTGACCATACGGGTATCGAACCGGGCACGAAACATGCCAATGAGAATCGCTTCCACAATAGATGCACGGGGGAACAGGAGGTGGGTTCAAAAAGAGTGAATTAGTCGAGTTGTACAAGGGACAAAATCCGAATTGTGTGTAGTCGATATCGTTTCCGCACCGCTCACATGTACACCATTGACAAGAGTTGTTCCCAGATAATTGTTTCCCACACCGGACGCAATGGACATAAAAATCCATAAAGAAAGATAGATAAGTAAGAAGAATATTTTTGGTGCAAAACTTTGAAAAAGAAATGCTTTTTATGATTTTTCAAATGTTTTTGGATTTTTTAAAATATTTGGACACGAAAAATAACGTTCACAAGTGAACGGGTCCCAAAAGCCAACGCGTTTCTCACAAAAAACCTTCGATCTTCACGAAAAGAGCCGGCAGCGGCGCCATTTTAATGACAAGATTTTGCTAGGTTCAATTATTGTTCTCGGTATCTTCTCGAATTGATCTCTGGTTAATTGTGCGACTCAGTTGTTCTTGGTGAATCAAATAAAAGAGTTGTCGTTGTCTAAAACTAATTTCAAATGAAAACTTGAAACAAATAAAAAAATAAAGTAAAGACAGTAAAAAGAAACAATGAAAGATAAAATCTTGGCGAAAAGTAAATTGCGAGAAAATTAAAAGGTAAATAAAGTAAATGATGCAAATCAAAACTTAAACTAAAAGGAAAGCAAATAAAAATTCAAATAAAGAAAAAGGCGGGAAAAATAAAACTTGAAAATAAAAGACAAAAACTTAAAAAGAAAAACAAACAAAAAAAACTGACAGAAACCTTGATTCGGAAGTTTAAAACTTCCGAATGAACTGGCTTGATCCGGAACTTCTAATGTTCCGAATGAAACAATCTTGAGTCGGAACTCCATGATTCGGAACTTCATTCGGAAGTTCATCCGGAACTTCGTTCGGAAGTTTCATCCGGAACTTTAAAACTTCCGGATGAAGCTTGCTTCACACGGAACTTTTTGACTTCCGGATGAAGCTTGCTTCACTCGGAACTTTTTGACTTCCGGATGAAGCTTGCTTCACTCGGAACTTTTTGACTTCCGGATGAAGCTTGCTTCACTCGGAACTTTGTTGATCCGGAACACTTCCGGATGAAGCTTGACTCGGGACTTTTAAAGTTCCGAATGAACCCTCTTGATCCGGAAGTTTCCTGGGAATGATAAGATACAGAAACAACTCCCCCGAAGAACAGGGAGATACAGTAAACACGATTATATCCTCAAATTAATCAAAATCAAACAAAAGATTAAACCAAAACAACCAATAAGCATAAACTAACAATAATCAATCAACACAAATCATCAAAACTAACAAACATAACCAAATCAATCAAAACCCACTTGATTGAAATTAAGAAAACTCAAGAACACAACATCAAATCAAAAGCAAAAATTAAGCAAGAAAGGAAGAAGATGATAAATTAAAAGCTTAATCAAAAAGTAAGGATTCAATAACAAAAGCCTAAACACAAATTAATCTAGAGAGAGAAAGCATAAATCTAGAGAGAGAAACTACACTACTCCTAATCTAATCCTAAAACTAACCAACCCTCTCTCAACAAGTGAGGGTGGTATTTATAGGAGAGGGGAGTGGTTGGTGGCTTCCTCTTTCTTTCTTTCTTTCTTGGTTCTCAGTCTTTCAGTCTTCTTAAATTCTTCGACTTTTAAGACTTCGTCTCGGGATTTCTTTGAACCCGTCTTGTAATTTCTTCATAAATTAGACTTGAGTTCTTCGGCTTTATTAAACTTTCGTCTTTGGACATTTTCTTCGATAAATCTTCAGAATAAGCCTTGGACTTCCGTTCTTTTTGCATTCTTGATCTTTTGACTTCGTCTTTTGTCTTTTTCTTCAATAAACGCCCGTGAAAGACCGTGTTTTCTTCCCTTTTCACATTTTGACCCTGAAACACAAATAAAAACACAAACCACACATAATTCCGCCATTTACGACATAAAATATACGTTTAGGTCATGTTTTAATGTAATTAAGTGGTAGAAAAGATGGGTGTTTTCACACCTATCAAATATATATTTTTTAAACATGATGATAAAATTTTGACAAACTGAGTATTGCAACGTTAATCTTGAAATTGTATATAGTTGCGCGCCTACATACAATTTGGAAGGGACCATGCATGGCTTATTAGTAGTCACCATAAAATTGTTAATAAACATTACATTTTCCTTGAAATTGTGAAAGATTAAATTTTATGAGATCTGCAAGAAGTGAAAAATAGGGATATATTGATAGGGAAACCTACATATGTGCACGTACCATTCATTCTTCTGAATCGAATTTACTCATCTGTAGATATTGTCTTCATTGACAATTGACAATTATTTCTTGTCCAATTCTCCCGTAGTGAGATTCTTAGGAAAAGTATCTGATTACCGAGTGTTGATACCCGACTGGATGTATCGAAATTCCTATCATTTCTTTTGATTTGATTTCATTTGAATGACATGGGTAACGATCTGAGGAGCTTTCGAATGCATACTCAAATTATGAAAACATGGGATATATTCATATTCATTAAATGTTTTCGTCTGTATCTGATTTGAAATTCTCTCGCGCAGATTATGCGTTGACCTTACTCTTTTAATGGTAGTTGTGTCTCCATATATCCTTGAATTTGTGAAGGATTATGAGTTATTATTGGTCTTTTGAGAAGTTCACATCTCATCGACGACAATAAAACTGAAAAGTTGATAGTGCTAGTAAAATGGATCGATTGATTATGACATGACGACATTGTCTTAATTGATGGGAACTCGAGTAGAACTCCCCTAAAATGATAAGATGTTGATTATCAAAAGTGATCTAAATAATTCTTGATGGATGACCATATCCTGCATTTAGACTTGAAATTTTACCGTGAATGGTTGTGAATTAGTCATAGATATTATAATCTAGAAAGAACCTAATATGAATTTATTAAAAGATGTTTTCGTTATCTGAAACTTTAGGAGGTATTTATTGGTGACTTACCTAGACTTTCGCCATTAAGGCAAGTTGAATTTGGTATTGATTATATTCTCGGTGCTGCACCTGTGGCGTGTGCACTGTACGTCAGCACCATCTGAATTAAAAGAATTACCGTACAACTGAGAGAGTTGTCGGAGAAGATTTTATTCTACCAAGCTCGTCATCATGAAGAGCTATGGTGTTATTATTTCTTATATTTATAGATTACTGTGAACTGAGTAAAATGACAATCGAAAACGATATCCATGACTCGAAATGGAAGATTTTTTCGATCATTTACAAGGTTCTAGCGTATGTTTTAAAGATTTGATCCATGGCATGGTTATCATCAACTTTGCGTCCGCGAAAAAGATTACCTATTCCAATCACTACATCCGGGACTTGTAATGAATATTATGAGTTTCATGTTATGTCGTTTGGATTGACTAATACACATGTAGCATTCATAAATTTGGTGAATCACGTGTGAAGGTTATAATTTGATAAATTCATGCTTGTGATCATTAAGGACCATTTGTTTGTTTATAAGAATAAGAATGAATTAATAATTATTTATAGATTTCCCTGAATTGGCCGAACAATAAAAACATGTACCTTGAATAATTAACATGTGATTTAAGACTTAATCCTTTACATTATTTGACCGTGTGATCAATAAGATAATGGAATCTATATTGACTCTTCAAAAATTTAGAGCCCTTTTAAGACATTGGGTTTTACCAAAAAGAAAGTTCAAATATGTTTTGACAAATGTTTTATCAAAAATAACTTTTGAGGGATTATTCCCTTATACCCAGAACATTTAACTAAACTCCCGTTTAGGGGTAAATGTTTGTGTATACCTCAAGACAACCTAAGAGGGATTGAGGAAACCATTTAAACCATGACTTGAAATTTGAAACGACACTTTTTGCTTTTCAATTAAGAAAATTTTGACCAAAATATAAACAAAGATTTTTCGAACATTTACGGATCTTATTAAGTATTTTCAATAAATCAACAAAGATCATGTTAATTAAATTCAAATTTATTTTGAACATTTTTATATAATTGGTCGAACTAAGAAATTTAGAATTTTTACGTTTACATTTCATAAAAATTTAATATTTATTATTTAATTACTTGTAATATTTATCGACGCTTTAAACGTTGGATTGAACAAAACCAATGAAGATAATAGTAAAGACGAAACTAAAACATAGAAGATATGAAGAAAGAATTTTGAATAAATACGGTTATGATATTTATTTCATCAGGGAAGGTGAATGTAGATACTGACACATTATATATAAAGAATAAAGAACCAATTAGGACATGTTCCTTAATAATGACTGTGCAAAATAAATTGTCGAACAATTTAAAAACAGCTGATGCTTGTAAAAAGGATAATATAGATAATAAAAAGGGGTTCGCGACTAATATGAATCATTAGAATTGAGAAGCTGATAGCGCTAAATGATTAAAAGGCTACTTGTGACTGTCTAAATATGGAGGATTGTGAGATATAGTCATGTTGGAATCTTGTAAGTATAAGTATTTTATTCATGACATTTATGATTTCATGTATTTTATCTGAATAAGTTGTACTAATGGCAAATTATGAAGGCATACATCGCCTCATACATTAGTAAACCTCTAACTATTGCAAAGGTTATCATCTAAATTTGATTCGATTTGGGTCATCGTCGACAGACTGACCAAATCTACTAATATCATTCCTGTTAATGATAGATTCTTGATGAAGAAGTTGACTCTTTTGTATTTAAAGGAGTTGTGTAAACATGGTGTGCCTGTATCGATCATCTCTATCAAGATCCTCGCTTCGCATCGAATTTCTAGAGATTTGCTCAGAAGTCATTTAGAACGAATCTTGATGAGAGTACTGTGTACCACCCCAATCGAAGGGACGAGGTAAAGTAACGATACAAAAAGCGCTGTTTTATGCTTGAATGATTGACCTTTGGTAATAAACCGTATAATCGCTTTCCTTTATAGAGATATTCATTGATAATTATCGTATTAGGATCGATATCGAATCTTGTTAGGATCTAAATATTAGAGCATCTGTAAGCAAGAGTTGAGATGAAGACACCCGACATACACCCATTGTGAGTTTGACATGTCTTATAGGTTTAAGGTTTCCTATGATGGCGAACCTAACCTTACAAAATACTCGATTCGCCAGACCTGAAATGATTGTTGACATTAGGATCTGATTATTGACTGCCGGTAGTGGGCAGGAGGTTATGTGAATAGAAAATGTAGATATTGAAGTGCCAGATGGGTAGCGAAGTTATGCCAAAAATTTTAACCATGGAAAAATGAATTGATGATCTGAAAGATCATGGGATACAAGTCCCCGTTGTATGGGACCATTGAGATGATGTAAAAGATTGGTTTGAAAGGCATATAAGCTGGATCTACCCTAGGACTTCAAGAGCTGCGTGAATTATGTTTCGTATATCGAACTTGATAAAATGCCTATCAAGTGAAAATCTGATTGTTTCTTAGTAAAGTTTGGATCAGCGAAAAGTTGCATTCATCAAAAACCCGTGAACATCATGGATAGAGAAAGTAAGTCAACATTAAGCATGATCTTATTCCCGTAGTTATTTTTGATGAAACTCGCGTATTGTAATGAATTACACTTGTGAGAAAAGACCGAATGTGGAGGAAATACCCACATGGCTTTAACTCTATAAGAAGCGAGTAGTAAGGTAAGATGATCTTTGAGGACAAAGATCCTGTTTAGGGGTAAATGCTGTGACAATCCGTCAATTTATGGTTGATATTTTATTCTCAAATATTATTTAAAAACAGTATTTTAATGATATATTATGAACTCACTTATTTTTGGGAAGAAATTTGGATTTACATCTTGAAGTAGCATCGACTACGTCTAAACCGGAGGATTCAACGTTACGTGCTTACGTTTACATACACTGTTTTGGTGAAAGTCCGACATTTCAGAAAAATAAATTTATCCGTGAATATTATTTTGGGATTTTAAATTTGTGTTGGTTCATAAACTCACAAATTTACGAGAAGAGATTAGGACTTACGATTATAATTTAACGTCCTTTACAACTAAACCGGAAACCTTAGGATTACGTATTTAGGTTTTCGAACTCCGTTTTTGATGAGACAATTTTTATTAGATTCGTTTTATGCCGTTGATTCATAATTTATAAAAACTTTTTTCGTAAAATGACCCGAGGGCACGCAAATCGAGGAAACTAGAATCGAGGAGTACCCATAAATTAGTGAAGATGAGACAAGTGGGACACTTGTCCCACCCCCACTACTGGACGGCCAAGGCAAGCCTTGGTGGCAAGTTTATACACAAACTTGCTACATATGTTAACTTAAGCTTACATTGTAAGCTAACTAACCACCAAAACCATTCAAGCTAAACTACTATCTTCATTTCTCTCATGCAAAACAACTTCCACTCTCCTCCCTCTCTCCATTTGTGCCGTCCCACCACCACCACTAAACACCATCATCCTCAAATTTTTAACCATGAACTTAAGCTATGATCAACATATGTTGAAGCTTAGTTGAAGACTTGTTGATTGGAGGTGATTATAACATCCAAAGAGGAGTTTCTATGGAGTCTTAGGGCTGATTTTCCACAAGGAGTTCTTGAGGATTGGTGGACTTGAAGATGATATTGGTTTATCACAAGTTGTGTGATCAAAATCCATGTCTTGATCACAACCTACATCATCATGGTGGTATAAAGATTGTTCTCCCCATCCTCTTGTTATTTTGATTATTTAATCATGTATTTTCTTTCCTATTGTATATGTATATGATGAATATATGATGATAAAAATATTGTGTGGGGATTTGGTGTTGATAATCATGCGTAAAAAGATGAAAAACTATATGTAAAAATGGTTAATCTTGCTTAATTTAGTAGGCTGTATAAAACAGTAAAGAATCATATTATAAACTGATAAAATGGCTTGAATAAATTAATATACAGTAAGTAATATGTCTTGTACACATGTGAGAGTTGGCCATGCAATGGAATCATTAGGATGAGTGAGATATGATCAAAACAAGTTTAGAGTGCAAATCTGAGTACACTGTTTTGGACGAATTTTATAAAATACTTAGAGGCTGATTCAACAATAGCCATAGAAGAGTTAAATGGAGCACATATCATGTAGTTTATGCCATAAACATTTGGGCTTCTATCTCCATACAGAACTCTAGATATGGCTGTTTTGGTGAAAATGAAATTTAAAATCAGATTTGTATAATAAAAACTTATATAATATAAGCACTCACTGATATATTTATAAAATATATACACATGAAAACCCACTAACTTATAAATTTCATTTAAATAGATATATATAAGGTTAAATAAATGGACTCTTTATAAAAATGGTAGTTGAATAAGGTTTATAAGTTATAAAAACTATAAACATGATTTTACGACTTTTTCGGCTATTATCGTAAAAGTTAACGTTTTTGTTAAATAAAACTTAGACGGTTGGACCCGTCTAATGTAAACTTTTATAAACTCATATACTGATATATAAACATATATAACAAGTAAAAACCGATAAAACCCGAACTATATAACATACGGACATTAACGGGTTAAGTTAACGTGATTGGACTAATAATACAACAAAATGGGCTAAAACACTTATAAACTTATTTATTGGGCTTAACCCATTTGGGCCCAACATTTAAAGTATAAATACTGATAATACAAGTATGAAATGGATTAATACAAGTTAATGAACTTATAATAGGCTTATTGGACCTAAAACACGTAAATAAGTAAAACTAGTAAACTAGTAAAAGGTTACCAATACATAAACACAAAAATGAGTGAATGAGAATATATAAACCCACTTGATCATCATATATATATAATCATCATATGTATACATAATTGTTATTTTTATAAAGTCATTGGACAAGAGTCTAAGACGAGTATTATTTGTCTAGGTTTCCGTGATTGAAGCACGTACCGTACGTCCGAATTGCCGATAACCCGCTTTCCCACATCAACGTGAGTTCATAGCCTTGCACTCTTTTAAATGTTTTTATGAAATGTTTTATAAACCCGCGAGGGAGATAACATGTTAGTTTTTTATAGGACACTAGTTTTCCCGATTGTCTGTTTATTGATTTAGAGCCGAATGATTGTATGACCCGATGAATGATTGTATGACCCGATAGATGAACTAAAATGGATTATTAAAGTTAGGTTATGTCACTAAAAGTCCCATTAGCATGAATTGTGAACTACCGGGATTTGGTAGACGCTTATGAATATAATAGTACTATTTGGAGACGATCACCCCAGTTCGCGCCTTGACGGTTGATCCCCGTCGTGCCACATTGATTGGTAAGAGAATTTATGTATGAGAATATTTACACTAGCGTGATTATTGTGACGACACGCTAATTTAGATGGGCAAATTGAGTTTCGGGCTAGCTACCCGTTGTTTGGTTTATTAAGGTAACAATGTCATGCGGCTTGTAATAATCCATAAATAACGAAATACTGTTATACGCATAATTACGATATATTGCCTGACTAGCAATACGGGGTCTTATTATTGATTTTATGTTTGTGTTTTGGTTTTACATAACCATATTCATATAACGGTTTTTATTTAACTCTACACGAAGTTATAAAACGTATTGTATGATATTTTTACGACATTGGTTCGTATAACGATTTTGAAGGCGAAAGCCTATATTATGATTTTGATAAGGATTTTTATAAAATGACTTTGGCTATTTTATAGCCTATTACAAGGATTTGTACAAAATGATTTTCGGTAATAATTTTATACCGATGTTATATTGATGGATTTTATTAAACTCTATGAATTCACTCGGCATTATCACTGACCCTTTTCTTTTAACATGTTTTATCTCAGGTACTTGAAGGTAATTCTCGGGAAGACAACAAGAATTCATGGCCCGCACTTAAATAATAATTTTCTATTCAAATTCTTTGTAAAACCTGTTTGAAATATAATGACTTGGGACCTATGTAAACTTGATATTTATGAATGGAAATGCTTTATTATTAAACGACGCGATTTTTAAGCGTTGTCTATGATGTGAGTAATGTGCTATCCCGTAACACCAACGAGTCTTCCGCTGTATTGAATTGTATAAATTTGGGGGTGTTACAAAAACAGGGAAAGATAGATAGATAATTGGTTGCCTCCCAAAAAGCGCTTGTTTTTGTTAACCGAGTCACTAGCCTGACTCGTCCCCGAATTAAATGGTGCATGGGGAAGCCTCGAATGTAATACCGGGATCAAAGACCTTGTCCTCGTTCCCGGAGGAATATAACAAAGGAGAGGCAGGAGGATACGTCTTGAATGGTAGGAAGGTCCTTTCAACATACGAGAAGTATGTGAAATCATGATCCACGGGAGGTAGGGTGGGTAAAAGAATCACATTTTCATCCTACAAAGACAATGGATGCGGACCAATTGGCAAAGCCGTAAGGTTATCAATCATAGAATGGTGATTGTCACCTCCCGGGTCAAAGCACTCATCCTCATTTCCCGGAGAGTAAAATTGATACATCACCCGCTTAGGCGTGCACGTAGTAGGATGAGGTGGCAATATAGTATGAGAAGGAAGAGAAGAATTACCTTCCATCCGCGTCACCTCTCTAGTAGAGTCAAATCTCTCCACCTCTGCGATGGAAGGGGGCATGGCTAACAAAGTATGCTCATCAATAGCAGGAGAAGCAGAGCTATCAATGTCTTCATTCCCTTCGTCAAATAGAGGATTTACCTCACTAGATATGTAAGCGTCATCAAAAAAAAATAAAGGGTTCGAATAAATCTTGAAAGTTTCCTTCGGAACGTCTTCATCGGATAGTGACTCGTCATCACTAGAAGTAAAATCATCATCTTGATCAAAAAGAGGATTAGAGAAAGCCAAAGAATCCTCTCCCAAAGTGTTGGTGGAAGGAACATCATCAGAAGAAAGTGCATCATACTCATCGTCACTGTCGGATGTCAACTCAGATTCACTTGGAATTGGGACAAGGTTATCAGCACTAGACTTTATGAATTCGTCGGATTCCTTTGTAGGAATTGTACTAAGATCCTCATCCCCTAGGATGGGTGAATCCTTAGGCTCCAGAGCCGGCAAGTCGGGCGAAGGAATAGAATTCTCATCATTCCAAGAAATAGGACTCTCATCGTCATTACTATCATAATAATATGGAGGCACAAGAGGAGGAGTATAAGCATTAAGGTTAGATACTTGCTCTTGTTGCGGATCCGCATGACATTTCTCCATGATCTTGTTGCAAGCTTCTTGAACTTTTTGAAAGTTGTCAAAAAGTGTGGCCATTTGCCTAGGAGGAAGTGCACAAAAGGGTTGATGATTGACGGTGTGACGTGGGGGCTCAAAGTTATACACACTGGGATGATAGCACGGAACTTTCTCAAAGACCTTCGACGGATCACAAGAAGAAGCATCGTGAGGGCCCCCACAAATATAGCACCACGGGTATGGAGAAAAACCCGGTGCATCTTAAGGATAAGGATTGTCATAGACGGGAGAAGGTGAGAAAGTATTGTAAGAGGAGAAGTATGAATTTGTTGAATTGCAAAATGGACAAAATCCAAATTGTGTATCGTCGATATCAAAACCACACCGCTCACAAGTACACCATTGACATGTTTGAAAACCATGCCATGGTCTCCCACACCGTACGCAAGACGAATCCATGAAGAATTATAAATAAGAGGGGTAAAGAAAAGAATTAAACATAATAGAGGATAAAGAGGAATATTTTTGGTGCAAAAAATTTGAAAAAGAAATGCTTTTTATGATTTTTCAAATGTTTTTGGGATTTTTTGAAAATTTTTGACACGAAAAATAACGTTCACGAGTGAACGGATCCCAAAAAGCAACGCGTCTCTCACAGAAAACCGTTAATCTTTAGAAAAGAGCCGGCAGCGGCGCCATTTTAATGTTGAGATTTTACTAGTTGAAAAAGTTCGTTTCTCGGTATCTTAACGAATTGATTTCCGGTTCAAAATGTGACTCAATTGTTTTTGGTGAAAAAGAATATTTTTGGTTGTTTTATAATAAATGTGCAAAGACGTAAATGAAAATGATGTTAATTTAAATCTAACTCCAATTTAAAATAAAAGACGAGAAATTAAAAGCATGACGAGAAATTAAAGGGCACTAAAAGTAAATAACACATACTTAAATCTATCTATGGCAAACTTAAAACGCAACTAAAACTTAAACTAAGGCAAGGTAAAATAAATCTAAGGCAAGTAATCTTAAAGTGAAACTAAGGAAAAAGGCGGGAAAAGTAAAGCTTGAAAATTTAAAATTAAAAACAGAAAATAAAAAGAAAAATACCTCACTCGGAATAATTACTCGTTCAGAATGTCACCTTCACCCGGAATAATTCTTCTTCGTTCGGAATAATCAAAAGATCACCTTCATCCGGAATATTCAAACAAAACCTTCATTCGAAATAAATACTTTATCCGGAATATGTCACTTATCCGGAATATGTCACTTATCCGGAATAAACTGTTCACTCGGAATGTTAGCTTGATTCGGAATATTTGATGTTCCGAATGAACACCTTGACTCGGAATAATAGATGTTCCGAATGAACTCCCCTGATTCGGAATAGATTCCGAATGAGCAGCCTTGATCCGGAACGTACCTTGATTCGGAACTTCTTGATTCAGAATACTGGAATAACCATTCACTCGGAATGTTCCGAATGAACACCTTCGTTCGGAATGTTCCGAATGATCCCTTGATTCGGAATATCTCCCTTGGTTCGGAGTATATTCCGAATGAACTCAAATTCCTTGATTCAGAAAATGTTCCGAATGAACAAACTTGATTCGGAATACAAGTTATTCCGGATGAACACCTCCCCAAATCCTTCGTTCGGAATATATTCCGAATGAATGCCTTGGTTCGGAACAATCACAACAATCTTTGATTCGGAATGAACTTGTTGATCCAGAATGTACCTGGGAAACAGATGGACAGCGAAGAACAAGGGGAAAAAAAGAATAACACGAATCTAAACCAATCTAACCCAAATCAACCAAAAGATTAAATCAAACTAACCAAATAACATCTACTAATCATAAACAAACAATCCAAATCAATCAAACTAACAATAATAATCAAAATAATCAAAACCCACTTAATTAAATCAATAAAAATCAAGAACATAAACATAAACAATAAAGCATGAAGATTAAGATCAAACAAGAAAGGAATATAGGAGATCAAACAATAAAAGTAAAGATTAACAATAATTAAAAGGAAACTTACTTGAAATTAAATGAATTTAAGGTGCAAGACAATTAAGTAAATGAAAAGTATTTAAATATGCAAGTAATTAAAATGGAAGAGCATAGTTTGTCAAACTAGCCAACAAAATGAAATGAAAACACTAATCATCTATTTATAGGGGAGGATTAGGGAGGTGCTTAGGAATCTTCCTCCCCACTTTCTTCTTTCCTTAATTGCATGATTAAGTCCTTGATCTTCTTAATTCTTTGTTAATCTTCTTAATTCTTTGACTTTAACGATTTTGTCTCGGGATTTCTCTAAACTCGTCTTTGAAATTTATTCATAAATAAGACTTGAGTTCTTCAGCTTTTAGTAAACTTCCGTCTTTTGACTTTTTCTTCGATAAAAGCCCGTGAATGCCCGTATTTTCTCCCCTTTTCACAATTTCGTCCTAAATCACAACAAAAACACAAACCACGCATAATTTCGACATAAATGACATAAAATACACGTTTTGGCTCGGTTATTATTGTAATTAAGTGGTAAAAAGGAAGGGTGTTTACACACCTATCAACTGTCACCAAAACGGTGTATGTAAACGTAAGCACGTAACGTAGAATCCTCCGGTTTAGACGTAGTCGATGCTACTTCAAAACGTAAATCCAAATTTCTTCCCAGAAATGAGTGAGTTCATAATATAACATTAAAATAATGTTTTTAAATAATATTTGAGAATAAAATATAAACCATAAATTGACGGATTGTCACAGCATTTACCCCTAAACAGGATCTTTGTCCTCAAAGATCATCTTATCTTACTACTCGCTTCTTATAGAGTTAAAGCCATGTGGGTATTTCCTCCACATTCGGTCTTTTCTCATAAGTGTAATTCATTACAATACGCGAGTTTCATCAAACATAACTACGGGAATAAGATCATGCTTAATGTTGAGTTACTTTCTCTATCCATGATGTTCATGGGTTTTTGATGAATATAACTTTTCGCCGATCTAAACTTTATCAAGAAGTGATCAGATTCTCACTTGATAGATATTTTATCAAGTTCGATATACGAAACATAATTTACGCAACTCTTGAAGTCCTAGGGTAGATCCAGCTTATATTCCCTTCAAACCAATCTTTTACATCATCTCAATGGTCCCATACAACGGGGACTCATATCCCATGATTTTTCAGATCATCAATTTGTTTTTCCATGGTTAAAATTTTTGGCATAACTTCGCTACCCATCTGGCACTTCAAGATCTACATTTCATATTAACATAACCTCCTGCCCACTACTGGCAGTTAATAATCAGATCCTAATTTCAACAATCATTTCGGGTCTCGCGGGTCGAGTATTTTGTAATGTTAGGTTCACCATCATAGGAAACCTTAAACCTAAAACACATGTCCAACTCACAATGGGTGTATGTCGGGTGTCTTCATCCCAACTTATGCTTATAGATGCTCTTATATTTAGATCCTAACAAGATTCGATCTTGATCCTAACACGATAATTATCAATGATAATCTCTCCAAAAGAAAACGATTATATGGTTTATTACAAAAGGTCAATCATTCAAACATAAAACAACACTTCTAGTGTTTTGTATCGTCACTTTACCTCGCCCCTTCGATTTGGGGTGGTAAACAATACTCTCATCAAGGTTCGTTCCCAATGACTTCTGAGAAAATCTCTAGAAATTCGATGCGAAGCGAGGATCTTGATATAGATGATCGATACAGGCACACTATGTTTACACAACTCCTTTAAATAAAAAGAGTCGATTTCTTCATCGAGAATTTATCCTTATCAAGAATGATATTAGCAGATTTGGTCAGTCTGTCGACGATGGCCCAAATCGAATCAAATTCAGATGATGACCTTTGCAATAGTTAGACGTTTACTAATGTATGATGTGATGTCTACCTTCATAATTTGCCATCAGTACAACTTCTTCAGACAAAGATACATTAGATCAGAAATGACAGGAATAGAATACTTATACTTATGAGATTCCAACGTGACTAAATCTCAAAATCGTTAAATTTAGGCAATCACAAGTGGCCTTTTATACATTAGCCGTGAACCCCTTTTTATTATCTATATTATCCTTTTTACAAACATCGTTTATATTTAAATTGTTCAGCAATTTATTTTGCACAATCATTATTAAGAAACTCATCCTAATTGATTCTTTATCCTTCTTATATAATGTGTCAGTAATTACGTTCACTTTCCTAGATGGAATAAATATCATGACCGTATTTATTCGAAAATTCTTTCTTCGCATTTTCTAAGTCTTAGTTCTATCTCAACCATTGTTTTTATCAGTTTTTCTCAATCCGACATTTAAAGCGTTGATAATTACTTCAAGTAATTAAATAATAAATATTTAATTTTTATGAAGCGTAAACGCAAAAAGTTTTTTTTGAATTTTCTCAGTTTGTCCAATTATATATAAAAAATGTTCAAAATAAATTTGAATTTAATTAACACAAGTTTTGTTGATTTATCAGAAATAATTAGTAAGATCCGTAAATGTTCGAAAAACCTTCGTTTATTCTTTGGTAAAAATTTTCTTAGTTGAAAAGCAAAAATTATCGTTTCAAATTTTAAGTCATGTTTAACGGTTTCCTCAATCCCTCTTAGGTTGTCTTGAGGTATACACAAACATTTACCCCTAAACAGGAGATTAGTTAAATGATTTGTGTATAAGGGAATAATCCCTTCAAAATCCTTTGTTAAAACATATTTGCACCTCCTTTTCGGTAAAACCCAAAGTCTTAAATGACTTCTAATTTTTGAAGAGCCAATATATATATATATATATATATATATATATATATATATATATATATATATATATATATATATATATATATATATATATATATATATATATATATATATATATATATATATATATATATATATATATATATATATATATATATATATATATATATATATATATATATATATATATATATATATATATATATATATATATATATATATATATATATATATATATATATATATATATATATATATATATATATATATATATATATATATATATATATATATATATATATATATTACCATCATTAATCAAACGGTCATTTTATGTAAAGGATTAAGCATTAAGTCTCATGTTTAAATATTCAAGGTACATGTTTTCATTGTTCGGCCAATTAAGGGCAATATATAAATAATTATTAACTCCTTCTTATTCTTATAAACAAACAGATGGTTCTTAGTGATTACGACCATGAATTTTATCAAATTACAGCCTACACACGTGATTCACCAAATTTATGAATGCTACCTGTGCACTGGTCAATCCAAACGACATCACGTGAAACTCATAATGTTCATTACAAGTTCTGGATGTAGTGATTGGAATAGATAATCTTTTTCGCGGACGCGAAGTTGATGATAACCATGCCGTGGATCAAATCTTTAAAACATACACTAGAACCTTCTATATGATCGAACGAATCTATCATCTTGGGTAGTGGATATAGATTTTTAATCGTCAATTTACCTAGTTCACGGTAATTAGTAAACATAAGGAATGATAACACCATAGCTCTTCATGATGACGAGCTCGGTAGAATAAAATCTTTCTCCGACAACTCTCTCAGTTGTACGGTAATTCCTTTAATTCAGATGGTGCTGACGTACAGTGCACACGCAACAGGTGCAGCACCGAGAATATAATCAATACCAAATTCAACTTGCCTTAATGGCAAAAGTCTAAGTAATTCACCAACAAATACTTCCTAAAGTTTTAGATAGCAGGAACATCTTTTAATAAATTTACTTTAAGTTCTTTCTAGATTATAATATCTATGACTAATTCACAACCATTCACGGTATAATTTCAAGTCTAAATGCAGGATATGGTCATCCGTCAAGAAATATTTAGATCACTTTTGATAATCAACATCTTATCATTTATGGGAATTCTACTTGAGTTCCCATCAATTAAGACAATGTCATCATGTCATAATCAATCAATCCATTCTACTGGCACTACCAACTTTCCAGTTTCGTTACCGTTGATAAGATGTGAACTTCTCAAAAGACTAATAATAACTCATAATCCTTCACAAATTCAAGGATATATGGAGATACAACTACCATTAAAAGAGTAAGGTCAACGCATAATCTACATGAGAGAATTTCAAATCAGATACAGATGAAAACATTTAATGAATATGAATATATCCCATGTTTTCATAATTTGAGTACGCATTCGAAAGCTCCTCGGATCGTTACCCAGGTCATTCAAATGAAATCAAATCAAAAGAAATGATAGGAACGTCGATACCTCCAGTCGGGTATCAACACTCGGTAATTAGATACTTTTCCTAAGAATCTCACTACGGGAGAATTGGACACGAAAGAATTGTCAATTGTCAAATAAGACAATTTCCACAAATGAGTAAATTCGACTCAGAAGAATAGATGCTACAGGCACATATGTAGGTGTCCCTAACACTATGTCCCTATTTTTCACTTCTTGCAGATCTCATAAAATTTAATCTTTCACAATCTTCAAAGAAAATTTAGTGTTTATTAATATATTCATGGTGATTACAAATCAGCCTTGCATGGTCACATCCAAATTGTATGTAGGCGCGCAACTATATACAATTTCAAGATGAACGATGCAATACTCAGTTCATCAAAATTTTATCATCATGTTTATAATAAAAACATTTTCATGCTTAATTCATAAATAACAATTAAAAATAATTTTACAAATATTTTCTTTGTTATGAAAACAATTAAGCTTTCCAAGGTGTTTTATAAACAACTTCATTTCGATAACGATCACTTATAAATATCACTTTGAATAATCCTTATAGTGAGGAAAATTCAATTTTTCTCAAGGGATACTGTTTTGTCTTATAAAAACAATCAGTGATCTGCAAAAGAGTGATGAAAAGTTGTTCACCAAGAACTAACTACAATATAATAGGAAATTCATGAGGTTCATGACCTCGATGGCACTCAAAAAGAATAATCTACAACGTAACTCAATTCGAGATGAGTACTTGTTCAATGGCTACATCACTAATGCGAACATTAGGAACAAGCAAGAAAAGATAGATAACATCGATACATGTAGAATCTAGCAATCAAAGGTAGTCTTTTCATTAATCACAAACAAGTCAAAATTGTACCGGAACACATTGCGTGTCACTATGTCATACAATTCCAAGAACTCATCCTACCAACTGATTCTCAGTTAAGTTAGGGATTTTTTAAAAAGATACCACAATGAATACTAATATACAAGAGTCATTAGGTGTTCTACATGTCCCGAAAGATCCATCGGTCCCAATTCAGAAGAAGATTTCTTCAATTTATTTCTTGGACACTGGGCATCCTCGTCAGTGGACAATGGCCTAGGAACAACCCTTAACACGAACCAACAATCATTTAAAACCTTATAATTCAACCACAGGACTCAACAACTTCCTCTGATCAATCTCATATTCCATACGAGTTAAATTTTACTTCATTCAAGTTTTCAATCAACTTATACTCAATACGATATCCTACCTCATTCTCCAGTACTTTCAACCTTATTCATAAATCATAAAAGGGCAATAAAAACTCGATATGATCAACACTTAATATCCAATCCTATAGCTCTTACAACAACAATTATCAAATGAGTCACTAGTATGAAATGACTCATACATTCAATTAGACTTCTCGGAAAGGTACTAGTGGCATGAGGCTTTTGGGTAATGGTTCCATTGACAGCCTCAAGTGCAACATTCACCCTTTCAATTTCAATTTAAGAATTGGATGACAACGAATCAGATGACATCTTTCTAGGTGGTGACGTTTTGTCAAACTCGACTCTATAAGGAAAGATCGTCATGACATCGATATCAGATTTAATCTCGTCAATTCTTCTTTAATATCGTAATCAACTAATATCAACATTTCTACGAATATCAACCATTTGTTGGGATCATAAATATCCACAACTTGGTTTGGATCTGGAATAGCTAGATTTCATACAGGAATAGCTTAGATAAATTTACTAGGGGATTTAGGGTTCCTTGTGACAATCTACGTCGTAAAAATACCTCGTATAAATATTAAAATAATCATCAAACAATCATGTAATCAAATTACATCATATATATATATAATCCAAGTCATTTATATATATATTAAAATAACACTTCTCAGTCTGGCCTTGTCGGTAACTCGGGAATTCTTCGGCACCGTTATAGTCAAAAGATTTTTAGACATTTTGTGAAAAATGTTTATAGTTAAAAGATTTTGAAATGTTTTATTCAAAACCTTGGTTTTTAAAAATCTTTCGTTCTCTATAACGAGAGCTCTGGTACCAAACTGTAACACCCCCAAATTTATAAAATTCAATACAGCGGAAGACTCGTTGGTGTTACGGGATAGCACATTACTCACATCATAAACAACGCATAAAAATCGCGTCGTTTAATAATAAAGCATTTCTATTCATAAATATCAAAGTTACATAGGTCCCAAGTCATAGTATTTCATACAATTTTTACAAAACATTTGAATCGAAATTGTTATTTAAGTGCGGGCCATGAATTCTTGTTGTCTTCCCGAGAATTACCTTCAAGTACCTGAGATAAAACATGTTAAAATAAAAGGTCAGCGATAACGCCGAGTGAATTCATAGAGTTTTAATTAAATCCATCAATATAACATCGGTATAAAATTATTACCGAAAATCATTTTGTACAAATCTTTGTAATAGGCCGTAAAATAGCCAAAGTCATTTTATACAAATCCTTATCAAAAATCATAATATAGGCGTTTGCCTTCAAAATCATTATACGAACCATTGTCGTAAAAACATCATACAATACGTTTTATAACGTTGTAAATGTTAAATAAAAACCGTTATATGAATATGGTTATATAAAACCAAAACACAAACATAACATCAGTAATAAGACCCCGTAGTGCTAGTCAGACAATACATCGTAATATAATGCATATATCAGTATTTTCGATATTTCGATTATTACAAGCCGCATGACATTGTTACTTTACTATCACAACAACGGGTAGCTAACCCGATACTCAATTTTCCCATCTAAGTTAGCGTGTCGTCACAATAATCACGCTATGGAAATCTTCTTATACATAAATTCGCTTACCAATCAATGTGGCACGACGGGGATCAACCGTCAAGGCGCGAACTGGGGTGATTGTCCCCAAATAGTACTATTATATGCACAAGCATCTACCAAATCCCGGTAGTTCACAATTCATGCTAATGGCACTTTTAGTGACATAACCTAACTTTAATAATCCATTTCATTTCATTTATCGGGTCATATATTCATTCATCGGGTCATACAATCATTCGGGTCCAAATAATTAAACAAATACTCGGGACAAATGGTGTCATATTTTATCAAAACTAACATGTTATCTCCCTCTCGGGTTTATAAAACATTTCATAAAAACATTTAAAAGAGTTTGAGGCTATGAACTCACGTTGATTGGGAAATGCGGGTTATTGGCGATTCGGATGTACGGTACGTGCTTCAATCACGGAAACCTAAACAAATAATACTTGTCTTAGACTTTTGTCCAATGACTTTATAAAAATAACAATTATGTATACATATGATGATTTTATATATATGATGATGATCAAGTGAGTTTATACATTTTTACTCATTCATTATAGTGTTTATGTGTTGGTAACATTTTTATACTAGTTTTACTAGTTTTACTTATTTACATGTTTTAGGCCCAATAAGCCTATTACAAGCCCAATAATTTATATTAGTCCATTTTATACTTTTATTATCAGTATTATACTTTTCATGTTGGGCCTAAGTGGATTAAGCCCAATAAGTAAGTTTATAAGTGTTTTACCAAATTAGTCGGGTTTATTGTCCATTAAGGCTACTTTGGCCCGTTAATGTCTATATGTTGTAAAGCTAGGGTTTTATCGGTTTTTACTTGTTATATAAGTTCATATATCAGTATGTGAGTTTATAAAAGCTTATATTAGACGGGTCCGACCGTCTAAGTTTTATTTGACAAAAACGTAAATCTTTCGGTTTTAGCCGAAAAGACGTAAAACTTAGTATATAGTTTTTATAACTTATAAAACTTACCAAACTACCATTTTTATATAATGTCCATTTATTTATCCTTATGAATATTTATATAAATGAAATACATAAGTTAGTGGGTTTTATTTCACATTTTATAGTATATTTATTTGAGTGCTTATATAATAATATTAAACTTTAATTTAACAAAATCAGTCATAAATTTTAAGTTCACTAAAATGTCCATATCTAGAGTTCTATAATGAGATAGGACCTCAAATTTTTATCACAGAAACTACATGATATGTGCTTCATTCTATTCCTATAGCTACTGATGAATCGACCTTTAAATATTTTAATAAATTCGTCCAAAACAGTTTGGGCAGATTTGCACTCTAAACTTGTTTTGATCTTATCTCACTCATTTTTATGATTCCATTGTATAGCCAACTCTCACATGTGTATAACACCTAATACTTACTGTATATTGATTACACTTCACCATTTTATCAGTTTAACATTTGTTTACTTATTGTTTTTATACAGCCATCACATTAAGCAAGATTTTAACCATTTTACATGTGGTTTTCCATCTTTTTACCCATGTTTATCAACACCAAATCCCCACATAATATTTTTAATCATCATTCATCATCATATACATATACATAAATAAAGAAAATACAAGATTACATAATTAAAATAATAAGAGGATAGGAAGAACAATCTCTATACCACCATTAGTGATGAAAAGGTGAGTCTTTGATGAACAAGGCTTGGATTTGGATGGCAAAACTTGTGATAAACCAATATCATCTTCAAGTCTACCAACCTTTATAAACTTCTCATGGAAAATCAGCCCTATAACACCAACAAATCTTCTCCTTGGATGTTAGAATCACCTCCAATCTTCAAAGCTTCAAAGTAGCATCATCATGTGTATGAGTAACACATGATTTTATGGCTAACATAGATCAAATGAGGGTTGTTTTTGATGATGGTTGGACGAATTTTAGAGAGAGAGGAGAGGAGTGAGAGTGGTTTGCATGAGTTTCTAGTTGCAAATGGTAAAATGAAGTGGGTTTGAGTGGTTTTGTGTAAGAAGTAGCTTACAAGTTAAGCTTTAGCAACAAGTGTAACACTTATTTGTTAAGTGTTGACACCTAAGGGTGTTGGGTCATAGTTTTGGCCGGTTATGAGTGGGGGTGGGGCAAGATTTATCTTGTCTCATACCCATTTAATTACGGGTACTCCTCGATTCTAGTTTCCTCGATTTGCGTGACGTCGGGTCGTTTTAAGAAAAACATTTTTATAAATTATGAATCAACGGCACAAAATGAATCTAATAAAAATTGTCTCATCAAAAACGGAGTTCGAAAACGTAAATACGTAATCCTAGGGTTTCCGGTTTCGTCGTAAAGGACGTTAAATTATAATCGTAAGTCCTAATCTCTTCTCGTAAATTTGTGAGTTTATGAACCAACACAAATTTAAAATTCCAAAATAATATTCACGGATAAATTTATTTTATGATTGTCGGACTGTCACCAAAACGGTGTATGTAAACGTAAGCACGCAATGTAGAATCCTCCGGTTTAGAAGTAGTCGATGCTACTTCAAAACGTAAATCCAAATTTCTTCCAAGAAATGAGTGAGTTCATAATATAACATTAAAATAATGTTTTTAAATAATATTTGAGAATAAAATATAAACCATAAATTGATGGATTGTCACAAAATAGCTTATTTGAATATTCATGTTAGGTTAGGGATTTAAAAAATTGTACCCTACTGGTTTGATTAAAAGAGGTTACTGGTTCGAAACCTTGAATGGTGGTCGAATAGATTAAAGGTTCGAGACTTATATGGTGTCATTGGTTCGTGATGTTGATATTGGTGTCGTGAGCGTGTTTGGGTGTTGTTTCGGTTCGAAAGTCCGCTCAGCGCGTGACTTCGTCATCAAAGGATCTCCAATTTCATGGTTAAGCTCATTTTATCCTGTTATGTTTAATATGCTTTAAATAATTATCTGTTATAAGCTTTGAGGTTGTGTTGTGATTATTTGATCTGGTTTTTATATTTATATTTGAGTAGATATTATGCTGTTATAGTTTTTTTTAATTATTGTTGGATTGCTGATTTAGATTTAACAACTGAAACTGGTTATGCTTATGAATCTGTTGCTGAAGTCTAGCTTTTGTTAAACTGATCATTTGTTTTACTATATGATTAAATGGCTGTAATAAGAAGTCTTTTGTTTAATGGGATGAATGGATGTTTTTAGTATCTATATTTGACCTGCTGGTTTATCTATCTGTGTTAGGTTTTAGGAAACCTATTAAATTAGTTAACAGGTTATTTTTAATGAGTTTGTTGATTGATAAGGAGTATTTTATGCAAATTCTTAGGAGGGATGTTAGTCTTGTTTTGGTAAATGCTTCGTTTGGTCTGCTTAGGAAGGATTTTAGACTTGTTTAATTTGCTGTCAACCGATGCTATGACTAATGTAAAATTGGATTAAATTGAGTTTGATTTTATCTCGTTGTAAGTTTGCTGAAATTTTGATCTGCTGATTACTTGTGTTTTTTTATCTTCTTTAAAACTGGCCTTTAGTCATTACTTGTTGCATTTAGGAGTTATTTGATGCATTTTTGGGTAGATTTTGTTAGAATTTGTTGAATCAATGTTTAGCTAATCCTGATCCTGATTATCTTTTAATGTCTGCGTGGTTATTAGTAAATATGTTTATTATTAACTGACTGGACTTCATTTGCAATTACAATAAGTATACAAAAAATACATAAATATATCAATCTAAAAAATATTGCACAGTTTTGTCCTTCAGGGGTCTCGAACTCTATACCTCACCTGTAATAGCCCAACGTGCTAACCAACTAAGCTAGGCTCTTATTTTGTTATTAAACTATGTCCACAGTTTTATGTACCTTAATATTAAACTGTCAATTTTCTTGTCTAAAATAAAACGTTTTGTTTTTAATTTGCTAGATTTTGAAAGTATTAATAATCCACTTAATCAAACTCTAGTTAAATTTTGTTTTACAATAATAAAAAAATAATAAAAAATATATAAAATAAAAATAAATATTTTATTATTTTTAAAATTTAAATTGTTTTAAATTTTTTTAAATAATATTGTTTTTAAAAATTTGTTTAAATAGTTTGTTTAAATAAATAGAAAAAGTAAAAATAATATACTGTTTAAATTGTCTTTTAGATTTAATTTCGGGATGCGATTCATGCACTTTAGGTTTAAAATTTATAGGATTAAATTAGCTAAAAACTGAAACCAAATTCAAATCAATTGTCCTAATCAAAACGAAAGTCTCAAATTTACAAGGTTCTTGTGTACAACGAACCGGGATCACTCTCGTGTTTAATTGATTCGTCTTTAGCTTATTTCTGGATTATTACCTTTTCCTAAGGGTAATTTCCTAAATTTGCTCTATAACATATTAAATTAAAATACACCTAAATTTCCCAACACATCAAGGATTATACCTTTTTTGTCATCAAACAGCACAAGATACATTGCATCACAAAGTTTACTTATGCTGATGAGGTTGTGCTTCAATCCATTGACATTTGCTAGCCTTGAGAAAACTATACCATTGCATTTTACTGAACCAAATCCTTTAGTAGTAGCAGATGAGTTATCACCAAAAACAACTTTAGGACCTTGTTCCTCCTTATACTTGTGCATATAACTTTTGGTGCCAGTCATATGCCTTGAGAAGCCACTATCTAGGTACCAAATAGGCTTCCTGAGATCACACTTCACAAGTTAAGGAAATGGTCAGTTTTGTTTTGAAACCCACCTTTGTTGGGTGGGGGTTTTAGATCTGGAAGGTGTTCTAGATCTGAAGGGTCCTCTTTTAGAGGGTGTGTCTGATTGCTCAGAAGAAGAAGAGGTCTGAACAACTTTTTCTTTCTTAGCCTGGAGGGCTTCACCTCTTCTGAACCACTCTATATGGTTGTGATCAGATGTAGTGTGGACATCGCTTCCATAAGTTTCACAACATTTGGTAATCGAGTTTGGGTTTCTTGGTTTAATACCTCTTCTAAGTGAGATGATTCGATTATGTCCATGAGTGTCATGGTCATAACTTCCACAAATATTACAAAGAGGGTAATAGTGTCAATCATCTGAGTGATGATTTCCCATACCACAATGAATGCATGGTGGGAAAGGCATATTTCTCCTGGAATGAGATGCTTCAATATAGTGAGCATCAACACTAGTTTTGGCCAGCATATACTGAGTATGTTCATAAGTGCGATGATCAATCCTCTCACATTTAGTACAATAAATCACTCTTAAGCAAGTTTGAGTGAGATTGTTGTTTAGACCACATAACTCACAAGCCCTTTTAAACTGTGTCTTGTACTTTAAATGAGGAGATTCTGAAGCTTCATCTCTGAACCGAGTTGGTGTTTGCTGCTGCCTGAGTTGCAATTTAAGATCATTGATCTCTTGCATGACAAGAGACATTCTCTTATCTTCCTCAGATCTAGCATTCTTTAGTTTATTTGTTGAAACTGAAGAGGTAGTTACCATATGTGAACCTTCAGCAGGAGCTGAAGAGTTCTTTGAAGTGTCAATTTTGACATGTTTGGAAGAACTACCTTTGTGTGTGGTGTGTGACTTGATGATAGACTGGATTGATTTGGGTCCAGTAGAGGGTTCAGCACCAGCCAGCTTCTCCAAAGGAGGAAGTGGGGTACTTACTTCATTCTCTATATCATCATCTGAGTCATCCTCAATAACTAAGGACTCAACTGGTGCTGAAGTGTCAGCATTTGCTTGAAACTCAGGAAGAAGGATTCGTCCAGTGTCACGATTGGGTAAATTCTCTTCACCTGACCTTTCAATGTCAGGGATCGATCTACCATCCTCATTTGAGGCTTTGACAAATACAATAGATTTGGTGCTGGAGGATCCTTCAGCACCAAGCATTTTCCTCTTTTGAGCAAGAATTTGTTCACTTATGCATTGATGTACCCTATCAGAGTTTCTAAGCTAATATTTAACAATATCTTTTGCTTCTTTTAGTTCAACTCTTAGGGGGTTATTTTCCTCCAACATTTCTTTGTTCAATTGTTGAAAAGTAAGAATATCAAGGTTAGCTTCTTTTAGCTCTAATTGCTTACTTTCAAAATCTTCAAGTTTTAGAACAAGTTTATGAAAATTTTCAAGCAAATTGTTTCTTTGTTCTTCAACAAATTTTAGATCAATGCACAGGTAATCAAAGACAAATTTAATGTCATCTTTATCTTCTAATTCAAGAAGAGTTTGTACCTTTTTGATTGTGACATTGACCCATTCACCATTTCTGGTACTTTCTCTGGCCACAACATTAAAGTTAGCCCCTTCATCATCAGCAAGTGCCATCAACACTTTCACATTAACCATTTCATCATCATCTGAAGAAAAATCTTCTTCATCCCATTCATAAGCTTCAACAACAAGCCCTTTGTTCTTGTCTTGCTTGGGGGCCTTAGAAGAGGAACTTTCAGTACTCATGAGGGCCAGTCTAGCTTTAATTTCTTTGTATTTGGCCTCAAAGTCTTTTGTTGGTCGAAGTTCAACCCTGTTTTGCTGAAATAAAGTAGAAGCAATTTGTTTTGGTTGAAATGATGATTGACCAGATGGTCTTGATTGAGCTGGTGAGGAATAGGAAGGGAGAGATGTTTTTGAATAACAATCCCTAGCATAGTGACCAGTCTTCCCACATTTGTAGCATTCAGTGTCAACTGAAGCTTTTGTGGAGCTAGAGAACCTGCCTTGTTTATTAAAGAACCTTCTAGACTTGGCCAAAAGTGTCCTTTCATGAAATTTCTCTTTCGGTCATTCAATTATTCCTCACTAGTTCTTGTGTCTTCCTCATCATCAGGACTATCTTGGTAGTCTTGAATGACAACCTCACTGAAGAAGGCTGTGGACAAGGGTGTAGCAATGGTTAATGCTTTACTCTTGCTTGAGCCTTCATAAATCCTATCAACTAGGTTTTCTTCATATATAAGTTTTCCAAAAAGAGAGGCTAGATCACAATCTTTAATGTGATTAGCATTTCTCAAGCTTTGGCAGAAACTGAGCCACTTCTTTGGAAATGCATTAACAAAAGCTGTGTTGATATCAAGTTTTGAAAACTCAATACCATCATGCACAAGTTCATTCATCAGTTCTTTGTATCTGGTGAATGTCTGTGTGAGGGTTTCCCCTTCTTTGTGCTTGAAGGTGTTGTATTGAAGCGTTAAAATCCATGATTCTGGTTTCTTTTACATCAGAGGGTCCCTCATGGTAAATAATAAGGTCCTACCATGTAGCTTTGGCTGTTTTGCAATTTACAACAGAATGCATTTGGTCATCTGGAAGCACAAACATGATGAGACTTTTGAGATGCTGATCTAGGTTAGTAGCTTTTCTCTCATCAGCAGTCTATTGTGCTTCAGGTTTTCTATTGTCCCCAACCATGGGAACAAAATGACCATTTTCAATGATTCCAAGGAATCGAGGTTCAATTCCAACCATGTGGACAAGAAACCTCTTCTTCCAATTTGTAAAATTGGCTACCTCTAGTACATGAGAAGCATTGAGTTGGCCACCCTTATATTCTAGGGTTTGTGGTATAACTTGAGCCATTTTTGGATCTTGATTTGAAAACTTTTAAATGAGAAGTTTAATGAAATATTAGTTTATCTAATCAAACTGCTCTGATACCACTTGTTGGTCCCTTGTAATTCGTTATTACTTATCAACTTATGTAATAACTCCTTACTTCGACTCAAGTGAGTTTAACAATATATAAGAACTATGATTAATTAAAACAACAATACTAATTAATTTTCAACGTATAGACTTTTATTAGAATCAAATAAAGAATCTATAACCCACTTTGTTTACGGAATAACAAAGTGGTTGAATGACAATGGGTTTTGATCTCCTCTACTTAAACGTCTAACCAAGGTTAAAGTATAAGCTCTAATCTAAAAGTTCAAATTCATCTTGGCTATATGGTTTAGTTTGTATCAAGAGAGAAAGGTTTTCCAGAGTTTTATCTGTTGTATTGGTTAACCCTTTCTCTCCGAATGTACACTCCTTAAATAGGCAGTGTAAATTAGGGTTTGCATTTTGCATCTTTCAATGTATGGATTTATCCAGTGGGTGGTTGATGCCCATTCTGGATAAACAGTACAAAGTACATATTAAACTATTCTAGATAAGATAAAGGTTGTACTTATATCTAAGTATATAAGCAAACTTCTTTGACTTAAAGTTATCTTTTCCCGCCTAATGCAAACCATCAGAATACTGAAGAGTCTTTAGTATCCTAGAGGAGATCGACATCATTCAGTCGGGGTTTATCAAACCAAACTGAACCGAAAGCCCTTCTTCAGTCCTTGTTCTTCAGCAACTAGACCGCCTAGTATTTGAAGCGAAGACTCCTTTTTCTTCTAAGTTAACTGGAAGGGGAGTGTTGAACTTTCTTCAGCTATAAAGTTTTTAGTAGGAACTTTGTTCCTCTGGTCATCCTTTAGCTGACTGGCCTTACTGCTGAGCATGAAACACTTAAGGGGATTTTATATTCAAATCCAAGATTTGCTTCAGGGTCAGTAAATACTGACCCAACAATTTTCCTAAATCATTTGTTTAATACTTACCGCTTTTACCTTATTTTCCTAAACAAGTGTGATTATACTACTATCATTTTGGCGCCGCTGCCGGGGAGGCGTGTTGTGTTAAGTCTGATAATTTTTTTTTGATATTATCCATAAATAGTATTTGTGTGATTAGCACTCTAATCATACGTATTATTGGTTTTCGTTTTTTTTGAAATAATATTACTATAGTGTATACGTATCACAATAAATCCACAATACTCCAAAAGTGTGAACACGCAACCTTAATTGGGATTTCTTCAATCAATTATTGTATTCGAATCTAAAGCAAAAGGAAAAAGGCAAAATAGATAATTACTTTGGAGAAGCTTGATTTTAATTAACACAAACTATAAGGTGGGTATAAGGCGGTTGTATTTCACGACCTACGGGAAAAAGGCTCTTAAGTTCTTAGCGCCACCTCGTTTCCCCCACTTTCTTGTGCATGTTGAGAGAAAAAGGGCTAATCGAGGGTTTTCCGCCAAAGTATTATCTACATATCACATATATTTGCTTGTTTTCAAAGATTAAACCCTCTTGAACGTTTTGTTGTTCCACCAATGTTCTAAAGTCATCAAAGGCGTTCACTCAACGTGATCATTTTCATTCCTTGAGGCTCCTTTAATCGAGAAATCGATTCGAGGGGAGATTTTTAGATTTGTGTCTACGTAATTCACGAGAAAAATCTAAAAAAAAAGTAAAAACAATCAAAAGCACAAAAAAATTGGAAAAAGTAAAATAACCAAAAAGAATCTTCTTTGCTCATCCCCACGTTGTACGTGATGTTTATGCAAACTCGTAACCAAGCAAAACGTGCACGTAAACATCGAAATCGAAAGGAAGGAACACCAACCCCTTCTAGTGAAGAATCTGCCATTGACGAACCCATCATAGAACAAGAAGCTTCCATGCCTAATCGTACTATGATAGAGTTGCTTCAAGCACCCACCGAGGGTTATGGAGAAGCGATTGTGATTCCCAGTATCCTTGCGGAGAATTTTGAGGTTAAGACAGGTTTATTGTCCATGATCCAAAACAACAAGTTTCGTGGTGATGAAAACGACAAGCCTCATAACCATATTCGCCATTTCAATCGTCTTACGTCGACTTGCAAGTTTAAGGACGTCTCAAATGACGTGATTAAGATGATGCTTTTTCCGTATTCCTTAGCGTGGCCCGCTAAAATTTTGTTAGAGAAAGAGCCACCCAATTCTATATTGACTGATGAGACTGCTTTTATATATAGTCGCATCGTCCAAAACGGGCTTAAAATGCATAAAATATCATAAAATGTGCCAAATATATGCTTGTGTTTGTTCAATGTGTATTTTAGGTACGGATATTGAGAAAATGACAAAAGATCACAAGAAACAAGAAAAAACGAACACAGGAAACGAAGCCACACAAAGAACCGGGCCCTAGAGTTGATTTTCCAAGAAAAGTCCTTGAAGAATTGAAGATTGTATAAGAAGGGTCCTTCATTATTGAAGAATTGACACTTTAAACCCTTGTATACTCATAATTATAAGTTTGGTCCCTAAAGTTTGTCAAATTTACAAAAAGGACCCTCAAATTTGAAGAATTTTCAAGAATGATCCCTCATATTTGAAGACTTGTCACTTTTAGTCCTCCACAAAGTCAACAATACAAGTCAAGACCTTGAAGATTGAAGACATTACCAGATTGGTCCTTCAAATATCATCAAATGGCAAAATAAGTCCTTGAAATCTCTTTGCAAAACTTTTTTTGGCAAAAGTGTGAAAAACAAAAGTTAATTTCCAAAGGAAATCTGATTTTAGCTTATTTTAAAACTGAAATGAAAGAAGGAAGAAAGAAGAAGGGGAAAAGCTGCCAAGACAAAGAACTTACCTAGACTAGTGATGAGTGGACATATGCCCCACTCAATCCTTCTAACCAATCACAATCCACCAAACTTCCATGTCACCATCCACTCAGCCGGTTTACTTAACTAATTAATAATTAGTTAATAAACACGCGCCAAACACCCATTTAAACACTAAACAAGATCAAAAGCCTGTTCTTGGTGTTCTTAACCCAATTTGGGTATTCCTTAATCATTGTGAATTAGGCCTTAATACTGTCCAGAATATTGATTAAGGTCTAACTAACCATAACCCCACTCATAAACCCTTTGCCACATCATCACATGACTCACATGATACACCCCTGCATACATACTTTTGAGAAGATGCCAAAACTTGGCAGATAAATTCACGAACCACAAACGAGCTTACATTTTAAGCTTGTTTTGAGCTTTTTGATCATATTCCACCCATCTAGCATCAACAAAACGTCAAGATTACTTCACATGTGCTCAAGAAAATCAAAAACCTCAAGGGCAATTCTGGAACTTTATGCACTAGGATTTCACTTTAGTTTCAGCATTTCTAGTTTCATTGTAGACTATATAAAGGCATGGGATCACAACATTATAGCTTGTTCTTGGATTCCTAGGTTAAAAATCTGTAAAGCCTTTTATTCAAGTGAATGAATTGAGAGTTTGATTTTGTGAAGAATTCCAAGTTCAAATCTTTATATGTTCTTGTTATTGTTATATGTTTGTGATTTTGAAGTTTCAAAGTTTGGTTTCAAGCATTGTGCAAGTTTGAAAAAGTTTTCTACAAACCTAATTTTTTTCTATGTCGTGTTAAAACAAGTGAACTTTTTGGGCTATAAGCTAGTCATAACACCCTGATAAAGAGTTTATCAAGGTATTGTGAGGCTTGTGGTTTGGGAAGGATCAAGGGGTGGGGTACTAGCTTGAAAAGGTCTTGGTCATTTTCCATTTTTCTCTTTTATTAATCTGTTGTTACTCACATTGTTGTTCTTAGCAGCTATTGGAATCTTGTGCCTTGTTTAGCTAGGCACATAAGCTCATCAATTCGTGAGTGTGGATGTACATGCATGAGGTTTGAACCCTTTTTACCAAAAATATGTTAAAAAGTGGTTTTATGTGATTTTGTGATCTGCTGTTGTATGAAGTGTTCTTGTCGCTTGAATCTTGTTAATACTGCAGGATATTGTTGGTATGATGCTAGATTAATCTTGGGTAAACCTGTTTCACACATTTGTTTTGTTAAATCTTGGATTAAAAAGTGAAAAGGCTGTTTGGGTCAACTGCTTTAAGGTTCTTAGTTGATTTTGAGTTAGGATTTTAAGTTGTTAAGTGTTGGTATCTATTTATTAAGTGTTTGTATGCTGTAATTTGCAAGTTTTAAGCTTTGAACATCAAATCCGAATCTTTGCCATAACCTGCTTGTTTTAGCCTGTTTTGATCTAAAATCTTGGGAACACTTAGTGTGTATGCATGTTTAGTTTTAAAAGGTGCTTAAACATAGTTTGTGTAAGCAGATTAATAGATTTGAGGGTTTATATTTGGATCTGTGGTCAAGTATATCAGCAAAGTCACTTTTTGTTCATCATTTGTTCATTAGTTAACTCACATAGCTTGAATCTTGGTCTAATCATTAAACCAGTGTTTGAGACAAGTTTATTTATGCTTATTTAAGTTTATTATAGCTTGTGTATTTAATTGGTTCATTTTGGTTGGCTTAATCTTGCTTATACTGCTTATTTGTTCAAAACTACTTATTTTTCATATCTAGGCAATGACTGGTGACTGTTTGAATTAACTGTACTAATCGGCTAAGTGTTTGTGTGATTTGTTGCTTGTTATCAACTCCCTATAACCCACTGGTTATAAGGGTGCCTTGTTTGTTCTCTGATTGCAACAAAAGCTCACTAAAGACAAAAAGTCAATTAAGTCAAGCAGTGGAAACTTTTCCCACTGCTGGACACCCAAAACTAGCCACTGGTAGTGTTATTTATCAAACAGCTTATCAATAAGCTATAATAGCTTATTTTGACCTGCAACAACTTTGTTTTTGTAATCAATCTTTCTTAATTAACCCATTTGACTATTCTGGAGTATTCGAGACTTTGACTTTTAGGTTTGACTAGAAACCCAACATAGTTGACTTTTACATAAGTGCTTATTTTCTTTTTCCAGCTTATTCAGTGTGATTTTTGAAAATTGGTTTGATTATTAAGCTTATTTAAGTGATATAAAACATTTCGCAAAAAGAATCAGTCCTTGAATTGGTCTAGAATTCAAAAAGCGACTATTTTGTCGTTTTGTGTAGAGAGCTATTGCTTATTTCAGGCCTATTTCTTGGGCTTATTCAAAAATACTTTTTACAAACAACTTTATTAGGTCAAGAGAAGAATGTTTGTCAAATTTCACAGCTTATGGCATTAGCTTATGGCTTAATGGGCCAAAAAGCCCATTAAGAATAAGCTGAATTTCATTAAGCTGTGATAAGCTCATTTTCAGCTTTTGGGCCTTTAGAGTTTTGTGTTTAAAATTGGTTTTTAAGCTAGACTGGAAGTTTTGAGCTTATTTGGACAACTTTTTCTTATTGGGCCTTAAATAAGCCCATTAAGTGGACTGTTTGGAATTTTAGCCCATTTGGAGGCCCATTAGGGGTAATTTTTGTAAATTCAAGTTCATTTTCTGTTTATTTAAGTTAAATTAAACTAGTTTGCAAGTTTATAGAATTTTTTAAAAATTTTGGATTTTTATTAATATTTTATTATTAAAATTAGTTTTTAATATTTTGTAACTTTCTCATTTTTCCTAGGTTAAAAATATTAAGTTAGGATTTTAAAAATTTTTAGATTAATTTTCTTGTCATTTAATTAAATTTTAGGATTATTTTAATATTTTTATAGTTTTTAATCATTTTTAAATAGTTTTAATTAACTTTAAATTTTCTAAAAATAGTTTTTAGTTTAATTAAGTTATCTTAGAGGTATACAAATTGAAAAATCTCATTTTGGGCTTTTTGTTAATTAAATTGATTTTTTGAGCTTTAATTAGCATTAAAAAATTATTATTTAATTAAATAAAAGGTTTGAGTGATTTTTATTTTTTAAACTCTAATTACATTTTTAGGATTTATTGCAATTTTCTAGGAATTTTTAGAATAATTTTTAAATTTCGTCATATTTTACGGTTTTACGTGTACGACTTTCGTCTTAGTGTAATTTTAATCGTAACCGTCATCCTTTTCTCTTTTCATTCTTCATAATCATAATCACAAATATTTAATCATCTCTTAATACAACACACTAGCCTCCTTAAGAACGAACTCACCTTTGGGTCATTTGTGCACGGTTTTCCTAAACCGTCGTGCTTACTCTAATTCCGCTCTTTTTCCTAAAAGACGTAAATTACTCAACATCATTTTGGCGCCGCTGCCGGGGAGGCGTGTTGTGTTTTGATTTGACAAATTTTGTTTTTATATTAGCCATAATAACTATTTGTGTGATTAGCACTCTAATCATACGTATTATCGGTTTTTCTTTTTTTGTGTGAATATTATTACTATATTGTGTACGTAACACAATAGATTCGCAAGTACTCCAAAAGTGTGAAAATACAACCTTGATTTGGGATTTCATCACTCAATCATATTATTAGAATCTCAAACAAAGAAAAAAGGAAAAATAGATAATTACTTTCGAGAAGCTTAATTTTGAAAAACACAAACTATAAGGTGGGTTTTGGTGTTCCAACAATGTTCTAAAGTCATCGAAGGCGTTCACTTCACGTGTTTGTTTTCATTCCTTGAGGCTCCTTTAATAGAGAGATTTTATTTGAGGAGAGATTTGTTGATTTTTGTCTACGTAATACATCACCAAAAATCCAAAAAAATGTAAAAACAATCAAAAACACAAAAAACTTGAAAAAAGTTAAAAACACCCAAAATAATCTTCTTTGCTCATCCCCACGTTGTACGTGACGTTTATGCAAACTCGTAACCATGCAATACGTGCACGTAAACGAAGAAACCGAAAGGAAGGAACGCCTTCTAGTGAACAATCTCCTATTGACGAACCTATCGTAGAACAAGAAGCAACCATGGCTAATCGTACTATGATGGAGTTACTTCAAGTACCCACCGAGGGCTATGGAGAGACTATTGTGATTCCCGCCATCCTTGCGGAGAATTTTGAAGTTAAACGGGTTTGTTGTCGATGATCCAAAACAACAAATTCCGTGGTGATGAAAAGGACAACCCTCACAACCATATCCGCCAATTCAACCGTCTTACCGCCACTGGCAAGTTTAAGGACGTCTCTAACGACTCGATTAAGATGATTCTTTTTCCATATTCCTTAGCGGGCCCGCTAAAATTTGGTTAGAGAAAGAGCCACCCAATTCTATATTGACGTGGAAGGATCTCGTTTCGAAGTTCGTGAACGAATTTTTCCCGCCCTCTAAGACTGCGCATTTGAAAAACGATATTTCAAAATTTTCACTAGAGTATAATGAGAGTTTTTCTACGGCTTGGAATCGGTTTAAGGAAATGTTACACGAATGTCCTCATCATGGTTTTTCCGACTTGCATCAAATTGACACGTTTTACAATGGATTGAACGATCACGAGAGAGAATATCTTAATGCCGCCGTAGGTGGTAATTTTTGTGTAAAACGGTCAAGGAAGCATTGTTGATTATTGAGAATAGGTCTAAGGTCTATCGTCCTTGTAGCACGTCGAGTGTTCATAAGACTTCGTCTTCGACTTCACCTTCATTGTCTCATACCATCGATGCTTGCCAAATTGAGGCAAATTTGGAGAACAAAATATTTGATAAGATTAAGGGACTTTTAATTGAGTTTAAAGTTGGTGAACAACCCCTCCCGCTACAGCTAAAGCGGTTGAGGTTTCTTGTATTTATTGTGGTGGAGGTTATGATTTCTTCGAGTGCATTACCAACGGTGGTAACACTTCGAGTGCCTACGCGGACACTAGAACTTATAACCAAAACGGTCAAGTTATCCGCACTAATCAATTGACTCCACCGGGTTTTGCACCAAATCAAAATGCTAACAATTATCGAAACAATAAAGTTGGTTACCAAGGAAATCAAAGGAACAATTAGAAGGGTAACAACTATGGGAATCAAGGGGCTAATAATCAAGTGCAAAACAAAAATCAAAATCGTGATTTTCAAAACAACAACAAAGGTTTGCAAAACTTGAAAGATCTTCCAAATGAATTTGTTTAATATGCAAATGGAAATGATGCTAGGTTTGTTAATATACAAAGGGAGATCATTAGCCTAAGATCCGAGTTTAATAATGACTTGAAAAATGAGTTGAAAAACGAGCTAGCAAATGAACTTAAGTCTCATGTAAACAAAATGGAGAGTAGTGTAAAAGGTTATAACAAAACCAACAAAATATGGATCAAGGGCAACATGAGATAAAACAAGAGATGCTTAAGGTCGATAAGAGGCAATCTATGTTTAAGGATAAAATTTCTAGCATGTTTGAGGCTATAATGTGTAAACCGTCTTCTTCGAGTAGTCTTCCTAGTAACACCATATCGAACCCTAAGGGAGAGATGAAAGTGATTACCATACGTAGTGGTAAGACCTTTAAGGAACCGACTCCTCAACCAATTACTCCAACGGTGGAGGAAATTGAGGAAGAATCCGAGGTGGTGGTCGAAGAGGAGCATATCCTAATCCCACGAAGTACCGCTCAAACCACACCTACGGTTGACCCATTAACATCATTGGAACCCGAGATTCCAAAGGCTATGCCTATGCCTCAACCCACACCACCTTTGCCTTACCATCGAGAATTCGTAAGGAGAAACGGAAAGAACGTGAGAATTACCAATTTTAGCTTTTTATGAAAATGTTTGGTGATTTGCATTTTAACATAAGTTTTGTCGACGCTTTGGTCACGATGACTCGATTTGCCGCTAACTTTAACAACAAGGAGAAATTGCAACAATTGTCTAGCTGTTCATCGGTTTATCTTAACCGCGTACCTCAAAAAGTCGGTGATCCCGATAAATTTTTTATCCCATGTGCTATTAAAGATATGGAAGAATGCTATGCCTTGGCCGATCTTGGTGCTAGTATTAACTTGATGCCTCTTGCAATCTTCAGGGTCGCTTAATCTTCCTAATCTTACTCCTTCACTAATTTCTATCGAATTGGCCAATCATTCCACGATTCTCGCATGTGGATTGGCCGAAGACGTTTTTGTGAAAGTGGGAAAGTTTTATTATCCGGTAGACTTTATCGTTGTCGATATTCCTGCGGATCCTCAAGTTCCTCTTATTTTAGGTCGTTCGTTTTTGGATACGTCAATGGCGTTGATTGATGTGCATGCTAGAAAAATCACCTTACGTTTCAATGCCGAGGAACTTGTTATAAACGCAACACAAAACTCTCAAATTTCTCATGTTTATTCCGTCGCGGCTATAAACCTCGTTAATATGATCGACGTCGTTTGCGAGGAATTTTCACAAGAATTTTTAGGTTTTGGTGACGATGAAAATAGTGGCAATCCCACTATGCTCGATCCTATTCTTGATAATTCGACACCATCCTTCACTCCATTTGAAGGTGGTGTTTTTACGTTGGAAGAATTTGATGTTCCTCGTACTTGTAACGAAGACCTCGACAACGATGAGGACTTCTGGATTATCAAGAATTTTCTTAACGATTTCCCATTTCCTCCGCCCGAGGAGGTTATGAGTATCGAACCCAAATAATCAGTTGAGGAACCACCAATCCTCGAGTTGAAAGATTTACCTCCTCATCTTGAATACGTATTCTTGGAAGGAGACGATAAGTTTCCAGTTATTATTGCGAAGGATCTTTCGGATTATAAAAAACCGTACTTATCGATGTTCTAAAGGACCACAAAGGGGAAATTGCGTGGAAATTATCCGACATTAAGGGGATTGATCCTAAATTTTGTACCCACAAAATCTTAATGGAGGAAGACTACAAGCCCGCAATCCAATGTCAAAGGAGGGTGAACCCCAAAATTCACGACGTCATCAAAAAAGAGGTCCTTAAACTCCCTGACGCGGGAATGATTTACCCTATTTCTGATAGCCCTTGGGTGAGTCCTATTCATTGTGTCCCTAAGAAGGGAGGAATGACCGTTGTGCCAAACGATGACAACGAGTTAATTTCAACTCGACTCGTGACCGGTTGGAGAGTGTGTATCGACTATCGTAAGTTGAATGACGCCACTCATAAATACCATTTTCCTTTGCCCTTCATGGATCAAATGTTGGAGCGTCTTGCGGGAAACGATTTCTATTGCTTTTTAGATGGTTTTTAGGGTACTTCCAAATCCCCGTCGATCCTTGTGATCAAGAAAAAACTACGTTTACGTGTCCTTATGGAATGTTTGCCTATCGTAGAATGCCATTCAGACTTTGCAATGAAATGGGAACTTTTCAACGGTGCATGATGGCTATTTTTCATGACATGATCGAGAAGACGATGGAAGTATTTATGGATGATTTTTCCGTGTTTGGTTGTTCGTTCACTTCGTGTTTGTCGAATATTGAGAGAATGTTAAAACGTTGTGAGGAAACCAACCTTGTGCTCAATTGGGAAAAATGTCATTTTATGGTTAAGGAAGGAATCGTCTTAAGGAACAAGGTCTCGAAAGCGGGGATTGAGGTAGACAAAGCTAAAGTAGACGTCATCGCCAAATTACCTCATCCCAAAACTGTTAAGGGAGTAAGGAGTTTCCTAGGCCACACGGGCTTTTATCGTCGATTCATCAAGGATTTTTCAAAGATTTCTCGACCTATTACACATCTCCTTGAAAAAGATGCCCTTTTATCATTTAACGAAGATTGTGTACGAGCCTTTGAAATCCTTAAGAGGAAACTTACCGAAGCTCCCATTCTTGTTGCTCCGAATTGGAAACTCCCCTTTGAACTTATGTGTGATGCAAGTGATTACGCTATTGGGGCCGTATTGGGGCAACGTCATGAAAATCACCTCTTGCCTATCCACTATGCTAGCAAGACGATGGCCGAGGCTCAACTTAAGTATACCACAACGGAAAAGGAATTCCTTGCCGTGGAGTATGCATTTGAGAAATTCTGACCTTACCTCGTCTTGACCCAATGCATAGTGTATACGGATCACTCGGCAATCAAGTATCTCATGGCTAAACAAGATGTAAAGCCAAGATTGCTTCGTTGGATGCTCTTCCTACAAGAATTTGATGTCACAATCCTTGACAAAAAAGGAGCCGAGAATCTAGCGACCGATCATCTTTCTCGCTTGGAAGATCCTCACCAAAGTGTGTACGACAATAACGAAATTACGGGAAACATTTCCTCTCGAGACACTTGGTGTAGTGAATTATAAGGTTGATTCATCTACCCCATGGTTTGCGGACATCACAAATTACCATGCGGGGAATTTCATCATTTAGGGTATGACGACTCAACAAAAACAAAAATTCTTTCGTGACGTCAAGTTCTACTTTTGGAACGACCCTTACCTCTTTCGGACTTGTACAAACCAAATTATTCGACGTTGTGTGTTTAGAACCGAAGCTTCTAATATCCTTAGGTCTTGTCACGAGGGACACATGGGTGGTCACCATGGTGCTAATCTCACGGCGAATAAAGTTTTTGATGCCGGTTTCTTTTGGCCTATTACTTACCGAGATGCACACGCACTTGTAAAGTCATGTGACTCATGCCAACGACAAGGAAAAGCCTTATAAAACAATGAAATGCCACAGATCATCATCCAAGTGTGTGAGATCTTTGACGTTTGGGGAATTGATCTTATGGGGTCGTTCCCATCATCTCGTGGTAATAACTACATCCTTGTCGCCGTTGACTACCTATCCAATTGGGTGGAAGCTATGGCTTTGCCCACGAACGATGCGTGGTAGTCAAGTTTTTGAAGCAATTTTTTTCTCGGTTTGGAAACCATCGTGCTATCATAAGCGATCGTGGAACCCATTTTTACTATGACCAATTTGAAAGAGTTTTGAAGAAATATGGGGTTACACATCGGCTTTCTACGGCTTATCACCCACAAACGAGTGGCCAAATCGAGGTTTCAAACCGAGCGTTGAAGAGGATCTTGGAAAGATCGATAGGAGAAAACCACAATCGTGGTCGGATAAGTTAGATGATGCTTTACGGGCCTTTCGTACCGCTCATAAGACGCCCATTAGGTGCACTCCTTGTAAGCTTGTGAATGGGAAGAATTGTCACTTGCCAGTTGAACTCGAACATAAATCTTATTGGTCCCTTAAGCATTGGAATGATGACGTTGAGACCGTAGGAAAACACCAGAAAATGCAACTTAATGAATAGGATGAATTAAGGGATATTGCCTATGAAAATTCATTGATTTACAAATAGAAAACCAAAAAGTTTCATGATTCTAAAATTAAAAACCGGGTTTTTAACATTGGGGATCAAGTGTTGCTTTTTAACTCACGTTTGAAACTCTTTTCCGGCAAGTTGAAATCCCATTGGTCGGGTCCATTCACTATTACCCAAGTTTTTCCTTATGGGACCATCGAGCTAGCTCAAAATGATGGTCCTAATTTCAAGGTGAATGGACATAGGTTGAAGCACTACTTTGGTGGGGAAGTTCCTTCTTTGTACGACCTCGACCAAGTCACCTTCCCTAATGATAATTAGTATTGAGGGGATCGAGTCGAGCTCATAACTCGGTAATAAAAAACGAGGTGCCTCGTGGGCGAGTCCCATGCTTATCCATGTACATATTATCGCTTTCTGATGTAGTTTAACGTGAGGGGATTTGTGCCCTACCAACCTTTGTTCCGTGGTTTTTTGTGCATTGTGGTTTTTAGATTATCATGATCTTCACGATTGGAGCCTCTAGTGTTCGTTTTAAGGGAGCACTCGATCGTTTTCTTTGAAGAATTTCTCAATATCCACATGATATATCCTTTGATGTTCTAACCTTAGGTTTTTAGCACACTTCATAAACAGCTATTGATTTAATGGTTACACCCTTTCCATGCTAGATTAGGCATTCGACTACATCTCTAGTATGGGGTATTATACCCTTAGACTCGAAACATTGAGGACAATGTTTTACTTTAGTATGGGGGGGGTGAATAGATACATGCCTTGCCAAACCTTCACGCTTTCAAAAATTTATCTTTTTGTTTATCTTTTTGTTGCAAAATAAGGCTAAAAATGGCCAAAATTTAAAATTTCTCTCATGTTTTATAATTGTTTGAAGGCACGAATGTAGATTTTCCGATGGCGAGAATAAGAGTAATTTTTGACTCGATCGTGCGTGTTGAGAACTTAGCTTCGATTCCTTAACTTTATATTAGGCTAAGTCTTTTAAATGAGGACGAGAAATGATAGAGTTAATTATAAAGTTACTATGCTAAACTGAGAGTACTCATATTCTTTCAAAAACTCATGTGTTCTCGTTGTTTGCTTATTCTCCTTTCGCTTGTACATATATTTTGCTTAATAAGTATTGGCTTAGCGGTTTAGTCTTGATTGTTGGTTTCTAGTCTTTTCTAGTATCTTCCATGTAATTAAATTGGGAAGACATTAAGGTATCTCCAGCGTCACGGTTTTGAAGTATTGGAAACCCGAATAATCGAAATATTCACCTAATAATAAGATTTCAATATCTCACCTAAATTAAGCAAAGAGTTTGAAGCTCACAAGGCCGGAAAATATATGCGAAATTGAAAGTGAATTATGCCTTAATCTTTGAAGCTTTAAAGATCCAAAATTCGTTTTTAGCGTGAGGATATACGTCTTTGGCCATAACAACACCTCATGGCGAGGTTAAATAAAAGGCAAGGCAAGACCGAAGTCATAATAAAAGCTCCATGGCGGATGTGACAATCCGTCAATTTATGGTTGATATTTTATTCTCAAATATTATTTAAAAACATTATTTTAATGTTATATTATGAAATCACTTATTTTTGGGAAGAAATTTGGATTTACGTCTTGAAGTAGCATCGACTACGTTTAAACCGGAGGACTCTACGTTACGTGCTTACATTTACATACACCGTTTTGGTGACAGTCCGACATTTCAGAAAATAAATTTATCCGTGAATATTATTTTGGAGTTTTAAATTTGTGTTGGTTCATAAACTCACAAATTTACGAGAAGAGATTAGGATTTACGATTTTATTTTAACGTCATTTACGACTAAACCGGAAACCTTAGGATTACGTATTTACGTTTTCGAACTCCGTTTTTGATGAGACAATTTTTATTAGATTCGTTTTGTGCCGTTGATTCATAATTTATAAAAACGTTTTTCATAAAACGACCCGAGGGCACGTAAATCGAGGAAACTAGAATCGAGGAATACCCGTAAATTAGTGGGATGAGACAAAACAAGTTTTGCCCCACCCCACTAATATGGAAAGGCTAAGGAAGCTCCACCACATCAATGATGTGTCAAAAGCTTCACAAGGAAGCTTAACACTTGTATATATTTTCCCTAAACCACTTTGCTAAACCATTTCCTCACAAAAACATACATGCAAAACCACTAATTTCTCTCATCTCTCTCTCTTATTTTCGTCCCATATTCATCCAAAACAACCTCCATTTGATCTTGATTCAATCATAAATCATATGTATAATTTACATATGATGAAAACCCATTGAAGTTATAAAGATTGGAGGTGATCTTAACATGTAAAAAGGAGTTTTCAAGGGAGTTTGGGGCTGATTTCTCAAGGAGTTTTCATGAAGAACAAGGGGCTGATTTTTGGAGGAATCTACAAATACTTGGTGATCCTAGAAGTGATGTTGATATCTCATAAGATTGGTTACCCAAAACCAAGTCTTGTTCATCATCAACCCCATCTTTTCATCACTTTGGTGGTATAGAGATTGTTCTTCCCATCCTCTTGTTATTTTTATTATGTAATCATATATTTTCTTTCTTATTGTATATGTATATGATGAATATATGATGATAAAATTGTTGTGTGGGGATCAATTGTTGATAAATATGATTAAAAAGATGAAAAACCATAAGAAACAAGGCTAAAATCTTGCTTAAATTCTTGGCTGTATAAAAACAGTAAGTAACCAAGTTATGAACTGATAAAATGATAAAGTAGTCAGTTTTTGGACGGACTGTTAAGGATATTTAGATTTGGATTGAGTAGTAGCTAAAACTAAGTTAATTGTAGCACATATCATGTAGTTTATGGTGTCCAAAAATGAGCTTCCATGTCTTTGTAGAACTCAAGATATGGTAAAAATGGTGAAAGTGAAAGTAAAAATCAGATTTTAGGAAATTAAAGTATAATAGTATTATATAAGCACTCAAATAAAAATAGTATAAAATTGTGAATTAAAACCCACTAACTTATATAATACATTTATATAAATATGTATAAGGATAAATAAATGGACATTTTATAAAAATGATAGTTTAGATAAGTTTTATAAGTTATAAAACTATAAACATGATTTTTACGACTTTTTCGGCTATTACCGTAAAATTAACGTTTTTGTTAAATAAAACTTAGAGGATTGGACCCGTCTAAAGTAAACTTTTATAAACTCATATACTGATATATAAACATATAACAAGTAAAAACCGATAAAACCCGAACTATATAACATACGGACATTAACGGGCTAAGTTAACGTTATTGGACTAATAATACAACAAAATGGGCTAAAACACTTATAAACTTATTTATTGGGCTTAACCAATTTGGGCCCAACTTGTAACACTCTCATTTTTCGTATCGGTACAGCGGAAGGGTCTTTCAGAGTGTTACGGGATAGCACAATAACTCCAATCATAGACAACACATAAAAATGGTTGTACAAGGTTTAACAAACATTCATTCGATAAAAAGTTTCAAAAGCGTACAACAGGTCCCAAATTATACAGGTCATTAAGTTTACAAAACACAGATCGAATGAACATTTTTAATATTAAGTGTGGGCCATCAGAGTCGATCTCCATCCGGATTACCTTCAAGCACCTGAGATAAAAACATGTAAAAATCATATCAGCGAATGCTGAGTGAATTCATAGAGTTTAATGAAAACCGTTATATAAAAACAATCATTTACAATCATTTAAAATCAGAACACAAGCATAATATCGGAAGTAAGTCCTCATATTGCTAGTCAGGCAATATATAAATCAAGCGTACATCTGAAACCGTCCATGAGACCGTAGTCTCTATATTACCATGATAGGTAATATATTCATCGTTAATAGCGTCGTTATCGTTTATTTATTTATGTTTTATAGCATACATTGTATAGGAGTTATTATTAGCCGCATGACATTGTTACCTTACTATAAAAATAGCGGGTCGCGAACCCGACAAACAATTTGCCCATCTAAGTTAGCGTGTCGTCACAAAAATCACGCTATGGAATCTTCTCATACATAAATTCGCTTACCAATCAATGTGGCACGACGGGGATCAACCGTCAAGGCGGCGAACTGGGGTGATCGTCCCCAAATAGTACTATCAAATGGCATAAGCGTCTACCAAATCCCGGTAGTTCACAATTCATGCTAATGGGACTTTAAGTGACATAACCTAGACTACTAGATAATCCTTTAGTCTCGTATATAGGGTCATAGCATCATTCGGGGTCCATATCATTAAGCATACAATCGGGACTACTTGTGTTCTATTTTTATAAAATTCTAGCATGTTATCTCCCTCGCGGGTTTACAAATCATTTTATAAAACATTTAAAAGAGTGCGAGGCTATGAACTCACGTTGTTAATGAAAGGCGGATTATCGGCTACGGGCGTGCTTCGGTCACGGAAACCTATATAAATAATAATCGGTCTTAGACTTTGTCCAATGACTTTTATCAAAATAACAATATACATATGATGATTTTGTATATATGCTGATGATCAAGTGGGTTTATACATCCTTGTTTACTCATTTTAGTGTTTACGTCTTGGTAACGTTTTACTAGTTACACTAGTTTTACCGATTTTACCTATTTTAAGTCCATTAAGTCTTTTATAAGTTCTTTAACTTGTTTTTATCCCTTTTATACCTATATTATCAGTATATATACTTTTCATGTTGGGCCCAAATGGGTTAAGCCCAATAAGTTCTTTTTACAAGTTTTTATCTTATTTAGTCCATTTATTTAGTCCAATATGTTTAGTTAGCTCGTAAATGTCCGTATTTCTTATAGTTCGGGTTTTATCGGTTTTTACTTGTCTTAGTTACCTATACATCAGTATATGACTTTTATAAACTTTACATTAGACGGGTTTGGTCGTCTAAGTTTTATTTGGGCGAAAAAACGTTAATTTTACGGGCGATAGCCGAAAAAGTCGTAAAAATCAAGTTTATAGTTTTTATTACTTATAAATATTATTTTACCACCATTTATATAATTTACCCATTTAATTAACCTTTTATAGCATTTATATAAATAAGTTTTATAAGTTAGTGGGTTTATATTTTTACATTTTATACATTATAATGTGAGTGCTTATATATAATAATAAACATTATTTCCAAAAATCTGATTTTTACTTCATGTTCACCATTTTTAACATATCTAGAGTTCTATAATGAATTAGAAGCTCATTTTTGGATGGCATGATCTTCATATTATGTGCTACATTTAACTTAGTTATAGCTACTGCCCATTTTGAGTTTAACTTGCCTTAACAGTCCCTACAAAACTGCTTATTCAGATTATACCACCTAACTTGTTTTGATCATATGCTCACTCATTATTTTGACTCCATTGCATGGCCAACTCTCACATGTTATAACATCTTCTACTTACTGTAAATTGATCAAACCATGAAAATTTATCAGTTCATCTTTTAGTTATCTACTGTTTTATACAGCCAACTAAATAATCAAGATTTTAGCTTCATTTCTTATAGTTATCATCATTTTTAAGCATATTTATCAACACTTGATCCCCACACAACATTTTTATCATCATATATACATCATATACATATACAAAATGAAAGAAAATACATTTTTTCTTTACAAAATAACAAGAGAAAAATGGAGAGATGATCTTCTTTACCAATCCAAGTGGATATCTTGTTTTAGGAAGACAAGAACTTGATGAACACAACAAGTATCTCCGAAGACTCATCAAATATCAAGAACATAGGTTGGAAATCAGCCCTAGGACACAAGAAAATCACCTCCAAAGATGTTAATATGGCCACCAAATGAGCAAGGCTTCAAGAATACTCCGTAATAGAGCTAGTAAACATGTTGTTCATGGCTAGAAGAGATCAAATGGGATGTTTGTTGGCTTAATTTGGACGGCACAAGGGAGAGTTTGAGAGAGTTTGATGTTGGTTTTGCATGTGAGAATGATGGAATGAAAACAAGTAGCTAGTTTTGGTGTTAAGTGGGAAAAGTTAGCTTAACATGTAAGCATGGCTTACACATGTAATGTGTAAGCTATACTTGATGCCACATTAGTGTTGTGGTGTCAAGTGTGGCCGTCCCATTAAGCTAGTGGGGCGTGGGACAATGTGTTTTTGTCCCATCTCACTAGTTTACGGGTATTTCTCGATTCTAATTTTCTCGATTTGCGTGCCCTCGGGTCGTTTTACGAAAAATGTTTTCATAAATTATGAATCACCGTCACAAAACGAATCCAATAAAAATTGTCTCATCAAAAACGGAGTTCAAAAACGTAAATACGTAATCCTAAGGTTTCCGGTTTAGTCGTAAAAGACGCCAAATTATGCCACCGTAAGCCCAAATTTAAATCCGTAAATTGTGAGTTCGTCAACCAACACAAAAATAAGTTTCAAAATATTATACGAGAAAATATTTCACTACCTGAAAATGTTAGATTGTCACATCTTTTCCTCCTAAAAGGGATCAACGTCCTCGTGATCCATTTCATTTGGATGTCCGTTTCTTATTGAAATCGAAGAGGTGCGGATATTTCTTCCACATTTCATCCTCTCGTTCCCAAGTATACTCCGGTTCATGCTTTGAATTCCATCGGATTTTGACAATAGGTATCCGACTTTGTTTCAGTTGCTTTACCTCACGGTCCATAACTTCTACGGGCTCTTCGATAAAATGCAACTTCCCATCTATTCGAACCTTACCTAACGGAATTTTCTCATCACTCACTGCTAGACATTTCTTCAGATTAGATACATGGAATGTGTTGTGAACACCATGAAGTTCTGGGGGTAACTCTAGTTTGTAAGCCACCGGACCTACTCTAGATAAAATATTAAAGGGTCCAATACAACGGGGATTCAATTTCCCTCGTTTTCCAAATCTTATAACGCCTTTCCATGGCGATACTTTCAACATTACTCGGTCACCCACCTCAAACTCCATTGGCTTCCGCCGCACATCCGCGTAACTTTTCTGTCTACTACGGGCAGTCAACAACCTCTTCTTAATCTGAACTATCATCTCTATAGTCTCCCAGATCAATTCCGGTCCCGTGAGCTGGGTATCCCCAACTTCACTCCAACATACAGGAGATCTACACTTCCTACCATACAAAGCTTCAAACGGTGTAGCCTTAATACTAGAATGGTAACTATTGTTATACGAAAACTCTGCTAACGACAAATGATTATCCCAATTCTTACCAAAGTCTAACACACAAGCTCTCAACATATCTTCCAGTGTTTGTATCGTCCTTTCACTCTGCCCATCAGTCTGGGGGTGATAAGCAGTGCTCATGTCGAGATTCGTTCCCAAAGATCTTTGGAGAGATTTCCAAAAATTCGATGCGAATCTAGGATCTCGATCTGAAATGATCGATACAGGCACTCCATGCTTGCATACAACATTATCAAGGTATATTCGAGTCAGCTTCTCTAGTGAGAACTGCTCCTTAACCGGAATGAAGTGTGCTGATTTGGTCAGTCTATCGACAATAACCCAAATCTAATTGTTTCCAGATGATGTTCTAGGAAGCTTGGTGATAAAGTCCATCGTAATTCGCTCCCACTTCCATTCAGGAATCTTTGGTTGTTGAAGTAGTCCTGATGGCTTTTGATGTTCAGCTTTGACTCTGGCACAAGTCAAGCATTGGAGAACATACATAGCTATGTCAGCTTTCATATTCGGCCACCAGTACAACTTCTTCAAATCATGGTACATCTTATCAGATCCCGGATGAATGGAATACATAGATTTATGGGATTATAACATAATCAAATCTCTTAAGCCTCCAAACTTAGGTATCCACATACGACCTCTTAAGAATTTCACTCCATCAGCTCTAACCTCTAAAGGATCTCCTTCTCCTCGGAACCCTTCATTAACAAAATTCTCCTTCTTACAAGCTTCTATTTGCGCATTTCTAATTTGCTCAGGCAAATTATTGTGCACAGTCAAGACTAGAGAACGCACCCTGATAGGCTCTCTATCTTTCCTACTCAACGCATCAGCAACAACATTGGCTTTTCCTGGGTGATATTTTATATCACAGTCATAATCACTTAACAACTCTATCCATCTTCGTTGCCTCATGTTCAATTCCTTCTGGTCGAGAATATACTGTAGGCTTTTGTGATCGGTGAATACCGTACACTTGGTGCCATACAAATAATGTCTCCACAACCTAAGAGCAAAGACTACAGCTCCTAACTCAAGATCATGAGTAGTATAATTCTCCTCATTTTTCCTTAATTGCCTAGAAGCATAAGCTATCACTTTCTCTCGCTGCATCAAACAGCTCCATAACCTCTAAGAGATGCGTCACAATACACTACAAAATCTTCACTCCCGTCGGGTAATGATAAGATTGGCGCACTACATAATTTTTGCTTCAATGTCTGAAATGCTCCATCTTCATCACTTCCCCAAACGAAAGGTTTATTCTTCTGGGTAAGCTTAGTCAAGGGTTTAGCTATCAAAGAGAATTCTTTAATGAATCGCCTATAATAGTCAGCCAATCCTAAGAACTGTCGCACTTCCGTTGGCGTTGTCGGTGCAGACCAATTCTTAATAGCTTCAACCTTTGCAGGATCAACATGAATTCCATCTCTGTTAATCACATGACCAAGAAATTGCACAGAATCTAACCAGAAATCACACTTCGAAAACTTAGCATACAACCTTTCATCCTTCAACAATTTCAAAACAGTCCTCAAATGTTCTCTATGTTCATCTTCATTCTTAGAATAGATTAGAATATCGTCAATAAACACAATCACAAATTTATCCAAGTAGGGCTTGCACACTCGATTCATTAAATCCATGAAAACCGCAGGTGCGTTAGTTAACCCAAATGGCATTACTTGAAATTCATAGTGTCCATAACGAGTTCTAAATGCAGTTATAGGAATATCTTCTTCACGGACGCGAAGTTGGTGATATCCTGACCGCAAATCTATCTTAGAATACACACTAGATCCTTGCAGTTGATCAAACAAATCATCAATCCTAGGTAAAGGATATCGATTTTTAATTGTCAACTTATTCAGTTCCCTATAATCAATGCACATACGAAAAGATCCATCCTTCTTCTTAACGAACAAGACTGGAGCTCCCCAAGGCGACGAGCTCGGTCGAATAAAACCTTTATCGGACAACTCCTTAAGTTGCTCAGATAACTCCTTTAATTCAGAAGGGGCTAATCGGTAAGGCGCACGTGCCACCGGTGCAGCACCAGGAATTAAATCAATTCGAAACTCTACTTGCCTTATCGGTGGAAGTCCGGGTAAATCTTTAGGAAATACCTCAGGAAATTCACAAATAATAGGTACATCTTCCAATCGTTTCTCCCTAGACTCATTCCCGGTCACTTGAGCTGAGAATAACTCACAACCGTTCCTGATGTACTTTTGGACTTTAATACATGAAACGATTTTCAAACGGGATTCACCTCGACTACCATCAATTACTAACGTCCTATTCCTAAGAGGAATCTTAACCTTCTTCTCTCCACATAAAATAGTAGCATTATTCAACGACAACCAATCCATACCAATAATAATATCAAAACTACCTAATTCTATCAACATCAAATCAATCGGAAAGGAATGGTTCAAGAGATTTAGAGAGCATCCTTCTAATAGCTTATTAGTTTTTACTAATTTACCATCAGCCAATTCCACCTCGTAACTGGTACTTATCTCAACGAGTTCAATATCAATAAGGGCACTAAATTTAGTGGATACAAAGCTCCTATCGGCACCCGAATCGAATAAAGCAACAGCATAATGATTGTTGAGTAAAAACGTACCGGTAACGACATTCAGATCCTCTTTCTTCACCTCAATTGTTCCAAGTTGGTAGATACCACCCTGGGGGTTTCTTCCAGGTACAATCGCTTTCAACTTGGGGCATTCCGATTTCCTATGACCTTCCTCATTACAGTTGAAGCAAATGGTTCCCTTCTTACACCTTTCAACCTTGTGTCCAAGCTTTCCGCAATTTCGGCACTTCCAGCAGTCGCCAGCATGCCTCTTGTTGCCACACTTAGGACATCTATCATCGTTGCGCGGTGCATTGTTGGTAAGAGCATTTGCATTCCCCTTTCTCTTGTTCTGACGGCGATTGAAATTCTTCCTATTATCACCTCTATCTACACACTCACCGTCTCCCTTTCTTTTCTCACCAACACGGGCTTCATCTTCCTTATCCTGAATTATCTGTCCAATGAGTTGGTAGGCCATTCGAACAGCATCATCAATGGTCAGTGGTTTCGATGATGTTACGTCCCCCCGGATATTCCTGGTCAACCCTTTCACATATTGCTCAATTCGGATCTCTTCGGGTTCAACCAATCGAGGACATAGCAAGGCCAACTCATGGAATCGATTCGTGTAACTATCAATGTCCACACCTTTCATTCTCAAATGAATCAACTCCTGTTCTAACCTAATGATCACACTACGAGGACAAAACTCCAAAGTCATCCACTTCTTAATTTCAGCCCAAGGAGTAGCATTAGCAGCATCAAGACCCATGAAAGCAATTCTCCTGTTCCACCAAGTCAACGCACGACCTTTAAGAGTAGCCATAGCAAAAGTCACCTTATCTTCCTCCTTACACTTACTAATCCTAAACACCGATTCAATCTTTTCAATCCACTGGCTTAGTCCTACAGCACCTTCAGTTCCATTAAAAGGTAGAGGTTCACACTTCATGAACGTCACATAAGTACAGCCACCAACTTCAGGTGCATTAGTTCCAAGTCCTCCTATATTTCCTCCAGCATTAGCATTCACATTATTAGAATTCACATTCACATTAGTACCGCCAATTCCACTACCGCCAGCTCCACTACCGCCAGCTCCACTACCGCCAGCTCCACTACCGCCAGCTTCACTACCGCCAGCTCCACTATCGCCAGCTCCACTACCGCCAGCTTCATTTCTAGCATTTGCCATAAATTCAGTCATAGATGTGGTAACTTGCTCCGTAATAATCCTACGTACATCATCCTCGGTCACAGCCTTCTTGGGCGGCATAGTTCTATAATTTCACAATTTCAAAATATTAAGCATTCACCCAACAAAGGATTCATATAATATGGATCGAATTCATAATCAAGGTACAAATAAGGCACAATATGGAATTCAAGACAAGATACATATTTCATTCGATCTGAAACAAAAGTATTGTCTTAGTACATCCCATATCAATGTTCTAGCACTATATACACTCAAAATTCGTGCCAAGTCTATTACTAACAAGTCGGTTCAGTCAAAGCTACAAAAGCACAAAAGATATAAAGGTCACTACTAAACACAGACTGGTCTACTGAGAACCGCTAGATGGTCCATCATCCATCGTCTTCTGAATCTTCGTCGGACGATCACTAGACACATCTTCAGCTGGGCGCTTACGGATTACTCATCTTTCAACCATGTCGGCATAAAATCTACTATTCCATCCCACAGATATATTCAACTCCTTTTCAGCTTTCTCACGCATCGCACGAGCTACACTCAACTGAATCTCCATAGTATTCACCTTTCTCTTCATTTCAGCATACTCAGCACTTTCCAACACCGATAACCTCCTAAAAGCCTCATTCAAACCACGTTCTACATCACTCAAATCCAAACTAAGCAATTCTCGCTCTTTCTCGCCAACCTTTGTCTTCGACTCCAAATAAGCAACCTGAGTCTGAACAACACCTAATCCAACCTCTGTCACACAACTCTTAACACGGGAAGCATCTAGATCACGTCTCAAGGCCCATGGTGCAAGACCATCAATATGAGTAGCCTCTCGAGTACTAGACGACTCTCCTATCTCACATCTACGAGAAGCAATACCATCAGTACCGTCAGGTGCATCATCATCCTCATCCTCCTCTAATTCAGAATCAGATTCAGACGATTCAGACATTTCATCCCTAGGTAACTCATCCTCAGAATCAGACAAACAAACTGGTGGGGGCAAAGGCTCGCCCTCTGGAACATCATACGGATAAATAAGCTCAGCTTCCTCATCGTCATCGACCTCAACATCTATACCTACGTCCTCCTCGACATCCTCGTCGTCAATCTCGTCATCTAAATTATCTAATCCAATCTCATCATCATTCTTAATATCCACATTCTCAATCTCCACATTCTCAATATCCACATTCTCAATATCCACATTCTCAATATCCACATTCTCAATATCCACATTCTCAACCAAGTCAACCTGAGGGGCAATCTGATCTCCTAGTCCGAACTCGGGCTCGGGATCCTCAAATGGTTCCTCCTCATCATCTATATCATAATCTACTAAGTCTAAATAAGGATCATCTTCTATATTAGGTTCGGGAATAGCATGGTTTTCTACAGGAATATTAGGGTCAGCCATGACAATCTGCATTTATATATATATATATCTCGTATTAGGATAACATACTAGTTAAACAATTACATAATGAAACCACGATATATACATATATATAAATTAAATTATATATATATCAAAATATATATCTTCTCAATAGGGCTTGTTGGTAATGTCGGAGATCTCTGGCACCGTTATAGTCAAAAGATTTTTCAAATATTTTCTCAAATGTTCATTGTCAAAAGATTTTGAAAAGTTTTGTTCAAAACCTTGGTTTTTAAAATCTTTTGTTCTCTACAACGAGAGCTCTGGTACCAAACTGTAACACTCTCATTTTTCGTATCGGTACAGCAGAAGGGTCTTTCAGAGTGTTACGGGATAGCATAATAACTCCAATCATAGACAACACATAAAAATGGTTGTACAAGGTTTAACAAACATTCATTCGATAAAAAGTTTCAAAAGCGTACAACAGGTCCCAAATTATACAGGTCATTAAGTTTACAAAACACAGATCGAATGAACATTTTTAATATTAAGTGTGGGCCATCAGAGTCGATCTCCATCCGGATTACCTTCAAGCACCTGAGATAAAAACATGTAAAAATCATATCAGTGAATGCCGAGTGAATTCATAGAGTTTAATGAAAACTGTTATATAAAAACAATCATTTACAATCATTTAAAATCTGAACACAAGCATAATATCGGAAGTAAGTCCTCATATTGCTAGTCAGGCAATATATAAATCAAGCGTACATCTGAAACCTTCCATGAGACCGTAGTCTCTATATTACCATGATAGGTAATATATTCATCGTTAACAGCGTCGTTATTGTTTATTATTTATGTTTTAAAGCATACAATGTATAGGATTATTATTAGCCGCATGACATTGTTACCTTACTATGAAAACAGCGGGCCGCGAACCCGACAAACAATTTGCCCATCTAAGTTAGCGTGTCGTCACAAAAATCACGCTATGGAATCTTCTCATACATAAATTCGCTTACCAATCAATGTGGCACGACGGGGATCAACCGTCAAGGCGCGAACTGGGGTGATCGTCCCCAAATAGTACTATCAAATGCATAAGCGTCTACCAAATCCCGGTAGTTCACAATTCATGCTAATGGGACTTTAAGTGACATAACCTAACTACTAATAATCCTTTTAGTCTCGTATATAGGGTCATAGCATCATTCGGGTCCATATCATTAAGCATACAATCGGGACTACTTGTGTTCTATTTTTATAAAAATATAGCATGTTATCTCCCTCGTGGGTTTACAAATCATTTTATAAAACATTTAAAAGAGTGCGAGGCTATGAACTCACGTTGTTAATGAAAGGCGGATTATCGGCTACGGGCGTGCTTCGGTCACGGAAACCTATATAAATAATAATCGGTCTTAGACTTTGTCCAATGACTTTTATCAAAATAACAATATACATATGATGATTTTTTACATATGATGATGATTAAGTGGGTTTATACATCCTTGTTTACTCATTTTAGTGTTTACGTCTTGGTAACGTTTTACTAGTTCACTAGATTTACCGATTTTACCTATTTTAAGTCCATTAAGTCTTTTATAAGTTCTTTAACTTGTTTTTATCCCTTTTATACCTATATTATCAGTATATATACTTTTCATGTTGGGCCCAAATGAGTTAAGCCCAATAAGTTCTTTTTACAAGTTTTTATCTTATTTAGTCCATTTATTAGTCCAATATGTTTAGTTAGCTCGTAAATATCCGTATTTCTTATAGTTCGGGTTTTATCGGTTTTTACTTGTCTTAGTTACCTATACATCAGTATATGACTTTTATAAACTTTACATTAGACGGGTTTGGTCGTCTAAGTTTTATTTGGCGAAAAACGTTAATTTTACGGCGATAGCCGAAAAAGTCGTAAAAATCAAGTTTATAGTTTTTATTACTTATAAATATTATTTTACCATCATTTATATAATTTACCCATTTAATTAACCTTTTATACATTTATATAAATAAGTTTTATAAGTTAGTGGGTTTATATTTTTACATTTTATACATTATAATGTGAGTGCTTATATAATAATAATAAACATTATTTCCAAAAATCTGATTTTTACTTCATGTTCACCATTTTTAACATATCTAGAGTTCTATAATGAATTAGAAGCTCATTTTTGGATGGCATGATCTTCATATTATGTGCTACATTTAACTTAGTTATAGCTACTGCCTATTTTGAGTTTAACTTGCCTTAACAGTCCCTACAAAACTGCTTATTCAGATTATACCACCTAACTTGTTTTGATCATATCTCACTCATTATTTTGATTCCATTGCATGGCCAACTCTCACATGTGTATAACATCTTCTACTTAATGTAAATGGATCAAACCATGCAATTTTATCAGTTCATCTTTTATTTATCTACTGTTTTTATACAGCCAACTAAATAATCAAGATTTTAGCTTTATTTCTTATAGTTATCATCATTTTTAAGCATATTTATCAACACTTGATCCCCACACAACATTTTTATCATCATATATACATCATATACATATACAAAATGAAAGAAAATACATTTGTTCTTTAAAAAATAACAAGAGAAAAATGGAGAGGATGATCTTCTTTATCAATCCAAGTGGATTTCTTGTTTTAGGAAGACAAGAACTTGATGAACACAACAAGTATCTCCAAGACCATCAAATATCAAGAACATAGGTTGGAAAATCAGCCCTAGGACACAAGCAAATCACCTCCAAAGATGTTAATGGCCACCAAATGAGCAAGGCTTCAAGAATACTCCGTAATAGAGCTAGTAAACATGTTGTTCATGGCTAGAAGAGATCAAATGGGATGTTTGTTGGCTTAATTTGGACGACAAAAGGGAGAGTTTGATGTTGGTTTTGCATGTGAGAATGATGGAATGAAAACAAGTAGCTAGTTTTGGTGTTAAGTGGGAAAATTTAGCTTAACATGTAAGCATGGCTTACACATGTAATGTGTAAGCTAAACTTGATGCTACATTAGTGTTGTGGTGTCAAGTGTGCCGTCCCATTAAGCTAGTGGGGTGGGACAATGTGTTTTGTCCCATCTCACTAGTTTACGGGTATTTCTCGATTCTAATTTTCTCCATTTGTGTGCCCTCGGGTCATTTTACGAAAAATGTTTTTATAAATTATGAATCACCGTCACAAAACGAATCCAATAAAAATTGTCTCATCAAAAACGGAGTTCAAAAACGTAAATACGTAATCCTAAGGTTTCCGGTTTAGTAGTAAAAGACGCCAAATTATGCACGTAAGCCCAAATTTAAATCCGTAAATTGTGAGTTCGTCAACCAACACAAAAATAAGTTTCAAAATATTATACGAGAAAATATTTCACTACCTGAAAATGTTAGATTGTCACACAACTTGTAAAATATAATTACTGATAATACAAGTATAAAATGGATTAATACAAGTCAAAGAACTTATAATAAGTTTATTGGACTTAAAATATGTAAATAGGTAAAACTAGTAAACTAGTATAAAAGTTATCGACACATAACACTAAAATGAGTAAATGAGAATATGTAAACCCACTTGATCATCATATATATAAAATCATCATATGTATACATAATTGTTATTTTGATAAAGTCATTGGACAAAAGTCTAAGACGAGTATTATTTGTCTAGGTTTTCGTGATTGAAGCACGTACCGTACGTCCGAATTGCCGATAACCCGCCTTCCCACATCAACGTGAGTTCATAGCCTCACACTCTTTTAAATGTTTTTATAAAATGTTTTATAAACCCGCGAGGGAGATAACATGTTAGTTTTTATGAAATAGGACACTAGTTGTCCCGATTGTTTGTTTATTGATTTGGACCCGAATGATTGTATGACCCGATGAATGATTAAATGACCCGATAGATGAAATGAAATGGATTATTAAAGTTAGGTTATGTCACTAAAAGTCCCATTAGCATGAATTGTGAACTACCGGGATTTGGTAGACGCTTATGCATCTAATAGTACTATATGGGGATGATCACCCCAGTTCGCGCCTTGACGGTTGATCCCCGTCGTGCCACATTGATTGGTAAGCGAATTTATTTATGAGAAGATTTACACAAGCGTGATTATTGTGACGACACGCTAATTTAGATGGGAAAATGATTGTCGGGTTAGCTACCCGTTGTTTGTTGTAGTAAGGTAACAATGTCATGCGGCTTATAATAATCCAATTAACGAAATACTGCTATACGCACCGAATTATGATGTATTGCCTGACTAGCAATATGGGGTCATACTATTGATATTATGTTCGTGTTTTGGTTTTATATAACCATATTCATATAACGGTTTTTATTTAATCTATACAACGTTATAAAACGTATTGTATGATGTTTTTAATGACAATGGTTCGTATAATGATTTTGAAGGCGAAAGCCTATATTATAATTTTAATAAGGATTTGTATAAAATGACTTTGGCTATTTTATGGCCTATTACAATGATTTGTACAAAATCATTTTCGGTAATAATTTTATACCGATGTTATATTGATGGATTTTATTAAACTCTATGAATTCACTCGGCCTTATCGGTGACCTTTTCTTTTAACATGTTTTGTCTCAGGTACTTGAAGGTAATTCTTGGGAAGACAACAAGAATTCATGGCCCGCACTTAAATAATAATTTCCATCCAAATGCTTTGTAAAACCTGTATAAAATACAATGACTTGGGACCTATGTAAATTTGATATTTATGAATGGAAATGCTTTATTATTAAATGACGCGATTTTTAAGCGTTGTCTATGATGTGAGTAATGTGCTATCCCGTAACACCAACTAGTCTTCCGCTGTATTGAATTGAGTAAATTCGGGGGTGTTACAGTTTGGTACCAAAGCTCTCGTTATAGAGAATGAAATATTTTTAAAACCAAGGTTTTGAATATAACATTTCAAAATCTTTTAACTATAAACATTTTTCACAAAATGTCTAAAAATCTTTTGACTATAACGGTGCCGAAGAATTCCCGAGTTACCGACAAGGCCAGACTGAGAAGTGTTATTTTAGTATATATATAACTTGGATTATATATATATGATGTAATTTTATTACATGATTGTTTGATGATTATTTTAATATTTATACGAGGTATTTATACGACGTAGATTGTCACAAAGAATTTAAAACTTTTAACGTTTACGTTTCATAAAAACTTAATATTTGTTGTTAATTTACGTGTAATAATTATCGACGCTTTAAAACGTCGGATTGAGCAAAACTGATAAAAATGATAGTTGAGACGAAACTAAAACTTAGAAAATATGCAGAAAGAATTTCTGAGTAAATTGTAGACATAATAATTATTTCACCAGGAAAGGTGAATGTAGATACTGACACATTATACAGAAAGGATAAAGAACCAATTAGGATGTGCTCCCTAATAATGACTGTGCAAAATAAATTGCTGAACAATATAAAAATATAGCCGATGCTTATAAAAAGGATAATATAAATAATAAAAGGGGGTTCGCGGCTAATGTGAACCATTAGAATTTTGAGAAGTCGATGGCGCTAAATGATTAAAAGGCCACTTGTGATTGCCTAAATATGGAGGATTATGAGATATAGTTATGTTGGAATCTCGTAAGTATAAGTATTCTATTCCTGTCATTTCTGATTTAATGTATCATTATCAGAAGAAGTTGTATTGATGGTAAATTATGAAGGCATACACCGCCTCATACATTAGTAAACGTCTAGCTATTACAAAGGTCATCATATGAATTTGATTCGATTTGGGTCATCGTCGACAGACTGACCAAATCTGCTAATATCATTCCTGTTAATGATAGATTCTTGATGAAGAAATAGACTCTTTTATATTTAAAGGAGTTGTGTAAACATGGTGTGCCTGTATCGATCATCTCTATCAAGATCCTCGCTTCGCAACGAATTTCTAGAGATTTGTTCAGGAGTCATTGAGAACGAATCTTGAAGAGAGTACTGTTTACCACCCCAAATAAAAGGGACGAGGTAAAGTAGCGATACAAAATACTATAAGTGTTGTTTTATGCTTGAATGATTGACCTTTGGTAATAAACCGTATAATCGCTTTCCTTTGTAGAGATTATCATTGATAATTATCGTATTAGGATCGAGATCGAATCTTGTTATGATCTAATTATTAGAGCATCTGTAAGCAGGAGTTGGGATGAAGACACCCGACATACACCCATTGTGAGTTGGACAGGTCTTTTAGGTTTAAGGTTTCCTATGATGGCGAACCTAACCTTACGAAATACCCAAACCGCGAGACCTGAAATGATTGTTGAAATTAGGATCTGATTATTGACTGCCGGTAGTGGGCAGGAGGTTATGTGAATATGAAATGTAGATCTTGAAGTGCCAGATGGGTAGCGAGGTTATGCCAAAAAGTTTAACCATGGAAATTGAATAGAAGATCTGAAAGATCATGGGATATAAGTCCCCGTTGTATGGGACCATAGAGATGATGTAAAAGTTGGTATAAAAGGCATATAAGTTGGATCTACCCTAGGAATTCAAGAGCTGCGTGAATTATGTTTTGTGTATCGAACTTGATAAATATCTATCAAGTGAAAATCTGATTACTTCTTGATAAAGTTTAGATCAGCGAAAAGTTGCATTCATCAAAAACCCGTGAACATCATGGATAGAGAAAGTAAGTCAACATTAAGCCTGAACTTATTCCGTAGTTATGTTTGATGAAACTCGCATATCGTAATGGATTACACTTATGAGAAAAGATCGGATGTGGAGGAAATACCCACATGGCTTTAACTCTATAAGAAGCGAGTAGTAATATAAGATGATCTTTGAGGACAAAGATCCTGTTTAGGGGTAAATGCTATGACAATCCGTCAATTTATGGTTGATATTTTATTCTCAAATATTATTTAAAAACATTATTTTAATGTTATATTATGAACTCACTTATTTTTGGGAAGAAATTTGGATTTACGTCTTGAAGTAGCATCGACTACGTTTAAACTGGAGGACTCTACGTTACGTGCTTACGTTTACATACACTGTTTTGGTGACAGTCCAACATTTCAGAAAATAAATTTATCCGTGAATATTATTTTGGAGTTTTAAATTTGTGTTGGTTCATAAACTCACAAATTTACGAGAAGAGATTAGGACTTACGATTTTATTTTAACGTCCTTTACGACTAAACCAAAAACCTTAGGATTACGTATTTACGTTTTCGAACTCCGTTTTTGATGAGACATATTTTATTAGATTCGTTTTGTGCCATTGGTTCATAATTTATAAAAACATTTTTCGTAAAACGACCGGAGGGCACGCAAATCGAGGAAACTAGAATCGAGGAATACCCGTAAATTAGTGGGATGAGACAAAACAAGTTTTGCCCCACCCCACTAATATGGGAAGGCTAAGTAAGCTCCACCACATCAATGATGTGTCAAAAGCTTCACAAGGAAGCTTAACACTTGTATATATTTTCCCTAAACCACTTTGCTAAACCATTTCCTCACAAAAACATACATGCAAAACCACTAATTTCTCTCATCTCTCTCTCTCTTATTTTCGTCCCATATTCACCCAAAACAACCTCCATTTGATCTTGATTCAATCATAAATCATATGTATAATTTACATATGATGAAAATCCATTGAAGTTATAAAGATTGGAGGTGATCTTAACATGTAAAAAGGAGTTTTCAAAGGAGTTTGGGGCTGATTCCTCAAGGAGTTTTCATGAAGAACAAGGGCTGATTTTTGGAGGAATCTACAAATACTTGGTGATCCTAGAAGAGATGTTGATATCTCATAAGATTGGTTACCCAAAACCAAGTCTTGTTCATCATCAACCCCATCTTTTCATCACTTTGGTGGTATAGAGATTGTTCTTCCCATCCTCTTGTTATTTTTATTATGTAATCATGTATTTTCTTTATTATTGTATATGTATATGATGAATATATGATGATAAAAATGTTGTGTGGGGATTAAGTGTTGATAAATATGATTAAAAAGATGAAAAACCATAAGAAACAAGGCTAAAATCTTGCTTAAATTCTTGGCTGTATAAAAACAGTAAGTAACCAAGTTATGAACTGATAAAATGATAAAGTAGATTCCATTTACAGTAAGTATAAGATATCATAAACATGTGAGAGTTGGCCATGCAATGGAATCATTATAATGAGTGAGATATGATCAAAACAAGTTTAGAGTACCAATCTGAATAGTCAGTTTTGGACGGACTGTTAAGGATAATTAGAGTTGGATTGAGCAGTAGCTAAATCTAAGTTAAGTGTATCACATATCATGTAATTTATGGTGTCCAAAAATGAGCTTCTATCTCTTTGTAGAACTCAAGATATGGTAAAAATGGTGAAAGTGAAAGTAAAAATCAGATTCTGGGAAATTAAAGTATAATAGTATTATATAAGCACTCAAATAAAAATAGTATAAAATGTGAATTAAAACCCACTAACTTATATAATACATTTATATAAATATGTATAAGGATAAATAAATGGACATTTTATAAAAATGATAGTTTGATAAGTTTTATAAGTTATAAAACTATAAACATGATTTTTACGACTTTTTCGGCTATTACCGTAAAATTAACGTTTTTGTTAAATAAAACTTAGACGATTGGACCCGTCTAATGTAAACTTTTATAAACTCATATACTGATATATAAACATATATAACAAGTAAAAACTGATAAAACCCGAACTATATAACATACGGACATTAACGGGCTAAGTTAACGTTATTGGACTAATAATACAACAAAATAGGCTAAAACACTTATAAACTTATTTATTGGGCTTAAACCATTTGGGCCCAACTTGTAAAATATAAATACTGATAATACAAGTATGAAATGGATTAATACAAGTTAAAGAACTTATAATAAGTTTATTGGACTTAAAATATGTAAATAGGTAAAACTAGTAAACTAGTATAAAAGTTATCGACACATAACACTAAAATGAGTAAATGAGAATATGTAAACCCACTTGATCATCATATATATAAAATCATCATATGTATACATAATTGTTATTTTGATAAAGTCATTGGACAAAATTCTAAGACGAGTATTATTTGTCTAGGTTTTCGTGATTGAAGCACGTACCGTACGTCCGAATTGCCGATAACCCGCCTTCCCACATCAACGTGAGTTCATAGCCTCACACTCTTTTAAATGTTTTTATAAAATGTTTTATAAACCCGCGAGGGAGATAACATGTTAGTTTTTATGAAATAGGACACTAGTTGTCCTGATTGTTTGTTTATTGATTTGGACCCGAATGATTGTATGACCCGATGAATGATTAAATGACCCGATAGATGAAATGAAATGGATTATTAAAGTTAGGTTATGTCACTAAAAGTCCCATTAGCATGAATTGTGAACTACCGGGATTTGGTAGACGCTTATGCATATAATAGTACTATTTGGGGACGATCACCCCAGTTCGCGCCTTGACGGTTGATCCCCGTCATGCAACATTGATTGGTAAGCGAATTTATGTATGAGAAGATTTACACAAGCGTGATTATTGTGACGACACGCTAATTTAGATGGGAAAATGATTGCCGAGTTAGCTACCCGTTGTTTGTTGTAGTAAGGTAACAATGTCATGCAGCTTATAATAATCCAATTAACGAAATACTGCTATACGCACCGAATTACGATGTATTGTCTGACTAGCAATATAGGGTCATACTATTGATATTATGTTCATGTTTTGGTTTTATATAACCATATTCATATAACGGTTTTTATTTAATCTATACAACGTTATAAAACGTATTGTATGATGTTTTTAACGACAATGGTTCGTATAATGATTTTGAAGGCGAAAGCCTATATTATAATTTTAATAAGGATTTGTATAAAATGACTTTGGCTATTTTATGGCCTATTATAATGATTTGTACAAAATGATTTTCGGTAATAATTTTATACCGATGTTATATTGATGGATTTTATTAAACTCTATGAATTCACTCGGCGTTATCGCTGACCTTTTATTTTAACATGTTTTGTCTCAGGTACTTGAAAGTAATTCTCGGGAAGACAACAAGAATTCATGGCCAGCACTTAAATAATAATTTCTATCCAAATGCTTTGTAAAACCTGTATAAAATACAATGATTTGGGACCTATGTAAATTTGATATTTATGAATGGAAATGCTTTATTATTAAACGACGCGATTTTTAAGCGTTGTCTATGATGTGAGTAATGTGCTATCCCGTAACACCAACTAGTCTTCCGCTGTATTGAAATGAGTAAATTCGGGGGTGTTACAGTGGAGTTGAATAAAAGATGAAGTTAAACCTAGGATACTAATACCCATCCGTTAGGGGGCATATAAAAGTATTGGTAATAAGTCTAATGTTCAAAACCATTATAAAACCGTGTTTATCGATCCTTCTTGTTGACTTAATTTTTTGACATCGTTGTCTATTAGGGGGGGGGGGTTATTAATTCGATGGGTTTGGTTACACCCTTATGACTCTATTTTTAGACCTAAATCTCTATCATCGCATAAGTTAAAAATGTATCCTCGCATAAGTCCAACAATTTGAAGCTCACAAGGCCGAAAAATATATGCGAAACTGAAAGTGAATTATGCCTTAATCTTTGAAGCTTTAAAGATCCAAAATTCTCTTTTAGTGTGAGGATATACGTCTTTGGCCATAATAAACACCTCATGGTGAGGTTAAATAAAAGGAAAGGCAAGACCGAAGTCATAATAAAAGCTCCATGGCGGAGTTGAATAAAAGATGGAGGTAAACCTATGATAATAAGGCCCATCCGTTAGGGGGCGTATAAAAGTATTGGTAATAAGTCTCATGTTCAAAACCATTATAAAACCGTGTTTATCGATCCTTCTTGTTGACTTAATTTTTTGACATTGTTGTCTATTAGGGGGGGTTATTAATTCGATGGTCTTGGTTACACCGTTATGACTCTATTTTTAGACCTAAATCTCTATCATCGCATAAGTAAAAAATGTATCCTCGTGATCATTCAAGACAAAAATAAAATATAAGAGATACCACTTAGGAAAATGGGAATCTAAGTACGTGATTAGGGCATATGAGTAGTGTTAGCATTACTAACTTATAATAAAAATGATCTCGTTACACGCTTGGCATGGAATTGGGTGAAAATCGAGGACGACGAAATTATTTCTAACGAAGCATTCACGTGTTCTTGTTCTATGAACCTAAACATCCCATTTTGCGATGAGAATCCTACATTATGTCTAAAACACAAGTAGTAGCAAGTAGTAGTAGTATAGTAAGTTTATGATTCAATAAAATTGCATACAAATGAATTTTGGAGGTGTTAAGATACTTTATTCTAGCATTACGTGAGGGCACGACAATGGTTTAGTATGGGGGAGTGATGAGACTACTTTTATACATAGTCTCATCGTCCAAAACGGGCTTAAAATGCATAAAATATCATAAAATGTGCCAAATATATGCTTGTGTTTTCTCAATGTGTATTTTAGGTACGGATATTGAGAAAATGTAAAAAGATCACAAGAAACAAGCTAAAACGAACACGAGAAACGAAGCCGCACAAAGAACCGGGCCCTAGAGTTGATTTTCTAAGAAAAGTCCTTAAAGAATTGAAGATTGTACAAGAAGGTTCCTTCATTATTGAAGAACTGACACGTTAAACCCTTGTATATTCATAATTACAAGTTTGGTCCTTAAAGTTTGTCAAATTTACAAAAAGGACCCTCAACTTTGAAGAATTTGCAAGAATTGCCCTGCATATTTGAAGACTTGTCACTTTTAGTCCTCCACAAAGTCAACAATACAAGTCAAGACCTTGAAGATTGAAGACATTATAAGATTGATCCCTCAAATATCATCAAATGGCAAAACAAGTTCTTGAAATCCCTTTGCAAAACTTTTTGTGGCAAAAGTGTGAAAAACAAAAGTTAATTTACAAAGGAAATCTGATTTTGGCTTATTAAAACTGAAATGAAGGAAGGAAGAAAGAAGAAGGGGAAAAGCTGTCAAGACAAAGAACTTACCTAGACCAGTGATGAGTGGACACGTGCCCCACTCAACCCTTCTAACCAATCACAACCCACCAAACTTCCATGTCACCATCTACTCAACCGGTTTACTTAACTAATTAATAATTAGTTAATAAACACGCGCCAAACACCCATTTAAACGTTAAACAAGATCAAAAGCCTGTACTTGGTGTTCTTAACCAAATTTGGGTATTCCTTAATCATTGTGAATAAGGCCTTAATACTATCCAAAATATTGATTAAGGTCTAACTATCCATAACCCCACTCATAAACCCTTTGCCACATCATCACATGACTCACATGATACAACCCTGCATACATACTTTTGAGAAGATGCCAAAACTTGGCAGAGAAATCTACGAACCACAAACAAGCTTACATTTTAAGCTTGTTTTTAGCCTTTTGATCATATTCCACCCAACTAGCATCAACAAAACGCCAAGATTACTTCACATGTGCTCAAGAAATTCAAAAACCTCAAGGGAAATTCTGGAACTTTATGCACTAGGGTTTCACTTTATTTTCAGCATTTCTAGTTTCATTGTAGCCTATATAAAGGTATAGGATCACAACATTGTAGGTTGTTCTTGGATTCCTAGGTCAAAAATCTGTAAAGCCTTATTTTTAAGTGAATGAATTAAGAGTTTGATTTTGTGACGAATTCCAAGTTCCAATCTTTATATCTTCTTGTTATTGTTATATGTTTGTGATTTTGAAGTTTCAAAGTTTGGTTTCAAGTATTGTGCAATTTTGCAAAAGTTTTCTAAAAACCTGATTTTTTCTAAGTCTTATAAGTCTTGTTCAACCACTTGAACTTTTTGGGCTATAAGCTGATCATAACACCCTGATAATGAGTTAATCAAGGTATTGTGAGGCTTGTGGTTTGGGAAGGATCAATGGGTGGGGTAGAAGCTTGAAAAGGTCTTGGTCATTTTCCATTTTTCTCTTTTATTAATCTGATGTTACTCACCTTGTTGTTCTTAGCAGCTATTGGAAGCTAATGCCTTGTTTAGCTAGGCACATAAGCTCATCAATTCGTGAGTGCGGATGTACATTCATTAGGTTTGAACCCTTTTTACCAAAAATATGTTAAAAAGTGGTTTTATGTGATTTTGTGATCTGATGTTGTATGAAGTGTTCTTGTGGCTTGAATCTTGTTAATACTGCATGATATTGTTGGTATGATGCTAGATTAGGCTTGGGTAAACCTGTTTCACACATTTGCTTTGTTAAATCTTGGATTAAAAAGTGAACGGGTGTTTGGGTCTACTACTTTAAGGTTCTTAGTTGATTTTAAGTTGTTAAGTGTTGGTATCTGTTTATTAAGTGTTTGTATGCTTCAATCTACATGTTTTATGCTTTAAACATCAAATCTAAATATTTTCCATAACCTGCTTATTTTAGCTTGTTTTGATCAAAAATCTTGGGAACACTTAGTGTGCATGCATGTTTAGCATTAAACGGTGCTTAAACAAAGTTTGTGTAAGCTAATTAATAGATTTGAGGGTTTAAATTTTTATCTGTGGTCAAGTATATCAGCAAAGTCACTTTGTGTTCATCATTTGTTCATCAGTTAACTCACATAGCTTGAATCTTGGTCTAATCTTTAAACTAGTGTTTGAAAAAAGTTTATTTATGCTTATTTGAGTTTATTATAGCTTATCTATGCAATTAGTTCAATTTGGTTGGCTTAATCTTGCTTAAACTGCTTATTTGTTCAAAACTGCTTATTTATCATATCTAGGCAATGACTGGTGACTGTTTGAATTAACTGTTCTAATCGGCTAAGTGTTTGTGTGATTTGTTGCTTGTTATCAACTCCCTATAACCCACTGGTTATAAGGGTGCCTTGTTTGTTCTCTGATTGCAACAAAAGCTCACTAAAGACAAAAAGTCAATTAAGTCAAGCAGTGGAAACTTTTCCCACTGCTGGACACCCAAAACTAGCCACTGCTAGTTTTATTTATCAAACAACTTATCAATAAGCTATAATAGCTTATTTTGACCTGCAACAACTTTGTTTTTTAATCAATCTTCCTTAATTGACCCATTTGACTATTCTGGAGCATTTGAGACTTCGACTTTTAGGTTTGACAAGAAAACCAACTTAGTTGACTTTTACATAAGTGCTTATTTGCTTTTTCCATCTTATTCAGTGTGCTTTTTAGAAATCTTTTTGATTATTAAGCTTAGTTAAGTGATATAAATCATTTTTCAAAAAGAATCAGCCCTTGAATTGGTCTAGAACTCGAAAATGACTATTTTGTCGTTTTGTGTAGAGAGATTTTGCTTATTTCAAGCTTATTTCTTGGGCTTATTCAAAAATTCTTTTTATAAACAGCTTTATTAGGTCAAGAGAAAGATGTGTGTCAAATTTCAGCTTATGGCATTAGTTTATGGCTTAATGGGCCAAAAAGCCCATTAAGAATAAGTTGAATTCATTAAGTTGTGATAAGCTCATTTTAAGCTTTTGGGCCTTTGGAGTTTTGTGTTTAAAATTGAATTTTAAGCTAGACTAGAAGTTTTGAGCTTATTTGGACAACCTTTTCTTATTGGGCCTTAAATAAGCCTATTAAGTGGACTGTTTGGACTTTTAGCCCATTTGGAGGCCCATTAGGGATATTTTGTAATTTCAAGTTCATTTTCTGTTTATTTAAGTTAAATTAAACTAGTTTGGATGTTTTTAGAATTTTTTATAAAAAATTTGGATTTTTATTAATATTTTATTATTATTTTATTATTAAAATTAGTTTTTAATATTTTGCAACTTTCTCATTTTTCTTAGGTTAAAAACATTAAGTTAGGATTTTTAAAATTTTTAGATTAATTTTCTTATCATTTAAATAATTTAGGATTATTTTAATGTTTTTATAGTTTTTAATCATGTTTAAATTGTTTTAATTAACTTTAAGTTTTCCAAAAATAGTTTTTAGTTTAATTAAATTATCTTAGAGGTTAACAAATTGAAAAATCTCATTTTGGGGTCTTTGTTAATTAAATTGATTTTTTGGGCTTTAATTAGCATTAAAAAATTATTATTTAATTAAATAAAAGGTTTGAGTGATTTTTGATTTTTTGTAAACTCTAATTACATTTTTAGGATTTATTGCAGTTTTCAAGAAATTTTAAGGATAATTTTTAAATTTCATCATATTTTACGGTTTTACGTGTACGACTTTCGTCTTAGTGTAATTTTAATCGTAACCGTCATCATTTTCTCTTTTCTTTCTTCATAATCATAATCACAAACATTTAATCATCTCTTAATACAACACACTAGCCTCCTTGAGAACGAACTCACCTTTGGGTCATTTGTGCACGGTTTTCATAAACCGTCGTCCTTACCCTAATTACGCTCTTTTTCCTAAAAGACGTAAATTACTCAACATCATTGACGTGGAAGGATCTCGTTCCAAAGTTCGTGAACCAATTTTTCCCGCCCTCTAAGACTACGCATTTGAAAAACGAGATTTCAAAGTTTTCGCAACAATACAATGAGAGTTTTTCAACGGCTTTGAATAGGTTTAAGGAAATGTTGCATGAATGTCCTCATCACGGTTTTTCCGAGTTACATCAAAGCGACAAGTTTTACAATGGTTTGAACGATCATGAACGAGATTATCTTAGTGCCGCCGCGAGTGGTAATTTTTTGTGTAAAACGGTCGAGGAAGCATTGTTGATCATTGAAAATAGGTCTAAGGTTTATAGCCCTCGTAGCACACCGACCATTGATGCTTGGCAAATAGAGGCTAATTTGGAAAACAAGATTTTTGATAAGATTAAGGGATTATTGATAAATTTTAAAGTTTGTGAACAACCCACTCCCGCTACGGCTAAAGCGGTTGAGGTTTCTTCTGTTTATTGTGGTGGAGGTCATGATTTCTCCGAGTGCATTACCGCCGATGGTAACACTTCGAGTGCGTATGCGGCCACGGGAACTTATAACCAAAAGGGTCAAGTAACCCACACTAATCAAATGACTCCACTGGGTTTTCCACCAAATCAAAATTCTAACAATTATCGCAACAATCAAGTTTGTTACCAAGGAAATCAAAGGAACAATTGTAAGGGTAACAACAATGGGAATCAAGGGACTAGTAATCAAGTGCAAAACCAAAACCAAAACCGTATTTTTCAAAACCTGAGTCAAGGATTTTAAAATGCTTACATTAAAGAGGTTCCAAATGACATTTTGAATTACGCTACGGCAAATGACAAGATTCTCGAAAATATCAAAGCGCAATTGGCTAGTCAAGCTAGGGAAACGGCTAAAAACACAAGAGAATTAGCAAATTTTGCTAGGGAAAATGCCAACATGAATATTGAGTTGAAAAACGATTTTGCAAATCAAATTAGAGGTCAAAACAAAAAAATTGAACAAAGTCAATCTAGGCTTGAAAAAAGGATAGACCAAAGTTCCTCTAAGCAAGACGTTAAGCACAATGCTATTTTGGAAGCAATTATGATGAATAAAGCCTCTACTTCGGGTGGTATTCCTAGTAACACCGTGTCAAACCCGAAGGGAGAGATGAAAGTGATTACCACACGTAGTGGTAAGACTTTTCAGGAGCCGACTCCTCAACCAATTACTCCTATGGAGGAGGAAATTGAGGAAGAACCCGAGGTGGTGGTCGAAAAGGAGCACTTTCAATCCCACAAAGGTCCGCTCAAACCACACCTACGGTCGACCAATAACCAAGTTTAGAACCCGAGATTCCAAAGGCTATGCCTATGCCCCACCCAATACCAATCTTACCTTACCCATCGAGACGTCATAAGGAAAAATTGCAAGAACGTAACAACTATCAATTTGAGCTTTTCATTAAGATGTTTCGTGATTTGCATTTTAACATAAGTTTTGCCGACGCTTTAATCATGATGACTCGATTTGCCGCCAACTTTAAGACTATGTTGAACGACAAGGAGAAATTGCAAAAATTGTCTAGTTATTCATCGGTTTATGTTGACCGCATTCCTCAAAAGTCAGTGATCCTGGTAAGTTTTTAATTCCGTGTGGTATCCAAGATATGGAAGAATGATACGCCTTGGCCGATCTTGGTGCTAGTATCAATTTGATGCCTCTTGAAATATTTAATTCGCACAATCTTCCTAATCTTACTCCTATAAAGATGTCTATCGAGATGGCCGATCATTCTACGATTCCCGCATGTGGAACGGCCGAAGACGTTTTTGTAAAAGTGGGAAAGTTCTATTATCCGGTAGATTTTATCGTAGTCGATATTCCCACGGATCCTCAAGTTCCTCTCATTTTAGGACGTTCGTTTTTAGATACGTCGAAAGCGGTTATTGATGTGAATGCTCGAGAAATCACCTTACGCTTCAACAACGAGGAACTTGTAATAAACGCAACTCAAAACTCCAAACTTTCTCATGTTTATTCTATCGCGACTATGAACCATGTTGATTTAATCGATGTCGTTTGCGAAGAATTTTCACAAGAAATTTTAGGTTTTACCGATGAAGCAAATAGTGGCAATCCCACTATGCTCGATCCAATTCTTGATAATTCGACACCATATTTCACTCCATTTGAAGGAGGTGGTTTTAGATTGGAAAAGTTTGATGTACCTCGAACTTCTAACAAAGACCTCGACGATGATGAGGACTTTTCGATTATCAAGGATTTCTAAAGGATTTTCCATATCCTCCGCCGGTGGAGGTTATGAGTATTGAACCCAAATCTTCAATCGAGGAACCACCAATCCTCGAGTTGAAAGATTTTCCTCCTTACCTAGAATACGTATTCTTGGAAGGAGACGATAAGTTGCCGGTTATTATTACGAAAGATCTTTTGGATGATAAAAACCCACACTTATCGATGTCTTGAAGGCTCACAAAGAGGCAATTGCGTGGAAATTATCCGACATTAAGGGTATCGACCCTAAATTTTGTACCCACAAAATTTTGATGGAGGAGGACTACAAACCCGCAATCCAATGTCAAAGAAGGGTGAACCCCAAAATTCACGATGTCATAAAAAAGGAAGTCCTTAAACTCCTTCACGCGGGAATGATTTACCCTATATCCGATAGCCCTTGGGTGAGCCCCATTCATTGTGTCCCTAAAAAGGGAGGTGACCGTTGTGCCAAATGATGACAAATGTAAAACCTCTGATTTTATCTTATTGACTTTGTCAAATGTTATACTCACTATTTTTGGAATCTATAAAATTCCACTTTTATATGACTTATTAAGAATCATATCCATTGTCATACTATCATTTCATATTTATTTGTACATTTATATGAACCTTTAGTCTTTACTGACTAAGTTGGCAATTGACAGGCCACATGATTGAACAAGGACTCACCACCTCAGTACACACTTTTGGAATATTGTAATATTATTTACTTAATTTATTAAGTACCTTGATTTATATTTATATGTATATATATTTACATATATCTCATACTATGAACAAACACCTATCACTTTAAAACAATGGCTATTATTGCACATTGTCATCTATTTATTTTGTTCAACGAAAATAATTATAATGATATACTCATTATATACTTTCACCAAGTGACCTAAAGGTTTAACCAAAATTCCTAGAAACTTTACAAAAATCTACACTATAATACATGGACTATTATTAGCTCCCAATTTGATACAAGTCAACACATTTTTACCCAAAAATACATATATAGCTGTGTATGTGTGTGCTTGCACATCCATGATTACTTGTAAACTTGCAAGCAACCTCATACATTAATCCTATGTACACTATGCTAAGTACTATGCCTCCATACTTACTCCATACTTACACCATACACTTACCACTATGCATGTCATTTTTGTCCCCTTTGACTTCACTTACACACAACAACAAAGAGGAAAGCAAAGAGTGCACATGTTTTGCCAATTGTGGAAATAGTACCAAAATCTTACAACATATCTAATGTATCTTTGATAGATATCAAAAGGACATGGGACAAGATACATCAAATCTTGATTCCTTGTTATATTCGAATATCACATGAATCTACAAATACACAAACACAATTAACTTGAAACTATCCTCATATCTCTCTCTCAAATCACGGCTTGTTTACTTTCTTCTCAAAACTCATTTACTTCTCCATTTATTAACGTTAAATCATGTCTCATGCAACTTTAATGCAAATCATTACACTTCACTACTATTAACTTACTTGACAAGGCAACAAGAAAACCCTAGGAGCATCAAGGGAAGGCCACGACTAGGTTTTGATATAAGCAACCACCATTGTTAAACACAAGCTCAAGCTACTACTAGTTCACTTGTTCACTCCTAGAACTACTTAACAAGTAAGCATCATGAAACCTACTTTTTCTATATACCTTCATTATCATACACTTGAACATATATATATATATATATATATATATATATATATATATATATATATATATATATATATATATATATATATATATATATATATATATATATATATATATATATATATATATATATATATATATATATCTAGTGAAAACTTAACCTAAAAACAAATCTAAGAAAACCTAGACCATAGAAGGTCACGAAAAAAATATTATGTATCACTTTATGTGATGAAAAAATATAGCTAACCATGGTAACCACAACCTCATGAACATGCTAAACTAGAAAATCACAAAACCTATGCATGTACATAATTTTGGACGTGAGGTTTACCCTAATTTTTGGTGTGATGAATAACCTTGAAATGTTGTAGTAAACCTAGAAATCATTAGATCTATGTTTCTTCAAAGAATGTTAGCTAGTTTGCCTTAATGGATTATAAGGCCCAATGAATAGTGTTTAATATAGTTAGGCCTACTAAGCCCACTATGTAAGCCCTATAGAAACTAGAAGCCCATTAAGCCCACTAATGCTTCCTAAAGCCCACTAGGATAAACATACTAAAAATAAACTTTATTATGTTAAATACTTATATTATAAAACTTTTTGTATGAAAAATGTGATTTAAGAAAGTTTCGAACTAAAAATGTAAATTCTAAAACTTTTGGATTGATTTGTAATTTAAATAAGTCTAGGGATTTAAATGGTGATTTTTGGAAAGTCATTTTAACAAAAGTTAACAAATAAGGACCTATTTTGTAAAATGTCAAAGGTCTAAGGGTGATTTATACCCTGTTCGAGACTTGAAAGCAAAGTAGGAGGACCATTTTGTAATTATTATAAGTCGTGTGCATTTTTGTAACTTGAATGGAACCTTAAGGAATCCTTTTGCCACTAACCAAAACATATAGGAGCCCTAGGGGCCTTTCTTGCCAATTAGTTTAAGTTAGAAAAACTTTAACAAACCCTAGGGACCATTGTAGTCAAAGCCGAAACATATTTGAAACCCTAGGGGGCGTTTATGAAACTTTTCCTAACCCTAATTCAAACCGAATACCACAAGGACTAAAAGTGGCAACATTTGGAACTTTTGTAAGCCTTAGTTACACGTGTAACTAGGGAGGGACTTGTTTTGCCATTAATTGAAAATTAAAAAAACCTTAGGGGTATTTAAGTAATTAACCGCGGGTAAATATATAATTGAGGGACTAAAATGTAATTTTCTTAAACTTTAACAAACCCAAATTTACTATATATATACCCAATATTAAAAACGTAAAACTTAAATAAATACAACACTCGTTATTTTTCCCAAACTTATAATTTAATAACTATACAAACTTCGGGAACGTTGAATTGAATTAAATTAAAATGTTATACATTTTATAAACATTATTTATATATGTTATATAAATTAAATATGATTAACTTATAAAAATAAATATATTTATTATATTTATTTCTTTCACCTTTTTAAATATATATAAAACTTCCTTTTATAAATATTTAAATTACTTTATAACGATACAAGTAAGAGAATATTAATTAAACAAATTAATTAATTAAACGATATTATTTATTTTATACTTAAAAATAAATACTTCTATTACTTGTACAACGATGAACTAAATTACAGATATCATAATAAAATACTTAAAAACAGTATAAGCATGCTCAGACTTGTTCAGAAACTTGTATGCATTATGTTATGCATTTACTGAGACCGTATAATTATTTAGGTTGTTGACTGTATCGTGAGCATCACATCATATTTTCTTGTGACTTATTGCTGTACTACTGAGGTGAGTTCATGACCCCACTTTGTATATTGAAAAAGCTTTAAAGCCTTTTGTGGGGAAGAAAACATGTAACATATTTTATTTGATGTGTTGGGAATAAATTATAGCCAGTCTACTTGAGCGCTGACAAGAGTTAAACAAGAGTTGATAGGAGTAAAACAAACGCTGACAAAGTCAAGCGTTGATACACTGAAGACAAGCACTGATGGAAGGATATGATCTACACGTTTATTATGTTCTAGATTACTTCTAGTAAAGATAGGAACAACAATGTATTTTCTATATTTATGTTTACTTAGAATGGTTGATACGTAGATTATTGTACAAGGTTTCTTATGTCTATAAAAGAAGACCTATAGGTTAATGTTCAATATAAGTTTTCATACGTTAACACTTTCATTGTAAGCAAGTTTGATATCATTAATCAAAGTGAAAGTTTGTTTACATCTTGTGTGTTCTTGTTTAAGTGTTAATTCTGCATAACACTTAGATTGTCATATACATATACAAAGGTTTCTCTAAGTGTATTACTTGATCTAATCTCGTATACATAAAGCTAAATCGATCTAAGTTTGGGATCAACAAGTGGTATCAGAGCTTGTTGAGGAACTTTTGATATTAAAGAACACAAGAACCCTAAAATCACCAAAACCCTAATTTTCTCAAAACCCTAAACAACATCATGTCAAATCCAGAAATAACCTCTTCCTCCTCACCTTTGCCAAACATCAAGATTCCCATGCTTGATGCAACCAACTTTGAATTGTAGAAATTCAACTTTTAGCAATATCTGGGGATCTATGACTACACTCTCTAGGAGATCATTGAGTATGGAAACACATTCAATAGAGCTGAAAAGGTTGATGCTGCTATTGCTACAAGAACTGCTGTTGCTGGATGTCCAGAAGCAGATAAGAAAGAAAAACCTGGTGATTGTAGAGCTGTGTCTGCTGAAGACATAGCAAAGAGAAGGGTTGACATGAAAACCCTAAATATTCTGAAAGTCTCTTTGGGACAAGAGAACCAGCATAAATATAGAGGTTATGATTCTGCTAAAGATCTTTGTGCAGCTCTTGAAGTTGCATATGGTGGCAATGAAGATACTAGGGAAGAAAAGAAGAAACAACTCATGCATGATTATGCTGTTTTCAAAGCTCAACCCAATGAGAAGCTTAGTAGTGTGAGAAGCAGATTGCTTGACATTACAAGCAAATTGTCCTTCATGGGGACACAACTTGGTGATGTTGACATTATTGCCACTTTTCTTAAAAGTCTTGGTGATGCGTGGAAAATTGAGGCAAGATCCATACTTGCCAACAATACTCACAAAAGTTCTACTTTTGATGACATCTACAACAAACTAAGGCTTTTGGAAGATGAAACTCTTTTGGAGCATGGAAGCAAGTCTACCAACAGTAATATGGCCTTCTTCTCACATAGTGAAGGTCAATTTAATCAGAAGGACTCTTACATGCATCCAGTTACTAGATCATCATGTGTCAACACTGGAACATGTCCTGTCAACGCCTCCTATTCAGACGATGACACATACAAAAGTGACTCACCAAGAGTCAAACCTGCTGGTTTGGACCTAGATACTGTATGTGCTTATATTGCTTCTTTGCCCAATGGTTCAGTGATAACATATGAGGACCTTGAGCAGATAAGTGATGAGCACTTGGAGGAGATGGATATTAAGTGGAACATGGCTCTTGCTAGTATAAGAGCAAACAGATGGAACAGAAGGTTTAAGAAGAAGATGACCTTCAATGCAAAGGACACTGCTGGATTTGATAAATCCAAGATTGAATGCTACAACTGTCATCGTATGGGGCACTTCATGAGGGAATGCATATCTCCGAGAAGATCTGATGCTGGTAAACCCTCAAGCCAAATTGTTAAGGCTCAGGACTCTAAGGCCATGGTTACAGTTCAAGGAATTGATGGTATGGGATGGGACAGGAGCTATTTGGCTAAGGATGAGGAAGAGGATAAAGCTTTGGTTGCTGAAATTGAAGAAGAAGAGCATGTTCAATATGCTCTCATGGCACACTCCTCCTCTTCATCAGATAATAAGGTATACGATGATACTTTTTGTAGTAAGGGTTGTAGGTTAAATACTGAGAAACTTAAAAAAGAGGTGTTAAGGTTATTAGATGATGTGAGTACTGAGAGATGCAAATTGTCTAACTATAATTTAGCTCTCACTCAAACTGAGAAAACAGTCTCTAAATACAAGAAAATGGAATTTGATTTAAAAGATAAAATAAATATCTTAAAACATGAGTTAGATGCTAGTAATGATGTTAGGAACATCATGGAAAGGGTTAATAGTGATTTACAGGCTAAGTTAGATGAGGCCATTAAGAATAAAGATAATGTTGGCCTTAAAATTCAGAGATTTGATAGGGCCACACAAACCCTAGGAGAATGTGTGAATAAACAAATGGATCCTAAGGACATGACTGGGATTGGGATGAAAGACTACTCTGTGGTTCCACCACCAGCTGGTGACTTCTATGGTGTCCAACAAAAGTACCTATCTTGGACTGGTTTGCTAGAACTCCAAGAGGAGGAATTCAGTCCTCCACCAGGAGTTGTTACCCCAGTTGAAGAGTATCAACAGAAGTTGACTGACTTGAATGAATGGAAGAAAGCCAATCCACTACTAGAAAATGTACCTAAGGCAACACTCAAGAAGTGTTGTATTATGCTCTATAAGTGTTACATTATGGTTAATGCAACACTTTTTGAAGTGCTGCGTTAGGCAACGTCGCCTTAGGTCTAACGCAACACTTTGAAAAGAAAGTGCAACACTTTTGGAAAATGTTGCCTCACATTACTAAATGTAACACTTGAAGTGCAACACTTCTTATACTCGAACGCAACACTTTGTTTAATCTAAAGCAACATTTTATACATGAAATGCAACACTTACATACATAAACATCAATCTATGACAACACTTTTATTTATCAAACGCAACACTTTAATTTGTTTTAAAGTGCAACACTCCAACATCCATTGCAACACTTTATTTCAATATGTATACTTTATGTTCCATTCAAATATAAGGCTATACACTTCGAGAGTTCAAGTTTGTATGATTTTACACTTCAAATGACGTAATAATTATAAACTGTATAAAACTCACTAATAAATTTGTACAATTGGTTAACAGTACATTAAAAAAATTTCAATGTCAAAGTAACACTTTAATATAAAATGATCTTGAAAACAATAAAAGAAATAGTGGGACTATCCTCGCAAGTCTTCATCCATAACTTTAGCCTTCAAATGCTCTATATCAACATAGCCTAGAATATATGAAGATGAGAAAGTTGTCGTCAGCTATTGTAAATTGTACAGGTTTAAAAATAAACTCCACCTGAACCTTTGCCAAACATGTATAAAAATAATGTCCAGGTGAACCGTTGCCAAACACGCCTTACCCTTTTCCCATGATAAATACAGAAGATTGCATAATTTTCAAAAGCTATTCCACTTAAGGCTGCAGCCTCTAAACTTGAATCGAGTAGCCAATCGACATAAATGCCAGCTCTTCAAGTGGATCAAAGATCCAGGGAACACCAGGAGTACATAAAGGTAGAAATGCACCCCTGAATATATGCTTACCATTAACACGATCATCAATATTAGTATTACAGTCAACTGTTGTAGTTTATTTGCGGGTCAAATATTTTTTGATGCACATATATGTGGGCCAACTCATGTAGCATTTTTGTTATGTATGCCATAGATGGTGCAAAATGTTTCTAAGTTTGGCTGCCAAATGGTGTAGTGTGGGTTGCGTGTGCCGTGAGACCTACAAATTTAGTCTCATCTATCTAGTAGTGTGATACTACATCAATAAAATGATATCCCAATTATTTTCAAATAAAAAGTGTTCTTTCGGATCCGTATCGATTCCCGAATCCCGTTCGGTACGGTACCGAGACTATGAAATAAGGTGAAAAAATTTGGGACCACTAATTCGTGAGGGGACCGGTACCAAATGGGAAAATTCCGAAAAAAAGCGGGAGAATCCCTATTTCCCGGTACCGGTACCGAATCGGGAAATTCTGGAAAAAAAACGGGAAAATCCCGATTTCTCGGTACCGGTACAGATAACCGAATCCCGTTCGGTACTGGATCGGTACATAACTTTTTAGATCGGGAATAAATCGAAGCACTAATCGAAACGGGTTCGGGACGAGATCGATACCGAGCTCATCTCTACATGTACCTATGTCCTACAAAGAAAAGTGTAGCTACGCATGCATATATAACTCTAATACAACATTAACTACATTTATGTATGTCTCATTTTGCTTCAAAATTATAACCATGAACAAAATTCTAGAGCATCTACGTTTTTTATTTATATCCTTTTTACTATTTATCAATGATAATTATCTTTAACATGCCAAAATCTTCAAACAAGTATCTTTTTGGATGGTAGTTAACATAAAACAAGTACAACCTGATTATGATATATTAGTGTTATTAGGTTTCAGTGTGTTCTCACACCACCTAATTATGCCAATTATTAAGCATGCTTTATCAAAGGACAAAAAACAATAAGAAGTAGGACATGATTATCCCCCTGATTATGCTTAAAGATGGGATTGCATGAGCCTGCTATCATTCACGCTTTAAAACAAGGGTAAGCGATACTCCTAAGTGCCCCACCAACCGGTCTAATAGAAAATGTCCTAAGAGAAAGGAAGGTATGCTTGAACCTAAATCTCATACCTCAATTAGTACCTCACGTCCTTAATGTTAGGGAAAGCAAACAAGGTATCATTCAAACTCAGAGAACTCCGTCTCAATGCCATGGATACCAATCAGCACTTCCGCTAGTGTAAGAATTGAGCCACCCTGAAGATCAATGCCATGGATAACAATCAACACTTTTGCTGGTTTAAGAATTGAGCCACCCTGAGATGATTTTTCTAATATGATCCCATGTTAGTAGACGCATACTTAGTTTTTTAAAAATTAATGGATAGGGTCGGCTGGGTTGGGCAACAGGTCTTACAAAAACAAACGCTTGTCCATATATACTTTTCTATAACACTAACTATGTTCATTATGATTACAAAAAAATGATTCAATACAAAACAATTAACCTGGAGATTACAAAGAAGATTCTGGAGGTTGCATTCATCTAAATAACACAAGCTTATCCATATATACCTTTTAACCTGTTTGGCATGTTCCTCTTATAGATAATCTTCTACTACAACCGGTTAGATAAACAACCCAAACAGACCCATTCTTAAGCAAACATTTGAAAATGTAATCTATTCAACTTCACGAGAGGCATCATCGAAGACACATATCAATTTCTAAAAGAGAAACAAACAAACAAAAAGAGAAATATACCTATAAGATACGGGTTGTAGCCTAGAATTTATCAGATGGGAGATATACAAAACGAGGAAAGATCTAAAGCTGTGAAAACAAATATTAACAATCGTTAGCAAAATTGGTAGAACGTTCACTCTATAAGATCGAATGAGACACAAGAGTTAGAAACTGAAGATAAAGGTAGCAAACCTCGTCTATGGGTAGGAAGGATAACATAGGAATTAGAACCTCGGTGTCCTGTTATGTGATACAATGTAAATAAATTAGTATGCTGATATATGCCAGTCTACAAAAACAGGAAAAAAAACTACCCTCAATTTTGTGTCATACAATTTTCTGATGTTAACTAATCAAGTTAGGAGAAGGAGTTTTGCCATCTATTTGCATTTGCACCACGTATTGAAAAGAGAAAATGGAGAATAGAATTCAAGTACATTAAACATCTGTTAATAGAATAATAATAACTAGGGAAGCACAAAAACCTGCATCAGAAGGGTCTCGCTTCCAACAGGTTGGTTTGAAATAATTTCAAGAAGTTGAGGAGATGAACCAATGGTACAAACTAGTTTGGGAATTTGAACACCTGCACAAAAGGGAAAAGAATGATTAAGCTTAATTGTATCCCCTGTTACTTTATAAATAATAAAGGAAAATCACTAAACTAAAAACTACTCAACCTGCATAGGTGCTTTTGACATGTTCTTACAGATGACTAATAGTTGACGGAAAAGAGTGTTTTTGTATGTTAGAAATCGATTTTTTGATTAGTGACTTAATAATCTTAAACAGACAGATTATGCAACAAATTATATGTTGATAGCCTGGTATACCTTTGTACATAGGGCAAAATACAATGACATGAATCGTTGTGCATCGATTATTGAAGTGGGTAGATTGTTATCAAATGTACTAGCTTGACCAGCCTCAGATGAACTGTCCTTGACGATGGCACTTACTGAATCAGTCAGAGGTTTTCCCATCTTGCTGTCCTGCATTTATGAATAACTTTTATAGAAAGAAAAAAAATTAACCAAAAACAAGAAACAAAAGAAATGCCCACTCGTTTTGTTAACAATACATTTAACATTGATGGTCCCAAAACACTATGACGCAACTGAAACAAAACTCTAGCAGCATACAATACTAACTAAAAAACTAAAATTAAAATACCAAAACAAACTCAATGTGACAAGATTAAGGCAAGACAAACACACATAAAACTAAAAAAACTTAACCCACTCAATAACACTGGCCAACGTGGGTGAGATAACAAAAGGACAAACACATGATATCAAACTTGTTGGACACACCCATTAACAAGTCACTAAGCACTTCCGACCCTTACTAAAAACACATAGCCTTGAACATTCCAAATAGTATTATACTCCTACCCAGGAGGGCCTTAGGTAATAATCCAAACATAGAAAACAGGAGTAGCAGCAAATGACCTACAATAGTGACCTGCATTTATAAAATAGTAGTAAGTGATATAGTAAAATCACATAGTTCATCCTTGATTTCATCATCATATCCATCAGTATGTGCCTTATCTATTAAATGATCATCCTTCACAGAAGATAATAAATTATCGTTCGCAAAATCTTTGATTCTCTGAGAAATACCTGGTATCTGATAAAGCCTGTTTAACACCAGCTAGTTTTGTACATATAGGATGTCAAGCACACATAGCCACATAGGTTACACCTGAAATTACTGATCGGTGAACTGTAGATTTCTAAAACATAATCTGCAACACAATAACAAAGCCGTATAAAAACGACCCCCATCCTCACCCCAATATTGAAGCACTAAGGAAGTATAAATTGAATCCCAAAACATTTATCGTGTAGGAAAAGTAAGGAATCCGAGTGTAGTATACTCACTATATGAATAAAACAACCATAATTTCACCCAAATAATCTCAAAATTATTGAAAACATCTATTTCAAAATCAATTATAGGGTATTGGTAACATTAAAGAAACGAAATGGTTCTTACATTATAACCTAATTAAACATTTATTGGGGATACAATTATAAATTAAACATTATAATATAGTTCTTAACATAAATTTAGAGTAGCAGTGGTTTTAATACCTTGAAAAGGTTCAAGAGTCGAGAAAACATGGCTGCAGAACTGATCATGGAGTAACAAATATAGGCGATGAAAATAATGAGCATCGATGAGCATGGTTCGAAGTAAAAAAATTCAAATTAGGGTAAGAAAGAGGAAACTGATTTGGGGAAAAAAAATGGGATGGGCGGGAGAAGTGAAAAAATTAATTGGGGATGGCGGAGATGTGAAATAAAATTTCATTTTAAGAGGGATTGGATTGGCAGTTCAACTTTTTTTAATTTTACAAGATGACACTTTTGTAAAAATGTTGCATTAGATAAAAAAAATGCAACACTTATTTTAAAAATGTTGCTTTAACTTCAACTTTCTCTAAAAAGCAACATTTTGAAAAGTGTTGCTGATAAAATGTTGCATTAGCCTCATTTTGTTGTAGTGATCCTACCTTATTTGTTAAGGGTGGATTATTATGTGAAAGTCCTAATGAGTCAACCCCTATTAAGGTTACAAACCCAATCACTGGTAAGGCTGTTGACCTTCGCTCAAACACTGTTAGAAACCTAGTGTCAAGTATGCAGAAATGTATAGGAATACTAGGTCACCTAAGAGCCAAGTTAGCAATGATGGATCAGGCTTATTCTCTTCTAGACCTTGGGTTGTGTCTAGAAAAGCCTGTTACACTTGTGGTAGCTTTTCACACTTTGCATATAAGTATGTCAATGCTTCTAAGGTCAACGTTGTTAGAAAGTCAAACGTTGTCAGACCCAAACCTTGTGTGCAGCGAAGTCCACAAGTTGTTAGACCAGCCCCATTCTTCACTAGAGGGTCTAACACTCATGGACAAAGACCATTTCAAAAGACAAATACTTGGTCTAATAGGAAATGGGTTTCTGTAGCAAACCCTAGGTTCAACGCTGACAAGGGTAATTTCAGCGTTGACAAGACCAAATCCAACGCTGACAGAAACGTGACCAGACCTAAATATTTGCAACCACAGGGTAAGGGGTCAAAGGCTTCTTCAAGCTTGACATGGAGACCAAAGAAAGATCAAAACCCTAATGATAATGGGATTTCAATGACCTGCAACAGATTTAATTACATTTCAAAGGTCATTACAAAACCTATTGGGGTTAACTGGGTATTTCATCCAAAGAGAGATGAACAAGGGGTTGTTCTGAGAACTAAGTCTGTTTTTGTTGAACAACCAGATGAATCCAAGTCTACTAAGGCTTGGGTTCCCAAAGAAAACTAAATTGTTTTCTTTATGTGCAGGGCATTCAAAAACAGGTCAATGATTATGGATATTGGGACAGTGGATGCTCAAGGCACATGATAGGGAAGGAAGATTATCTTACTAACTTCACTCCCATTAAGGATGGTGACAAGGTTTACTTTGGAGGCGGATATGGTACTATCACAGGAAAAAGAACTCTTCTCACCAAGAACTTGCGTTTTGAAAACGTATTTTTGGTAAAGGAACTTGATTACAATCTTTTTAGTGTATCACAAGTTTGTGATAACAAAAATAAAGTTCTGTTTACTGATACTGAATGTTTGGTGTTAAGCAAGGATTATAAGATCTCTGATGAGAAATATATTGACTATAGAACACATAGACATAAAGACATATATAATGTGAATCTGAATGGGATTAGAATGAATAGCAATATGTCATGTTTTTATGCTAAAGCTTCAGTAGATGAAAGTAATCTATGGCACAGGAGACAAGGGCACATAAACTTTAAAAATATAAACAGGCTTGTGAGACTTGGCTTGGTTGATGGTTTGCCTGAAAAAGCTTTCCACAATGACCACTCTTGTGTTGCATGTCTTAAAGGAAAGCAGCACAAGGTCTCATTCAAGTCCAAACAGGTGCACTCTAGTACTAGACCTCTTCACTTGCTTCATATGGACCTTTTTGGTCCAACCAATATAGAGAGTTTAAATGATAAATCATACTGCTTTGTCATCACAGATGACTTTTCTAGGTTTACTTGGACTTTCTTTTTAGCTATGAAGAGTGATACAACTGACACATTAATTGACTTTATCACTCAGATTGAGAAGAAAACTGGTAATGAAGTTAAAATGCTTAGGAGTGATAATGGTGGTGAATTTAGGAATAAAGTGTTAGATGATTTTTGTGCGAGGAAAGGGATTACTAGGCAATTTAGTGTTGCCAGAACCCCTCAGCAAAATGGGGTTGCTGAAAGAAAGAATAGAACCCTAATTGAAGCAGCCAGGACTATGTTGGCTGATGCTCATTTCCCTATTGCCTTTTCGGCTGACGCTGTTAATACAACTTGCTATGTTCAAAATAGACCATTGGTCAACAAGATACAGAACAAAACACCTTATGAGTTACTTTGGGCAAGAAAACCCAATATTGGTTTTCTTAGACCTTTTGGTTGTCATGTAGTTGTTCTTGATACTAGTGATGCCTTAGGTAAATTTAGTACAAAAGGTGATGAAGGCTATTTCATGGGGTATTCAGTGCAGAGCAAGGGATATAGGGTTTGTCTTAAAAAGGAAAAACGTATACTTGAAGAGTACATGTTAGGTTTTTAGAGAGTAAACCTAGTGATCCTGAAAGTGGTCCAAATTGGTTGTTTGACTTGGAACCTTTATCTAGGACTTTAAATTATATGCCTATCACTAATCCAGACATTGTGAAGGTCACTTCAAACGTTGTGGAAGAACAAGTTGTTGATGTTTCAGGTACACAGGTTCATGAAAAGGTTGGATCATAAGTAGAAAAGTCATCTCCTATACTAGAGTATGTCACAATTCCCATATGGACAGATGCTTTTGCTGCTACTGCTGCTACTGGAAAGATAATGGTGGTCCCCAAGTACCACCAGATAACAACATGCATGGTCCTTCAGGCGCTGACAAAGGCAAATCTAGCACTGACAGGACAAATTCAGACATTGATGGCTCAAACGTTGACAACAACAGTTCAAGCGTTGTAAGCCCAAACGCTGATAATCAAGGTTCAGGCGTTGACAACACTTTTGCACATCTTTTCTCTTCTACTTTTGAACAGGGTGAGCCTTCCAATTTATATGAAGAGGTTCATCCCCATGTTGATGAAAGAGAGTCTGAAGAAGAAGATATTGGCAACTTGGAGGATGAGATCGAGGATAACAGACTTTTTGAAGGAGGAGTTCTCACTTCTACTATGAATAATCACCCTACTTCTCAAATCATTGGTGATATTATGACTCCTGTTTGAACTAGAAAATCTCATCAAGGTCTTGGTGGATTTATTGCCAATATTCAGAAGAAGGTTGATACCCCTCTTGTGAAAGCATGTTTGTTTGCCTGTTTTCTGTCACAACAGGAACCCAAGAAGATATTTGATGCTCTCAAAGAACCAAGTTGGGTCGAAGCAATGCAGGATGAGCTTCACCAATTTGCAATTCAAGATGTTTGGGAGCTGGTTGATTGTCCCAGATATGTTAGACCTATAGGGACAAGATGGGTTCTAAGAAACAAGAGAGATGAAAGAGGTATTGTGGTCAGAAACAAGGTAAGATTAGTGGCTCAGGGATATACACAAGAGGAGGGAATAGACTATGAGGAGGTCTTTGCAGCAGTTGCAAGGATTGAAGCTATAAGGATCTTTTTAGCCTATGCATCCTGCATGGGCTTCACTGTCTATCAAATGGGTGTTAAGAGTGCCTTCCTCTATGGAACAATTTTTGAGGAGGTATATGTGATGCAGCCTCCTGGTTTTAAGGATCCAGAGAATCCAGACAAGGTGTATAGAGTCAAGAAGGCTATGTATGGAATTCATCAAGCCCCAAGAGCATGGTATGGTACTTTGTCTACTTATTTGTTGGACAATGGATTCAAGAGGGCCACCATAGATCAGGCATTGTTTACAAAGAAGAAGGGTAAGGATGTTTTGCTTATTCAGGTCTATGTTGATGATATCATTTTTGGGTCTACTGATCCAAAGATGAGTGAGGATTTCTCCAAACTTATGACAGACAAATTCAAGATGAGTGTAATGGGGGAGATGAACTTCTTTCTAGGGTTACAAGTTCAGTAGAAAGAAGATGGTATCTTCATCTCCCAGGATAAATATGTGGCAGAGATCTTGAAGAAGTTTGGCTTTTCTCCACATGAAAAGAGGGCTACTACTCCTCTGGATAGAGAACACCCTTGGGGAAAGATTGGAGATGGGAAAGATGTTGATGTCAGACACTATAGATTAATGATTGGATCATTGATGTATCTTACAGCCTCCAGACCTGATATCATGTTTGCTATGTGTGCTTGTGCACGCCATCAAGTGACTCCCAAAGAATGTCACCTTTATGCTGTCAAGAGAATCTTTAGGTACCTAAGATGATATCTTAGTCTTGGCTTGTGGTATCCAAAAGATTCACCTTTGGAGCTTATTGCATATTCAGACAGTGACTATGGAGGTGATAAGTTTGATAGAAAATCCACAACTGGTGGATGTCAGTTTCTTGGGAGCAGGTTGATATCTTGGCAATGCAAGAAACAAACAGTGGTGGCTAATTCTACAACTGAAGCAGAGTATGTGGCTGCAGCTGCTTGTTGTGGACAAGTTTTGTGGATTCAGAACCAGTTGTTGGACTATGGGTATAATTTCATGCATACCAAGATATTTGTTGACAATAACAGCACCTTATGCATTATTAAGAATCTTGTACATCATTCTAAAACTAAACACATAGAAATTAGACACCATTTTATAAGAGATTGTTTTGAAAAGGGTTTAATACAACCAGATAGGATTGACACAGAAGAAAATGTGTCAGATTTACTAACTAAACCTTTTGATGTTGGAAGGTTTCAATACTTGGTAACAAGTATTGGAATGATCAATCTCACATAATATGTGTTTTGGAGTCTTTTTGTAAAAGTATGTACAAGATAATGCATTGTTATTGGTCTTTTTGAGGATTTAGATTTTCCACTATGTTTTTCTAACACTAAAAAAGGTTTCTTGAACGCTGATAAGTGTTTTTGTGACGTTGTCAACAATATATTTGTCTAACGCTGACAAAGCTTTTCTTAACGCTGACAAGTGTTATCGGGGCGTTGTCTGCAACAATGTTAGTTTTGTGGTTTTCAATCTAAATGTGCAGGTGGTGTTAGCAGTATACCATTGGATACAGAGTTGCTTATGGATCATTGGAGAAGCATTTGGACATGTTTTTATTTATGGATGATGGTTGGAATTTTTAATTCCTATCTTGACATAAAGTTTTTTTTTATGTTCATGCATATTTTTGGCATCTTTTGTGTCACAGTTTAAGGGGAGGTTTTAGGAACCTTTAGGAATTTTTGGGTATCCATATGATACTCTTATCACAATTCTAGATTGTGTCCACAGGTGAGTATGAGTTAGTTTTACTAAATCATGAGGCACTGTAGCATGCAAAGTTGATATACTATGCATGCTGCCAAGACATTTTTGGCCTAGAATTGGTTGTGGTCTATTGGGAGACTTGGGATTGCTTTTATCATGGGTGTTACCTAGGAGTAACAAAGAGTTTTATAAGGTAAATTAGTTGTTAAGTGTTTTGGTTAGCAAGGGACACTAGAGGACTGTTATGTCTATCTTGCATAAGCAAGTGTGCATAACTAGACAGTGCTTCCCGCCCTATAATAATTATCAACTTTTTGGTTATCTTCTCTAGGATAAATTACTTTGTTAAGGTCATTTTTCATTTTTAAACATTTTTATTTTTGGACGTTGACAAGTATTTTTCCAAGCATTGTTGTGACCACTTTAGACACTGACATGGCTTTGGCAAACGTTGACAAGAATATAGCTGTTGGGCGTTGATAGGTTATTTTTGACCGTTGACACTCAATGGGTCCTACCCAGTTGTTACTTTTTGACATATTTGTGGGCCGTAATTTTGGGAGCAGATAACTCTCATTTAATGCATGAGATAAAGTTATTATTTTTCAATATTTTCATGATTGCATTTTGAAAATACTTGCCTATTTTTGGGCCAATCACATGCATTTTCTTCTCATATATATTTGGCTCCTATTTTAAACAGGGTACCTATTATTCTTGTCTAACACAATTTTTCTCCTATAACTTCATCTTTATCAATCATTCATAACAGCTTTCAACAATGGTACCAAAGTTTAAACCATCTGATTTGGAATTGGGGTTTAGAAGTCAACACAACATGGTAACATATCTTGAAGCTGATGATACTCTGTTTCCCCAGTATACACAAATGGTGGCGTATTTGAATGCATCCCCTATTAGGTATGCTCTTTATCATGCTCCACTCATTCCTGTCACACATATTAAACAGTTTTGGAACAATGTTAGTTCCTCAACAGTTAATAGAGTGACAATATTATCTTCTATTGTTCATGGGAGAACATGGGTGGTTACTGAAGCTTTGGTACGCCAAGCTTTGCATCTTGATGATGTTGATGGTATAACCACCCTCCCTATTAGTGAAATAGAACAAGGACTAAGGGCTTTGGGTTATCCTTTTCCTGCTGAAGGAACTTTAAATAAATATCATAAACAGGAATTTCCCCCAGCCTGGAAGTACCTAATACATGTCCTCTTACAATGTTTGAGTCCCAAGTGTACTGCACATAATGAGATCAATAGAAATATTGCAAGTGCTATTGTGTGCATTGCTACTGGGCAAAAATTTAGTTATTCCAAAATGATTTTTGAGGGCATGTGTAAAAATAAAGGGAACAAAATGATTTTAGCTTATCCTAGATTTTTACAAATGGTTTTTGAGATGCAAAATTACTGCACAAGGGATCATGATGATTTTTATGAGATCCCTGTGCAAAAGAAAGCAATTTTTATGAAGATGAACTCCCCCCCACATTGTAACCTACCACTAACCCCAGCTATGATTGCTGTCATTGAAGCAGCATAACCTCAACCAGACCCACAACCCCAAATTGACCCAATACCTGAGCCTGTACCTTCACCACAACATATGTAAATTGACCAAGAACCCTTCGACGCTGACGCATTAAATGTTGGCGTTGATGTGCCTATTTCAAACGTTGACACCAATCCTTCACAGACCCAAACACCCTTTAACCAACCAACATCCACCCAATCCATATCTTCTTCTCCCCCAACACAATATAGGTTTTAGAAAGCATTTGAATGGAAGTCTTCCTCAAAAGAGTAATCATCCAAAGTAGGATTAAGCATGGATGACGGAGGATCTTCATCATGTGAAGAATCGCTCGAAAGAGTATCGGCCTCATCAAAATCATCATATGTGGGCAGGTCGGGATACTCGGAAGTAAGGTCATCATAATCATCCAAATCTGAGCTAGAATCATCATCATAAGCATCAAAGATCGGTGGAGAATCATAAATGGGAGAAGGTTTCATATTGGAGAGAGAATCATCCACTTTATCATGAAAAAGTGGATTATCAATGCAAGACTCGAATAGAGGATTGTTGTAGATGACAAAATCATCGAGCACATTAAGCATATTCGTAGATTCTCATCCATAGGATTTGCTTGTAAGCTTCCCCATTTTAAAAACTTGTGCATCATCCCCGACTCTTAAGATTAACTCACCTTCGGCAACATCAACTAGAGCTCGTCCGGTTCATAAGAATGGCCGACCAAGTATTAAAGGAATACGAGGGTCCATTTCATAATCAACAACGACAAAGTCGACCGGGAAAGTAAATGTGCCAACTTTAATAAACACGTCTTCGGTAATACCAACAGGGTAAGCGAGAGTGCGATTTGCAAGTTCAAGAGTCATCCTTGTTGGAGTAAGGTCGGGTAATGATAGTGTTTTCCAAACACTCAAAGGCATAAGATTAATACTGGCCCCGAGATCAGCAAGGGCAGTAAATTCCTCGGTTTTGTTAAAAATGCAAGGCAACACAAAACGACCGGGATCTCCAAGCTTTTTCGGAAGTTCTTTAAGAATAACTGCAGAACAGTTTTCATTTAAGCGTGTGTTGGTGAGCTCAATCAACTTCTCCTTCTTGTTAAGCAATTCCTTGAATGCTTTGAAAAATTTCGGCATGTGGACAAGTGCTTCAACCAGGCTAATGTTGAAGTTCAGTTGAGATATCATCTTCATAAAATTTGACATTTGAGAGTCATCCTTGGTGAGCATTATGGTCTTGCCTAGCCGTGAAGGATAAGGGATTTTGGGGTTGGGTGATGAAGGTGCAGTAGTTAAAGGTTGAGATGTTGAAGGGTCCTTCCTAGGTACATCGTCATGACGAGGCGAAGACGGTAATGGTGCACTAATACTAGGTGTAGGAGGAGTAGGGATAAATGGTGGTGGAGGAGGTGTAGATGATGGGGGTGGGATAGGTGGTCCTACTATGGTAACTTCACTACGGGTAGTAATAGCACTCACATTCTCTCGCGGATTGGTGACGATGTTTGAAGGTAGAGAACTCGTAGAAGAAGGTTGAAATGTGGGCGAGAAACTAGCCAGCATATTCTTTATATCATTCGTTTGAGTGCTGAAGGAGGATTGAATATTATCTCGAAGCTCGGATCTTATCTCATTCCCTTGCTTGGTAATATCTCCTTAGATTGATAATTTGGCTCTGCAGATTCTTGATTTGCTCACCTTGGGTTCTCATGATGGCTTCAACATCGGGCTTAATGGGTGGGGCTTGTTGAGTGGGTGGGTGATAAGGATTAGAAGCTCTTGGTGGGATTTGGTTGCTTCTATTGTAGTTGTTGGCGGGGTTTTGGTTTTGTGGAGAAAAACCGGGTGAAAGGTAGTTGTTTGACCGGTAACTCAGCAAATTTCGATCCCCTTGAGTTCGAGCTTGGTAATTTTCCGGTGAATAATTACCATAAGCTGCATACACATTTTCCGGATTTCCTTGAGTAGAAGGACAATCAGTGTATGAGTGTGGACCGCCGCATGTTTCACAAGGATTAGGAATCGCTTTAACTTGTTGTTGTTGGTTTGAAGCGAGAAGCAAGATACTTTTGTTCATTTCAGTCATCATGCGGGTGAATTCGGTCATGTCAGGGCTTGCTGAAGTGGAGGAAACATTGACTCTCGGGTTATTCCTTGAAGAAGCGGAGGAATCCCAATTTTTGTGGTGAGTAGTCATGTTCTAATTAGCTCTCTACACTCCTCGGGTCTCCTTTTCATAAATGTGCCACCGGCGGCTGCATTAATCGTATCACGATCTCGAAAAGTCAATCCGTTGTAGAAAGTATCAATTAAGGTTACGGGAAGCATGTTGTGGTTTGGACAACGATCAATCAAGACATTATATCTTTCCCAAGCATCAAAAAGAGATTCATCGGGTTCTTGCATGAAACGGCTGATTTGATTGCGAAGGCTCGTGACCATGGATGGTGGAAAGTAGCGCGACAAAAAGCGTTGAGTCATGTCATCCCAGGTATGAATAGAATTCTTTGGAAGACGATCAAACCATTTCTCGGCGTGGTGTGATAATGTATGTGGAAAGAGTTGTAGGCGTAGAACATCCATTGTGGCACCAGGCAACTTCATGCTTTGGGTGATTGTATTGAACTTGTCGAGGTGTTTGTTGGCATCATCATCACGCATTCCGGCGAATGGATTTGTTTGCACTTGCTGAATCATGTGGTGCTTCAACGAAAACTCCGGAGCCGTGATTTGCATCGGCGCAATCGGTCCTCCTCGTCCAAACATGGTAGGTTGAGAAAGCTCCTCCATTGTCCGAAGATCGGGCTGTGGAAGAACATTGTTGTTATTATTATTGAGGTGCGGTGGATTATTGTTGTTGTTAGCACCTTCCATACTTAAATCTTCTCGAGTCTCGGGCTCTTGATAAGTAGAAGATCTAGTACGCATACACCTGAAAAGGCAAAAGAAAAAGAAACCAAACGCAAAGACAATATATATACACAATAAAGATAAAATCTTTTTGGATTTTTGAAATTTTTAATTTTTATGGATTTTTAACAATTTTTAATTTTTATGGTTTTCTGAAATTTTTAAGCAATAAAGTAACGCTCACAAGTGAACGGGTCCCAAAAAGCAACGCGTCTCTCACAGAAAACCGTTAATCTTTACGAAAAGAGCCGGCAGCGGCGCCATTTGATAACTTGATTTTACTTAGTTAAAAAGATTCTTTGTCGTGTGTCTAATCGAATTGATCTTGGTTTAACTATGCGACTCAGTCGTTCTTTGGTGAAACAAAAGTTGTGTCGTTGTAGTAATTAAATGTGCAAAACTTTAAATTAAAAGTGCATTAAAGTAAATCTAAGTCTAATTAAAATAAATGACGAATATTTAAAAGCGTGACGAAAATTAAAAGGCACTAAAGTAAATGACGCAAACATAAATCTATCTAAGGCAAACTTAAAACGCAACTAAAACTTAAAACTAAGGCAAGGCTAAAGTAAATCTAAGGCAAGAAATCTTAAAGTGCGACTAAGTAAAAAGGCGGGAAAAATAAAGCTTGAAAATTAAAAACAGAAAGTTAAAAGAACCTGAAAATTAGCTCATCCGGAATAATCCTTCGTTCGGAATAAACACTCATCCGGAATGTCACCTTCGTTCGGAATGTTTTTCTTCACTCGGAATATTTTCCAAAATCCTTGATCCGGAGTAAATCCTTTATCCGGAATATGTCACTTATCCGGAATAAATTCTTGATTCGGAATAATGGTCTTGATCCGGAATGTTGCCTTCGTTCGGAATATCTCTTGATCCGGAATAATATTCCGAATAAAACCCTTGATCCATAATGTCTTAATATTCCGAATAAACTCCTTGACCCGGAATAATAAATTATTCCGGATGAACTTGCTTGATCCGGAAAATTCCCTTGATCCGGAATATCCTGCTGATCCGGAATAAATGGTTGATCCGGAACTTTTGGTTGATCCGGAATATTATTCCGAATAAAGCACCTTGATTCGGAATGTTTTAATATTCCGAATAAAGTACCTTGATGCGAAATAAATAATATTCCGAATAAACTCAATTGATCCGGAATATCCAATATTCCGGATGACCACTCTTTGAAATCCTTCACTCGGAATAACGAGTTGATCCGGAATGTTTCCTGGGAAAAACACAGTAACAGCAAATGCGAAGAACAGGGAGAGCAAGATATACACGAATCTAAACAAAACTAAACAAAATCAACCACAAGATTAAATCAAACTAATCAATAAACATCTAATAATCATAAACAAACAATCCAAAATAATCAAACTAACAAATCTAACCAAAATAATCAAAACCCACTTAAATAAATCAATAAAAAATCAAGAACATGAACATAACCAATTAAGCATGAAGATTAAGATCAAATAAAGAAATGTAGATAGGAGATTAACAAGAAAAAGTAAAGATTGACAAGAATTAAAAGAGAAACTTACTTGAAATTAAATGTAATTAAGGTGCAAGACAATTAAGGTAAATGACATGTAATTAAATGAAAAGGAAAGTAAAATGGAAGAACTAATTGTCACTATTAGCTAACAAAGAAAAATGCTAATCTAGTCTAATCTATATATAGGGGAGGATTAGGGAGTGCTTAGGAAGCTTCCTCCCCTCTTTCATTTCTCCTTAATTGCATGCTTAGTCCTTATCTTCTTAATCTTTTGTTAATTGCACCATTAGTCCTTAAGCCTTTTAATCTTCTTAAATCTTGGACTTTAATGACTTTTGGCTCGGGATTTATTTGGACTCGTCTTTTAATTCTTCAATAAATAAGACTTGAGTTCTTCGGCTTTTAGTAAACTTCCGTCTTTTGATTTTTTCTTCGATAAATCTTCAGAATTGGTCTTGGACATCCGTTCTTTTTGCACTCTTTACTTCTTGACTTCGTCTTTCGTCTTTTTCTTTGATAAAAGCCCGTGAATGCCCGTGTTTTCTCCCCTTTTTACAATTTCGTCCTAAATCACAACAAAAACACAAACCACGCATAATTCCGACATAAATGACATAAAATACACGTTTTGGCTTGGTTATTATTGTAATTAAGTGGTAAAAAGGATGGGTGTTTACACACCTATCAAATCCCCTACACTTAATCATTGCAATGTCCTCATGCAATGCATTAGTTACAAAGCATGTTTACATTTTTCATCACAATCAATTCACGTTGGCCTTTATTAAAGAGATAGAAAACTATAAACATTCAAAGTAAAGAAATCAAAAGAATACCTTGGGTTTTGGAAATGTCATGAATAATCATCATCCTCAAGTTTTCACTTTCTCCAAACCAAGCTTAACAACGAGATCATTGTTATTATAAGTTAGCAAACTAACACGAACTCATGTGGGCCAATTACTCACTTAGACTCCCTTATTCCTAGGTGTATCTCTTATATTTTATTGTAGTCTTGAATGATCACTAGGATGCATTGTTGACTTATTTCGATAATTATTAGGCTGAAAATAAAGTGAACGATTTAATCAATAGTTAGCTATGTTTCAAATTTCCTAAGCACGAAGTGAACGAACTACCAAACACGGAAAAGTCATACATAAAGACTTCCATCGTCTTCTCAATCATGTCATGAAAAATAGCCATCATACACCGTTGAAAAGTTCTCGGTGCATTGCAAAGTCCGAATGGCACTCTACGATAGGCAAACGTTCCATATGTACACGTAAACGTAGTTTTTTCTTGATCACGAGGATCGATGGGGATTCGGAAGCAACCGGAAAAACCATCTAAAAAGCAATAGAAATAGTTTCCCGCAAGACGCTCCAACATTTGGTCCATGAAGGGCAAGGGAAAATGGTCTTTACGAGTGGCGTCATTTAACTTACGATAGTCAATACATACCCTCCAACCGGTCACAAGTCGAGTTAGAATTAACTCGTTGTCATCGTTTGGCACAACGGTCATTCCTCCCTTTTTAGGGACACAATGAATGGGACTCACCCAAGGGCTATCGGAAATAGGGTAAATCATTCCCGCGTCTAGGAGTTTAAGGACTTCCTTTTTTATGACGTCGTGAATTTTGGAGTTCACCCTCCTTTGAAATTGGATTGCGGGCTTGTAGTCTTCCTCCATTAAAACTCTGTAGGTACAAAATTTTGGGTTGATGCCCTTAACGTCGGATAATTTCCACACAATTTCCCCTTTGTGAGCCTTCAAGACATCTATAAGTGCGGTTTTTTCATCATCCGAAAGATTCTTCGCAATAATAACCGGCAACTTATCGTCTCCTTCCAAGAATACGTTATCAAGATGAGGAGGAAGATCTTTCAACTTAAGGATTGGTGGTTCCTCGATTGAAGATTTGGGTTCGATACTCATAACCTCCACCGGCGGAGGAAATGGGAAATCGTTAAGAAAATCCTTGATAATCGAAAGTCCTCATCATTGTCGAGATCTTCGTTAGAAGTTCGAGGTACATCAAACTCTTCCAAAGTAAAACCACCTCCTTCAAATAGAGTGAAGGATGGTGTCGAATTATCAAGAATAGGATCGAGCATAGTGGGATTGCCACTATTTTATTCATCACCAAAACCTAAAAATTCTTGTGAAAATTCTTCGCAAACGACATCGATCATATCAATATGGTTTAAAGTCGCGATAGAATAAACATGAGAAAGTTTGGAGTTTTGTGTTGCGTTTATAACAAGTTCCTCGTCGTAGAAACTTACGGTGATTTTCCTTGCATGCACATCAATAAGCGCTCTCGACGTATCTAAAAACGAACGACCTAAAATAATAGGAACTTGAGGATCCGTGGGAATATCGGCTACGATAAAGTCTACCGGATAATAAAACTTTCCCACTTTCATAAAAACGTCTATGGCCACCCCATATGCAGGAATCGTAGAATGATCGGCCATCTCGATAGACATTCTTGAAGGAGTAAGATTAGGAAGATTGAGCGACTTGAATATGTCAAGAGGCATCAAATTGATACTAGCACCAATATCGGCCAAGGCGTAGCATTCTTCCATATCTTGAATACCAACCGGAATTAAGAATTTACTTGGGTCACCGACTTTTTGAGGTATGCGTTTAAGATAAATCGATGAACAACTAGACAATTTTTGCAATTTCTCCTTGTTGTTTAACATACTCTTAAAGTTAGCGAAAAATCGAGGCATCATAATTAAAGCGTCGGCAAAACTTATGTTAAAATGCAAATCACGAAACATCTTAATAAAAAGCTCAAATTGGTAATTGTCACGCTCTTGCAATTTTTCCTTACGATGTCTAGATGGGTAAGGTAAAGGTGGTGTTGGGTAGGGCATAGGCATAGCCTATGCCCTACTTTGTGGGATTGTAATGTGCTTATTTATGACCACCACCTCGGGTTCTTCCTCAATTTCCTCCACCGTAGGAGTAATTGGTTGAGGAGTCGGTTCCTTAAAGGTCTTACCACTTCGTGTGGTAATCACTTTCGTCTCTCCCTTCGGGTTTGGCACGGTGTTACTTGAAGACCACCCGAATAAGACGGTTTACACATTATAGCCTCAAACATGCTTGATATTCTATCCTCAAATTTAGATTGCCTTTTATCCGCCTTAAGAATCTCTTGTTTAATTTCATGTTGGCCTTGTTCCATTTTTTGTTGATCTTGTTGTATCCTTTGCACGTTACTCTCCATTTTGTTTGAATGAATCTTAAGTTCATTTTCAAGCTCGTTTTTCAACTCATTTTTCAAATCATTCTTAAGCTCGGATCTTAGGCTAATTATCTCCCTTTGCATATTATAAAATTTAGCATCATTAGCCGTTTCATAATCAACAAATTCATTTGAAAGATCTTTCATGTTTTGCAAACCTTTGTTGTTGTTTTGAAAATCACGGTTTTGATTTTTGTTTTGCACTTGATTCTAGTCCCTTGATTCCCATAGTTGTTACCCTTGTAATTGTTCCTTTGATTTCCTTGGTAACCAACTTGATTGTTTAGATAATTTTTAGCATTTTGATTTGGTGGAAAACCCGATGGAGTCAATTGATTAGTACGGGTAACTTGAAGTTTTGGTAATAAGTTCCCGTGGCCGCGTAGGCACTCGAAGTGTTACCACCGGCGGTAATGCACTCGAAGAAATCATGACCTCCACCACAATAAACACAAGAGACCTCAACCACTTTAGCCGTAGCGGGAGTGGGTTGTTCACCAACTTTAAACTCAATCCATAGTCCCTTAAGCTTATCAAATATCTTGTTCTCCAAATTAGCCTCTATTTGGCAAGCATCGATGGTATGTGACAATGAGGGTGAAGACGAAGCCTTGTAAACACTCGATGTGATACGAGGGCTATAAACATTGGACCTATTCTCAATGATCAACAATGCTTCCTCGACTGTTTTACACAAAAAATAACCACCCACGGCGGCAATAAGATAATCTCGCTCATGATCGTTCAAGCCATTGTAAAACGTGTCGATTTGATGTAAGTCGGAAAAACGTGATGAGGACATTCATGCAACATTTCCTTAAACCTATTCCAAGCCGTTTAAAAACTCTCATTATACTCTTGTGAAAACTTTGAAATCTCGTTTTTCAAAAGCGTAGTCTTAGAGGGAGGGAAAAATTGGTTCACGAACTTAGAAACGAGATCCTTCCACGTCAATATAGAATTGGGTGGCTCTTTCTCTAACCAAAATTTAGCGGGCCCCGCTAATGTGGTTATGAGGGTTGTCCTTTTCGTCACCACGAAACTTGTTGTTTTGGATCATGGACAACAAACCCGTCTTAACCTCAAAATTCTCTACAAGGATAGTGGGAATCACAATCGCTTCTCCATAACCCTCAGTGGGTGCTTGAAACAACTCCATCATAGTACGATTAGCTATGGGAGCTTCTTGTTTTACGATGGGTTCGTCAATAGGAGATTCTTGACTAGAAGGGGTTTCTTCCTTTTGGTTTCTACGTTTACGTGCACGTCTTGCTTGGTTACGAGTTTGCATAAACGTCACGTACAACGTGAGGATGAGCAAACAAGATTCTTTTGGGTGTTTTTACTTTTTCCATTTTTTGTGCTTTTGATTGTTTTTTACTTTTTTGGATTTTCGTTGAATTACGTAGACACAAATCTACAAATCTCCCCTTGAATCGATTTCTCGATTAAAGGAGCCTCAGGAAATGAAAACAATCACGTTGAGTGAACGCCTTCGATGACTTTAGAACGTTGGTGGAACACCAAAATGTTCGAGAGGGTTTAATCTTTGAAACCAAGCAAATATATATGATACGTAGATAATACTTTGGTCGAAAAACCCTCGATTAGCCCTTTTTCTCTTAACACGCACAAGCAAGCGGGGGAAACGAGGCGACGCTAAGCACTTAAGAGCCTTTTTTCCTTAGTTCATGAAATACAACCGCCTTATACCCACCTTATAGTTTGTGTTTATTAAAATCAAGCTTCTCGAAAGTAATTATGTATTTTGCCTTTTTCTTTTGCTTTAGATTCGAATACAATAATTGAGTGATGAAATCCCAATTAAGGTTGCATTTTCACGCTTTTGGAGTACTTGTGAATTTATTGTGATACGTAATACAATATAGTAATAATATTTCACAAAAAAAGAAAACCGATAATACGTATGATTAGAGTGCTAATCACACAAATACTTATTATGGATAATATCAAAACAAAATTTTTCAAACTTAACACAACACGCCTCCCCGGTAGCGGCGCCACAATGATAGTTGTGTTTTTACGTCTTTTAGGAAAAAGAGCGTAAATAGGGTAAGTATTAAGTACAACGATTTAGGAAAATCGTGCACTAATGACCCTTGTGTGAGTTCGTTCTCAAGGAGGCTTGGTGTGTGTGTTTGTTGTCCCTAATTATATGATGATAGATTAAAGAAATGAGATGGAAAAGATACGAATTTTAGAGAGATAAAGTAGTGAGAGAAAGTAGAGAGAAGGGGGTGATTAACTGGGTGAAATTAGATTAAGAAAATGAAAGCTTGACCCCTCCTAACATGCTAGGAGGGTGCTTATATATTCCACCCACATGCGGGATCTCTAATGGACTATATATGTTTTGGGTCGGGCTTGAATAATTGCTTAGTACCTTGAAAGAGGCCTTTTAAGCTAACTATCAAGCCCGTAATGTCACGACTATTTTAACTAACTATTATAACGTTCTAATAAATACTACAATATAAACCTATGACCGAACATTCTTGTGTGACTCAACATTTTGAGGCTAACAATCTCCCCCAATGTGAGGTCATTCCTCTTCGATATTTGGAGTTCAATGGAGATTACGAATTTCGTCATAAATGAATCTTAAATGTGTAATAGTAGTCTTGTTTCTTCATGCTGTGATCTATGAGCCTTTGTCATTGTCTTTCGACTTTGTCTTTAAACTTGAGATCTTCAAATTATCCTTAACTTATCTTTGCCATCTTGCGATCTTGTGTCTTTATCCACATGCTCATACCTTGCACTATCTTGAAAGCATGATAACAATATCCTTTGAAGAGAGGTCATTCCTCTACAATAATTGTTAAGGAAGATTTTGATCATCAGAGTTGCGTAAGTCTTTAGCTTTCTTTATTGTTGAATGTCTTTGGGCATGAGTATGTGGTTTTGAATCTTTGACTTTGCTGAGTACACCGTAACGTCACCTTCTTGAGACAAAACATAGACACGGACTGAATGGCTTTGACATTCATCCTTAATCGGTATCGTTTTACCTCCGGTCGGCGAAGACCGTTACACGATATTGAATATCGTACCTGTGATTAGGTATATTCAATTAAGAATCTCTTTAACAAGGTTTCGCGGCAGTACTAGTCGTTCTCTTTATTCGACTGTCTCAAAGCAAGACTGCGAACATAAAGAGTGGATCAATTGGATTGACATCCGCTTGATTAAATTCGTCAATTCAAATTCCTGGAACAAGTTTGATTCATTAAGAATCTTACCATTTTTGCTTTCTAGTTGACACAAGCTTGATTCATAAGAATCTCGCAAGTTACCTACCATAGCGCTGTTTAATTTTTATGCTAAAAGGATTTCCATTCGTCACTGTGAATATTAATAAATATCACTCTAAATGTTCTAGCAAGACCATAAAGATATTGCGTAGAAACCTGAAACGAGTTTAAATCGATAAAGAAACAAATCACTGTTGCTTTTCAGTTTTACATATGTTTAATTCAAAAAGAATCTTACACATGACCTACCCTAGTGCTGTTTGATGTTAACACTGGAAGGATTTCCACTCATCATTGTGAATACTAAGTAGTATCACTCTGAGTGTTCTAGCAATATCGCAAGGATATAGCGTAGGACTCTCTTTATCTTCATCCGTGTGTCTTAATGAGATTTGATTTATCTCTTGGCTCTAGACTCGATTTGTACACTTTTAGTGGTCGGAGGCTGGAGCAGATGCCACCTATTCAATATCAACTTTCTCGGAGTGAGAAGGTCAATAGAAGTCGTGTTGATCTCCGTGACAATAAAACAAACTTCTTTTAAGAGAAGCTTGAGTTAGCTGGGAAAGGGATTGTGCATTACATTATTGGGTCCATGATGCGTTGTCTTCATGATGTGTTAACTCGGTTTCTTCCTAAGTTGTATGGAGGGCTTCTTTCTTTACACCCTTTATCCTTACATTTCTTTTTCATTCTTCAACCCCTTCAATGCTTACCAAGACATCATTACTAGCACCTTGTTGTGATTGTTCCAGTGCTAGCATCAGTACTTAGTCGGCGTTCAGCTTTGTTTACATTCTAATCCATCTTTCCTAAGGACTTCAAATAATCTATTGGATTGTTCCTGGGAAGATCCCTCCGGTTCTGGTTGGATCATAGGACTTAAACCTAACCACCCTTTTGACACCAATAACGTCGTGAATTAAAGATGTTGTGGGTATTTGATCGTAACCATGAGTGCTTGAGTCATTAGATCACATTTTAATCACATTTTCTCCCCTATCTCTAATATATAAAATCGTTTGATATTAGAGATACCAAATTTGATAAAAATATATTTTGAAAAATAGTCTTGAAAACTTTCGGGAGAATAAGTGTGTCAAACTTTAGCATAAATTTGGAACGCTCCCCCTCAAAAATTGATCCAATTGAATTGTCATTGTGAGGATGTGATCCACATTTCGGTTTTTGAGGATAGGAGTTGTTGAACACACAATTTTTAAAGATTTTGAATATCATTAAAAAATTCTTGAAAAAATTGTGTTCAACGCTTTTTGAAAAATCAATTCTTTTTGGCGAAACGGTTTTTCTGAAGCAAAAAACTTGAGTTCATAGACTTTGAATGTCTTGACAAATCCACTCAAGTGTAAGAAGATTTCTCTTCTTTTGCTAAGGGTAAGGGCACTAAAACGTACACTCCCCCGTGAATATAGATCCGGGTTGTAATCTGAAAGTGATTACAAGCCATTGTGTTGAGCTCAAAACGTTGAATGTTTTGTGACAAGTTCAACCCAAGATAGATTGCTCTACCTGTTGTTTGAAAAATTGTCCAAAATAGACATTTTCCTTTATAAAAGATAGAAATGACATGTTTTGAAAAATATTTACAACTTTCATTCGAGCTTTACGTACACACCTGTGTCATTATTAAGCTAGATATCTAGGCACGTTCATATTATCGATACTGAAAGACATGTCGAGTAGAATCTTTTTGGATTTTGAAAGAATTTTAATTTTGTGTTTTTCTTTTTTAATATTATATAAACATGTAGATGTTTGATAGATGAATTAAGCAGGCTTCTTTGCCAGAACCTCCAGTTCCGTTGGAGTCAAACATCTCATACCAATTTGCCTAACTAGATACGCAAACCTCTCATTCGAAAGAGCTTTTGTAAACAAGTCATCTAATTGGTAATCAGTTCCAACAAAGTAAATTCAATGATACCCCTTTCAACTTGTTCCTTTATGAGTGATATCTGACATCAATGTGCTTCGTGCGGGAATGCTGTACTAGATTGCAAGAGATGGCTATGGCGGACTTTAAGTCACAATACATTGGTACTTTATCAAACTGGAAGCCATAATCCATGAGTTGTGTTCTCATCTAAAGAACTTGAGCACAACACGCAGATAGAGACACATACTCCGCTTCGGCTGATGACAGAGACGTGCAATCCTGCTTCTTGGAAGATCATCCCACGAGCTTATATTGACCTAGAAATTGTGCATCGCTAGAAGTACTTTTTCGTGTATCAAGACACCCTGCATGATCAGAATCTGAATAGGCCGTTAGAAAGAAACCGGTTTCCCTCGGATACCAGAGTCCCATGTGAATGGTATTTTTAAGGTACTGAAAGATCTGTTTAACCTCTTTGAGGTTCTTTTTAGTGGGTCGTGCTTGATATGGTGCACAATAACACGTAGCATGTGAGATATCTGGTCGGCTTGCTGTTAAGTACATGAGGGAGCCGATCATGGAACGATATCTCGTTTGATCTATGGCATCTCCCTCCAAATCAGCATCTAGGAATGTGGTTGATAATGGTGTCCCAATGGGGTCACATGAAGTCATACCAAAGCCGATTCAATTGCCCATCATAGACATTTCAAATTTGCTGTGCATTACTTTTTCAAACCATTTTGAAAGTTTTGGGTTTGTAGACCCGAAGATAATGTCATCAACATAAATCTGCACAAGCAAAATTTCATCCCCATATTTATAAGTGAACAAATTTAGATCAATGGAACCTTTTGAGAAACCTTTGGATACCAGAAATTTTGAGAGCTCGTCGTACCACGCCCTTGGAGCTTGCTTGAGTCCATACAGTGCTTTGTAGAGACGATACACCTTGTCAGGATAATGAGGATTGACGAATCCTTCCGACTGCGTGACATAGACTTCTACCTTCAAAGGACCATTAAGAAATGTCGTCTTTACGTCCATTTGATAGACAATGAATCCCTTATGTGCAGCATAAGCAAGGAAAATCTTGACCGCTTCCATTCGAGCTACTGGTGCAAATGATTCTTCAAAATCAATACCCTCTTTCTGACCATACCCTTTAGTCACTAGCCTGGCTTTGTTCTTGATGATTTTGTTTTCTTCATCTATCATGTTTTTCCAGACCCATCGAAGATTTAATGAAATTACATCATATAGTCTATCAACAAGTTCCCAGACTTTAAGTATTTCAAATTGAAGAATTTAATCTTGCATAGACTCAATCCAAGCATGATCAACCATGGTTTCTTTGATGTTTTTCGGTTCAGCTGAACTCACGGCGAATGAGAACATACAAACATCACCACCGGTTTAAAGCTATCGTCTTCTACGAACGGGCTGAGAAGGGTTTCCAATTACTTGAACCAAAGGATGATCTCGGGTCCAATGATGTGTTGAAGGATGTCGTTGGTAGAACGTATGCATATTTGACGGATCAACATGGTGAGTAGAAGACTCTCCAGTTTCGTGTACCGGTGTACCGAATGGATTGATAAATACGTCTTCGTTAGATAATTCATTGTCTGCTTCATTTGTGTTCTCTGGAGCAATGACACTAGTTATGGATGTTGTAGGAGCGGTTGTTGATGTGTTATTCTGAGGAGTTAAATCTGCAGCAACCCGTGCTGAAGTAGATGAAGTTGTATCCTTTTGTTGACGATGATCGGTATCATCATTCCTATCATGAGTGACAGGGGAAGAATTCGATACAACATGTTTCTCCCCCGTGAAATATTCATCATACATTGGTCCATATAACAGTTCCAACTCTTAAATTGTCATGTTGACTGTCATATCTGCTCTTGGAACAATTTCTAGAACCAGCTTTGAAATTGACGGTTAATTGTTGTGGTCTTGAGTTCCGAGTTCTGTGCGGTTGTGAACGGAATTCGTTTGTCGTTGTGGATCGGGACTTAAACTGTTTTGTCCAAGTGCCATCTCTTGTAATTAATCAAATCTGATATGAATAGTCTCGACTATCACTTTTGTTCTCTTGTTGAAAACTCTATATCCCTTAGACTAAGTTGAATATCCTACTAGAATACATGCATCACCTTTCTCTTTCATCTTATAAAAATTTTCACCATCTCGAATTATGTAACATGTACATCCAAAAACGTGAAGGTGTTTGGGATAATTAAGGATCGGTTTTGTGTGTAGCATGCGGTTGACACGGCTTCAGCCCAAAAGTATAATGTTAGTTTTGAAGCGGATAATAATATTCGAGCTGCCTCAACCAAAGTACGGTTTTGTCTTTCAACAACGCCGTTTTATTCGGGTGTTCGAGAAATAGATGTTTCATGTTCAATTCCATCGGCTTCAAAATAGTTTCTCAGAATTGAATTCCAAAATTATGTGCCTCTGTCAGTACGAATCACTTTTATTTGAGCTTGGAGACCACGTTGTATCAGTTTAAGGAAGTTGATGAGAACTTCGGGTGTTTCATCCTTGGACCTCAAGAAGTGAGTCCATGTGTATCTTGAGTAATCATCGAAAATTACCATAACATATTTCTTTCAATGATACTAGGAATGTAACACCCCCAAATTTACACAATTCTATACAGCGGAAGACTCGTTGGTGTTACGGGATAGCACATTACTCACATCATAGACAAAGCATAAAAATCGCGTCATTTAATAATAAAGCATTTTCATTCATAAATATCAAATTTACATAGGTCCCAAGTTATATTATTTCAAACAATATTTACAAAACATTTGAATGGAAATTTGTTAATTAAGTGCGGGCCATGAATTCTTGTTGTCTTCCCGAGAATTACCTTCAAGTACCTGAGATAAAACATGCTAAAAGAAAAGGTCAGCGATAACGCCGAGTGAATTCATAGAGTTTAATGAAATCCATCAATATAAAATCGGTATAAAATTATTACCGAAAATCATTTTGTACAAATCTTTGTAATAGGCCATAAAATAGCCAAAGTCATTTTATACAAATCCTTATCAAAAATCATAATATAGGCGTTTGCCTTCAAAACCTTTATACGAACCATTGTCGTAAAAACATCATACAATACGTTTTATAACGTTGTATAGAGTTAAATAAAAACCAATATATGAATGCGGTTATGAAAAACCAAAACACGAACATAATATCAATAATAAGACCCTGTATTACTAGTCAGGCAATATATCGTAATTCAATGCATAAAGCAGTATTTCGTTATTTTTGGATTATTATAAGCCGCATGACATTGTTACCTTACTACAACAAACAACGGGTAGCTAGCCTGAAACTCAATTTTCCCATCTAAATTAGCGTGTCGTCACAATAATCACGCTTGTGTAAATCTTCTCATACATAAATTCGCTTACCAATCAATGTGGCACGACAGGGATCAACCGTCAAGGCGCGAACTGGGGTGATCGTCCCCAAATAGTACTATTATATGCATAAGCGTCTACCAAATCCCGGTAGTTCACAATTCATGCTAATGGGACTTTTAGTGACATAACCTAACTTTCATAATCCATTTCATTTCATCTATCGGGTCATTTATTCATTCATCGGGTCATACAATCATAAGGGTCCAAATCAATAAACCGACAATCGGGACAACTAGTGTCCTATTTTATAAAAACTAACATGTTATCTCCCTCGCGGGTTTATAAAACATTTAAAAGAGTGCGAGGCTATGAACTCAGTTGATGTGGGAAAGCGGGTTATCGGCAATTCAGATGTACGGTACGTGCTTCAATCACGGGAAACCTAGACAAATAATACTCGTCTTAGACTCTTGTCCAATGACTTTATAAAAATAACAATTATGTATACATATGATGATTTTATATATATATGATAATCAAGTGGTTTTATATATTCTCATTTACTCATTTTAGTGTTATGTGTTGGAAATTTTCAAGACTAGTTACACTAGTTCAACTTGTTTACATTTTGAATCCCAATGGGCCTATTACGAGCCCAATTATACTTTTATTATCAGTATTATACTTTACATGTTAGGCACAAATGGGTTAAGCCTAATAAGTAAGTTTATAAGTGTTTTACTAACTAGTCGGGTTTATAGTCCAATAAGGCTATTTTGGCCCGTTAATGTCTATATGTTGTAAAGCTCGGGTTTTATCGGTTTTTACTTGTATTAAGTACTTATATATCAGTATATGACTTTTAAAAAGTTTACATTAGACGGGTCCGATCGTCTAAGTTTTAATTGACGAAAACGTTAATTTTACGGTTTTAACCGAAAAGACGTAAAAATCATGTTTATAGTTTTATAACTTATAAAACTTATAAAATTGCCATTTTTATAAAATGTATCATTTATTTATTATTGTACATACTTATATAAATGTTATATACTACAAGTTAGTAGGTTTCAAATTTATATTTTATATATTATTTACTTGAGTGCTATTATAATATTATATACTTTAATTTTCACAAATCTGATTTTTGCTTTCACTTTCACCATTTTTACCATATCTTGAGTTCTACAAGGAGATAGAACCTCAAATTTTTATCACAGAAACTACTTGATATGTGCTTCATTTCATTACTTTATAGCTACTGATGAATCAACCTCTACGTATTTCATAAAATTCGTCCAAAACAGTGTACTCAGATTTGCACTCTAAACTTGTTTTGATCATATCTCACTCATTTTGATGATTCCATTGCCTGGCCAACTCTCACATGTGTATGACATCTAACACTTAATGTAAATGGATTCCACCATGCAACTTTATCAGTTCATAACTTGGTTACTTACAATTTTTATACAGCCAACAGTTTAAGCAAGATTTTAGCCTTGTTTCTTACAGTTTTTCATCTTTTTAATCATATTTATCAACACTTGATCCCCACACAACATTTTTATCATCATATATTCATCATATACATATACAATAAGAAAGAAAATACATGATTAAATAATCAAAATAACAAGAGGATGGGAAGAACAATCTTTATACCACCAAGATGATGTAGGTTGTGATTAAGACATGGATTTTGATGGAAGAATTTGTGGTAGATCAACACCAATATTCATGGCCACCAATACTAGTAAACTTCATGTAGAAATCAGCCCTTACTTCACTTGAAAACTCCTTTTTAGATGTTAAAACTTGCACCAATCTTCATCTCTTTTGAAGGAGATTAACATATGTAAGTTATAACAATAGTTTGTGGTTAAAATTGTATGATGATGGTGTTGTGGTGGCTATATTGGAAGGCCAAAATGGCTAGAGAGAGATGTGTGTGTTGCATGTAAGAAATGAGTTAGTTGTTTTAGGTTTGATGGTTTTGTGGTATTTGAAAGCTTACAAGTTAAGCTTAGTAAACATGTGTAGGACTTGTTGTTTACAAGTTGACACCTAAGGGTGTTGCGTCTTAGTTGTTGCCGTCCCATATTAGTGGGGTGGGGCAAAACTTTTTTTGTCTCATCCCACTAATTTACGGGTATTCTTTGATTCTAGTTTCCTCGATTTTCGTGCCCTCGGATCGTTTTACGAAAAAAGTTTTTATAAATTATGAATCAATGGCACAAAACAAATCTAATAAAAATTTTCTCGTCAAAAACGGAGTTCGAAAACGTAAATACGTAATCCTAAGGTTTCTGGTTTAGTCGTAAAGGACGTTAAATTATTCACGTAAGTCCTAATCTCTTCCCGTAAATTTGTGAGTTTATGAACCAACACAAATTTAAAATCCCAAAATAATATTCACGGATAAATTTATTTTCTGAAATGTCAGACTGTCACCAAAACGGTGTATGTAAACGTAAGCACGTAACGTAGAATCCTCCGGTTTAGACGTAGTCGATGCTACTTCAAGACGTAAATCCAAATTTCTTCCCAAAAATAAGTGAGTTCATAATATAACATTAAAATAATGTTTTTAAATAATATTTGAGAATAAAATATAAACCATAAATTGACGGATTGTCATAGTATTTAACCCTAAACAGGATCTTTGTCCTCAAAGATCATGTTATCTTACTACTCGCTTCTTATAGAGTTAAAGCCATGTGGGTATTTCCTTCACATTGGTCTTTTCTCACAAGTGTAATTCATTACAATACGCGAGTTTCATCAAACATAACTACGGGAATAAGATCAGGCTTAATGTTGACTTACTTTCTCTATCCATGATGTTCACGGGTTTTTTATGAATGCAACTTTTCGCCGATCTAAACTTCATCAAGAAGTGATCAGATTCTCACTTGATAGACATTTTATCAAGTTCGATATACAAAACATAATTCACGCAGCTCTTGAAGTCCTAGGGTAGATCCAGCTTATATGCCTTTCAAATCAATCTTTTACATCATCTCAATGGTCCCATACAATGGGGACTTATATCCCATGATCTTTCAGATCATCAATTCATTTTTCCATGGTTAAATTTTTTGGCATAACTTTGCTACCCATCTGGCACTTCAAGATCTACATTTCATATTCACACAACCTCCTGCCCACTATCGGCAGTCAATAATCAGATCCTAATTTACATAATCATTTCAGGTCTCACGGGTTGGGTATTTTGCAAGGTTAGGTTTGTCATCATAGCAAACCTTAAACCTAAAAGACATGTCCAACACACAATGGGTGTATGTCGGGTGTCTTCATCCCAACTCCTGCTTACAGATGCTATAATATTTAGATCCTAACAAGCTTCGATCTTGATCCTAATACGATGATTATCAATGATAATATCTCCACAGGAAAGCGATTATACGGTTTATTACCAAAGGTCAATCATTCAAGCATAAAACAACACTTCTTGTATTTTGTATCGTTACTTTACCTCGTCCCTTCGATTGGGGTGGTAAACAGTACTCTCTCATCAAGGTTCGTTCCCAATGACTTCTGAGCAAATCTCTAGAAATTCGATGCGAAGCGAGGATCTTGATAGAGATGATCGATACAGGCACACCATGCTTACACAACTCCTTTAAATACAAAAGTGTCAATTTCTTCATCAAGAATCTTATCATTAACAGGAATGATATTATCAGATTTGGTCAGTCTGTCGACGATGAACCAAATCGAATCAAATTTATATGATGACCTTTGCAATAGTTAGATGTTTACTAATGTATGAGGCGATGTCCGCCTTCATAATTTTCCATCAGTACAACTTCTTCAGATAAAGATGCATTAAATCGGAAATGACAGGAATAGAATACTTATACTTACGGGATTCCAACATAACTAAATCTCAAAATCTCCATATTTAGACAACCACAAGTGGCCTTTTATACATTTTAACGTCATTGGCTTCTCAAATCTATTGGTTCACATTAGTCGCGAACCCCTTTTTATTATTTATATTATCCTTTTTACAAACATCGTTTATTTTTATATTGTTCGGCAATTTATTTTGCACATTCATTATTAAGGAACACAATCCTAATTGATTCTTTATCCTTTCTATATTATGTGTCAGTATCTACATCCATCTTCCCTGATGAAATAATTATCATGTCCGTATTTATTCAAAAATTATTTCTTCATATTTTCTGAGTTTTAGTTTCTTCTCAACTATCATTTTTATCAGTTTTACTTAATCCGACGTCTAAAGTGTCGATAGTTATTACAGGTAATTAAATAATAAATATTCAATTTTTATGAAACGTAAACGTAAAAATTTTAAATTTATTAGTTCGACCAATTATATGAAAATGTTCAAAAATAAATTTGAATTTAATTAACACGATTTTTGTTGATTTATCGAAAATAATTAAAATAATTAATAAGATCCGTAATTGTTCGAAAAATCTTTGTTTATACTTTGGTCAAAAATTTTCTTAGTTGAAAAGCAAAAATTGTCGTTTCAAATTTCAAATCATGGTTTAAATGTTTTCCTCAATCCTTTTTAGGTTGTCTTGAGGTATACACAAACATTTACCCCTAAACAGAAGTTTAGTTAAATGATTTGTGTATAAGGGAATAATCCCTTAAACGTCCTTTGTTAAAACATTTGTCATAACATATTTCCATTTTCTTTTTGGTAAAACCCAAAGCCTTAATGGCTCTAATTTTTGAAGGGTCAATATATATATATGAGAGAGTTGTCTGGGAAAGCTTTCATTAATCAAACGGTCATTTTATGTAAAGGATCAAGCCTTAAATCACACGTTAAAAATTCAAGATACAGTTTTTTATCGTTCGGCCAATTCAGGGCAGTCTATAAACGATTATTAACTCCTTCCTATTCTTAGAAACAAAAAAATGGTCCTTAATGATCACAAGCATGAATTATCAAATTACATCCTAAACACGTGATTCACCAAATTTATGGATGCTACATGTGCATTAGTCAATCCAAACGACATAACATGAAACTCATAATGTTCATTACAAGTTATGGATGTAGTGATTGGAATAGATAATCTTGTTCGCGGACGCGAAATTGATGATAACCATGTCGTGGATCAAATTCCTGAATATACGCTAGAACCTTGTAAATGATCTAACAATCTATCATCTTGGGTAGTGGGTATAGATTTTAATCGTCAATTTACTTAGTTCACGGTAATAAATAAATATAAGGAATGATAACACCATAGCTCTTCATAATGACGAGCTTGGTAGAATAAAAGCTTTCCCAGACAACTCTCTTAGTTGTACGGTAATTTCTTTAATTCAGATGGTGCTGACGTATAGTGCACACGCCACGGGTGCAGCACCAGGAATATAATCAATATCAATTTCAACTTGCCTTAATGGCGAAATTCTAGGTAATTTACCAACAAATTCCTTCTAAAGTTTCAAATAACATGAACATATTTTAATAAATTTACTTTTAAGTTCTTCTAGATTACAAGATCTATGACTAATTCACAACCATTCACGGTATAATTTTAAGTCTAAATGCATGATATGGTCATCCATCAAGAATTACTTAGATCACTTTTGATAATCTCTTATCATTTAGGGGATTTCTACTCGAGTTCCCATCAATTAAGACAATGTCGTCATGTCATAATCAATCAATCCATTCTACTGGCACTATCAACTTTTTAGTTTTATTGCCGTCAATAAGATGTGAACTTCTCAAAAGACTACTAATAACTCATAATCCTTCGCAAATTCAAGGATATATGGAGACACAACTATCATCAAAAGAGTAATGCCAACGCATAATTTACGCGAGAGAATTTCAATTCAGATAAAGACGAAAACATTTAACGAATATGAATATATCCCATGTTTCATAATTTGAGTACGCATTCGAAAGCTCCTCGGATCGTTACCCAGGTCATTCAAATGAAACCAAATCAAAAGAAATGATAGGAACGTCGATACATCCAGTCGGGTATCAACACTCGGTAATCAGATACTTTTTCAAAGAATCTCACTACGGGAGAATTGGACAAAGAAGGGGATATCAATTGTCAATTAAGACAATATCCACAGATGAGTAAATTTGACTCAGAAGAATAAATAGTACGGGCACATATGTAGGTGTCCCTATCAATATGTCCCTATTTTTCACTTCTTGCAGATCTCATAAAATTTAATCTTTCACAATCTTCAAAGAAAATTTAGTGTTTATTAATAATTTCATGGTGACTACTAATCAGCCTTGCATGGTCCATTCCAAATTGTATGTAGGCGCGCAACTATATACAATTTCAAGATTAACGATGCAATACTCAGTTCGTCAAAATTTTATCATCATGTTTATAATAAAAACATTTTCATGCTTAATTCTTAAATAAGAATCAAGAATAAATTTACAAAGATTTTCTTTGTTATGAAAACAGTTAAGTTTTCCAAGATGTTTTATAAACAACCTCATTTTGATAACAATCACTTATAAATCTTACTTTGAATAATCCTTATAGTGACGAAAACACAATTTTTCTCAAGGGATACTGTTTTATCTTATAAAAACAATGAGTGATATGCAAAAGAGTGATGAAAAGTCGTTCACCAAGAACTAACTACAATATAATAGGAAATGAGCTTAGTCAATTAATCATGAGGTTCATGACCTCGATGGAACTCAAAAGAGAATAATCCACAACGTAACTCAAATCGAGATGAGTACTTGTTCAATGGTTGCATCACTAATGCGAACATTAGGATGACGCAATAAAGGATAGATAACATCGATACATGTAGGATTTAGTAATCAAAGGTAGTCTTTTCATTAATCACAAACAAGTCAAAATTGTACCGTAACACATTATGTGTCACTATGTCATACAATTCCAAGAACTCATCCTACCAACTGATGTCTCAGTTAAGTTAGGGATTTTTAAAAGATACCACAATGAATACTAATCTACAAGATTCATTAGGTGTTCCACATGGCCCAGAAGATCCATCGGTCTCAATTCAGACGAAGATTTCTTCAATTTATTTCTTGGACATTGGGCATCCTAGTTAGTGGACAATGGCCTAGGAACAAACCTTAACACGAATCAACAATCAATTAAAACCTTATAATTTAATCACAGGTGATTGTGGTAAAATACACCTTTTAGGAAAAAGGCGTAAAAGTGGTAAGTATCGAGTGATGATTTAGGAAAATCAACACTAATGACCCTTAACGGTGTGAAAGTTCGTTTCCCAAGGAGGTATATGTGTGTGAAAAATTTGTTAAATGTTTGTGATTAATGATTGGTTTAGAAGGGGATGAGAAAAGAAATTGACGAAGACGTAAAAATAAAAATTAACAAAAAAATCACTACTAGAAAGTTAAAACGTAGAACCTTAAAAACCACAAAAATAAAAATAAATTCTAAAAATTACCAAAAATTCACCAAATATCAAAAATAATAAACTAAGAGTTTACCAATGATCAAAACTTTTTCAAACCTTTTAAATAAATAAATATTCAATTTTTAAATGCTAATTAAAGCCCTAAAAATTAAATAAATTATGAAAAAGCCCAAATAAAGATTTTTCAATTGATAAACCCCTAAAATGACCTAAAAAGATTAAAAACTATTTTTAGAAATTTTAAAACTTATAAAAACTATTAAAAATGATTTAAAACTTATTAAAACTTAAAATAATTATAAAAATTAATCTAAAAGTGATAAAATTATTCTAAAAGTTGCTAAATTCCTATTTTAATGTATTTAACCTAAGAAAAATGTAAAAAGTTGGAAAAAGTGAAATTTTAAAAATAATAATAAAATAATAATAAAATAATATTAAAAATCCAAAAATTATAAAAAATTCTAAAAACTTGCAAACTAGTTTATTTTAACCTAAATAATCAGAAAATCAAAGTTAAATTACCAAAACACCCCTATTGGGCCCTCAAATGGGCCAAATCCAAATTCAGACAAAACAAATGGGCTTTTGGGCCCAAAAAGTCAAACTTGGCCCAATTGACTTGGAAAAGTCCTAGACTTAAAATTCAATTCTACGAACAAAACTCTAAAGGCCCAAAAGCTGAATGTGAGCTTATCACAGCTTATTAAACACAAAGCTTATTCTTATTGGGCTTTTTAGCCCATTAATCCATAAGCTAATGCCATAAGCTCTAATTTGACACACAACCCTCTTTTAGGATGATTAAGAGATCTGTCAAAAGAAATTTCCAAAAAGCACACTCAATAAGCCAGAAAATAGAAAAGCAAAAATCCACAAAACGACAAAATAGTCGTTTTTGAGAAATAATGCACCTCAGGACTTGATTCAACTTGCAAAAGCTTTCAAATGGACTCAATAAGCAATATCAATCAACAAAAATCCAATAAGCACAACCAATAAGCCAGAATAAGCACAAATGAACTTATGTAAAAGTCAAAGGAGTTGGTTTTCTAGTCAAACCTAAAAGTCAACCACCCAAATGCTCCAGTATGAACAAATGGGTCAAAATATGAGCACCTATTACAAAAACAAAGTTGTTGCTGGTTGGAATAAGCTATTATAGCTTATTGATAAGCTGACACCAATTTAACACTATCAGTGGCAACCAGCAGGGGAAAGGAGTTCCCACTGCTTTGACTATTTGACCAAGATTTTATGAGAGTTCTGGTTTGATTTGATTGGAAACAAAGGCACCTTTGTGATCACTGAATCACAAGGAGTCAATAGCAACAATAAAATCACAAAATGGTTCACATAATAAGCCACAATAAGCCAAACAGTTACCAGATATGCTCTAGATATGCAAATAAGCAATTAAGCACTTAATAAGCAGATTTAAGCAAAATAAGCCAACCAAACTTAACAGGCTGCATACACAAGCTATATAAACTAAGAACAGACACAAAGCAACAAGAATCAAACACTTAATCAAAGTAAATAACAAGATCAAAGCATAAAAAGTTACTGATGAACAATGAACATATGCATAAACAAGTTTGCTGATATACTTGACACTTGATCCAATTTCAAGCCTCAAATCCTTCTTCCCTGGTGTGATTAACTATGATTTAGCACTTGTTAGCCCTAGCCTAAACCTAGATCTAGGTGTCCTCAAAATCCTAGCCAATTTTACCAAGTTATGAAGATTTTATAGCCAATCTATGAATCTATGTGTTCAAGACCACAAAACCTGCAAACAGATGAACAATATCACCCAAACAACAGATACCAATACTTGCTAACAACACACAGGCACTTAACAAGCCACAATCCAAACTTATGCAGTAATCCCAAACACTCCTTAATCAGTCACTTATCAAAGAAACTTGTGATTTCTTCTAATAACCTACAGATTTTAATGATCAAAAACACTTACTAGGCAGCAACTAACACAATCAAACACATAAATCACCAGCACAAACACAAATACTCAAAATCAAAGGACAAAATCCAAAACAGGCATAAACATGAAATTTTTAGGGGAATCTTAACAAGAGCTTATACCTGCCTTCCACAACGTCCTAGGAAGGACAGCAATGCTCCTTGGACCTTGTTCAACAACTAGAACAAGACAAAGGTACTTCAAATAAGGAGATGCAAATTGCCTTGGTTGATGGTTCAAAGTAGAACCTCAAGGACTTGATATCTTCAACACAAGCAGCAAACAACTCAACCAAGGGCTCTAATCCCTTCACAAGCTTGGTGTCAACAAGCTTGTAAGAGCTTATAGCAAATGGTCAAGGGTTAGTACACAAAATAAACCAAAACAGAACCTAGGATATCAAGGTTTTCAAACCTTAAAAACCTTATGAAACAAGACGTGCCTTAACCACAAGATTAAGGTAGGCCTTAACAATCAAATGGAACTCAGAATTAGGCTACTCAAACACCAAACTTTTAACTAAATCAAAAAGAGATTTCAAAATTTCAGAAATTAAAATTTTATTTAACTTAAAAAGGAATTACAAAGATTAATAGCCTAAAACTGGAACCAAGGGACTCTCACATGTTGAGGTCTCCTTTTATAGGCAAATGCTTGGCTAAACACTATTCACAAACCCTAGATGTGAAATTCCCTAAATGCCCTAAGTCTTCTAGACGTTTTCTTGGTGTGAGCTGTCCAAAATGCATCCAAACCGTTTAAAATAGCTTTGTGATGAAGCAAATGATGTGGGCTGTTGATCTTGACACGTGGTAAGCCTTGGTGAGGAAGTTGTCACATGATGGTGAAACGGTTTTGGTGGTGGGTCCTCTTGGTGAGTGGGAGTGAGTGTTTTAAGGTTGGGATGAGATTATAGGCGTGTGAATCAAGTGTGGGTAAGGGTAATTTCATTTTACCCTTTGTTTAAGTTGGTGTAAATTCTGGGTTGGTAAAAGTGAATAGTGACAAGTTTTGATCCGAAATTGGGGGAGATGGATGTGTTTGGTGCAAATTCGTGTTTGAATGTTTCATTTGCTCACTTTCAGTCCTTCCTTTTCCTTTCTTTTGTCACTTGGATATAAAAGTCTGTCAGCACCCAATTATACTTGTAACAACTTTCACCACTTGGCAATTTTGGCACAAAACTTTGTAAAAAGTGTTTCAAGGGTTATTTTTGACACTTTTGCATATTTGAAGGACTGATTTTGGACATTCTTCAAAGGTCTTCAATGTATCTTTGACTTCATGAGGGACCATTATTGGCAATTTGAAATTGTTGAGGGACTAATCTTGCCATTTCTTCAAAGTTGAGGGACCTTTTGTGTAATTTTGACAAACTTAAGGGACCAAACTTGTAATTATTAATATACAAGGGTTTTAAGTGTCATTTCTTCAATGAATGAGGATCAATTTTGTTTGTCTTCAAGTCTTCAAGGGTATTTGTTGAGAATTCCATGATTAGGGCCCGGTTCTTTGTACGGCTTCGTTTCTCGTGTCCGTTTTTCCTTGTATCTTGTGATCTTTTGTCTTTTTCACGATATCCATACCTAAAATACACAAGTAAACAAACACAAGCATATATATGGTATTTTATGACATTTTTATGCATTTAAAGCCCGAAAAGAACGATGAGATCATGTATAAATGCCATCTCATCACTCCCCCATACTAAGCCATTGTCGTGCCCTCACGCAATGCTAGAATAAAGTATCTAAGCATCACCAAAGTTCAAATTTATTAACCTTTATTGAAGAGTAGAAGACTTGCAACATACTACGAAGATGTGTAAAGACATAACATATGATTTTCATCACGAAAAGTGACTTTTAGGGTCAAAGAATAGAAACAAGTAAATGTCCTTAGAGTAAACTTCGTCATCCTTGATTGTCATACATTCCATGCTAAGTGTAAAAACAAGATCATTGTTGGTACAAGTCACAATGCTAACACTACTCATACGTCCAAATTGTGTAATACTTTTTCTCCCCGCAATCCTAGTTATTATAAAAGGAAATGGGTTACTAGCATTTTTTATCTATTTGTCATGGATCACAAGTGATTCATATTGACTTATTTGAGTAGTTATTAGTCCGAAAGGAAAGTAGCACGATTTGATCAATAGTTAGCCGAAGGACAAAATCTTTTAAAACGGCTTCTCGTGTATCTCCTTAAGTTCATATCTTGGCATAACTCGTTTCGCGATTTGAGACCTTTCTCGGACCGATATTTGGCATGTACTTCATACTTCAAATCTTGGGAAGACGTTCTCAAAATTATGGTCTTCTCTTCATATATTTGGAATTTCTTCACTTGACGTTTTATATTGGACCACGACTTCATCATTTTTCTTCAATCTTTACATTGGATTTTGATATACAACGATCCGCCTCCTTTTCGGACTTGGATATATTTATCCTCATACCTTGTAGGGTCTTTTTGGATAGACTTTCTCCATGATCTTTAGGGGAGTAATTGCTTTTCGTCGTGTGTCTCGATCCTTCATATTGATTTAGGAATAATGATACTTCACATCATCTTTGGATCTTTAGCAAAAATAGAGCTCCTCATGCCTTGTTAGGGCCTTTTTGGATAATCGCCAATCTTCGCGTCCCGCTTCAATAAGTTATGCCTTGGCTATAAACTCTATTCAACCCCGAGCAACTTTTAAACGATCTTGCGCTAGAGGCTAAGTAACCTTTCAAATCGTACGACCTTACTTATTGTAATTATGATTTATTCCTAATGCATTGATCTTATGGGAAGAAAAAGCCACAATTAAAAACATATGAGTTTTTGAAAGAACACTTTCATGTTCTACGTTTAGCATGATCACTTGTCTAACTCTATCATTTCTCGTTCTTCACTATATAAAGACCTCTAATTAAAGAGACTCGTGAATACTTAGCCATGCAAGTCAAAATTAAGCCAAATTTGGATTAGCTTTCATTAAGACTATATCAAATCAAAGTTTTGGGTTTTCAAGCCACCTATAGGATCTTGCACTTTCTTGGACTTTTTCAAGTATAGAGAATGCGTTTTATAGTTCCCTTGATAAGTGACTTTCTAGAATCAATAATAGGAACTTGCGAAAAGTTCTTGTTCTTAAACCGTATGAATTAAGACTTTCGTGTTTTAAAGCTCCCTATATAAAGGTCTAGCAAAACTTGAATTGAGCGGGTTAAGGAATGTAAATGGCTCCAAATGCCCATCAAGTCAAAAATTAACTCTTATTCTACCCATCGGAAAATATACATTCGTGTCTTAAAAACACTTATGAAAACTAAGAAAAATTTTAAAATTTGGCCATTTTTAGCCTTATTAGCAAAACAAAACATTGAAAATTGGAAAGCGTGAGGGCGTAGCAAAGCAAGTACCTATTCATCCCCCCATACTAAAATTAAACATTGTCCTCAATGTTTCGAGTCTAAAGATGGAGCACCCCCATACTAGAGACGAAGAGTCGAATGCTTAGGATCTAGCATGGAAAGGGTGAACAACAATATATCTAAGGCCGTTTATTAAGTATGCTAAAAGATAATTGTTAGAACAATAAAGGATATGTCATGGAATCGTGAAAAACTTCTTCAAACAAACGATGGAGGCTCACTTAAACAAACACGAGAGTCTTCATACGTAGATGATGATGATGATCTAGATAACACAATCACAAACAACCACGAGACAACGAGTTGAAAGGGTACAAGTCCCCTTATTAGTGAATAGTGAGCATAAAAGATAAGCATGGGATCTCCCCCACGAGGCACCTCGTTTTTGATTACCGAGTCATGAGCTCGACTCGATCCCCTAAAAATGTGAACATTTAGGGAAAATCATGGTGTGGTCAATTTTTGATGGGGCTTACATGATAAACAAGGCCCAAAAAACAACCGGTATTAAGGACTAAGTCCTTTAATGATGCAAAATACCGGGGTCGAAGATGGCGTTCTCGTTTTTATTGGAAAAACAATTTAACACCACTTCAACATGTGCCATAAACTCAAAGAGTTTGAAGAAAATAGATGAGAAGTAGAAGGGTGGGACAATTGGTAAGACAAACTTTTGAGCTACTCGAGGTAGACTCGCACCAAGCAAATAGATATAGTTTCCATTTATTGCATCGGTGGAAGACCGAGATTTCCATTTACATGAAATTCCGGGATCGAATATCTCGTCCTCGGTGGACAAGGATGAGGGAACATAAGGGGCTTCCCCCATACTAGAACCACACAAAGCATCGTCAAAAGGAATAGACGAGCTTGTAGTACTCAAATCACGTGGTGATGACGGAGTTAGATTTATAGAAAAATCAATTAAGTCACATTTAAAATCTTTTCCTTTTTTATCTTTTGAACTCTCCTTATGAAAACCCTTTTTGATTATGTCGAAAATATTTGGTGTTTCTAAGACGATGTTAGTCACACTAAAAATTATCACATTTGAAAATCGTTTTGGTTTTGGTGGTGGCAAGTTTTCAAAACGTTTATCGACGAAGAAAACCTCCCCATCGGGTTCTACATATTCATCATCCGAAAGATCTTCCGTAGAAACCGGCAACTTATCAACACTTTTCAAGAATGAATGTTCGAGGTGAGGCGAAAGATTTTTCGATTCTAGTATTGACGGTTTCTTCTTTGTAGGCTTTACACTCATAACCTCCACCGGCGGAGGAAATGGTATATTGTTTTTGGCGACATTTCCTAAAACTCTTGGTGAAAATTCTTTGCAAACGACATTGGTTGAATCACCATGGTTTAAAGTTGCAATAGAATTGACATGAGAAAGATTGGAGTTTTGTGTTGCATTGATGACAAGTTCTTCCTCATTAAAACGAAGGGTGATTTTTCGAGCATGAACATCGATAAGTGCTCTAGATGTATCCAAAAATGAACGACCCAAAATGAGAGGAACTTTTCGATCGATAGGAATGTCTACAACGATAAAGTCAACGGGATAGTAAAACTTTCCGACTTTAACAAAAACGTCCTCGGCTACTCCACATGCTAAAATCGTAGAATGATCGGCCATCTCGATAGACATGTTCGAAGGAGTAAGAGCCGGAAGCGAAAGTGATTTGAAAATCTCAAGAGGCATTAAATTAATACTAGCACCAAGATCGGCCAAGGCGTAGCATTCCTCCATATCTTGAATAGCACACGGAATCAAAAATTTACCGGGATCACCGACTTTTTGTGGTATGCGGCTAAGAAAAACCTATGAACAACTAGACGATTGTTGTAACTTCTCTTTGTTGTTTAGCATACTTTTGAAGTTTGCGGCGAATCGAGGCATCATGATAAGAGCGTCGGCAAAACTTATGTTAAAATGTAGATCACGAAACATTTTCATAAATAGCTCAAATTGATAATTGTTCCATTCTTGTGCCTTTTCTTTGTTACGTCTTGAAGGGTAAGGTAAAGGTGGTGTGGGTTGGTCATTAGGCAATGGCCTTGGAAACTCGGGTTCCATAATTGGTATTGGTTCAACCGTAGGTGTGGTATGAGCGGTACTTCGTGGGATTGTAATATGCTCCTTTTCGACCATCACCTCGGGTTCTTTCTCGATTTCCTTCTCCGAAGAAGTACTTGGACGAGAGATTGGTTCCTTGAAAGTTTTACCACTTCGTGTAGTAATAACCTTCATTTCTCCCCTCGGGTTGTTAATGGTGTCACTAGGAAGACCATCCTAGGAAGAGGGTTTACACATGATAGCTTCAAACATCTTAGCCATTCGGTCCTCAAATTTTGATTGCCTAGCATCCGCTTTTAATAACTCTTGCTTAATCTCATGTTGTCCTAATTCCATCTTTTGTTGATTTTGTTGAAGACGTTGGACATTTCCTTCCATTTTGTTTGCATGAGTTTTAAGTTCATTAGCAAGTTCATTTTTTAGCTCGTTTTTCAACTCGGATCTTAAGCTAATCATCTCACGTTGCATGTTATCAAATTTATCATCATTTGCTTTTGCATAATACAAAAATTCTCCTTGCAAATTTTTAGTGTGAGCATTTTGAAACCTTGTGTAGCATTTTGAAAATCACGGTTTTGGTTTTGATTAGAGATTTGTCCATTCTCATTTTGATAATTCCCCTTGTTGTAATTGCGTGTGTTGCCTTGGTAATTACCTTGGGGTTCGATAATTGTTAACATTTTGATTGGGTGGAGCTTGATTTTGGCGGGAACCTTGACCGTTTTGGTTGTAAGTTCCCGTTGCTACATAAGCACTCGAAGTGTTACCATCCGCGGTAATGCACTCGGAAAGATCATGAGCTCCCCCACAAGATAAACAACTCTTAGCAACCGCTTTAACCGAAGCGGAATTGGAAGCTTCTTGAGCCTTCCAATGGGACATTAGATTAGCAAATCTATCAAAAAACCGATTTTCCTCATTAGCTTCATCATGTAAGGCGTTAATGCTACGAGACGATTGTGACGAAGATGACGAACCCATATTGGCAACACTCGGTGTGTTACGAGGGTTATAAACCTTAGATCTATTTTCAATGATTTGTAAAGCCTCATTTGTCGTCTTGCACAAAAAATTACCACCCGCGGCGGCATTCAAATAATCTTGTTCATGATCATTAAGCCCATTATAAAAAGTATCCACTTGATGCAATTCCGTAAAATCATGGTGTGGACATTCATGTAACATCTCTTTAAAGCGTTCCCATGCCATTGAAAAACTTTCATTATTTCTTTGCACAAATCGTGAAATCTCATTTTTCAAGTGTGTTGTTTTAGATGGTGGAAAAAACTTATTCACAAACTTAGAAACGAGATCGGTCCATGTCAAAATCGAATTTGGCGGTTCTTTCTCGAGCCAAATTTTTGCGGGTCCATCCAACGAGTATGGAAACAACATCATCTTAATGGCGTCATGTGGAACATCCTTAAACTTGCTAGTGGCGGTGAGATGGTTAAAATTCCTAATGTGGTAATGCGGGTTGTCTTTCTCATGACCTCTAAACTTATTTTCTTGCAACATCGACATTAAACCCGTCTTAATTTCGAAATTCTCCGCAAGGATGGCGGGAATCACAATAGCCTCTCCAAAACCCTCGGCGGGTGCTTGTAGCAACTCCATCATAGTACGATTAGCCATGACGACTTCTTGTTCTACAATAGGTTCAACAATTGGAGGTTCTTCAACAATCAACGTCTCTTGATTGGCTTGCTTTTGAAGTCGTTTACGAGCTCGTTTTGCTTGATTACGAGTGATCATAAACTTCACGAAGAATGGGAGGTGAGCAAAGAAGATTCTTTTTGGGTGTTTTGTGAATTTTCAATTTTTTTTTGTGTTTTTGATGATATTTAATTTTTTTGGATTTTGGTGTATCTTCGTAGACAACAATCTACAAAATCTCTCCTCGAATCAAACTCTTGATTAAAGAAGCCTCAAAGGAATGAAAACGATCACGTGGAGTGAACGCCTTCGAATGACTTTAGAACTTTGGTGAAAACCAAATTGTTCAAGAGGGTTTAATCACAAAGAAACCAAGCAAATATATTATACGTAATAATACTTTGGGCGGCAAAACTCTCGATTAGCCTTCAATCTCAAAATACTCACAAGCAAGCGGGGAAACGAGGCGGCGCGAAGCACTTAAGAGCCTTTTTCCTTAGGGTATATTTTATAATACCCGCCTTATACCCACCTTATAGTTTGTATCTTTCAAAATCGAGCTTCACGAAAGTATTTATCTATTTTTGCCTTTTTCTTTTTGTTTGAGATTCGAATACAATAATTGAGTGATGAAATCCCAATTAAGGTTGTGTTTTCACACTTTTGGAGATATTGTAAATTTATTGTGATACTTAATACAATATAATAATAATATTTGTATAAGAAAAATCAAGAAAACCGATAATACGTATTAGTAGAGTTCTACTAATACAAATACTATTTTGGTTAATATTAAAAACAACAATGCAAATTAATCACGACACACCTCCCCGGCGGCGGCGCCAAAATTGATTGCGGTATAATTACACCCTTTAGGAAAAAGGCGTAAAAGTGGTAAGTATCAAACAAATGACTTTAGGAAAAATCAAGTGTTAATGACCCTTAATGGTGATGAAAGTTCGTTTCCCAAGGAGGTATATGTGTGTTAATGACCCTTAATCACGACACACCTCCCCGGCAGCGGCGCCAAAGTGATTTGCGTAAATTACACCTTTTAGGAAAAAGGCGTAAAAGTGGTAAGTATCGAGTGATGATTTAGGAAAATCAACACTAATGACCCTTAACGGTGTGAAAGTTCGTTTCTCAAGGAGGTATATGTGTGTGAAAAATTTGTTAAATGTTTGTGATTAATGATTTGTATAGAAGGGGATGAGAAAAGAAATTGACGAAGACGTAAAAATAAAAATTAACAAAAAAATCACTACTAGAAAGTTAAAACGTAGAACCTTAAAAACCACAAAAATAAAAATAAATTCTAAAAATTACCAAAAATTCACCAAATATCAAAAATAATAAACTAAGAGTTTACCAATGATCAAAACTTTTTCAAACCTTTTAAATAAATAAATATTCAATTTTTAAATGCTAATTAAAGCCCTAAAAATTAAATAAATTATGAAAAAGCCCAAATAAAGATTTTTCAATTGATAAACCCCTAAAATGACCTAAAAAGATTAAAAACTATTTTTAGAAATTTTAAAACTTATAAAAACTATTAAAAATGATTTAAAACTTATTAAAACTTAAAATAATTATAAAAATTAATCTAAAAGTGATAAAATTATTCTAAAAGTTGCTAAATTCCTATTTTAATGTATTTAACCTAAGAAAAATGTAAAAAGTTGGAAAAAGTGAAATTTTAAAAATAATAATAAAATAATAATAAAATAATATTAAAAATCCAAAAATTATAAAAAATTCTAAAAACTTGCAAACTAGTTTATTTTAACCTAAATAATCAGAAAATCAAAGTGAAATTACCAAAACACCCCTATTGGGCCCTCAAATGGGCCAAATCCAAATTCAGTCAACACAAATGGGCTTTTGGGCCCAAAAAGTCAAACTTGGCCCAATTGACTTGGAAAAGCCCTATCTGACTTAAAATTCAATTCTAAGAACAAAACTCTAAAGGCCCAAAAGCTGAATGTGAGCTTATCACAGCTTATTAAACACAAAGCTTATTCTTATTGGGCTTTTCAGCCCATTAAGCCATAAGCTAATGCCATAAGCTCTAATTTGACACACAACCCTCTTTTAGGATGCTTAAGAGATCTGTCAAAAGAAATTTCCAAAAAGCACACTCAATAAGCCAGAAAATAGAAAAGCAAAAATCCACAAAACGACAAAATAGTCGTTTTTGAGAAATAATGCACCTCAGGACTTTATTCAACTTGCAAAAGCTTTCAAATGGACTCAATAAGCAATATCAATCAACAAAAATCCAATAAGCACAACCAATAAGCCAGAATAAGCACAAATGAACTTATGTAAAAGTCAAAGGAGTTGTTTTTCTATTCAAACCTAAAAGTCAACCACCCAAATGCTCCAATATGAACAAATGGGTCAAAATATGAGCACCTATTACAAAAACAAAGTTGTTGCTGGTTGGAATAAGCTATTATAGCTTATTGATAAGCTGACACCAATTTAACACTATCAGTGGCAACCAGCAGGGGAAAGGAGTTCCCATTACTTTGACTATTTGACCAAGCTTTTATGAGAGTTCTGGTTTGATTTGATTGGAAACAAAGGCACCATTGTGATCAGTGAATCACAAGGAGTCAATAGCAACAATAAAATCACAAAATGGTTCACACAATAAGCCGCAATAAGTCAAACAGTTACCAGATATGCTCCAGATATGCAAATAAGCAGTTAAGCACTTAATAAGCAAATTTAAGCAAAATAACCAACCAAACTTAACAGGATGCATACACAAGCTATATAAACTAAGAACAAACACAAAGCAACAAGAATCAAACACTGAATCAAAGTAAATAACAATATCAAAGCATAAAAAGTTACTGATAAACAATGAACATATGCAGAAACAAGTTTGCTGATATACTTGACACTTGATCCAATTTCAAGCCTCAAATCCTTCTTCCCTGGTGTGATTAACTATGATTTAGCACTTGTTAGCCCTAGCCTAAACCTAGATCTAGGTGTCCTCAAAATCCTAGCCAATTTTACCAAGTTATGAAGATTTTATAGCCAATCTATGAATCTATGTGTTCAAGACCACAAAACCTGCAAACAGATGAACAATATCACCCAAACAACAGATACCAATACTTGCTAACAACACACAAGCACTTAACAAGCCACAATCCAAACTTATGCAGTAATCCCAAACACTCCTTAATCAGTCACTTATCAAAGAAACTTGTGATTTCTTCTAATAACCTACTGATTTTAATGATCAAAAACACTTACTAGGCAGCAACTAACACAATCAAACACATAAATCACCAGCACAAACACAAATACTCAAAATCAAAGCACAAAATCCAAAACAGGCATAAACATGAAATTTTTAGGGGAATCTTAACAAGAGCTTATACCTGCCTTCCACAACATCCTAGGAAGGCCAGCAATGCTCCTTGGACCTTGTTCAACAACTAGAACAAGACCAAGGTACTTCAAATAAGGAGATGCAAATTGCCTTGGTTGATGGTTCAAAGTAGAACCTCAAGGACTTGATATCTTCAACACAAGCAGCAAACAACTCAACCAAGGGCTCTAATCCCTTCACAAGCTTGGTTTCAACAAGCTTGTAAGAGCTTATAGCAAATGTTCAAGGGTTAGTACACAAAATAAACCAAAACAGAACCTAGGATTTCAAGGTTTTCAAACCTTAAAAACCTTATGAAACAAGACGTGCCTTAACCACAAGATTAAGGTAGGCCTTAACAATCAAATGGAACTCAGAATTAGGCTACTCAAACACCAAACTTTTAACTAAATCAAAAAGAGATTTCAAAATTTCAGAAATTCAAATTTTATTTAACTTAAAAAGGAATTACAAAGATTAATAGCCTAAAACTGGAACCAAGGGACTCTCACATGTTGAGGTCTCCTTTTATAGGCAAATGCCTGGCTAAACACTATTCACAAACCCTAGATGTGAAATTCCTTAAATGCCCTAAGTCTTCTAGACGTTTTCTTGGTGTGAGCTGTCCAAAATGCATCCAAACCGTCTAAAATAGCTTTGTGATGAAGCAAATGATGTGGGCTGTTGATCTTGACACGTGGTAAGCCTTGGTGAGGAAGTTGTCACATGATGGTGAAACGGTTTTGGTGGTGGGTCCTCTTGGTGAGTGGGAGTGAGTGTTTTAAGGTTGGGATGAGATTATAGGCGTGTGAATCAAGTGTGGGTAAGGGTAATTTCATTTTACCCTTTGTTTAAGTTGGTGTAAATTCTGGGTTGGTAAAAGTGAATAGTGACAAGTTTTGATCCGAAATTGGGGGAGATGGATGTGTTTGGCATAAATTCGTGTTTGAATGTTTCATTTGCTCACTTTCAGTCCTTCCTTTTCCTTTCTTTTGTCACTTGGATATAAAAGTCTGTCAGCGCCCAATTATACTTGTAACAACTTTCACCACTTGGCAATTTTGGCACAAAACTTTATAAAAAGTGTTTCAAGGGTTATTTTTGACACTTTTGCATATTTGAAGGACTGATTTTGGACATTATTCAAAGGTCTTCAATGTATATTTGACTTCATGAGGGACCATTATTGGCAATTTGAAATTGTTGAGGGACTAATCTTGCCATTTCTTTAGAGTTGAGGGACCTTTTGTGTAATTTTGACAAACTTAAGGGACCAAACTTGTAATTATTAATATACAAGGGTTTTAAGTGTCATTTCTTCAATGAATGAGGATCAATTTTGTTTGTCTTCAAGTCTTCAAGGGTATTTGTTGAGAATTCCATGATTAGGGCCCGGTTCTTTGTACGGCTTCGTTTCTCGTGTCCGTTTTTCCTTGTATCTTGTGATCTTTTGTCTTTTTCACGATATCCATACCTAAAATACACAAGTAAACAAACACAAGCATATATATGGTATTTTATGACATTTTTATGCATTTAAAGCCCGAAAAGAACGATGAGATCATGTATAAATGCCATCTCATCAACAGGACTCAACAACTTCCTCTTAACAATCTCATATTCCATATGGGTTAAATTTTACTTTATTCAAGTTTCAATCAATCTTATACTCAATGCGATATCCTACTTCATTCTCTAATACTTTCAACCTTATTCATAAACCTTAAAAGGGCAATAAAAGCTCAATATGAACAACACTTAATTTCCAATCCTATAGCTCTTACAACAACAATTATCAAATGAGTCACTAGTATGAAATGACTCGATCATTCAATTAGACTTCTCGGAAAGGTACTAGTGGCATGAGGCTTTTGGGTAATGGTTCCAATGACAGCCTCAAGTGCAACATTCACCCTTTCGATTTCAAATTTAAGAATTGGGTGGCAACGAATCAGATGACACCTTTCCAGGTGGTAACGTTTTGTCAAACTCCACTCTATAAGGAAAGATCGTCATGACATCGATATCAGATTTAATATCGCCAATTCTTCTTCAATTTCACAATCAACTAATATCTACATTTCTACGAATATCAACCATTTGTTGGGATCATAAATATCTACAACTTGGTTTAGATCTAGCAAACCAACCGAATCGCTGCCTTTAAGGGGGAGTACTGCTTATGGCTTTGTACAGGTAAAAGGCAGTATTCCACAATGTCATGGGGGCTAAGCTTGTCATAATGTACCGGAATTGGGTATTTCGGGGGATGGTGAGTCATCTAAGGGATTTGGCATTTGAACAAGAACCTTTGAGCATTTCCCAATCAATAGGAGTTTGATTTATGAGTCCAAATGAGCTCGTGAAAATAGTAACTCGTCTTTCCGCCCTGGTCCCGCGAAATAAGTCAGACTTCAAAAGTGCAATGGAAATCGAATAGGTGCCAGTATCCATAGGCTTGTAGGTATGAGTTTGGATGTAGGCTGTTCTCTAGCCATAGAGAACAGTCGTCTCAGGAATCGTTTAGAGTGTTAGCAGATTTCCTTAGCGAAAAAAAGGGGAAGTCGCTTGTCTCTTCGATTGACTTTCATTCAATATCCCATTCCCGCTGCATCGGCTGGTCAAAGATCACCCAAAAATTGATTCAAAAGCTGCGGTTGGCATGGCAGTGTGAGGTGCTCGTCGATCTCTCCGAACCATTATAACCCAAGCCACGGCGAAACAGCCCAAGCGCAAGCAAGCTTGGCCGCCCAGCGTCCTCAAATCATTCAATGTCATCAACTGAGAATGTAGATCAGTCATCAATAAGTAAGGCCCAGAGAGAGCACACTTACATTCATTGCCATGTTCGATCTGAGTACAATCGAATTGCTAAGTTACAGCTACTCCTAGTGCGAAGAAAAAAAAAGAAAAAAAAAGGGGACAACAGCGTGTTGTGGTCGCGTACCCTTTGCACAGTGTTCTCTTCTGACTTTTAGACCTCCACTCCCTCTGCTACCATTCAATAGGCTTGACTTTATAGCTTCTTCTTGCTTGAGCTGAGCACGTAAGCCAAGCCTTCACTTACTTATTCGTAGACTTTTCTGGAATCTCCATCTCCTTGTCGCACTTGTCAATCCGCCTTTCAAGAATATCTTGAATAATAGATCCCTCCATAAAGAAAACCGATGGAACAACCACATCAACCTAATCATGAGGAAATGCGCTATGCTATAATATCGCCCAAAGAGCTTCGGCCTTAGCTTTTGCAAAGCTTCTTTTCCCTTTCTTTTTTGGACAACCTCTTCTGTTATAGAGTCCAATCGCGAGAGTCTAAACTTTGTTGCACTGGTCCGAGTTCGCCTGCCTTCTACTTAGTAGGTATGATGGGTGAACCGAACCGAGCCCCTATTAGAGATTAGACGGAGCTTCGTTGGCTGGAATAAAAGCACAATAAGTTGCTTTACAAAAGGAGTCCTTAGTATGTGTCAAACCCGTTATAGTACTACTAAACCGAAGTCTCGTACTCGAACTGGCAAGAACGGCCCAGCTTGCTGGCTGACTATTACCTGCTTACTTACTGGCTGACTTGGCAGCTGCCTTGAAAGCCTATTCCGACGGCTCCTTCCTAAATAAGTTATCTAAAAGCCAGTCTTTCTTTTTGTTTTCAACGATCTATTGCTTGGTCCTTCACCTTTATGAGTAGGACTGACTCCCTTACATAGGTCTTATGTTCAGTACTTCGTATCAGGTTCTATCTATGGGACCTTAACGAGAATTTTGTTGTTCTTTCTGAAAAAACCTAAGAGGTCCGTGACTGACCCTTTGTTCAGCACATGAGTTAGCGTTACTGCGTATTTAGTGGAAGCAGATAGTTAGGGACTGACCTGGTACCACTTTGAGTTACTGCCCCTAAGTACTAGACCAACTCCTGTTGAAGAATAAGGCTTTTGAGATGCCTGAGCATTGAATTTGGAACACAGGCCAAACAAAGTCGTACTGAGGACCCTAAGTACTGTCAAATTGGTGCGTATAACATCCCCTTGAAAATAGCTGGACCTATTATTGAAGGGGGCTCTAACATCATCAAATTCTGTTATTTAACCCCAGATTAATTATTAATGAGTAGCACAGAAGGCCACTCGCGCCACATAAGTGGTATATAAGTGGTTATCCTTAGCAGAGTGGTGGTACGACACTACTTATCATACTACAATGAAAATGACCCCATTTGAATTGAAGCCCTCTATCGCTATGCTCCAACACTTATACCTATGCCCCAGCCTGAAGGTTCCAAATGCATACACCGAATCTATAGAGGAGGGTTTAAAGAAACTGCAAGTAATCCTTAAAGTGGATTCCGACCTCATGCCAGAGGGGGAGACCATAATGCAAGTAGGATTCAATGGCTTTCCTTTTTGAAATAAAATGAAGGATATTGTTTTGTACCCATTACTCCATTCATATACTATGACCCCTAAAGCTATCAAGAAAATGACGCATCTATGGGAGTCACTTAATATGAGGGAATACCATCTATCTGCCTCTTCATCATTAGTAGGTTTGAATAAACTATATGATTTCAATACCTACGGCCGTGTTATAGGCGGCCCTTCAATCAAAGACATGACTAGTTCATTCATAGGTAAGACTCGAGCATTGGTCGACGCTATAATATTTTATAAAGGCTCGTATAATCGTGTCTTAGTCTTAACCACCTTGGGATTAGGTTGTACGGTATGGTACACGGTTTCGCCCGGTCTAGCAGGTATGCCCCTTCCTCTTGATCTCTTCCCTGTGGACGCGGAATACCCGATGTTCTGCAGGAATGATTTTGTGCATCCTAAGTTTACTAAAATGTATTTAGTTGAGAGAGAGTATATTGTGAATAAGGTTTTTATGGGCTTGGATACTGTACATCCATTCTCTAAGATCGAGCTCACTATACCAAGTGAATATATTCAAGTCCCTTCTTCATCAGGTGCTAGTACTTCAGGTGCTAGTACTTCAGGTGCTAGGGTTGGTATCTCTCAAGCTGGTTGGGATAATAGATGCGCAGTTAGCTTGGGTTTAATGATAGCTGTCTTTGTTGCCACCAATGTGATTGTAAAGGAAGGCCCTAAACTAATAGAAATGACAATATAAAAAATGATGAAAATGATTAACACAAAAATAAGTAGGCTTTATATCAACTTCGATTCTAGATCTTATTCAACTAAGGTCTATAATTACGACCGCTTTCTATTCGAACAAATAGAGGAATCTTATGAAGATCTACAGTTATTAGGTTATCCTGTAATCTCTGAGGAAGAATTTGACTCTCAGCTACTGCTTATACTAGAAGGAGTCTATGAACTATCACCTTTTCGAATTCGTTATCGAGATGCTCAGGGTGTTAAGGACTTTCAAAATAGGAGTGAATGTATACTTTACGGTATAGCCTCCAATAACCCTTATGTCGATAAGGAATCACAGATTTACAGGATTTCTTCTACTGCTCTTAAGGACGAGGTAGTTTTGATGGGATTAGCCCGTGCGATTTTCTAGTTTCACTATTACTACAATATAGAACTAGATGGGGTAGTCGAAAATTTAGAAATGGAGTATTTTGATAGGATCCTTTCTATTAGAAAATCTACTCGGTTGTACCGTATTAGGATCAAGTTTCCTCTATTAGGTGGTGCCATTTCTAAGACTCGGGTTTTAGAGATTGTCAGCCGCCATATATCTACTGATTCTGTAACATTTCAATTAGTTAAAAAATTTCTATATAACACTTACCAGAACGAAGAAGGGCATAATTGACTTTTGGATTCGATTCCTGATTTAGGGGATATTACTGTAGCATCTGAAGATCTGCTTATGTTTGAAATATTTGACAAGGCTTTCACCAAGAGGTTTCCAGGTATTAGGTTTTTTAGATACCTCAATGAAGTTGTTATAAATTTTACTAATTTGCATGATGAACTAACCTTCAGCGAGATTGGTGGGTATACTCTATTGAAGCAACTCGATCTTCCTGGTGAAATTGTTTCTATAGGACCAGGTGATGCTCCTCTTGAGTTGTATAACGATATCTATAAGGGTTAATAAACAAAGATGTTACTAAACGTTCTATAAAATTTGTCCTAAGGTAACAAACGTTCATTTTGTGCTTCTAGGGTACTCATGTATGGGTGACCGGTTGTTTACGTTACTAATGTTTGAGTAACTTGTTAAAAGTGGTAAATTAGCAGGTTACCCAATTTTTTTTTCAAAATTAACTTAAAAAAATACTTGACGACATAAGAGATTTTAAAAAATTCTCAAAAATATTTCTTTCCAAAAAACCTCTCGATTCTTTTTTCAAAAAAAATATTTTATAATTAACAAAATTAAAATTTTATAATATTAGATTTTAAAAACTTAAAAAAATACTTTTTCAAAAAAGTGTGTTTTATATTAAAAAATAACTTAAAAAAATACTTGACTACATAAAAGATTTACAAAATTTCTCGAAAAAGATTTCTTTCCAAAAAACATCTCGATTTTTTTTCAAAAAAATATTTTATAATTAAAAAAACTAAATTCTTATAATAATTTATTTTAAAAACTTAAAAAAATCCTATTTCAAAACAGTGTGTTTTATATTAAAAAAATTAATTCTTATAAAAAGGATTAAAAAAATTATAAAAAATACTTGAATTTCACCATTCGTAGGGTTAAACTATATATTTTTTTAAATAACATTTATTTTTCCTTTTTTATAAGAATATAAATTTTTTCGAAAATATTTAACGAAAAGATTTTTAAAATATTTTTTATAGGATTATAATTTTTTCGAAAATGCTTTTAATCTTTCGAAAATATTTTTATGAAAATACTTTTCAGAAATAGTTTTTTCGAAATTATTTTAAATATTTTTGAAAATAGTTTTTTGAAATATTTTTAAAAAATAAACGTTTTTTAAAAATATTTAAACCAACTTGTTTACTTAAATACTTAAATCTTTAAAAATAATTTTAATATTTTCTAATATTAAAAGAATTTAAAACCTTTTTAAAAATATTTTTTGAAAAATACTTTTTTAAAAAGATTTGTGAAAGATTATTTTGAATATGTTTGTTTAAAAATGTTTTTCTAAAAATATATTAAAAATCTCATTTTTTCCAAAAGTGACCTGGAGTATCGGTTACCCCTCCATTGAGTAACCTTGTTGTCACATTTTGTAATGTTAAGTAACCCATTTACCCAACCTGTATAGATGAGTAACTTAGAAACACAAAATGAACGTTTGTTACCTTAGGACATATTTTATGGAACGTTTAGTAACATCTTTGTATATTAACCCTATCTATAACTTGTATATCGATAGGGATAATAGTGTTATAGCAAGTAGAATGCAAGATTCAAAGGGCACAGTCTAATAAGCGTTTGAAGTGTGAGGACTAGAGCTTGCACAATGGTGGGATTACTAGATCCCCGGTGGGCTTATAAGGTTCCGTTAAGCCATACTTCTAGATGGTATGCTATCTGCGGTTTCATAAAATGCTAGGTTTGAATGCATGTCTTAAGCGGTGGAGTAGCACTAGTTGAGATACCCAGCTAGTTCGAAGAAGATCTCAAGCTATAATAGTAGTGGAATTACATCTCAGTTGTTTTCATAGCTCAACTAGAAAGAAAAGGTATAGCGTGAAAAGATACATACACTATCTTAGGAAGGGCCTACACAGTCAGGATTGCAGGTGGTTATTCCTTGATTGTCGAGCTCTGAAGCATTGCATGTAAGAGACTAGACAGAACCGGGTATACCACTAGGGAGAACCTAGATAGTGGAACTGACCTGTAGCTGAGCTAACTCAATGGTAAGCAATCTTCCTGCACTCTACAGGACTTAGAAGGGGGTAGCCTGTTTCATAATCTCTCTCAGGGCTACTTGAATCGATCACATAGTAGCCTCTAGCTAGGAGCTTTCTTTCTTCTATAGAGCAGGGATAGAAGGACTCTCCTCATTTACTAGTGAATGAAGTTGGTTCAAGCTTAATTGGTTTCAATCTTCTTTCTTCAATCTTCCGGGGCAAGTTATATGAAACTAGCTGTCTATTCATCTTATAGCTAAAGAGGTGTCTCCAATTTGACATAGTGAAACTAGGAAGGTTGCTTTCACCCCCTCTCCTTCTCTTGCTTTAGGACTAGCCACGAGAATAGCTTCGATTAATTTACTAGGGGATTTAGGGTTCCTTGTGACAATCTACGTCGTATAAATACCTCGTATAAATATAAAAATTAATCATCAAACAATCATGTAATAAAATTACATCATATATATATATATATATATATATATATATATATATATATATATATATATATATATATATATATATATATATATATATATATATATATATATATATATATATATATAATCCAAGTTATATATAATATTAAAATAAAACTTCTCAGTCTGGCCTTCTCGGTAACTCGGGAATTCTTCGGCACCGTTATAGTAAAAAGATTTTTAGACATTTTTAGAAAAATGTTTATAGTTAAAAGATTTTGAAATGTTTTATTCGAAACCTTGGTTTTAAAAATCTTCCGTTCTCTATAAGGAGAGCTTTGGTACCAAACTGTAACACCCCCAAATTTACACAATTCAATACAGCGGAAGACTCGTTGGTGTTACGGGATAGCACATTACTCACATCATAGACAACGCATAAAAATCTCGTCGCTTAATAATAAAGCATTTCCATTCATAAATATCAAATTTACATAGGTCCCAAGTCATATTATTTCAAACAATTTTTACAAAACATTCGAATGGAAATTAGTTAATTAAGTGCCGACCATGAATTCTTGTTGTCTTCCCAAGAATTACCTTCAAGTACCTGAGATAAAATATGTTAAAAGAAAAGGACAGCGATAACGCCGAGTGAATTCATAGAGTTTAATGAAATCCATCAATATAACATCGGTATAAAATTATTACTGAAAATCATTTTGTACAAATCTTTGTAATAGGCCATAAAATAGCCAAAGTCATTTTATACAAATCCTTATCAAAAATCATAATATAGGCGTTTGCCTTCAAAACCATTATACGAGCCATTGTCGTAACAACATCATACAATACGTTTTATAACGTTGTATAGAGTTAAATAAAAACCAATACATGAATGTGGTTATGAAAAACCAAAACACGAACATAATATCAATAATAAGACCCTGTATTGCTAGTCAGGCAATATATCGTAATTCAATGCATAAAGCAGTATTTCGTTATTTTTGGATTATTATAAGCCGCATGACATTGTTACCTTACTACAACAAACAACGGGTAGCTAGCCCGAAACTCAATTTGCCCATCTAAATTAGCGTGTCGTCACAATAATCACACTTGTGTAAATCTTCTCATACATAAATTCGCTTACCAATCAATGTGGCACGACGGGGATCAACCGTCAAGGCGCGAACTGGGGTGATCGTCCCCAAATAGTACTATTATATGCATAAGCGTCTACCAAATACCGGTAGTTCACAATTCATGCTAATGGGACTTTTAGTGACATAACCTAACTTTCATAATCTATTTCATTTCATCTATCGGGTCATTTAATCATTCATCGGGTCATACAATAAGGGTCCAAATCAATAAACCACCAATCGGGACAACTAGTGTCCTATTTTATAAAAACTAACATGTTATCTCCCTCGCGGGTTTATAAAACACTTAAAAGAGTGTGAGGCTATGAACTCACGTTGATGTGGGAAAGCGGGTTATCGGCAATTCGGATGTACGGTACGTGCTTCAATCACGGGAAACCTAGACAAATAATACTCGTCTTAGAGTCTTGTCCAATGACTTTATAAAAATAACAATTATGTATACATATGATGATTTTATATATATATGATGATCAAGTGGGTTTATATATTCTCATTTACTCATTTTAGTGTTATGTGTTGGAAATTTTCAAGACTAGTTACACTAGTTCAACTTGTTTACATTTTGAAGCCCAATGGGCCTATTACAAGCCCAATTATACTTTTATTATCAGTATTATACTTTACATGTTAGGCCCAAATGGGTTAAGCCCAATAAGTAAGTTTATAAGTGTTTTACTAACTAGTCGGGTTTATAGTCCAATAAGGCTACTTTGGCCCGTTAATGTCTATATGTTGTAAAGCTCAAGTTTTATCGGTTTTTAATTTTATTAAGTACTTATATATCAGTATATGACTTTTAAAAAGTTTACATTAGACGGGTCCGATCGTCTAAGTTTTAATTGACGAAAACGTTAATTTTACGGTTTTAACCGAAAAGACGTAAAAATCATGTTTATAGTTTTATAACTTATAAAACTTATCAAATTGCCATTTTTATAAAATATATCATTTATTTATTATTGTACATACTTATATAAATGTTATATACTACAAGTTAGTGGGTTTTAAGTTTACATTTTATATATTATTTACTTGAGTGCTATTATAATACTATATACTTTAATTTTCACAAATCTGATTTTTGCTTTCACTTTCATCATTTTTACCATATCTTGAGTTATACAATGAGATAGACCCTCAAATTTTTATCACAGAAACTACATGATATTTGTTTCATTTCATTCCTTTATAGCTACTGATGAATCAACCTCTAAGTATTTTATAAAATTCGTCCAAAACAGTGTACTTAGATTTGCACTCTAAACTTGTTTTGATCATATCTCACTCATTTTGATGATTCCATTGCATGGCCAACTCTCACATGTGTATGAATCTAACACTTACTGTAAATGGATTACACCATGAAACTTTATCAGTTCATAACTTGGTTACTTACTGTTTTTATACAGCCAACAATTTAAGCAAGATTTTAGCCTTGTTTCTTACAGTTTTTCATCTTTTTAATCATATTTATCAACACTTGATCCCCACACAACATTTTTATCATCATATATTCATCATATACATATACAATAAGAAAGAAAATACATGATTACATAATCAAAATAACAAGAGGATGGGAAGAACAATCTTTATACCACCAAGATGATGTAGGTTATGATTAAGACATGGATTTTGATGGAAGAACTTGTGGTAGATCAACACTAATCTTCATGGCCACCAATACTTGTAAACTTCATGTAGACATCAGCCCTTACTTCACTTGAAAACTCCTTTTTAGATGTTAAAACTTGCACCAATCTTCATCTCTTTTGAAGGAGATTAACATATGTAAGTTATAACAATAGTTTGTGGTTAAAATAGTATGATGATGGTGTTGTGGTGGCTATAGTAGACGGCCAAAATGGCTAGAGAGAGAGATGTCTGTGTTGCATGTAAGAAGTGAGTTAGTTGTTTTAGGTTTGATGATTTTGTGGTATTTGAAAGCTTACAAGTTAAGCTTAGTAAACATGTGTACTACTTGTTGTTTACAACTTGACACCTAAGGGTGTTGTGTCTTAGTTGTTGACGTCCCATATTAGTGGGGTGGGGAAAAACTTGTTTTCTCTCATCCCAATAATTTTCGGGTATTCCTTGATTCTAGTTTCCTCGATTTGCGTGCCCTCAGGTCGTTTTACGAAAAACGTTTTATAAATTATGAATCAATGGCACAAAACGAATCTAATAAAAATTATCTCATCAAAAACGGAGTTCGAAAACGTAAATACGTAATCCTAAGGTTTCCGGTGTAGTCGTAAAGGACGTTAAATTATTCACGTAAGTCCTAATCTCTTCTCGTAAATTTGTGAGTTTATGAACCAACACAAATTTAAAATCCCAAAATAATATTCACGGATAAAATTATTTTCTGAAATGTCGGACTGTCACCAAAACGGTGTATGTAAACGTAAGCACGTAACGTAGAATCCTCCAGTTTAGACGTAGTCGATGCTACTTCAAGACGTAAATCCAAATTTCTTCCCAAAAATAAGTGAGTTCATAATATAACATTAAAATAATGTTTTTTGTTGGAAATACGTTTTTACGTATTTAGAAAGGATCGGTCACTCCAACGATATTAGGCTCGTGATCCAATATAGCCCATATAGCCCACATGTAGGGTGGGCTATATAAACCCCCCTCCTAGCATGTTAGGAGGGGTTGTTGGTTCACTTACACTTTGATAATCACATTTTCCATTTTCCTTTCAACTCTCTCATTTCTCTCTCTTCTTTCTCTCTCTAAAGTTCTTCCATTTATCATCATTCAATAGATAATCCACACAATGCTAAATCCTTAGAAAAACAAGATCCTACAATTGGTATCAAGAGCATGGTTGATTCTTCGGATTAACACGTTTTTTTTTTATCTATTGATTTGGTGGTAAAGTTCCTTTCTTTTACAAATTTTTTTTTTTTTCTCCATTTCTTTCGTCTATTATTCTTTTTCTTTCTTTAAGCTTATCTTTATATAATATTTGCTAAAAGTATTATAAAAAAAATTTCAACTAAAAGTTCTTATATTTTTCTCAAATTTCAAAATCTCTATAAAAAGTTTTTTTTTTCTGTTTTTATCAACTCATCTATTTTTATCAATTTTCGATAAAAAGTTTTTCTCTTTTATCCCGTTTTTCATCTTTTCTGTTTTGTCTTTTTTTCTCAAAGTTTAAGTATCCAAAAAGGGTTGGTTATTCCGATGCATGCATAAGTTGCCAGTATTCCGATACTTTGATATATCGATCGCAATTACCGAAAGGTTCTACTTTGCGATCACCTTATTCCGACACTCTTATTCGGACGGTTATTCCGATCGCCTTTTTCTTTGCGATCGTGATTGCGACGGTTTAAGGTAAAGTAAGACGAAACTCTGGCCAAATTTTTTAAACACATTCCGATGGTGAGTATTTTTGATATTGCGATGGAATGTTAACTGTTTTGCGATGGAACACTAAATATTGCGATTGGTGAGTTTCTGCGATAAAGAATATTGCGATGAAAAATTTTGAGAATATTGCGATGACTTGACTTTTTATTGCGATTCAACCAAAGTTTTTTGGACTCGACATCTAGATCGACTCACGACTTCGACAAACGACTCCAACACTCACCCCGTCTCTCTCACCCACACTCAAAACCCAACACCCACCATCGACCCATCCTCGACCCACTCAACCACCCACCCCCGTTTCCAGTACTGACTCTCGGACACCAATTTTTTTTTTTTTTAAACACTCATTTTTATCAATTCTCTCTGACCAAACTTTTGTTTTTAAAACTTCACTATCTGACCAATTTTCAATCAAACACTCGTTGTAATCAGCAACAAATTAAACACTCGTTTTAAGCAGCAACAAAGATCTCTGTTCTATGTTTTTTAAAAAACAACATCATCGATCTAAGACACAGCAACCAAAAACAAAAATCAAAAACCTACCCGAAACCTTGTTTTAACAAGATCTAGAAGCTGATATCTTCAAGTGTTCTTCGTGGGTTTCCAACAATTCAAGACTGGCGTGTTGTTTTTATCATTTTGGTTGTATAGTTCACGCTTGAGACGGAGGAACCTAGATAGTAAAGGTTGTGATTAGGGTTAGTGAGTTTTATTTTTAATCAATGTGTTTTGAGAAAAGAGAGATAGAGAAATATAGAAATGAAATAGGGGCGGAGGTTTCTATATAGGTGAAACTGTTTTTGAGTGTTATATCCCCACACTCCACTTGCATCTTTGTTTTTTTTTTCCAAAATTAGATAGGTATGGACACGTTAGTTTGACTAAGACTCAAGTGGGTATTAAACATTGGACCATACTAAAGACGTGTCTATTCATTAAAAATCTTGTTTTCTCTGTGAGAGAGATATAAAGTCAAAGATTTAGGGGCGGAGGTTACAAAGTAACCTTTGGGGACACGTTTTTCTTATCAACAATATCAATTTTTTTTTATTTTGGATTTTTTAGTTAAGTTATTTTTTTTAAAAGTTAAGTTACCATTTTATATTTATATATTTTTAAAGTTAATTCTTTTTTAGTTATATTAATTTTGTATATTTTGTTACTTGATATCTTTGGATTTGGTAAATCATGTTGAGGCGGGTATTTTGAAAGTATCAAAGTGGAAATATATTTGACGGGTTAAAAGTTTTTGTGGCCGGATTTGAAGACAAAAGTGACGAGTCAAAGTGTCAAGGTTTATTTTGCTGACGGATTTTTTATCGGGTATTATTATTTGAAATTGACGACGGATTTTTCATCAATCAGTAATCCTTAACGACATTGGTCAACGATATTCAATGGATTTTTTGAATTCGACTTTTCAAGAGGGAGAATTGCAAAACGATACTAGAAGCAGTCACAAAAGAATGGATTCAGGAGGAAAGCAGGAAGCAAACAGTCAATCAGGAAATTATGCAGATCCGTCATGTGTCACAAATCTTCGTCTACTTCAATCTGAATTGAATGAGATAATTAACAATCCTGATAAGTGCCCTATGCCTGCTTCTTTACCCAATTCTGCTTCTAGGATTAAAGAGCTCGAAACGTTCGTCGCTCAGCAATCAAAAAATCTCGAGGATGCCAAAATTGAATTTTCACAGAAAACGGAGAAATTTGAAACATATTTTGAAAAACTTGAAAAGTCAAACGTTGTTCTTGAACGAAAATTGGATCAAACTGTTCTAGATTCTAAAGCTGAAAAGGATAACTTTTTGAAACAAATTAAGTTGCTTGAATCTAAATTGGCATCCCAAGATAACTTGCTCAAAGAGAATGAGACTTTAAAGGCTCAAGTACAGGAAAAGGTCTTTGCTATAGCTGCGTTGAAAAACGAATTGAGGAAAATTAAAGGACCTAGTGTGGACACTAAGCTTGATAAACCATCAATCTTGGGGAAACCGCCTACAAATCAGTTCATCAGACAACCGACTGTCAGACAACCTACTGCATTTAGATCCGAGCGACCACAATCCTCGAGACCGCGGTTTGCCTCCCAAGTTGATTTGGTTCATTTTCCTAGACCAGTCACTCCACTATCTAGGCCCAATGTGACTAAAACAGCTTTTGCAAGACCTAATCACATGATTGCCTCTAGTTTCCCTAGACATAGTCCAAAGAACACATCTCGAACTAGTTCAAATGATGTTCGCCATACATTTGATCTAAGGGAAGCTAAACAAAAGACACAAGTAAGAGATAGGAATTTCAAACCTAGTCAGATGCCTTATAGTTTACCCAAAACTGCTAACCGTAGCATGTCACATCCTAGGAGCATCAATCAATCATCTAGGAATTCTAGATCTTACTCGGACATTAAATATAATACTTGTAAAACATGTAGAAAATGTGTCTTTACGGCAAATCATGATTCTTGTATCAAGAAATTGCTTAATGAGGTGAACTCCCGTGCTAGACTTAAATCCCAGTGGGTTGCCAAAATCAAACCCATTGGTAAAATGTGGCTCCCCACTGGTAGAACTTTCACCCTTGTAGAAAACGAGTGACCTTTAACTAGGATAGCCTCCGATTCTATTAAGCCTACTAGGGAGGAAATTGAAAAGGAGGATGCATCACCTAAGCATGAACTTAAGGTTTTCTATAAAAGGAAACGTTTACCAGCTAAGACAAGTGAATCATCTCCTCAGAACACCTCTGGCACAAGTACCAAAGAGGATGTTCCAAAAGAACGAAGCGGTCCAATCATTGTATACCATTCAATTAAGGACACACTCAGAGTTTGGTTGCTAAAGAAGCTGATATCTAAGAAACAAGTGTCTCAGGGGATTTCCAGTTAAATTTACAGTGCATAAAGGACTTACAGTCACATAACAGACTGTAACTCGCTCTCAAAAGACAGGAAAGTTCATCCCGATGATGACTTATCCTCAAAACGAGAAATTAAATTTTCTCGGACACGAGCTTACATTTTAAACTATTCAAGGGTTTTAAGCTCGTGTAAAGGACTTACAGTCATATAACAGACTGTAACTCGCTCTCAAAAGACAGGAAAGTTCATCCCGATGATGACTTATCCTCAAAACGAGAAAATAAATTTTCTCGGACACGATCTTACATTAAAACTATTCCAAGGTTTTAAGCTCGTGTATAGGACTTACAGTCACATAACAGACTGTAACTCGTTCTCAAAAGACAGGAAAGTTCATCCCGATGATGACTTATCCTCAAAACGAGAAATTAAATTTTCTCGGACACGAGCTTACATTTTAAACTATTCAAGGGTTTCAAGCTCGTGTAAAGGACTTATAGTCACATCACAGACTATAACTCGCTCTTCAAAGAAAGGAAAGTTTATCGTCGATGGTAAACTTATCCTAACAACGAGAAATTAATTTTTCTCGGGCATGAGCTTATATCAAAAACATTCCAAGTTTTTAAGCTCATGCACAATGGCTCCTCGTTAAATGACAGACGACGACCCGGACTTCAGAGACAGGGAAGTTTATCCACGCAACGATAACTTACCCTTTTAACGAGAAATTAAGTTTTCTTGGACACGAGCTTATCCTAAAACCATTCAAAGGTTTTAAGTTCGTGTATAAGGCTCTTCATTAAATTTCAGATGATGACCCGATCTTCAAATTAAGGAAAGTTTATCGCCGATGATAAACTTATCCTCACAACGAGAAATTAATTTTTCTCGGGCATGAGCTTATATTAAAAACATTCGAAGTTTTTAAGCTCATGCACAATGACTTACAGTTAAATATCAGACTGTAACTCGGACTTCAATTTTAGGAAAGCTTATCTTTAAAGATAGCTTATCCTCGTAACGGGAAATTAAATTTTCTCGGTCATGAGCTTGTATTAAAACATTCCAGGTTTTAAGCTCAGAAAGGAAAGTGAATCTTTTAAATAAGAGAACTTTTCCTCATAACGAGAAATTCACCTTTCTCGGTCATGAGCTTTACGTTAAAACATTCAAAGTTTTTCAAGCTCATGAAAACGACTTCTAAGTAAATGTCAGCTTAGAACTCGTTCTTCAATTAAAAGGAAAGTTTATCGCCGATGGTAACTTATCCTTAACAACGGGAAGTTTACAACTTCTCGGACTTGAGCTCGTTTTGTAAGATATTCAACATCTTAAGCTCAAGTAATTGGTTTTCAAAACGTTGAACACAATTTTTCGAGAATTTCTCAAAAAGGTTTTCTAAATCTTTCAAAATTGTGTGTTCAAAAAATGTTTTGATAAAAAGAGCATGTCTTCTGGAATCGATAATATTTACGATACTAGAAATGTCATTCAATAATGACACGGGGTTGTAAATAAAGTTCGAGCAGAAGTTCAAATGTTTTAAAACATGCTCAAAATGGCTTGCTATTATTTCTGATAGTAACCCGCTTTTCATGTTAAAGTCAAGCATTTTACCGGAAAGCTTTGACTCAACAACGGGAATTAATTTTCTCGGGCATGGTTTACTTTACAACCATGTAAGGGATTGTGTTTACTTTATAACACAATCTAACACGAATTTATGTACGATTCAGTGCATTTATTTGTTAAAACAAGAGAAGTCTTGTTTTTATGAAGTTATCATCTCTACCAACCGTAGCAATTTACAATTGATATCTACATACTCGACGATGCGACTACTCAGACGGCGACTACAGCTCTTTCAATAGAACACGGGTCAACAATTGAGGGGGAGCAATTGTCCAGCAATCAGAATCTTTGACGCTAAAAGTGCCAAGTTCACATGTTGGTGTCAAGACAAAGATATCAATCGTACACATGGAGTAAAGAGATAACTTCAGACATGATGAGGCGACCAACATTCGTAAACAAGAACCATGTGCTTCTTTCATATGATGTTCTCCATCATTCAGGTCCAACCTCATAAATTGCTAATCTTGTGAATACATTATCATATATGATCTTTGCATGTGATAAATACCTTACACTTGTGTTTAAAAGGTATCTAATTTACGTTTCAAGTACACCCTCATTAATTTAAGGGGGAGCTTATGTAATTCATGAAGATAATTGGATTTACAGTTTTCTTCCCATATTTTCTTAAAATGCTATTAAATCAATTGATATTAAAAACATCGATTGCGTTAATATTTTTAATATGGGGGAGAAAATGTGATTTAATATGGGAAATGATTAATCACAAATGGTTTGACTGAACGTGCTAGCTCATCCCGACATGTGCGAAATGTTTTCGGATATCGTGGCATATGTTAAGGGGGAGCAAAATGGATTTGCACTTCAAAATGGATTTTCATGGTGACATATACCTACCCAAAACATCTTTATTCACGACGGTGAAGATTGTGGTGACATAAGGATGGTAGGATAGGTTAAAGTCTAATGATTCCTCTAGAACCGGAGGAATCTTCCCAAGGACATTCCATAGCTAGAAATAGTAGTCATTAGGAAAGATGGAGAAAGATTGTGAACGTAGCTGAATGCCGACCAAGTACTTAAGTTAGCACTGGAACAATCACAACAAGGTGCTAGTGATGACGTATTGGTAAGCATTGAAGGGGTTGAAGAATGAAAAAGAATTGTAAAGATAAAGGGTGTAAAGAAAGAAGCCCTCCTTACAACTTAGGCAGAAACCGGGTCAATACATACGCTATTGAGATCATTTTTTAATGATTCTTGATATTGAAGATAGACATCATGGACCCAGTGATGCAATGCACAACCCATTCCAGCTAACTCAGATATCTATCAAAAGATATTTGTTTTAATCACACGGAGACAACGCATTATCTATTAATTTATTCACTCCGAATAAATTGGTATTGAAAAGGTGGCACTCCTCTCCAGCCTCCGATCACTAAAATCCAAAGTGCACGATCGAGTCTAGAGCCATTTGAGATCATTAAATATCTCATTAGGACACACTTTCATATTTCCTTGCTTCTTCACACACTGTGAAAAAGTAAGAAAGATCTTAAGAGTCCTACGCAAAATCTTCATGATCTTGCCTGAACATCCGAGTAATACGAAAGTATTTACAATGAAGATGGAAATCCTTCTTGAGCGAATATCAAAAAGCTCATGGTAGGTGACTTGTGCGATTCTTTATGAATCAAACTTGTGATAACTGGAAAGCAACAGCTGTTTAATTCTTAACTGAATTTAAACACGTTCCAGGCCTCTACGCAATATCTCAGTGATCTTGCCAGAACACTCAGAGTGATACCTTTGTGTTCACGGTGATGAGTGGAAATCCTTCTAGTGTTAACCTCAAACAACACTTAGTAGGTAACTTGCAAGATTCTATACGAATCAAGCTCGTGACAACTGGAAAGCAACGATGGTGCGGTTCTTAATTGAATTTCACTTGTTCCAGGAATATGAATTGACGGCTTCAAATCATGCGGATATTATTATCCAAATTGATTCACTCTTTATGTTCGCAGTCAACTTTGGACGGTCGAATAAAGAGAACGGGTTTACCCGCGAAATCCTGTCAGGAAGTTACTTAATTGAAACTATCCGTCACGGGTACGATATCTAATATCGTCCAACGGTCTTCACCGACCGGAGGTAAAATGCTACCGATTTAGAATGAAATGTTCAAAGCCATTTCTTTAGTGTCTACTTATGTTGCGGCATTTGAAGACGGTGGCGTTGCGGAATCCAAGAAGAAGTCGTCCCCACATGCTTATACTGCATACACTCAGTACTTCAACGAATTCAAGAAAGTCTGAAGGTCAAGTCTTCCGCTGTATCAAACTCTGAAGCTTTCAAGAATTATAAAGGTATAAGTATGTGGAACATGAAGTCACGAAGAGGCGAATATCACAAGTGATGAATGCACAAGGTCAAGGCAAGAGAACATGCTCAAGACTAAAGTCAAAGATCTCATTAGCATATTCACAAGAACAAGATCGAAGACTCAAGCATAGTATGCTAGGTTTAAGATTTTGTAAAATGGTGTGACCTCCCTTTGGGGGAGATTGTTGGAAATACTTTTTTCCAAGGAAAGTCTCGGTCACATCATTATTAGCATAGATCACGAGCTATAGACTATTTAGGACATTGTAACTTGGAGTGACCTCCCTTTGGGGGAGATTGTTGGAAATACGTTTTTACATATTTAGAAAGGATCGGTCACTCCAACGATATTAGGCTCGTGATCCAATATAGCCCATATAGCCCACATGTAGGGTGGGCTATATAAACCCCCCTCCTAGCATGTTAGGAGGGGTTGTTGGTTCACTTACACTTTGATAATCACATTTTCCATTTTCCTTTCAACTCTCTCCTTTCTCTCTCTTCTTTCTCTCTCTAAAGTTCTTCCATTTATCATCATTCAATAGATAATCCACACAATGCTAAATCCTTAGAAAAACAAGATCCTACATTTTTAAATAATATTTGAGAATAAAATATAAATCATAAATTGACGGATTGTCACAAGGAACATGCATGGGACCACAAAAATCGATATGAAAAAGATATAACCGTCCTTTAAAGCTTGGTGTAGTCTTTGTCTTAAAGCTACTTCGTTTAGCATTACAAAGCTCACAAGAAGAACAAAGATGATCTTAGATGAATTTCAAGCTTGGAAGGCCTCTCACAATATCTTTCTTGGAAAGCAAGTTAATGGTATCAAAGTTGAGATGAGAAAGACGTTGATGCCATAACCATGCCTGAGTGGTTGAAGCTTTAGCCATGAAGAAAATTGGAGTCATAGAAGTTGTGTCTGAAGTGAAATAGTGTAGAGATCAGTACCCCGTGTACCGGTAAGTAAGTCATTCCCATCATAATCACGAACAAAGCATGTCTTCTTCCTGAAAGCAACCTCCAAATCCGCATCATAGAATTGACCAACCGAGAAAAGATTGTGATTGAGCCCTTCGACGTAGTATACCTGTAGGACTAAATCACACGACTAATCAAACACAAATAACATGATGATGATTAAACTAAAAAAGAAGGATTAGATTAAGATGAAGAGAAGAAAAGAAATACAAAGTTGGTGTTTTCCTAGTGAGAGAAACAAACACCTTTCTCTCTCTAGAACTAATCAAATGGAAAGCACACACACAAATGAGGATTAGGAGACCTTTTATACTAACTAAGAAATGTTTAGGAGGCCTTCCTCATTTTTGTGTTCAGGACTAAATCCCGTTACATAAACAATAATAACTAAAAACTCTTGACATCATTAAATGACATTTTTCACGAGCTTCGCAACGATATATTATATGACCATCACTTTAATTACTTCTAACAATCTCCCCCTAAGGGGTGTTCATGTAATATGTGACTTCACTTCTTTGTTGTTGTAGACTTTGAATCTCGATGTCTTGAGAGTTTCTTCATAGTTCCTTTCATGACTTGTGATCTTAGATCTTTGATCTTTGCCTTGACTTGATCTTGTAACTTTGCCAGCTTGTGTTCTTGTGTCTTTCTCCACATACTCATGTTTTGTGTTGACTTGAAAGCTTGGTAACAATCTCCCTTGATCATCTGAGTAGCGGAAGTCTTTGTATTTTAGATGTCCTTGAGCTTTCTTCTTTATATGAGCATGTGGTCTTGAATTACGACTTCTTGAAGTTACGCCACCGTTTGTATTCCTCCGGTTTCCCGTTATACAGTAAGAATACTATACCTGTGATTAGGTAAGTTCAAAGAACTTCCTTGACAGGGTTTCCGGTTGTGGTAGCCGTTCTCAATACTTGAATATATCGAAAGATAATTCATAGTAAGGAGTGAATCATGCAGTTCCATTCTGCTGATTAAGTCGTCAATTCAATTTCCTGGAACACGTTTGAATCAATTAAGAATCAAACCATCGTTGCTTTCCAGTTGACACAAGTTTGATTCATATAGAATCGCACAAGTTACCTACCGCAGTGTTGTTTGATGATGACACTGGAAGGATTTCCATTCGTCAATGTAAATACTGAAAAGTATTACTCTGAATGTTCTGGCAAGATCATAAAGATATTGCGTCGAGACCTGGAACGAGTTTGAATCAATTAAGAATCAAACCACTGTTGCTTTCCAGTTAACATATGTTTAATTCAAGTGAATCTTACATATGACCTACCGCAGTGCTGTTTGATGTTAACACTGGAAGGATTTCCATTCATCACTGTGAATACAAAAGAGTATCACTCTGAATGTTCTAGCAATACCACAAGGATAGAGCGTAGGACTCTATAAATTATCGCATGTGTTCTTATGATGAACAACAATTGATATATGAAATAAGTGTCCTAATGAGATTTTTGGTGTATCCCGTTGGCTCTAGACTCTATAAGTGCACGTTTATTTGGTGATCGGAGGCTGGAGCAGACTGCCACCTATTCAATATCTACTATCTCGGAGTGAGAAAGTCGATAGAAATGAGTTGAACTCCGTGACAATAAAACAAACTTCTTTTGAGAGAAGCTTGAGTAGGTTGGGAAGGGTTGTGCATTGCATCACTGGGTCCATGATGCTTTGTCTTCAATACCAGAAATCATCAGCGTGATTCTGATAGTATATGTATTGACCCGGTTTCTGCCTAAGTTGTATGGAGGGCTTCTTTCTTTACACCCTTTATCCTTACATTTATTTTTCATTCTTCAACCCCTTCAATGCTTACCAAGACGTCATAACTAGCACCTTGTTGTGATTGTTCCAGTTCTAGCTTATGTCATTAGTCGGCATTATTCCCATTCACTCAACTACTCCATCTTTCCTAAGGACTTCTAAGTTCTAATGGATTGTCCCTGGGAAGATCCCTCCAGTTCTGGTTGGATCATAGGACGAATACCTAACCAGCTGTTGACACCAATACCATCGTGAATTAATATGTTGAAGGGTATAGATATCGTAACCAGAAAAAACCTGTTGAAAAAGCAATCAAGGTGTTGATGAAATCAGAGTTTACACCTTGAAGGTTTTTTTGTATCACCCAAAACTCTCCCCCTACATATGTGCATCAAAAAAGGAAAGGTTTTTGCACATATTAGGAAGAGAAAGCACTTATATCAAAGATCTTATCCAAGATAACACATTTTAATCACTATTCTCCCCCTCAAAAATTTCATGAAATTGAAATTTTTGTGAAACTAGTGACGAAACATGGAGAGAATAATGTGTCATGAAACTTTGGAACAAATTTTTATGAAATAATTATACTCCCCCTCGAAGAGAGATTCTATTTAAATAGGGGAGTATATGAGCACATTGTTTTGAAATACCTTGAAAAATTGTGCTCAAAAGTCCGAGAAAATTGAGTTCATGATCTTAAAACTTTGGATGTTTTGATATAAGCTCATGACCGAGAAAAACGAATTTCTCGTTGTTGAGGATAAGTCAAAGACTTTCCTTTAATTAGGGACCGGGTTATAGTCTGACATGTGACTATAAGCCATTATGAGAAGAAAAATAGTAAAACATGTTTTGAAAACATTTGAACTCTCATTCGAACTTTATGTACGTACCCGTGTCGTTATTGAACAACATTTTTAAGTACGTCCATATTATCGATGCTGAGAGACATGTCGAAGGAGAATATTTTTGGTATTTTGAAAGATTTTCTCATTTTTATTTATTTTTTTATAGGTTTTATATTTTTGTATTTTGATTTTCTGATAGATATATACAAGGTTACTGCAAATGTGCAAGACGTTCAAGTTCATCAGGAGTGAAACTACGCATACCAAGTCGACGAACCAAGAAATCAAATCTGTCTTGAGAAAGAGCTTTGGTGAAGATGTCGGCTAGTTGGTAGTCTGTCTTGACAAAAAACAGTTCTATCGTTCCTCTTTCCACATGCTCATTTATGAAATGGAATCGGACAGCTATGTGCTTGGTCTTGGAGTGTTGGAATGGGTTGCAGGATATGGCTATGGCTGATTGTGAGTCACAATAGATAGGCACTTTGTTAAAGTGAAAGCCATAATCCGTTAGTTGTGTTCTCATCCAAAGGACTTGAGCACTACACACGGATAGAGACACATATTCTGCTTCCACGGTGGACAATGTCGTACAGTCTTGTTTTCTTGATGACCAGCTCACTAGCTTCTCACCTAAGAATTGTGCTCCACCAGAAGTGCTCTTGAATGAATCATGACATCCTGCATGGTCGGCATCTGAAAAACCAGTGAGATTAAAGCCAGAATCCTTCGTATACCAGAGACCCATGTGAATGGTTCCCCGGAGATAACGCAATATCCTTTTAACCTCCTTGAGGTGCTTCTCGGTTGGCTTAGCCTGATACCGAGCACATAAACAAGTAGCATGCACAATGTCCGGTCTACTTGAGGTTAAGTACATAAGGGACCCGATCATACTTTGGTATTTTGTAGCATCTACAAATGTCCCTTTCTTATCCAAGTCAAGCTTGTGTTTAGTGTCCATTGGAGTACCAATAGGATCACAGTTTTCTATTCCAAATTTCTTTAGAATTTCAAGCACATATTTGGCCTGATATATGAAAATGCCACGGAGGGATTGGTGAACTTGGAGACCAAGAAAAAACGTCATTTCCCCCATCATGGACATTTCAAATCGACTTTTCATAAGGTCTGCAAATAATATGGAATATTTTGGGTTAGTAGAACCAAATATAATATCATCTACATAGACCTGAGCCACCAATATGTCGTTGTCGTAGTGCTTGATAAACAAAGTTGGATCAATGGTTCCTTTGCTGAAGTGATTTTGTAGAAGAAATGATGCTAATTCGTCATACCATGCCCTCGGTGCTTGTTTCAAACCATAAATTGCCTTTTTCAACTTGTAGACATGGCTTGGATGTTCGGTGTTGTTGAAACCTTCAGGTTGACATACATACACATCTTCTTTTAACGGTACATGCAAGAAAGTCGTCTTCACGTCCATTTGATACACAGTGAACGATTTGTGTGCAGCGTATGCCAAGAAAATCCTAATAGCTTCCATTCGAGCAACCGGGGCGAAGGATTCAGCGAAATAAATTTTCTCTTGTTGTTTGTAACCTCTCACAACTAACCGAGTCTTGTTCCTAATGACCGTTTGCTCCTCATCCATCTTGTTTTTGAATAACCATTTCAGAGTAAGGGAATCGATATTGTCCGGTCGAGGTACTAACGCCCATACATCAAGCCGGATGAACTGATTGAGTTCTTGCATAGACTCAATCCATGAAGCATCAGTCATTGCTTCTTTCACACTAGCTGGTTCCATTGTGCTGACTGATAGTGCATAGATACACATATCACCGTCGGTATGCAGCTGATTTCGTGTTGAGACTGGTCGTGAGAGATTGCCAATAACTTGAACCAAAGGATGATTCTTAGTCCATTTATGTTCATGTGGAAGTGTATGAGAAACTTGATGCGAGCTCGACGGATCCACATATGATGTTGAAGGCTATGTAGAACTTGTGGAAGCCGCAAATGGATTAACAAACTCGTGTTCGTTGAGCATCGCATTGTTTGAATTTTCAGCAACTATTTCATTCTGAAGATGAACATGATTAGGAATTTGCTGAGAATGTTGTTGAGTTGTGTCAGCAGTCGGAGAGGTGGTTGGAATTTTTGGAGTCAATATGGTTGAGGTTGACGTAGATGGTGCAAAAACGGATGCCGTTGGTGTAGATGCAGTTGGTGGTTCTGGAACAACCGTAGCAGGTGCAGTCGGGGCTTTTTGAGGAGCACCAAATGACGAAGAACACTCCATATATTCATCATAGATTGGCCCAAATAAAACTTCCAAGTCACGTTCCGAAGGTTGCAACGATGAGATTGCTGACGGTGCAAATTGAAGCGCGAGTCCTGAACTTACGTGTCCAGAAGTCTGACCTTGAAGTTCGGGATGTGAACTTCTATGTTGAGAAGCCATACCCGAGAGTTCATCAAAAGTAACATTCATAGTCTCCATTACCTTTCTTGTCCTTCGATTATAAACCCTGTAAGCAAAAGTAGTTGAAGAATAACCAATGAAAAAACCAATATCACCTTTAGGTTCAAGTTTACCGATATCTTCACGATCATTCTTCGGATAACATAAAGCACCAAAGAAATGTAAAAATGAAATATCTGGTTTTCTTCCATTAATGATCTCATAAGGTGTTTTGTTGAAGCGAGTGTGAAAAATGGAGCGGTTTTGAGTATAACATGCAGTTGCTATAACATCAGCCCAAAGGAATAACGATACACTGGGGGAGAGAAGCATCGTCCGAGCAGCTTCCACTAACGTACGATTCCTCCATTCCATAACTCCATTCTGCTCTAGAGTTCTTACAGCCGAAGTTTGATGAGAAATCCCAACTTCGTCAAAATAAGCTTTCAGTTTCTGATTGGTGAATTCTTACAATGATAACAGGCGCTTGAAGTAGCACTGATGTTTTCTTCAATAAATTGATAATGACATCCGGGGCTTCATCTTTCGAAGCAAGAAAATGAACCCATGTGTAACGAGAATAATCATCCACAATCACAAGTACATACCGCTTACCATTAATACTATTGATTCTCATTGGGCCACACAAATCCATATGAAGGAGATGTAACCTATTCGTCAAATTTGGAACAGGTTTGGGTTTGTGAGGCTTCTTCTTGCTTTTACCTTGCTCACATGATGGACAAAGATGGTCTTTAGTATATTTGATCTTTGGAAGACCGGTAACGAGATCATCTTTTGCAAGTTGGGTGATGGCATCAAAATTGAGATGAGATAACCTTTGATGCCATAACCATGATTTTGTTTATAAGACCCCCAAATTTACACAATTCAATACAGCGGAAGACTCGTTGGTGTTACGGGATAACACATTACTCACATCATAGACAACGCTTAAAAATCGCGTCGTGTAATAATAAAGCATTTCCATTCATAAATATCAAATTTACATAGGTCCCAAGTCATTGTATTTCATACAGGTTTTACAAAGCATTTGAATGGAAATTATTCTTTAAGTGCGGGCCATTAATTCGTGTTGTCTTCCCGAGAATTACCTCCAAGTACCTGAGATAAAACATGTTAAAAGAAAAGGTCAGCGATAACGCCGAGTGAATTCATAGAGTTTAATGAAATCCATCAATATAACATCGGTATAAAATTATTACCGAAAATCATTTTGTACCAATCTTTGTTATAGGCCATAAAATATCCAAAGTCATTTTATACAAATCCTTATCCAAAAATCATAATATAGGTTGTTGCCTTCAAAATCATTATACGAACCAATGTCGTAAAAATATCATTAAATACGTTTTATAACGTGGTATAAAGTTAAATATAAACTGTTATATGAAGATGGTTATGTAAAACCAAAACACGAACATAATATAAATAATAAGACCCCGTATTGCTAGTCATGCAATATATTGTAATTCAATGCGTATAGCAGTATTTTTGTTATTTGGATTATTATAAGCCGCATGAGATTGTTACCTTACTACAACAAACAACGGGTAGCTAGCCCGAAACTCAATTTTCCCATCTAAATTAGCGTGTCGTCACAATAATCACGCTTGTCTAAATCTTCTCATACATAGATTCGCTTACCAATCAATGTGGCATGACGGGGATCAACCGTTAAGGCGCGAACTGGGGTGATCGTCCCCAAATAGTACTATTATATGCATAAGCGTCTACCAAATCCCAGTAGTTCACAATTCATGCTAATGGGACTTTTAGTGACATAACCTAACTTTAATAATCCATTTCATTTCATCTATCGGGTCATTTAATCATTTATCGGGTCATACAATCATTCGGGTCCAAATCTATAAACAGACAATCGGGACAAATGGTGTCCTATTTCATAAAAACTAACATGTTATCCCTCTCGTGGGTTTATAAAACATTTCATAAAAATATTTAAAAGAGGGCGAGGCTATGAACTCACGTTGATGTGGGAAGGCGGTTATCGGCGATTTGGATGAACGGTACTTGCTTCAATCACGGAAACCTAGACAAATAATACTCGTCTTAGACTTTTGTCCAATGACTTTATCAAAATAACAATTATGTATACATATAATGATTTTATATATATGATGATGATCAAGTAGGTTTATACATTTTTACTCATTCATTATAGTGTTTATGTGTTGGTAACATTTTTATACTAGTTTTACTAGTTTTAGTTATTTACATGTTTTAGGTCCAATAAGTAATACAAGAGATTTTAACACCTCAAAGTATCAAAGTTCAAGTTCGTTATAGTTCCGAATCTTTTCGAATTGAAAACCGGTCTTAAGTGCGACTCAATCGTCTTTTGGTGAATCAAGAGAATGGTTTGGTTTGTTGTAAACTAATTTCAAGTAATTAAAGTGTCGTTAAGTAAAATGGAAGTTAACAAATTAAATTGGATGACGAGTAAAAATAAATGCATAAAACTTTAAAGGTGACAATGGAAAAATGCTAACTCACTAAATTAAACTAATACTTGGAAAATTTTCAGAAATTAAAAGTACTATAAGAAAATGCTATCGAAAGAAACCAAAACAAGTCAAAAAGTACCCCCGATCGGAATGTATTCCGATCGGTAGATCGGAATATGGGTAAAACTTGTGATCGGAATGTGGGACAAACCCACAATCGGAATATGGGGTACGACACCCAATCGGAAAGGTGAACAAGGGCTTCTAATCGGAATATGGGAGCAAGACCAATCGGAAAACAAGACTTGAGGCCCAATCGGAAAGGATAAACCCTAATCCGATTGGGTTGATCGGAATATGAAGGGCAATACCGTCGGAATAAGGGACCTATCGGAATAAGGAAGTAACTACCTTCCCTAAAATCAAGGAAATTGGTTAGATGGTACACTGATCGGAATATAGGGGGCCAATCGGAAAGGGGATATAAATCCCTTCCGAAAATAATGGTATTCGAGCTAAAAGCTAGGAAATAAGCTATTAGATCAAGCTTATTCTCAAAACTAAATCGAATCAACTACACCGAATCAAATAAGCACTATGATCAACTTATTCAACTCAAAATTAACCAACTTTTTAGATCAAACCATAAAAACATAAACTTTTTAATGAAACTTTTTAATAAGAAAAATAAGATAATCATAAAAATAAGCCAATAAGCACAAAAGTCTTAAAGCTTAATCAAATGAAAACTTATAAAATGATCAAAAGATTAACTTTTTAGCATGAAATCAATTAGAACAACACGGATCACATGATAATCACACCAAAATCAATCTTAAATCAAAGAAAAGTAGAATGAGATTAAGAAATAAAAGCTTAAAATGGAACTTGATTAATAGAAATAAGCATACAAAAGTGTTAATCTTGAAAGATTAAAAGTAAAAGATGAACTAGTGAGAGAAAGTTTAAGACTTTCTCTCTCTAAAAACTAAAAAGTGAAAATTAACTAAAAACTCTAACTCCCTTCCTAATGACTATTAGGAAGGTATTTATAGGGAAGGTGGAAGGAGTGCATGTGTTGCCTCTTCTTTCTTGCTTTCTTCACGTTTTCTCGACTCGACTTTAATTCTTCGTCTTTGTCGTCTCGGGATTTGAACTTGTCTTTTAATTTTCTTCTCTATTAGACTTAAGTTCTTCGACTTCGTTAAACTTCCGTCTTTTGACTTTTTCTTCGATAAATCTTCAGAATAGGCCTTGGACTTCCGTTCTTTTTGCACTCTTGATCTTTTCACCTCGTCTTTTCCCGTTTTCTTCGATAAAAGCCCGTGAGAGCCCGTGTTTTCTTCCTTTTTCATATTTTGGTCCTAGAACACAATAAAAACACAAACCACGCATAATTCCGACTTTTACGACATAAATCACACGTTTTGGTCTAGTTATTATTGGAAATAAGTGGTAAAAGGATAAGTGTTTTCACACTTATTAAATCCCCTACACTTGACCATTGCAATGCCCTCATGCAATGCATTAATTTTAAAGCACGGTTTACATTCTCCATCATAAATAACCCACCTTGGCCTTTATTAAATACTAAACATAAAAGATAGAAATAAGTAACGAAATTAAAAACTTACATTGGGTTTTGGCGGCCATGAACGTTTATCACCCTCAAGTTTCACGTTCCCCATACCAAGCTTAAAAACGAGATCATTGTTATTATAAGTTAGCAAACTATCACGAACTCATGTGGGCCAATTATTCACTTAGACTCCCTTATTCCTAGGTGTATCTCTTATATTTTATTTTTGTCTTGAATGATCACGAGGATGCATTGTTTGACTTATTTCGATAGTTATTTAGTCCGAAAATAAGGTGAACGATTTAATCAATAGTTAGCTAAAGGACCAAATCTTTTAAAACTGCTTCTCGGGATATCAGAAAGTTCATATCTTGGCATAACTTGGTTCGCGATTTGAGACCTTTCTCGGGCCGATATTTGGCAGCGACTTCATACTTCAAATCTTCGAGAGACGTTCTTGAAATTATGGTCTTCTCTTCATAACAGGAATTTCTTCACTTGAAGTTTTTGAGAGATTCTTCATCTTTGGACCACGACTTCTTCATTTTTCTCCAATCTTTATTTTGGACTTTGATATACAACGATCCGCCTCCTTTTAGGACTTGGATCTATTTATCCTCATACCTTGTTAGGGTCTTTTCGGATAGATTTCTCCATGACTTTTGGGGAGTTCTTGCTTTTCGTCGTGTGTCTCGATCCTTCATATTGATTTTCGATAAATGATTCTTCACATCACTTTTGGATCTTTAGCAACAAAATGTAGCCCTCATGCCTTGTTAGGGCCTTTTCGGACTCGCCAATCTTCGCGCCCCGCTTCATAAGTTATGCCTTGGCTATGAACTCTCGTCATTACCGAGCAACTTTTAAACGATCTGGGGCTAGAAGCTAAGTAACTTTTCAAATCGTACAACCCTACTTATTAGCAGATTAATTTATTAACAAGCGGAGGGAGAATAGGCTCATAATTAACTCACATAAATTCACGAAAGAGTACCGAACTTATAATTGACTCTATCATCTCTCGTTCTCCACAGTTTAAAATCTCAAGGAATGAGACTCGTGAATGCTTAGCCTATTAAATCAAAGTTTTGGGTTTTCGAGTCGCCTATAGGATCTTGCAAATTCTTGGACTTTTTCAAGTTTAGAAATCGCATTTTAAAGTTCCCTTGATAAACGACTCTCTAGGATCAATTATAGGAACTTGCGAAAAGTTCTTGTTCTTAACCCGTGAGAGTTAAGACTTTCGCGTTTTATAGCTCCCTATATAAAAGCCTAGCAAAACTTGACTTAAACATGTTAAGGATACTAGCTAGAGTAAACTTAGGCAAGTAAACTCGGGTTGAGTCAAAATGTTCATGACTAAGAAAAATCTAAAACCACTTTATTAAAAATTTATTCTAGCAACGGAAAGAAACTAAACATGATAAAGGAAAGTACAACTATACAACTAGGCCAAAATAGATTAAAAATTTTGAAAAATGTCTAAAAATCGAATTTTCCGGTTAAAATGAGGGCAAATTCATGGAAAAGACCACTTACTTCGATAGAAGTCCCCCCTACACTTGAGATAAACATTGTCCTCAATGTTTAAGCATGTGGGAGTAAATTCCCCTACACTTAGGACATTGTTCACGTTGTTTAAATCTTGCTAAGGAGAGGACAACTAAAGTGAATTCAATGTGAACATATAGAATATGAAATATTGAATCACAAGAGTTTAAGATAGAACCGGAAAGATGGAAAACACAGTATCACGGTTCGTCAAAAGTCATCAAGATGCTCTCTGAAGCTGAAATCCCTGCACAGCACAAGAAACAAGACAACAAACATATGCGGGGCTCCCCCTACACTTATTATGAAAGCAGTAACGGATAGAACACGGTTTGCCTCCCGAGAAGCGCTTGTTTTTGTTCACCGAGTCATGAGCCTGACTCGACCCATTTTTAGTTCATGGGGAACGTGGTAAGGGATGGAATCATCTCCTGAGAGATGTCCTCACCAAAGTACAACTTCAAACGCTGGCCATTCACCTTGAAATTGGGCCCATTCGGCTGAGAAAGCTCAATGGTCCCATACGGAAAGACTTTGGCGACGGTGAATGGACCAGTCCAGCGGCTCTTCAACTTGCCAGAGAAGATCTTCAACCGAGAGTTAAAGAGTAAAACTTGATCACCAACGTGGAACTCTCGGTTTTTGATTTTAGCATCGTGGATCATCTTCGTCTTCTCCTTGTAGATCAGCGAGTTCTCATAAGCTGCATTCCTAAGTTCATTTAGCTCGTTGAGTTGAACCTTGCGATGATCACCGGCTTTGACGATGTCGAAGTTAGCCCACTTCAAGGCCCAGTGCGCCTTATGTTCCAGCTCGATGGGTAGGTGGCAGGCTTTCCCGTACACAAGACGATAGGGTGTACAACCGATCGGGGTCTTGTAAGCAGTACGGAAAGCCCACAGAGCATCATCTAACTTATCGGCCCACGCGGCGCGATGCTCTCCCACAGTACGCTCCAAAATTCTCTTTAAGCCACGATTGGAAATTTCGGCTTGCCCATTGGTTTGGGGATGATAGGCGGTGGAAAGACGGTGATTGACACCATACTTTGCCATGACTCTTGCAAATTGATCGTTGCAAAAATGAGTCCCGCGGTCACTGATGATAGCACGAGGAATGCCAAATCGAGCGAAAAGCTGCTTCAAAAAGTTCACAACCACCCTCGCGTCATTCGTAGGAAGAGCCTTAGCTTCAACCCATTTAGAGACGTAGTCGACGGCGACGAGGATGTACTTGTTCCCTTTAGATGATGGAAATGGCCCCATAAAGTCGATGCCCCATACATCAAAGATTTCACATTCCTGTATGAAATTTTGAGGCATCTCATCCTTATGTGTGATCTTGCCTTGACGTTGGCAAGCATCACAATGCTTAACCATTTCGTGAGCGTCACGATAAATGGTGGGCCAGTAGAATCCAGAATCAAACACTTTTTTAGCGGTGTAGTTGGGACCAAAGTGACCACCGGTGGGTCCTTTGTGGCAAGCTTGGAGGATGTCAAAAGCTGCCGGTCCGTCAACACATCGACGAATAATCAGATCAGCACACTGTTTGAATAGATAAGGGTCATCCCAAAAGTAAGTCTTAACATCGTTCAAGAACTTCTTCTTTTGTTGGGATGTTAACCCTTGGATGAGAATACCACCCGCTAAGTAGTTTGCAATGTCTGCAAACCACGGGGTGCCATCAAGATTGAGATTTATAGACATTAGAGTCTCCAGGGGGAAAGAGTCATTGATCTCTTTGTTCGGATGATCCCCCTGATATGGATCCTCAAGTCGACTCAAATGATCCGCGGCCAGGTTTTCGGCTCCCTTCTTGTCACGAATTTCAATGTTGAATTCTTGAAGGAGCAAAACCCAGCGAAGAAGTCTTGGCTTAGAATCGTTCTTTGTCATCAAGTACTTCAACGCGGAATGGTCCGTGTATACGATAGTGGTGGATAAAACAAGATAGGGGCGAAATTTCTCAAAAGCATAGACAACAGCTAAAAGCTCTTTTTCTGTTGTCGTATAATGCAATTGAGCCCCCGTCATTGTTTTGCTAGCATAGTGGATTGGTTGGAAGTGTTTATTCACTCTTTGGCCCAAAACCGCACCAATAGCAAAATCGCTAGCATCGCACATCAATTCAAAAGGCAGCTCCCAATTAGGGGTAACCAAGACCGGTGCCTTAGTTAGCTTGTCCTTAAGAAGATTGAAGGCTTCGAGACACTCTTTAGAAAAGATAAAAGGAGTATCTTTTTCCAAGAGGTGGGTCATCGGGCGAGCGATTTTAGAGAAATCTTGAATGAATCTACGATAGAAGCCCGCATGACCCAAAAAACTTCTCACACCCTTCACGGTTGAAGGTGGAGGTAATTTGGCTATGACATCAACTTTAGCACGGTCAACTTCAAGACCGGCTTTTGAGATTTTGTGTCCTAGCACAATGCCTTCTTTTACCATAAAATGGCATTTTTCCCAATTCAGAACAAGGCGAGTGTCTTCGCACCGCTTAAGCATACGTTCCAAATTGGCAAGGCAAGCAGAGAAGGAATCCCCGAAGACCGAGAAATCATCCATGAAGACTTCCATGGTTTGCTCAACCATGTCATGGAAGATAGCCAACATGCACCTTTGGAAAGTCCCGGGGGCATTGCATAAGCCAAAAGGCATTCGTTTGTAAGCAAAGGTGCCATAGGGACAAGTGAATGTTGTCTTCTCTTGATCTTGGGGATCGATGGGTATTTGAAAATAACCCGAGAAACCATCCAGAAAGCAGTAATATTCATTACCAGCTAAGCGTTCAAGCATTTGGTCCATAAAAGGTAGAGGGAAATGATCCTTTCTCGTGGCATCATTGAGTTTGCGGTAGTCTATACAAACTCTCCACCCAGTAACGAGACGGGTAGGAATTAACTCGTTGTTTGCATTGGGCACAACGGTGATTCCGCCTTTCTTAGGCACACAATGGACTGGACTAACCCACGGTGAATCCGAAATAGGGTAAATCATACCCGCATCAAGAAGTTTGATAACCTCTTTTTTGATGACATCATGGATTTTAGGATTCACCCTTCTTTGGCTTTGAATAGTGGGCTTAAAGTCGTCCTCCATGAGAATTTTATGTGTGCAGAAGTGAGGATCAATTCCACGGATGTCCGAGATTTTCCAAGCGATGGCGCGTTTATGCTTCTTCAACACAGCGACCAGTCGGGCTTTTTCGTCTTCTTTCAGATCCTTTGCGATGATAACCGGTAGCTTCTCGTCGTCTTCCAGAAAAACGTACTCAAGATGAGGAGGTAGGTCCTTAAGCTCAAGAGTAGGAGGATTCTCAATAAATGGTGAAACTAACGATGGATCATCATTAGTCACCTCTTTAGGAGCAGGGGGAGACAACGGGTCCTCGTTGAGAAGTCTCTCAATAGTACGAATGTCTTCATCCCAATTTGTGGACAAATTATCATACTTAATATCGAGAGGACCCAAGCTAGCTTCGAAGTCATCCAAGTCACTTTCTCCGAAAGGAGTCAATGCTGGAGCAATTGAGGCAACGGTCTCAACATTGGGTAGAGAATGAGTACTTTTGCAAGCATCATGAAAATGTTCTTCACAGGCCTCATCGAGAACATCAATAGTGTTAACGCTCTCATACGAATAAGGTTGCTTAGAAATCTTACCCATGTTGAAGACAATTTGATCGTCACCAACTCTCATGATTATTTCGCCTGCGGCTACATCAATAAGAGTGCGACCGGTCCTCAGAAATGGACGTCCAACGATTAATGGAACACGGGGATCCATCTCGTAATCAACGACGACAAAATCCGCCGGAAAGGTGAATTTGTCAACGCCAACAAAGACATCTTCAGCTATCCCCACTGGATAAGCAACCGTGCGGTTGGCTAATTCCAGAGTCATTTTAGTGGGGACTAGCTCGGGGAGAGATAATTGCTTCCAAACACTTAAAGGCATTAAGTTTATACTGGCACCTAGATCGGCTAGGGCCATGCAATTCTCTACTCCCGGGAAGTTGCAAGGAATCAAGAAGCGACCCGGATCACCTAGTTTGGTGGGCAATTTCCTTAAAAGCACTGCGGAGCAGTTCTCATTAAGTTGGGTCTGAGCAATGTCAAGAAGCTTTTCTTTATCACTTAAAAGATCTTTAAACATCTTAGCGTATTTGGGCATGTGAGCGAGAGCCTCGGCAAAGGAGATGTTAAAATTCAATTGTTTGAACATTTTAAGGAAGTTCGAAACCTGAATATCATCCTTGCTCTTTTGCTTCTCTTTCCTCAACCTTGAAGGATAAGGTATATTGGATGAAGAAGAAGGCTTTAAAGGAATAGGATCACTCACAACCACGGGTGGTGGGGAAATGGGGATAGAAGGTGAAGGAGGTGAAGAAAGTTGCTCTTTTTCCTTGTTCACAATCACCGGTGGAGGTGTAGGAAGCTCGGGTTCCATATAACCTTTTCCACTACGAGTGGTGATTGCTTTCATCTCCCCTCTCGGATTTGCAACGGTATTACTCGGAAGAGTACCCGAAGCAGAGGGTTGATTACTTTGGATGAGCGAACCAATCATATCACGAAGATGAAGAGCTTGATTGTTAAAAGAGTTTTGCATGTTTACATTCATTGTATCATTGTGTTTGGCCATATCATTCCTTAGCTCGGCTCGAATATCGTTCCCTTGCTTTGCCATTTCTCCCTTCAAGTTGCGGACTTGACTCTGAAGATTCATCACCAACTCCCGATTAGTCTTCATGAATGTCTCGACTTCTGGATTCACTGCCATCGGTTGATTGAGAGGTGGAGCCTGGTAAGCTTGAGAATTTCCTTGAGTCGGGTATGGGTTTCTTTGTGATTGATACTGATTGTTTGCACGAGGTTGGGATTGATTGTAGCTTTGTTGTTGGTTTTGGTTTGCAGGAGGGAAACCGGGAGGAGCAAGATAATTGTTGGATCGATAACTTAGCAAGTTACGGTCTCCTTGAGGGCGAGCTTGATAGCCTCCCGTGGGATAAGTACCGTATGCTGCGTTAACGTCTTCAGAAGAATTGCCCTGGGTAGAAGGACAATCATGATAAGAGTGAGGGCCACCACATGTGTCACAAGAAATAGCAACGGCTTTAGCTTGTTGAAAGTGGTTTGTGGCCATGGCCATGAAATTCTTGTTCATTTCAGCGAGTTGTCGAGAAATTTCAGACATTTCAGGATTGGAGGAAGAAGAAACATTGACTCTCGAGTTAGATCTTGAGGATGCGGATGAATCCCAATTCTTGTGGTGAGTAGTCATGTTTTCAATCAACTCTCGACACTCCTCTGGTCTCCTTTTCATAAAAGTACCACCGGCGGCGGCATTGATCGTGTCACGATCACGAAAGGTGAGACCATTGTAGAAGGTGTCAATGAGAGTGACGGGGAGCATATTGTGATTAGGACAGCGGTCGATCAAATCATTGTAACGTTCCCAAGCATCGAAAAGCGATTCATCATTCTCTTGCATAAATCCACTGATTTGGTTACGAAGGCTAGTGACCATGGATGGGGGAAAGTAGCGCGATAAGAAGCGTTGACTCATGTCGTTCCACGTATGAATAGAATTCTTAGGAAGACGGTCAAACCATTTTTCGGCATGGTGAGAAAGTGAGTGTGGAAAAAGTTGAAGGCGAAGGTCATCCATAGAAACACCGGGGCACTTCATGCTTTGGGTCATGGTAATGAATTTGTCGAGGTGTTTGTTGGCATCATCATCCGGAATTCCACGAAACGGGTTCGTTTGCACTTGCTGGATCATGTGATGCTTCAACGAAAACTCCTGAGCCGTGACGTGCATTGGCGCAATCGGGCCTCCGCGTCCGTTCATGGTGGGTTGGCACAATTCCTCCATGGTTCGTAAATCAGGTAGAAGGACATTGTTGTTGTTGTTGTTGTTGTGGTTGTTATTCAAATTATTTTGAGGTGGGTGATTATTGTTGTTGTTAACACCAGCCATATCTAAATCTTCAAGATTCTCGGGCTCAGAATAGTTTGTAGATCTAGTACGCATGCACCTGCAGAAGAAAAATATACACAAGGAATATCTATATAATCTTTTTGGTTTTTATAGGTTTTTTAAGAGATTTTAGTATTTTTGAAGAGTTTTATAATTTTTATGGATTTTTTGAAATTTTATAGCAATGAAAATAACGTTCAAAGAACGGATCCCAAAATTCAATGCGTCTCTCACTAGAAACCGTTTATCTTAACGAAAAGAGCCGGCAGCGGCGCCATTTAATACAAGAGATTTTAACACCTCAAAGTATCAAAGTTCAAGTTCGTTATAGTTCCGAATCTTTTCGAATTGAAAACCGGTCTTAAGTGCGACTCAATCGTCTTTTGGTGAATCAAGAGAATGGTTTGGTTTGTTGTAAACTAATTTCAAGTAATTAAAATGTCGTTAAGTAAAATGGAAGTTAACAAATTAAATTGGATGACGAGTAAAAATAAATGCATAAAACTTTAAAGGTGACAATGGAAAAATGCTAACTCACTAAATTAAACTAATACTTGGAAAATTTTCAGAAATTAAAAGTACTATAAGAAAATGCTATCGAAAGAAACCAAAACAAGTCAAAAAGTACCCCCGATCGGAATGTATTCCGATCGGTAGATCGGAATATGGGTAAAACTTGTGATCGGAATGTGGGACAAACCCACAATCGGAATATGGGGTACGACACCCAATCGGAAAGGTGAACAAGGGCTTCTAATCGGAATATGGGAGCAAGACCAATCGGAAAACAAGACTTGAGGCCCAATCGGAAAGGATAAACCCTAATCCGATTGGGTTGATCGGAATATGAAGGGCAATACCGTCGGAATAAGGGACCTATCGGAATAAGGAAGTAACTACCTTCCCTAAAATCAAGGAAATTGGTTAGATGGTACACTGATCGGAATATAGGGGGCCAATCGGAAAGGGGATATAAATCCCTTCCGAAAATAATGGTATTCGAGCTAAAAGCTAGGAAATAAGCTATTAGATCAAGCTTATTCTCAAAACTAAATCGAATCAACTACACCGAATCAAATAAGCACTATGATCAACTTATTCAACTCAAAATTAACCAACTTTTTAGATCAAACCATAAAAACATAAACTTTTTAATGAAACTTTTTAATAAGAAAAATAAGATAATCATAAAAATAAGCCAATAAGCACAAAAGTCTTAAAGCTTAATCAAATGAAAACTTATAAAATGATCAAAAGATTAACTTTTTAGCATGAAATCAATTAGAACAACACGGATCACATGATAATCACACCAAAATCAATCTTAAATCAAAGAAAAGTAGAATGAGATTAAGAAATAAAAGCTTAAAATGGAACTTGATTAATAGAAATAAGCATACAAAAGTGTTAATCTTGAAAGATTAAAAGTAAAAGATGAACTAGTGAGAGAAAGTTTAAGACTTTCTCTCTCTAAAAACTAAAAAGTGAAAATTAACTAAAAACTCTAACTCCCTTCCTAATGACTATTAGGAAGGTATTTATAGGGAAGGTGGAAGGAGTGCATGTGTTGCCTCTTCTTTCTTGCTTTCTTCATGTTTTCTCGACTCGACTTTAATTCTTCGTCTTTGTCGTCTCGGGATTTGAACTTGTCTTTTAATTTTCTTCTCTATTAGACTTAAGTTCTTCGACTTCGTTAAACTTCCGTCTTTTGACTTTTTCTTCGATAAATCTTCAGAATAGGCCTTGGACTTCCGTTCTTTTTGCACTCTTGATCTTTTGACCTCGTCTTTTCCCGTTTTCTTCGATAAAAGCCCGTGAGAGCCCGTGTTTTCTTCCTTTTTCATATTTTGGTCCTAGAACACAATAAAAACACAAACCACGCATAATTCCGACTTTTACGACATAAATCACACGTTTTGGTCTAGTTATTATTGGAAATAAGTGGTAAAAGGATAAGTGTTTTCACACTTATTAATAAGCCTATTATAAGTCCAATACTTTATATTAGTCCATTTTACACCTTTATTATCAGTATGATACTTTTCATGTTGGGCCCAAGTGGGTTAAGCCCAATAAGTAAATTTATAAGTGTTTAGCCCATTTAGTTGGATTAATAGTCCAATAATGCTAACTTAGCCCGTTAATGTCCGTATGTTATATAGTTCGGGTTTTATCGGTTTTTACTTGTTATATAAGTTCATATATCAGTATGTGAGTTTATAATAGTTTACAATAGACGGGTCCGACCGTCTAAGTTTTATTTGACAAAAACGTTAATCTTTCTGTTTTAGCCGAAAAGACGTAAAACTTAGTATATATAGTTTTATAACTTGGAAAAACATTTATACTTGTAATTTATATAACATATCATATTTTAATATCAATATATATATATACCTCTTTATTTATAATTATTATCAACTAGTGGGTTTTATATATGTATATTTTATAAATACAAATTTTTGAGTGCTTATTTTATATACTATTTATTTTACAAAATCTGTCCTAAATATTCAGCCCACCAAAATGGCCATATCTAGAGATACACATGGAGATAGAACCCCAAATTTTTATTACATAATCTACATGATATGGTCTTCATTTAACTCTGTTATAGCTACTGATGAATCAACATTTAAGTATTTTATAAAATTCGTCCAAAACAGTGTAGGCAGATTTGTACTCTAAACTTGTTTTGATCATATCTCACTCATTATAATGATTCCATTGTATGGCCAACTCTCACATGTGTACAAGACTCATAGCTTACTGTATATTAATTTATCCAAGGCATTTTATCAGTTTATCATAAGATTATTTACTGTTTTATACAGCCTCCTAATTTAGCCATGATTTTAACATCCTTTTATGTAGCTTTTAATCTTTTTAATCAAATCTATCAACACCAAATCCCCGCATAATATTTTTAATCATCATTCGTCATCATATACATATACATAAGTAACAGAAAGTACAAGATTACATAATCAAAATAACAAGAAGGATAGGAAGAATGATCCTTATACCACCATAGTGATGAAAAGATGAGGTTGATGAACAAGGCTTGGATTTTGATGGCAAAACTTGTGATATACCAATATCAACTTCAAGATCACCTATCTTCATGAACATCTTGTGGAAAATCAGACCTATGACACCAACAAATCTTCTCCTTGGATGTTAGAATCACCTCCAATCTTCAAAGCTTCAAAGTAGCATCATCATGTGTATGAGTAACACATGATTTTATGGCTAAAATAGATCAAATGAGGGTTGTAATTCATGATTGTTGGACGAATTTAAGAGAGAGAGGAGAGGAAAAATTGTGGTTTGCATGTGAAAAATGAAAGGAAATGGTTTTGGTGTACTAGTTTTAAGTTTAAGTTGTATTGTTGGTTTTGGTCAAAATGAATGGACATGTGTCCTTTCTATGCTTAATAAGTTAACACCTTTGAGGTGTGTTAGCTTGTTTTAGCCATCCCATGTTAGTGGGATGGGATAAACTTGTTTTGTCCCATCCCGCTAATTTACGGGTATTCCTTGATTCTAGTTTTCTCGATTTGCGTGCCCTCGGGTCGTTTTACGAAAAACGTTTTTATAAATTATGAATCAACGGCACAAAACGAATTTAATAAAAATTGTATCATCAAAAATGGAGTTCGAAAATGTAAATACGTAATCCTAAGGTTTCCGGTTTAGTCGTAAAGGACATTAAATTATAATCGTAAGTCATAATCTCTTCTCGTAATTTTGTGAGTTTATGAACCAACACAAATTTAAAATCCCAAAATAATATTCACGGATAAATTTATTTTCTGAAATGTCGGACTGTCACCAAAACGGTGTATGTAAACGTAAGCACGTAACGTAGAATCCTCCGGTTTAGACGTAGTCGATGCTACTTCAAGATGTAAATCCAAATTTCTTCCCAAAAATAAGTGAGTTCATAATATAACATTAAAATAATGTTTTTAAATAATATTTGAGAATAAAATATAAACCATAAATTGACGGATTGTCACAACATTTACACCTAAACAGGATCTTTGTCCTCAAAGATCATCTTATCTTACTACTCGCTTATTATAGAGTTAAAGCCATGTGGGTATTTCCTCCACATTCGGTCTTTTCTCACAAGTTTAATTCATTACAATACGCGAGTTTGATCAAACATAACTATGGGAATAAGATCAGGCTTATTGTTGACTTACTTTCTCTATGCACGATGTTCACGGGTTTTTGACAAATGCAACTTTTCGCCGATCTAAACTTTATCAAGAAGAATTCAGATTTTCACTTGATAGATATTTATCAAGTTCGAGATACTAAACATAATTCACGCAGTCCTTGAAGTCCTAGGGTAGATCGAGCTTATATGCCTTTCAAACCAACTCTTTATATTATCTCAATGGTCCCATACAACGGGGACTTATTTCCCATGATCTTTCAGATCTTCAATTCTTTTTTCCATGGTTAAAATTTTTCGCATAACTTCTCTACCCATCTGGCACTTCAAGATCTAAATTTCATATTCACATAACCTCCTGCCCACTACCGGCAGTCAATAATCAGATCCTAATTTCAACAATCATTTCAGGTCTCGCAGGTCGAGTATTTTTTAAGGTTAGGTTCTGTGACAATCCGTCAATTTATGGTTGATATTTTTATTCTCAATATTTAATTGAAAATATTATTTTAATGTTATATTATGAACTCACTTATCTTTGGGAAGAAATTTGGATTTACGTCTTGAAGTAGCATCGACTACGTCTAAACCGGAGGATTCAACGTTACGTGCTTACGTTTACATACGCCGCTTTTTGTGACAGTCCGATATTTCAAAAAAATAAATTTGTCCGTGAATATTATTTTGAGATTTTAAATTTGTGTTGGTTCATAAACTCAAAAATTTACGAGAAGAGATTAGGACTTACGATTATAATTTAACGTCCTTTACGACTAAACCGGAAACCTTAGGATTACGTATTTACGTTTTCGAACTCCGTTTTTGATGAGACAATTTTTATTAGATTCGTTTTGTGTCGTTGATTCATAATTTATAAAAACATTTTTCGTAAAACGACCCGAGGGCACGCAAATCGAGGAAACTAGAATCGAGGAATACCCGTAAATTAGCGGGATGGGACAAAACAAGTTTATCCCACCCCACTCAAAAGGGACGGTCAACTATTGCCACCATATCACTTGATGTGTCAATATTGTAGCTAGTAAGCTTACACTTGTTAAGCAAAGCTTAACAAGTAAGCTACTCTTTCACCAAACTATCAAAACCACCCTAACCAAACCATTTACTCATAGTAACACATGCAAACCACCCTCATTCTCTCCTCTCCCTCTCTAAAATTCGTCCAAAAACCACCATGAAACACCCTCATTTGATCAAATTAACCACAATATCATGTGTTATTCACACATATGTTGAAGAACCTTTGAAGATATGAAGATTGGAGGTGATCTTAACCTATGAAAAGGAGTTTTCATGAGGTTAAAGGGCTGAATTCATGGAGGTGTTCATCTATCCAAAGTAACCAGGAAGTTTCCTTGCTAAAAGTTGAAGATTTGATAACAAGAACCAAGACTTGTTCATCAAAAACCTCATCTTTTCATCACTAATGGTGGTATAAAGATTGTTCTTCCTATTCTCTTGTTATTATTATTATGTAATCTTGTATTTTCTTTCCTATTGTATATGTATATGATGATTATATTATGATAAAAATATTGTGTGGGGATTTGGTGTTGATAATCATGGGTAAAAAGATGAAAAACTATATGTAAAAAAAGGTTAAAATCATGCTTAAAATGATGGCTGTATAAAACAGTAAAGAACCATGTGATGAACTGATAAAATGGCTTGAATAGATTAATATAAAGTAAGCTATGAGTCTTGTACACATGTGAGAGTTGGCCATGCAATGGAATTATTAGGATGAGCAAGATATGATCAAAACAAGTTTAGAGTACAAATCTGAGTTCACTGTTTTGGACGATTTTTAGAAAATACTTAGAGGCTGATTCAACAGTAGCTATAGAAGAGTTAAATGGAGAACATATCATGTAGTTTATGTCATAAATATTTGAGCTTCTATATCCATATAGAACTCTAGATATGGCTGTTTTGGTGAACATGAAAATAAAAATCAGATTTTGAGAAATTAAAGTATAATAGTATTATATAAGCACTCAACTAAAAATAGTATAAAATGTGAATTAAAACCCATTAAGTTATATAATAAATTTATTTAAATATGTATAAGGATAAATAAATGGACATTTTATAAAAATGGTAGTTTGATAAGTTATAAAACTATAAACATGATTTTTACGACTTTTTCGGCTATTACCGTAAAATTAACGTTTTTGTTAAATAAAACTTAGACGGTTGGACCTGTCTAATGTAAGCTTTTATAAACTCATATACTGATATATAAACATATATAACAAGTAAAAACCGATAAAACCCGAACTATATAACATACGGACACTAACGGACTAAGTTAACGTTATTGGACTAATAATACAACAAAATGGGCTAAAACACTTATAAACTTATTTATTGGGCTTAACCCATATGAGCCCAACATGTAAAGTGTAAATACTGATAATACAAGTATAAAATGGAATAATACAAGTTAAGGTACTTATAATAAGTATATTGGATCTAAAACACGTAAATAGGTAAAACTAGTAAACTAGTAAGAAGTTACCAATACGTAAACACTAAAATGAGTAAAAGAGAATATTTAAACCCACTTGATCATCATATATATAAAATCATCATATGTATACATAATTGTTATTTTTATAAAGTCATTGGACATGAGTCTAAGACGAGTATTATTTGTCTAGGTTTTCGTGATTGAAGCACGTACCGTACATCCAAATCGCCGATAACCGCCTTCCCACATCAACATGAGTTCATAGGCTCGCACTCTTTTAAATGTTTTTATGAAATATTTTATAAACCCGCGAGGGAGATAACATGTTAGTTTTTATAAAATAGGACACATTTGTCCCGATTGTTTGTTTATTGATTTGGACCCGGTTGATTGTATGACCCTATGAATGATTAAATGACCCGATAGATGAAATAAAATGGATTATTAAAGTTTGGTTATGTCACTAAAAGTCCCATTAGCATGAATTGTGAACTACCGGGATTTGGTAGACGCTTATGCATATAATAGTACTATTTGGGGACGATCACCCCAGTTCGCGCCTTGACGGTTGATCCCCGTCATGCGACATTGATTGGTAAGCGAATTTATGTATGAGAAGATTTCCATAGCGTGACCTTTGTGACGACACGCTAATTTAGATGGGCAAATTGAGTTTCGGGCTAGCTACCCGTTGTTTGTTGTAGTAAGGTAACAATGTCATGCGGCTTATAATAATCCAGTTAACGAAATACTGCTATACGCACTGAATTACGATGTATTGCCTGACTAGCAATACGGGGTCATACTATTGATATTATGTTCGTGTTTTGGTTTTATATAACCATATTCATATAACGGTTTTTATTTAATCTATACAACGTTATAAAACGTATTGTATGATGTTTTTACGACATTGGCTCGTATAATGATTTTTAAGGCAAATGCCTATATTATGATTTTCGATAAGGATTTGTATAAAAATGACTTTGGCTATTTTATGGCCTATTACAATGATTTGTACGAAATGATTTTTGGTAATAATTTTATACCAAAGTTATATTGATGGATTTTATTAAACTCTATGAATTCACTCGGCGTTATCGCTGACCTTTTCTTTTAACATGTTTTATCTCAGGTACTTGAAGGTAATTCTCGGGAAGACAACAAGAATTCATGGCCCACACTTAATTAACAAATTTCCATTCAAATATTTTGTAAAACCTGTATGAAATACATTGACTTGGGACCTATGTTACTTTGATATTTATGAATGGAAATGCTTTATTATTAAACGACGCGATTTTTATGTGTTGTCTATGATGTGAGTTATGTGCTATCCTGTAACACCAACGAGTCTTCCGCTGTATTGAGTTGTATAAATTTGGGGGTGTTACAGTTTGGTACCAGAGCTCTCGTTAAAGAGAACGAAAGATTTTTAAAACCAAGGTTTTGAATAAAACATTTCAAAATCTTTTAACTATAAACATTTTTCTAAAAATGTCTAAAAATCTTTTGACTATAACGGTGCCGAAGAATTCCCGAGTTACCGACAAGGCCAGACTGAGAAGTGTTATTTTAATATATCTATAACTTGGATTATATATATACATATGATGTAATTTGATTACATGATTGTTTGATGATTATTTTGATATTTATACGAGGTATTTATACGACGTAGATTGTCACAAGAAACCCTAAATCCCCTAGTAAATTAATCGAAGCTATTCTCGTAGGAATTCTAGCTATCCTAGATCTAAACCAAGTTGTGGATATTTATGATCCCAAAAAATGGTTGATATTCATAGAAATGTATATATTAGTTGATTGTGATATTGAAAAAGAATTGGCGAGATTAAATCTGATATCGATGTCATGACGATCTTTCCTTATAGAGTGGAGTTTGACAAAACGTTACCACCTGGAAAGGTGTCATCTGATTCGTTGTCACCCAATTCTTAAATTTGAAATCGAAAGGGTGAATGTTGCAATTGAGGCTGTCAATGGAACCATTACCCAAAAGCCTCATGCCACTAGTACCTTTCCGAGAAGTCTAATTGAATGCGTGAGTTATTTCATACTAGTGACTTATTTGATAACTATTGATGAAGGAGCTATAGGATTGGAAATTAAGTGTTGATAATATCGAGCTTTTATTGCCCTATTAAGATCTAAAAATAAAAAGTATTGGAGAATGAAGTAGGATATCGCATTGAGTATAAGATTAAGTCCTATGATTGAATTATAAGGTTTTAAATGATTGTTAGATCGTGTTAAGTGTTGTTCCTAGGCCATTGTCCACCTAATGACTCTTGTAGATTAGTATTCATTGTGGTATCTTTTGAAAATCCCTAACTTAACTGAGACATCAGTTGGTAGGATGAGTTCTTGGAATTGTATGACATAGTGACACGTAATGTGTTACGGTACAATTTAGACTTGTTTGTGATTAATGAAAAGACTACCTTTGATTGCTAAATTCTACATGTATCGATGTTATCTATCCTTTATTACTTCATCCTAATGTTCGAATTAGTGATGCAACCATCGAACAAGTACTCATCTCGAATTGAGTTACGTTGTGGGTTATTCTTTTGAGTGCCATCAAGGTCACGAACCTCATGATTATTTAGCTAAGCTCATCTCCTATCATATTGTAGTTAATTCTTGGTGAACAACTTTTCATCACTCTTTTGCAGATCACTCATTGTTTTTATAAGATAAAACAGTATCCCTTGAGAAAAATTGAATTTTCATCACAATAAGGATTATTCAAAGTAAGATTTATAAGTGATTGTTATCGAAATGAAGTTGTTTATAAAACGCCTTAGAAAACTTAATTGTTTTCATATTAAAGAAAATCTTTGTAAATTTATTCTTATTTAAGAATTAAGCATGAAAATGTTTTTATTATAAACATGATGATAAAATTTTGACGAACTGAGAATTGCATCGTTAATCTTGAAATTGTATATAGTTGCGCGCCTACATACAATTTGGAATGGACCATGCAAGGCTGATTAGTAGTCACCATAAAACTGATTAATAAACACTACATTCTCTATAAAGATTATGAAAGATTAAATTTTATGAGATCTGCAAGAAGTGCAAAATAGGGACATATTATTAGGGACACCTACATATGTGCCCGTACCATCTATTCTTCTGAATCGAATTTACTCATCTGTGGAATTTGTCTTATTTGACAATTGATATCCCCTTCTTGTCCAATTCTCCCGTGGTGAGATTCTTAGGAAAAGTATCTGATTACCGAGTGTTGATACCCGACTGGATGTATCGACGTTCTTATCATTTCTTTTGATAAGATTTCATATTTGAATGACCTGGGTAACGATCCGAGGAGCTTTCAAATGCGTACTCAAATTATGAAAACATAGGATATATTCATATTCGTTAAATGTTTTCGTCTGTATTCGATTTGAAATTCTCTCGCATAGATAATGCGTTGACCTTACTCTTTTAAGGTTAGTTATGTCTCCTGATATCCTTGAATTTGTGAAGGATTATGAGATATTATTATTAGTCTTTTGAGAAGTTCACATCTTATCGACGACAATAAAACTGGAAAGTTGATAGTTTCAGTAGAATGGATTGATTGATTATGACATGACGACATTGTCTTAATTGATGGGAACTCGAATAGAATTCCCCTAAATGATAAGATGTTGATTATCAAAATTGATTTAAATAATTCTTGATGGATGACCATATCCTGCATTTAGACTTGAAATTATACCATTAATGGTTGTGAATTAGTCATAGATATTATAATCTAGAAAGAACCTAATATAAATGTAATAAAAGATGTTTCCGTTATCTGAAACTTTAGAAGGTATTTGTTGGTAAATTACCTAGACTTTTGCCATTAAGGCAAGTTGAAATTGGTATTGATTATATTTCCGGTGCTGCACCTGTGGCTTGTGCACTGTACGTCAGCACCATCTGAATTAAAGGAATTGCCGTACAACTGAGAGAGTTGTCGGAAAAAGATTTTATTCTACCGAGCTCGTCATCATGAAGAGCTATGGTGTTATCATTCCTTATATTTATAGATTACTGTGAACTGAGTAAATTGACAATCGAAAACGATATCCATAACTCGAAATGGAAGATTTGTTCGATCATTTACAAGGTTCTAGCATCCGTTTTAAAGATTTGATCCACCGCATGGTTATTATCAACTTCACGCCCGCGAAGAAGATTATCTATTCCAATCACTACATCTGGTACTTGTAATGAACATTATGAGTATCACGTGATGTCGTTTGGATTGACTGATGCACATGTAGTATTCATAAAATTGGTGAATCTCGTGTGTAGACTGTAATTTGATAAATTCATGCTCGTGATCATTAAGTACTAATTGTTTATTTATAAGAATAAGCAGGAGTTAATGATTATTTATAGATTGCCCTGAATTGACCGAACAATGAAAACCTGTACCTTAAATATTTAGCAAGTGATTTAAGGCTTAATCCTTTACATTATTTGACCATGTGATTAATAGAAAATAGAATATATTGCCTCTTCAAAGATTAGAGCCCTTTTAAGACTTTGGGTTTTACCAAAAAGAAAGTGCAAATATGTTTTGACAAATAATTTAACAAAGGATTTTTAAGGGATTATTCCCTTATACACAAATCATTTAACTAAACTCCTGTTTAGGGGTAAATGTTTGTGTATACCTTAAGACAACCTAAGAAGGGTTGAGGAAAACATTTAAACCATGACTTGAAATTTGAAACGACAACTTACGCTTTTCAACTAAGAAAATTTTGACCAAAGTATAACCAAAGATTTTTCAAACATTTACGGATCTTATTAAATATTTTAATTATTTTCGATAAATCAACAAAAATCTTGTTAATTAAATTCAAATTTATTTTGAACATTTTTATAATTGGTCGAACTAAGAAAATTAAAATTTTTACGTTATGTTTCATAAAAATTAAATATTTATTATTTAATTAGTTGTGATAAATTATTGACGCTTTAGACGCCGGACTGAGCAAAACTGATAAAAATGGAAGTTGAGACGAAACTAAAACATAGAAGATATGAAGAAAGAAATTTTAAATTAATACGGTCATGTTATATATATTTCATCAGGAGAAAGTGAATGTAGATACTGACGCAATATGTAGAAAAGATAAAGAACCAATTAGGACATGTTCCTTAATAATGAAGGTGCAAAATAAATTGCCGAACGATATAAAAATAAACAATGTTTGTAAAAAGGATAATATAGATAATAAAAAGAGGTTCGCGGCTAATGTGAACCATTAGAATTGAGAAGCCGATGGCGCTAAATGATTAAAAGGCCACTTGTGATTGCCTAAAAATGGAGATTTTGAGATATAGTTATGTTGGAATCTTATAAGTATAAGTATTCTATTCCTGTCATTTCTGATTTAAAGTATCTTATCTGAAAAAGATGTACTAATGACAAATTTTGAAGGCAGACATTGCCTCATACATTAGTAAACGTCTAGCTATCGCAATGGTCATCATCAGAATTTGATTCGATTTGGGTCATCGTCGACAGACTGACTAAATCTGCTAATATCATTCTCGTTAATGATAAATTCTTGATGAAGAAATTGACTCTTTTGAATTTAAAGGAGTTATGTAAACATAATGTGCCTGTATCGAACATCTTTATCAAGATTCTCACATCGCATCGAATTTCTAGAGATTTGCTCAGAAGTCATCGAGAACGAATCTTGATGAGAGTACTGTACCACCCCAATCGAAGGGACGAGGTAAAGTAACGATACAAAATACTAGAAGCGCTGTTTTATGCTTGAATGATTGACCTTTGGTAATAAACCGTATAATCGTTTTCCTTTGGAGAGATTATCCTTGATAATTATCATATTAGGATCAAGATCGAATCTTGTGAGGATATATATTAGAGCATCTGTAAGCAGGAGTTGGGATGAAGACACCCGACATACACCCATTGTGAGTTGGACATGTCTTTTAGGTATAAGGTTTCCTATGGTGGCGAACCTAACCTTACAAAATACTCGACCCGCGAAACCTGAAATGATTGTTGAAATTAGGATCTGATTATTGACTACCGGTAGTGGGTAGGAGGTTATGTGAATATAAAATGTAGACCTTGAAGTGCCAGATGGGTAGCGAAGTTATGCCAAAAATTTGAACCATGGAAAAAAAATGAATTGATGATCTGAAAGATCATGGGATATAAGTCCCCGTTGTATGGGACGATTGAGATGATGTAAAAGTTTGGTTTGAAAGGCATATAAGCTAGATCTACCCTAGGATTTCAAGAGCTACGTGAATTATGTTTCGTAAATCGAACTTGATAAAATGTCTATCAAGTGAAAATCTGATTGCTTCTTAGTAATGTTTAGATCGGCGAAAAGTTGCATTCATCAAAAACCCGTGAACATCATGGATAGAGAAAGTAAGTCAACATTAAGCCTGATCTTATTCCCGTAGTTATGTTTGATGAAACTCGCGTATTGGTAATGAATTACATTTGTGAGAAAAGACCGAATGTGGAGGAAATACCCACATGGCTTTAACTCTATAAGAAGCGAGTAGTAAGATGATCTTTGAGGACAAAGATCCTGTTTAGGGGTAAATGCTGTGACAATCCGTCAATTTATGGTTGATATTTTTATTCTCAATATTTAATTGAAAATATTATTTTAATGTTATATTATGAACTCACTTATTTTTGGGAAGAAATTTGGATTTACGTCTTGAAGTAGCATCGACTACGTCTAAACCGGAGGATTCAACGTTACGTGCTTACGTTTACATACACCGTTTTTGGTGACAGTCCGACATTTCAAAAAAATAAATTTGTCCGTGAATATTATTTTAAGATTTTAAATTTGTGTTGGTTCATAAACTCATAAATTTAAGACAAGAGATTAGGACTTACGATTTTAATTTAACGTCCTTTACGACTAAACCGGAAACCTTAGGATTACGTATTTACGTTTTCGAACTTCGTTTTTGATGAGACAATTTTTATTAGATTCGTTTTGTGCCGTTGATTCATAATTTATAAAAACATTTTTCGTAAAACGACCCGAGGGCACGCAAATCGAGGAAACTAGAATCGAGGAATACCCGTAAATTAGCGGGACGGGACAAAACAAGTTTATCCCACCCCACTCAAAAGGGACGGCCAACTATTGCCACCATATCACTTGATGTGTCAATATTGTAGCTAGTAAGCTTACAATTGTTAAGCAAAGCTTAACAAGTAAGCTACTCTTTCACCAAACTATCAAAACCACCCTAACCAAACCATTTACTCATAGTAACACATGCAAACCACCCTCATTCTCTACTCTCCCTCTCGAAAATTCGTCCAAAAACCACCATGAAACACCCTCATTTGATCAAATTAACCATAATATCATGTGTTATTCACACATATGTTGAAGAACCTTTGAAGATATGAAGATTGGAGGTGATCTTAACCTATGAAAAGGATTTTTCATGAGGTTAAAGGGCTGAATTCATGGAGGTGTTCATCTATCCAAAGTACCCAAGAAGTTTCCTTGCTAAAGTTGAATATTTGATAACAAGAACCAAGACTTGCTCATCAAAAACCTCATCTTTTCATCACTAATGGTGGTATAAAGATTGTTCTTCCTATCCTCTTGTTATTTTTATTATGTAATCTTGTATTTTCTTTCCTATTGTATATGTATATGATGATTATATGATGATAAAAATATTGTGTGGGGATTTGGTGTTGATAATCATGGGTAAAAAGATGAAAAACTATATGTAAAAAAGGTTAAAATCATGCTTAAAATGATGGCTGTATAAAACAGTAAAGAACCATGTGATGAACTGATAAAATGGCTTGAATAGATTAATATACAGTAAGCTATGAGTCTTGTACACATGTGAGAGTTTTCCATGCAATGGAATCATTAGGATGAGTGAGATATGATCAAAACAAGTTTAGAGTACAAATCTGAGTTCACTGTTTTGGACGATTTTTAGAAAATACTTAGAGGCTGATTCAACAGTAGCTATAAAAGCGTTAAATGGAGCACATATCATGTAGTTTATGTCATAACAATTTGAGCTTCTATCTCCATATAGAACTCTAGATATGGCTGTTTTGGTGAACATGAAAATAAAAATCAGATTTTGAGAAATTAAAGTATAATAGTATTATATAAGCACTCAACTAAAAATAGTATAAAATGTGAATTAAAACCCACTAACTTATATAATAAATTTATATAAATATGTATAAGGATAAATAAATGGACATTTTATAAAAATGGTAGTTTGATAAGTTATAAAACTATAAACATGATTTTTACGACTTTTTCGGCTATTACCGTAAAATTAACGTTTTTGTTAAATAAAACTTAGACGGTTGGACCCGTCTAATGTAAACTTTTATAAACTCATATACTGATATATAAACATATATAACAAGTAAAAACCGATAAAACCCGAACTATATAACATACGGACACTAACGGACTAAGTTAACGTTATTGGACTAATAATACAACAAAATGGGCTAAAACACTTATAAACTTATTTATTGGGCTTAACCCATCTGGGCCCAACATGTAAAGTGTAAATACTGATAATACAAGTATAAAATGGAATAATACAAGTTAATGTACTTATAATAAGTTTATTGGACCTAAAACACGTAAATAGGTAAAACTAGTAAACTAGTAAGAAGTTACCAATACGTAAACACTAAAATGAGTAAAAGAGAATATGTAAACCCACTTGATCATCATATATATAAAATCATCATATGTATACATAATTGTTATTTTTATAAAGTCATTGGACATGAGTCTAAGACGAGTATTATTTGTCTAGGTTTTCGTGATTGAAGCACGTACCGTACATCCAAATCGCCGATAACCGCCTTCCCACATCAACGTGAGTTCATAGCCTCGCACTCTTTTAAATGTTTTTATGAAATATTTTATAAACCCGCGAGGGAGATAAATCATGTTAGTTTTTATAAAATAGGACACATGTGTCCCGATTGTTTGTTTATTGATTTGGACCCGGATGATTGTATGACCCTATGAATGATTAAATGACCCGATAGATGAAATAAAATGGATTATTAAAGTTAGGTTATGTCACTAAAAGTCCCATTAGCATGAATTGTGAACTACCGGTATTTGGTAGACGCTTATGCATATAATAGTACTATTTAGGGACGATCACCCCAGTTCGCGCCTTGACGGTTGATCCCCGTCATGCCACATTGATTGGTAAGCGAATTTATGTATGAGAAGATTTCCATAGCGTGACCTTTGTGACGACACGCTAATTTAGATGGGAAAATTGAGTTTCGGGCTAGCTACCCGTTGTTTGTTGTAGTAAGGTAACAATGTCATGCGGCTTATAATAATCCAGTTAACGAAATACTGCTACATGCACCGAATTACGATGTATTGCCTGACTAGCAATACGGGGTCATACTATTGATATTATGTTCGTGTTTTGGTTTTATATAACCATATTCATATAACGGTTTTTATTTAATCTATACAACGTTATAAAACGTATTGTATGATGTTTTTACGACATTGGCTCGTATAATGATTTTTAAGGCAAATGCCTTTATTATGATTTTCGATAAGGATTTGTATAAAAATGACTTCGGCTATTTTATGGCCTATTACAATGATTTGTACGAAATGATTTTTTGTAATAATTTTATACCAAAGTTATATTGATGGATTTTATTAAACTCTATGAATTCACTCGGCGTTATTGTTGACCTTTTCTTTTAACATGTTTTATCTTAGGTGCTTGAAGGTAATTCTCGGGAAGACAACAAGAATTCATGGCCCGCACTTAATTAACAAATTTCCATTCAAATATTTTGTAAAACCTGTATGAAATACATTGACTTGGGACCTATGTAACTTTGATATTTATGAATGGAAATGCTTTATTATTAAACGACGCGATTTTTATGCGTTGTCTATGATGTGAGTAATGTGCTATCCCGTAACACCAACGAGTCTTCCGCTGTATTGAGTTGTATAAATTTGGGGGTGTTACAGGTTCGCCATTATAGGAAACCTTAAACCTAAAAGACATGTCCAACTCACAATGGGTGTATGTCGGGTGTCTTCATCCCAATTCCTGCTTACAGATGCTCTCATATATCCTCACAAGATTCGATCTCGATCCTAATACGATAATTATCAATGATAATCTCTCCAAAGGAAAACGATTATACGGTTTATTACCAAAGGTCAATCATTCAAACATAAAACAGTACTTATAGTATTTTGTGTCACTACTTTACCTCGTCCCTTCGATTGGGGTGGTACACAGTACTCTCATCAAGATTTGTTCTCAATGACTACTGAGCAAATCTCTAGAAATTCTATGCAAAGCGAGGATCTTGATAGAGATGATCGATACAGGCACACCATGTTTACACAACTCCTTTAATTACAAAAGAGTCAATTTCTTCATCAAGAATCTATCATTAACAGGAATGATATTAGCAGATTTGGTCAGTCTATCGACGATAACCCAAATCGAATCAAATTCAGATGATGACCTTTGCAATAGTTAGACGTTTACTAATGTATGAGGCGATGTCTGCCTTCATAATTTGCCATTAGTACAACTTCTTCAGATAAAGATACTTTAAATCAGAAATGACATGAATAGAATACTTAAACCTATGAGATTCCAACATGACTAAATCTCTAAATCTCCATATTTAGGCAACCAGAAGTGGCCTTTAAAACATTTAACGCCATAGGCTTCTCAATTCTGATGGTTCACATTAGCCGCAAACCCCTTTTTACAAACATCATTTATTTTTATATTGTTCGGCAATTTATTTTGCACAGTCATTATTAAGAAACACATCCTAATTGATTTTTTTTTTCCTTCCTATATAATGCGTCGATATCTATATTCACCTTTCCCGATGAAATAATTATCATGATCGTATTCATTAAAATTTTCTTTCTTCACATTTTCTAAGTTTTAGTTTCGTCTCAACAATCATTTTTATCAGTTTTGCTCAATCCGACGTTTAAAGCATCGATAAATATTTCAAGTAATTAAATAATAAATATTCAATTTTTTTATAATACATAAACGTAAAAATTTTAAATTTCTTAATTCGGCCAATTATATAAAAATGTTCAAAATAAATATGAATTTAATTAACACGATTTTTGTTGATTTATTGAAAATAATTAATAAGATTCGTAAATGTTCGAAAAATCTTTGTTTACATTTTGGTCAAAATTTCCTTAATTGAAAAGCAAAAATTGTCGTTTCAAATTTTAAGTCATGGTTTAAAAGGTTTCCTCAATCCCTCTTAGGTTGTCTTGAGGTATACACAAACATTTACCCCTAAACAGGAGTTTAGTTAAATGATTTGTGTATAAGGGAATAATCCCTTAAAAATCCTTTGATAAAATATTTGTCAAAACATATTTGCACCTACTTTTTGGTAAAACCCAAAGTCTTAAAAGGGCTCTTAATTTTTTTTAAGAGTCAATATATTCCATTTTCTATTAATCACACGGTCAAATAGTATAAAGGATTAAGTCTTAAATCATATGTTAAATACTCAAGGTACAGGTTTTCATTGTTCGGCCAATTCAGGGCAATCTATAAATAATTATTAACTCATTCTTATTCTTATAAGCAAACAAATAGTCCTTAATGATCACGAGCATGAATTTATCAAATTACAGCCTACACACGTGATTCACCAAATTTATGAATGCTACAGGTGTATTAGTCAATCCAAACGACATCACGTGAAACTCATAATGTTCATTACAAGTTCTGGATATAGTGATTGGAATAGATAATATTTTTCGCGGACGCGAAGTTGATGATAACCATGTCGTAGATCAAATCTTTAGAACATACGCTAGAACCTTGTAAATGATCGAACAATCTATCATCTTGGGTAGTGGATATAGATTTTAATCGTCAAGTTACTTAGCTCACTGTAATTAATAAATATAAGGAATGATAATACCATAGCTCTTCATAATGACGAGCTTGGTAGAATAAAATCTTTCTCCGACAACTCTCTCAGTTGTACGGTAATTCCTTTAATTCAGATGGTGCTGACGTACAGTGCACACGCCACAGGTGCAGCACCGAGAATATAATCAATACCAAATTCAACTTGCCTTAATGGCGAAAGTCTAGGTAATTCATCAAAAAATACCGCCTAAAGTTTCAGATAATAGAAACATCTTTTAATAAATTCATATTAGGTTCTTTCTAGATTATAATATCTATGACTAATTCACAACCATTCACGGTATAATTTCAAGTCTAAACGCAGGATATGGTCATCCATCAAGAATTATTTAGATCACTTTTGATAATCAACATCTTATCATTTAGGGGAATTCTATTCGAGTTCCCATCAATAAAGACAATGTCGTCATGTCATAATCAATCAATCCATTCTACTGGCACTATCAACTTTTCAGTTTTATTGACGTTGATAAGATGTGAACTTCTCAAAAGACTAATAATAACTCATAAACCTTCACATATTCAAGGATATCAGGAGACATAACCACCATTAAAAGAGTAAGGTCAATGCATAATCTACGCGATAGAATTTCAAATCAGATACAGACGAAAACATTAACGAATATGAGTATATCCATTGTTTTCATAAGTTAAGTGCGCATTCGAAAGTTCCTCGGATCGTTACCCAGGTCATTCAAATAAAATCTAATCAAAAGAAATGATAAGAACGTCGATACATCCAGTCGGGTATCAACACTCGGTAATCAGATACTTTTCCTAAGAATCTAACTACGGGAGAATTGGACAAGAAAGAATTGTCAATTGTCAAGTAAGACAATTTCCACAGATGAGTAAATTCGACTCAGAAGAATAGATGCTACAGTCACATATGTAGGTGTCCCTAACACTATGTCCCTATTTTTCACTTCTTGCAGATCTCATAAAATTTAATCTTTCACAATCTTCAAAGAAAATGTAGTGTTTATTCATTAGTTTTATGGTGACTACTAATCAGCCTTGCATGGTCCATTCCAAATTGTATGTAGGCGTGCAACTATATACAATTTCAAGAATAACGATGCAATACTCAGTTCGTCAAAATTTTATCATCATGTTTATAATAAAAACATTTTCATGCTTAATTCTTAAATAAGAATCAAAAATAAATTTACAAAGATTTTCTTTGTTATGAAAACAATTAAGTTTTCCAAGGTATTTCATAATCAACTTTATTTCAATAATGATCACTTATAAATCTCACTTGAATAATCCTTATAGTGATGAAAATTCAATTTTTCTCAAGGGATACTGTTTTATCTTATAAAAACAATGAGTGATCTACAAAAGAGTGATGAAAAGTTGTTTTCCAAGAACTAACCACAATATAATAGGAAATGATCTTAGCTAATTAATCATGAGGTGCATGACCTCGATGGCACTCAAAAAGAATAATCCACCACGTAACTCAATTTGAGATGAGTACTTGTTCAATGGTTGCATCACTAATGCGAGCATTAGGATGAAGCAGTAAAGGATAGATAACATCGATACATGTAGAATTTAGCAATCAAAGGTAGTATTCTCATTAATCACAAACAAGTCAAATTGTACCGTAACACATTACGTGTCACTATGTCATACAATTCCAAGAACTCATCCTACCAACTGATGTCTCAGTTAGGTTAGGGATTTTTAAAAGATACTACATTGAATAATAATCTACAAGAGTCATGAGATGTTCCACATGTTCCGAAAGATCCATCGGTCTCAATTCAGAAGAAGATTTCTTCAATTTATTTATTGGACACTGGGCATCCTCGTTAGTGGACAATGGCTTAGGAGCAACCCTTAACACAAACTAACAATCATTTAAAACCTTAAAATTCAATTACAAGACTTCACGACTTCCTCTTAACAATTTATTATTCCATACAAGTTAAATTTTACTTTATTCAAGTTTCAACCAATTTTATACTCAATTCGATATCCTACTTCATTCTCCAATACTTTAAATCTTATTCTTAGGCCTTAATAGGGCAGAAAAAGCTCGATATGTATAACACTTAATTTCAAATCCTATAGCTCCTTCATCAATAGTTATCAAATGAGTCACTGGTATGAAACGAATCACACATTCAATTAGACTTCTCGGAAAGGTACTAGTGGCATGAGGCTTTTGGGTAAAGGCTCCAATTACAGCCTCAAGTGCAACGTTCACCCTTTCGATTTCAATTTAAGAATTGGGTGACAACGAATCAGATGACACCTTTCCGGGTGGTAACGTTTTGTCAAACTCTACTCTATAAGGAAAGATTGTCATGACATCGATATCAGATTTAATCTCGCCAATTCTTATTTAATATCACAATCAACTAATATCAACATTTCTACGAATATCAACCATTTGTTGGGATCATAAATATCCACAACTTGGTTTAGATCTAGGATAGCTAGAATTCCTACGAGAATAGCTTCGACTAATTTACTAGGGGATTTAGGGTTCCTTGTGACAATCTACGTCGTATAAATACCTCGTATAAATATCAAAATAATCATCAAACAATCATGTAATAAATTACATCATATATGTATATATATAATCCAAGTTATATATATAAATTAAAATAACACTTCTCAGTCTGGCCTTGTCGGTAACTCGAGAATTCTTCGGCAAGATTTTTAGACATTTTTAGAAAAATGTTTATAGTTAAAATATTTTGAAATGTTTTATTCAAAACCTTGGTTTTAAAAATCTTTCGTTCTCTATAATGAGAGCTCTGGTAGCAAACTTTAACACCCCAAAATTTACACAATTCAATACAGCGGAAGACTCGTTGGTGTTACGGGATAGCACATTACTCACATCATAGACAACGCTTAAAAATCGCGTCGTTTAATAATAAAGCATTTCCATTCATAAATATCAAATTTACATAGGTCCCAAGTCATTGTATTTCATATAGGTTTTACAAAGCATTTAAATGGAAATTATTGTTTAAGTGCGGGACATTAATTCTTGTTGTCTTCCAGAGAATTACCTTCAAGTACCTGAGATAAAACATGTTAAAAGAAAAGGTCAGCGATAACGCCCAGTGAATTCATAGAGTTTAATGAAATCCATCAATATAACATCGGTATAAAATTATTACCGAAAATCATTTTGTACCAATCTTTGTTATAGGCCATAAAATAGCCAAAGTCATTTTATACAAATCCTTATCCAAAAATCATAATATAGGTTGTTGCCTTCAAAATCATTATACGAACCAACGTCGTAAAAACATCATTAAATACGTTTTATAACGTTGTATAAAGTTAAATAAAAACCGTAATATGAAGATAGTTATGTAAAACCAAAACACGAACATAATATCAATAATAAGACCCCGTATTGCTAGTCAGGCAATATATTGTAATTCAATGCGTATAGCAGTATTTTCGTTATTTAGATTATTATAAGCCGCATGACATTGTTACCTTACTACAACAAACAACGGGTAGCTAGCCCGAAACTCAATTTGCCCATCTAAATTAGCGTGTCGTCACAATAATCACGCTTGTGTAAATCTTCTCATACATAAATTCGCTTACCAATCAATGTGGCAAGACGGTGATCAACCGTCAAGGCGCGAACTGGGGTGATCGTCCCCAAATAGTACTATTATATGCATAAGCGTCTACCAAATCCCGGTAGTTCACAATTCATGCTAATGGGACTTTTAGTGACATAACCTAACTTTAATAATCCATTTCATTTCATCTATCGGGTCATTTAATCATTCATCGGGTCATACAATCATTCAGGTCCAAATCTATAAACAGACAATTGGGACAAATGGTGTCCTATTTCATAAAAACTAACATGTTATCTCCCTCGCGGGTTTATAAAACATTTCATGAAAACATTTAAATGAGTGCGAGGCTATGAACTCACGTTGATGTGGGAAGGCGGTTATCGGCGATTTGGATGAACGGTACTTGCTTCAATCACGGAAACCTAGACAAATAATACTCGTCTTAGACTTTTGTCCAATGACTTTATCAAAATAAAAATTATGTATACATATGATGATTTTATATATATGATGATGATCAAGTGGGTTTATACATTTTTACTCATTCGTTATAGTGTTTATGTGTTGGTAACATTTTTATACTAGTTTTACTAGTTTTACTTATTTACATGTTTTAGGTCCAATAAGCATATTATAAGTCCAATACTTTATATTAGTCCATTTTACACCTTTATTATCAGTATGATACTTTTCATGTTGGGCCCAAGTGGGTTAAGCCCAATAAGTAAATTTATAAGTGTTTAGCCCATTTAGTTGGATTAATAGTCCAATAATGCTAACTTAGCCCGTTAATGTCCGTATGTTATATAGTTCGGGTTTTATCGGTTTTTACTTGGTATATAAGTTCATATATCAGTATGTGAGTTTATAAAAGTTTACAATAGACGGGTCCGACCGTCTAAGTTTTATCTGACAAAAACGTTAATCTTTCGGTTTTAGCCGAAAAGACGTAAAACTTAGCATATAGTTTTATAACCTGGAAAAACATTTATACTTGTAATTTATATAACATATCATATTTTAATATCAATATATATACCTCTTTATTTATAATTATTATCAACTAGTGGGTTTTATATATGTATATTTTATAAAAACAAAATTTTGAGTGCTTAGTTTATATACTATTTATTTTACAAAATCTGTCCTAAATATTCAGCACACCAAAATGGCCATATCTAGAGTTCCACATGGAGATAGAACCCCAAATTTTTATGACATAATCTACATGATATGGTCTTCATTTAACTCTCTTATAGCTACTGGTGAATCAAATCTAAGTATTTTATAAAATTCGTCCAAAACAGTGTAGGCAGATTTGCACTCTAAACTTATTTTGATCATATCTCACTCATTATAATAATTCCATTGTATGGCCAACTCTCACATGTGTACAAGACTCATAGCTTACTGTATATTAATTTATCCAAGCCATTTTATAAGTTTATCATAAGATTCTTTACTGTTTTATACAGCCTCCTAATTTAGCCATGATTTTAACATCCTTTTATGTAGCTTTTAATCTTTTTAATCAAATCTATCAACACCAAATCCCCGCATAATATTTTTAATCATCATTCATCATCATATACATATACATAAGTAAAAGAAAATACAAGATTACATAATCAAAATAACAAGAAGGATAGGAAGAATGATCCTTATACCACCATAGTGATGAAAAGATGAGGTTGATGAACAAGGCTTGGATTTTGATGGCAAAACTTGTGATATACCAATATCAACTTCAAGATAACCTATCTTCATGAACATCTTGTGGAAAATCAGACCTATGACACCAACAAATCTTCTCCTTGGATGTTAGAATCACCTCCAATCTTCAAAGCTTCAAAGTAGCATCATCATGTGTATGAGTAACACATGATCTTATGGCTAAAATAGATCAAATGAGGGTTGTAATTGATGATTGTTGGACGAATTTAAGAGAGAGAGGAGAGGAAAAATGGTGGTTTGCATGTGAAAAATGAAAGGAAATGGTTTTGGTGTACTAGTTTTAAGTTTAAGTGGTATTGTTGGTTTTGGTCAAAATGAATGGACATGTGTCCTTTCTATGCTTAATAAGTTAACACCTTTGAGGTGTGTTAGCTTGTTTTAGCCATACCATGTTAGTGGGGTGGGATAAACTTGTTTTTTCCCATCTCGCTAATTTACGGGTATTCCTTGATTCTAGTTTTCTCGATTTGCGTGCCATCGGGTCATTTTACGAAAAACGTTTTTATAAATTATGAATCAACAGCACAAAACAAATTTAATAAAAATTGTCTCATCAAAAACGGAGTTCGAAAACGTAAATACGTAATCCTAAGGTTTCCGGTTTAGTCGTAAAGGACGTTAAATTATAATCGTAAGTCCTAATCTCTTCTCGTAATTTTGTGAGTTTATGAACCAACACAAATTTAAAATCCCAAAATAATATTCACGGATAAATTTATTTTCTGAAATGTCGGACTGTCACCAAAACGGTGTATGTAAACGTAAGCACGTAACGTAGAATCCTCCGGTTTAGACGTAGTCGATGCTACTTCAAGATGTAAATCCAAATTTCTTCCCAAAATAAGTGAGTTCATAATATAACATTAAAATAATGTTTTTAAATAATATTTGAGAATAAAATATAAACCATAAATTGACGGATTGTCACATTGTTGAAGTAGCCCGGGCCATGAGACAAATTGGAGATGCAGCAGACATTTGAAAAAGATCAATGGTGTAAAGGTTTGTTGTGCGATTTCCTTTCAACAGATCAATTCCTTCAAGATCCCTAACAAAGCAAGTATGACTTCTGAAGGCAACCTCCAAATCTGAATCACAAAATTGCCCAACCAAGAACAAATTGTGTCCCTAGCCATCAATAAAAGAAACTCTGTTGATGATAATATTTCCCCAATGAAGATCACCATGTCCCCAATGAAGATCACCATAGCCTAGAATTGCCGCAACATGAACATTTACAAATCGAACAGATCCCATAAAACACCCTACAAAGTTCTTGAGAAGACTTTGATTCCTAGTCATATGTTTGGAACAGCCCGAGTCCACACACCAAAGTCAAATTTCAACAGCCTGCCAATGATAAGAGAAGAGAAAATTTGGCAACCGAAGAAATAGGTTCCTGTATGGTTAGGTAATAATCAAGCCATATCACATACCGACATTTCACTGTCGGTATGAGATCTACTAGAATCAATAACATGACCATTAGAGGCAAAATATCTGCCAGTAGGCAAGCACTTAGAGGTAAATCTAGGACTTCTAGGCGTAGCAAGACTTTCAGTGGACCCTACCTGCTTAGTTTTCAGAACATACACTTTAGCCTTAGGAGTGCTATGTGTTTCGCTGATAGAAAGCTTGTCAAGTCGAGTGTAACCACCATAGTTCAAACCATTCATAGTCAAACCACAAACATCATGACTAAAATTAAAGAAACATTTATTACATTTAGCACAAATAACTTCAGATTTTTCATTCCGAATAGCAAGTTTAAAGTCATTACATTCCGAAGAATTAAGTTTCTGATTATGAATAAAAAACGGTAAATTCCTACGATGTTCTTCTACTTCCACATTATTAGCCTTAGGGCGGCTACTTCTAGAGGCAAAAGGGACCCTATCATTCCTTGTATTGCTGGTAGGCTGTGGCCTTCTGCTCTTACTGTAGTTGTTCATTCCTGTAGAAAAAGACACACGCTTGTTAGAATTAGCATTTTTTAAATCAATGACTTGTGGTTGTGCGATAGTGGTCGGTTATGTCCTAACGCTTGCTTTACGTTGGTTGCTAGGCACAGAGATATCTACCCTAGTTGGAGATGAAGGTCTAACGCGAAACATTCATGGGGCTATAACAGCAGCTTTCATTCCAGCAGCCTTGGGAAACGGTGTTACAACAATACGAGTGGGTCCCGAGGTTGCTGGTTTCTGGATCATCGTATCAATAATCGAGCTAGGCTCAGAAGTCTTATCTTTTAACAAGGCCTTTAATTTACAGTTCTCACAGATTTTATCAATAAGTTTCTGATAGACAGACTTGCTTTGTTCAACAGCCTGCTTATATGAAACGACAACAGATTCTAAATCTGCAATCTTAGCCTTAAGCTTCTGAACATTGCCATCACTAGCACTCTCTAACCCTGAAGAGGCCAAATTCGATTCCTTAACCCCTCCTAACTGAGCCTGCAACCGAGCGATATTTTGTTGCATTTCATTGTAAGCTTTTTCATACGAAATCTTGTCATATTTGCATTCATCACATTTTTTGACAAATTTATTCCAAAGATCGGTGAATTCTTTATCTTTTTTAATGACATAAGATTCCATTTTCTCTTTCATAAGATCAAGCTCAGTTTAAAGGTTTTCATTATGCGACACAGAGGTACTTAACTCAACAGGGATACTATCACTACAATCACGTGCTTTAGAGAGGCGTTCGAGATCATTTTCCAAAACTTTTATTTTTTCAAGAGATTCATCAGCTTCCTTCGCCAAAGATTTAAAGTCTTCAACAAAGTTGGCAAATTCTTTTATAAAAGCGTTTTCCAAATTACCTAGCCTAGCATGAACTTGATTAATAATCGGATTAATATCATTTTGAAGAATTTTCTGGACCTCAATCTGAACAGGTGATGTAAAATTTCCTCAAGTTATTTTGGAATTAATGACACGTTTAAGGATGACAAAGTTATCTTTAAGCTCGTTTAGAAATCGGCGTGTGATACTCGGTTTAGGAGGGTCATCAGACAATTCCTCACTTGGTAGCAAAAGCATTTTAGTACTCGTTTTAGACCGAACGAAAACAGTTGGAGGATTGACTTTTGGGTAATAAACGGGTGTAACTTCTTTATCAAGCTTTTTCATTCTTAAACGAGTCTCTTCAGCAAGTTCAGTAGTTTCCTCGGAATCATGCACAATAGGAGGATCATGCTCATCAGACAATAGCACACTTCCATTATATAAAGTTTCATTAGTGGCCTAAACTTGCTTAAGGTATCCGAGATTAGGGGGAAGAGGACAACCTAAAGCCAATTTGTATCGAGTGTAATTTATCTCATTCACTTTTGGTGCGAGCATATTTATCGTCTACATAGTTTGGCCACGTTTAACTAAAAGGTTGTCTAATTCTCTAATCCTATCCTAAGCTTTGCAAAAATCCTCAAGAAGCCCATCTTCTCGAATTTTGAAATCATGTTTCAGCTTTTTTCGTTCTTCTTTTAACTCCAAAATGGTAGATTTTTCAGTTGAAAGCTGTTTATTAAGAGAAGTGATTTCATCATTCAATTCGTTTATCTTTTTAGCACTACTTAAATGTAAGGCATTTAATTTCTTAGTTGTGCATTTTTCTTGGTAAACCGATGTAGCATGAGCTTGTTCAAGTTCTTTAATTTTAGCTTGATGAATTTCAAAACATTTCTCCCGTTCCTTATAGCCCGCAAGCTTAGTGGTCAATTTGGCATTAGTTTCTCTGAACTTATTATTAACCACCGTAGCATGATCTATATCCTTAGCAAGTTTTTCAAATAGAGATTTATAATACGCATGAGTCTCATCAGGAAGGGTTGTAGGCTGGGCAACTTGATCCACACTAAGTTCCACACTTGGCTCATTTGAAATAATATTACTATTATTCTTTTGGTCCCCGTGTATCTCAATGTAGGCCTCAAGCATCTCAGTATACTCTTCCTCCTGATTAGACATACTATATATATCATTATCATCAAAACTTGGGTGTACCTCAGAGGGACCGTCTTAATCATAGACGGGAGCTTTGTCATCATGCGTTCCTGAGGTTGATGCTTGTTGTAAGTTTGCCATCAAGATGTAGTTGGCATTCACCTCTTCTTCCTCGTCATATTCTGCAGCAGAAGCCATAAGATCAAATTCCTCAGCTTGAAGTGGAATCCTGCCTCTTCTTTTTGTGCTATGAGAAGCTGAGTCTGAAGATAAGCAGCATCCCTCTTCTTTTTTGCTGTGCAATCTCGAGCATAATGACCAATTCCCCTGCAGTTGTAGCACTGAACCTAAAGATTGTCGTTTCCATTTCCCGTACCAGTATTCTCAGCCCTTGCAGCCACAATGTTTCCCATCTGATTACCAACCGCTGGCACAACTATTAACCCATTCTGATTACCCACATTTGGAACAATCGAATTCTGACCACGGATTTGTCCATACTGATTTTTTGCATTCCCAACATTCTGACCATATTGTGTCCCAGCAGCTACCAATTGACGATCTTGATTCGCATTCATGAAAGGTTGAGCAATCTGCCTATTTCTAGTGTTCGAGGAGATTCTCTGATTGTTGTTGGTGGGGTTAATGGTAAATTTGAATGCCTTTGCAAGAAGTGCAAGACCTAATCGCATGAGCAGGATAGGTGATGTCATCAAAACAAGCAATCGGTTGTTGTAAGTAGTTCACCGCAGCAAGAGGTTGATATCCATAAGGAGTGAGTTGTTGTTGTTGTTGTGGCATGAATTTACTTGATGAGGGTTGATGGTAAGGTACCATGGGATATGACATAGATGATGGAGAGTTTTCCATGAAAGCCAATGGATCTTGTGTCTTGGCACGTCTTTCAGCCCTAACTTTGTTAGCTTCATCTTGATTCATCTTCAAATAATCATATACTTGAGTGTAGTCCACTACATGAAGATCCTTGGTTTGATTAACAAGAGTGACATATCTTGACAATTCAGAAGGAAGATTATAAAGAAATTTGATGTTTGCAGCAATTTGTGCAGGTTCATGTTAGTTTCTTCTAAGATGATTCATGAGGGTTGAAAATCGATGATAGTAAGGTTCAATTTGTTCCCCTTCAATAGACGTAAATTTCTCCCATTCATGAAGCAACTTAGTTTCCTTTTCATGTAAACCAATTTCACTCCCCTTCATCATTTTCTGAATCCTAAGCCACATCTCATGTGCGGTTTCACAACTGTCAACAGCAGCATAAACATCTTCGGGAAGTCTCATGAGGATGACTTGAATTGCTTGATCATCAGCGTCGAGTTGTTTAGATTCAGCTTCAGTTAATTCTTCATCCGTTTGCTCATGACTAGAGTCAGCCACTGGGTTAGCATTCGTAGGGTCCCCAGGCACAATGATTGTTCTTCTAACATATGGACCTTTTTGAATCGAGTTGACAATCAATTTTCCCAAAGGTTTACATTTTGCATAACGAAGGAGACTGATGACGTATAGTCCCCAGCCGGGTCAGGAACCCGGCCCAAGGGTACTACCCGTATCCGGCCCATCACAGATGGGTGGGATAATGTCATTCAGGCTTATGGGCTTGGATGAACAGTGACCGCACACATGTGTGCGGCCCACGGCCCGGTGCGGCCAACATAGGGTTAGACAGAATCATATTCTGTCTAGGAATAGGTTTACCCCAAAAGGGAAGGATATTCACTACTATAATTAGAAGATAACAATCATTCTAATTCTGATAGTTATCCTTTCCTTGGGGCCGAAGTATCAGTGGCAGCCCACTAGGGTTCCACTGCCTATAAAAGGAACCCCCAAGGGTTCCATAAAGGTATTACGTTCTACTCTCAACTCACATAAACCCTAATCGATTACTTACTCTCACGCCAGAGTCTAATCGTGGGAAACATTCCCACGGTAAGCCTAACGCGTGCTGTTTAGTGTGCAGGATCCCAACCAAACGATTCACTTGGTGCAGGAGCCGGAGCCCAGCCAACCCGAATTAAGCCTAATTCGGGTCTAGCAAGGATCACCCAACTTTTGCATCAACAAGTTGGCGCCATCCGTGGGACCCATTACACTAAGCTAGAACAAAACCTCATTCTGAATTTCCAATGACGAAGGGGCATCAGCAAGCCAACCCCAGGATTACGAATCCTAGAAATCGGAAGTCCCAAGGGGAGGGGATACTCATCCCCAATCAATCACCTAGCCGCCTTTCAGGCGGACCTGGTAACCGTGGCGGCTTTCAGCCCTTGGGGGTGACGAGCACGATCTCCATGACACCCCCACCTACTTCAACCCTGGACAATCCGGACCCAGGGAGTGCGCCCAACCCTCCTAACAAGGAGCCGCGCAGACCATCGGTAGAGGAAGAGGTAGAAGTCCTACCACTCAGCGAGGAGGATCTTACTCGAGTTCTCACGCAGAACTTCGATAGGATCGTCCCGGGGATCGCGTCAAGGTTGAATCTGGGGAGGAACCTCCAATCCAAACTCAACTTTGGTGACACCAGACCAATCACCTCTTCCCAAAATCAAAGGAAAAGGAGAGCTCGGTCTCAGGAACAGAGCATCTTTGAGGAAACCCCTCAACCCAGGAATGTGTTTGAGCGCATAGGAGATCGCCTCATACAGGAACTAATGCAGTCTCGAGAAGGAGGAGATAAGTCTGATGGTTCACCCGAGCGGCCAGATCAAGAGTTGGCCAGAACCGCTCGTCGCACGAGCGTGTGGGACAGGATGAACACTGGGAAGAAGGCTTCTGATTCATCCAAAAAAAGTGGTCCCTACCTAAAGGATGGGGCACCACCGCCGTCCCCAGGCCCATCAGGAGAGGACTCAGATGACCATCCGCCTAAGCGTCACCGACCTAGGCGCACCCCTCCACCACCACCAAACAATGATGAGTATTATGGTGGCCCTTATTATTGAGACGACTAGCCCATGTAGTGTAGTTCTCCTTGGTGAGCATGGGAGGACGATTCTCAGTACCCGCAGCGTAAATATCTTGTTGAGACGTCATCATAGAAGTCGTGTGAAAAACAGGATCTCAATTCGTAGAAAGCAGAATGTTGAAGTTAAAATCCCCTCGAATCCACCAAACACAATAACCACTTCGATCACACCAATAACAACACCTCAAAGCCTCAAATACTAATCGAATCCAATAGCCTATACCAAAGAACCCACGTAATCAATACCAAATCCACACCAAATCAACACCAAAGCTAAGTACGAATCCCTTGGCGAATGATACCACTTGTAGGACTAAATCACAAGACTAATCAAACACAAATAACATGATGATGATTAAACTAAAAAAGAAGGATTAGATTAAGATGAAGAGAAGAAAAGAAATACAAAGTTAGTGTTTTCCTAGTGAGAGAAACAAACACCTTTCTCTCTCTAGAACTAATCAAATGGAAAGCACACACACAAATGAGGATTAGGAGACCTTTTATACTAACTAAGAAATGTTTAGGAGGCCTTCCTCATTTGTGTGTTTGGGACTAAATCCTGTTACATAAACAATAATAATTAAAAACTCTTGACATCATTAAATGATATTTTTCACGAGCTTCGTAATGATATATTATATGACCATCACTTTAATTACTTCTAACAATACCCTTTTGATCGTGATATTCCCCTGAACCAAATCTCCATATCCTAGGATCGATGCAAATTGATCATTTCCAAATCGGACCGTACCCAGGAACTTCTCCACGAAGTTAAGTAGAAGCTTGAGATTCCCCGTCATGTGCTTCGTGCATCCGGAGTCCAGTATGAAGAGAATTATTTGTATCACCTGGAGAAGAGTTAGAACACGATGGATAATTTGCTAAATTGGATACCACAGTAGTTGTGATTGTAGAATCATTAGTGTCCTTAGCAACATTTAAATGTATACTAACACTCGTTGTCACATTTTCTTTCCTAACTTTAGGCATCAACTTACATCCTGGAGGACATTGATTAGCAAACCACTATTTCCAATACTTGCTAGCAGGCGCATATAATTCCCTAATTCTGCTTCTAGGGTTCTTAGTGGGGGAGTCTGTTGATCCCTTGGATCTATATTCTGTTAAGAATTAGTATAATAGTTTGTAATCAAACTAAAACACTTTGAGCACTCTTACTAACACTAAATAAGTTATGCGGAATCTAACTTATAAAGCACAGAAGAACATAATTTGTAACATCTCGCCTACTCAGACCACAATATTGTCCGTTTTGCCCATAGGCTCACGGCTTTGCTTTGTGGCCCTCATGTAAGTACTTCCCGGCTGGTCACCCAGGCTAGTACTACTCTCCCATGAGCACGCTTAACTGCTAGTTCCTAAGAACCCCACGTGCAGTAGACCACAAAACGCGTTGTGTCATGAGAAGGCGACTGTTATCTTATGAACCATGGATCTCTCCTGGCCACAGCCGATGTGGGATTTGCCTAGGGTGTCACAATCACCCCCCCTTCGGGACTCATCGTCCTCGATGAGGTTTGCCCCACCATCCCAAACGGCTCAGGAGTGGCTCTGATACCACTTGTAACATCTCGCCTACTCAGACCACAATATTGTCCGCTTTGCCCATAGGCTCACGGCTTTGCTTTGTGGCCCTCATGTAAGTACTTCCCGGCTGGTCACCCAGGCTAGTACTACTCTCCCATGAGCACGCTTAACTGCTAGTTCCTAAGAACCCCACGTGCAGTAGACCACAAAACGCGTTGTGTCATGAGAAGGCGACTGTTATCTTATGAACCATGGATCTCTCCTGGCCACAGCCGATGTGGGATTTGCCTAGGGTGTCACATAATTACTTTTAAATATTCGATTCTCTTATTAATCGACTTGAATGAGGTACATGAAAGACATTCTACCTATGTTACTTTTATAGAGTAAGGAACCCTAGAAACTTTAGAATATTCTATAAAGATAACTATATCACAAACGATATATTATCAATATTCTAACTATTTAGATATATCACATAAGATATACTCTAACTATAACTATGACATATCTTATACAAAGATATATTCGTCCTAATCGTCATAGCAGTACTTACTTTATAAGTAGCAGTACTTACTATGTACCGCGTTAACACTATCGGTACTTACATAACACTAACAGTACTTGGAATATACTAACGGTACTTGACACTTAACAAATAATTCCCAACAATCCTCCCCTAAGCAAGAAATTATAACTTGTTGTCTTCTTGTTTCTCTTGTACTGGATGTATTAAAAATACATGTCTTTAGTCTTTCCTTAATCCTTGGATTGAACTTGGTAATTTGTATTTGTATCCAACTGAATATAGCCAAACACTTCAAATGTAGATCTTCTTCTGATAAGATAATCTTCAAACATCATGAGTATCATGTTTGTCTACAAACTATGATCTTCTTGTGTCTTCTAAACATTCATTCATCTTTGTAGCATCAGTTATTGTCTTCTTGAGTTTAGTCCTTGAACTCTTAATCATAAATCTTTGTCTTGATTTGATGATAACAAAACCTTCTAAGTATTATCTTTAAATACTTCTTTGCCTGCAATCTTTATACCTGAAATAAAACAGTTAACAACAAACACCAATCTGTATTGGCTTCATGATTTTTAGCAAATCACCAGCTATCAATGGATTTGATCAATTCTTTACCAGTTAGCCGTACACTCTGGAATAGCCAATATTTTATTCACAAAGAATAAGGTGTAATGAAAACCCTACAATTTTTTGTAAATTGTAAACCATCAACGGATTTGATGAAGTATTTACCTAGTACCGTTTGTCTAGGACTAGCCAACTCTTCGTCTCGAAACAAGGTGAGTTAGAACCATATAGTTTTTAGCAAACTATTAGCTTTCAACGGATTTGATAAGTCTTTACCATAAACCATTTGCTTATGGACTAGCCAGTTCTTATGTGTGTTAGACATGGTGAACTGAGAACCATTTGTGAAGTGTGACTGAAAGTCAAACACTTAAGATTCTTTCTCAGCTTCTTCCTCATCTTTCAAATCCTTGATTTGTTGTTTAACTATTCTGATCAACTCCAAAGCATCAGCATACTCTTCTGTAACTTCTAATTGTTGTTCTAACATCATTTCCAACAATTTTCTTTTGAAAGGGTAAGTTTTCTCTTGTAGCATATAGTATGTAACATCATCTACATCCAAAATATGCAATCTACATGACCTGTAATATCTCCAGTAACTAGGAACCTGATTCTCTAATACCTTCAATATTTCTTGATCACAGTTGTGTGGCTCATACATAAAGAGAAATTCCCTATATAATAGTGATACTTCAGTTTTACCTGCATTGGCTTCTTGAACTAACCTTAAAAGAGCTTGAATATCTTGTCTGTTAAGAATGTGAAGAATATCCTCCAAATTTATGAATACTCTTGTTGTGCCATCAGTTCTCTGAATTCCATGAGCTTCAAGTCCTTGATTTGTAGAGTAAATCCACTTAGCAATGGATGCTCTCTTTCCAAAAATCTCTGTATCAATACATTGATCTTCAAATTTCACAATCTTCGAGTACTTCTTTAAGCTCTCATCATCATCACTATCCTCTGCTGTTGTTTTAGCTTTCTTAGCTTTCTTCTTTAGCTTTGTTGACCTTTTTCGTTTTAACACCCTTGGAAATTCCCTCAAGTTCTGTTGAACCCTCTTCCAAGTTTGTATGTACCGTTTCCTCAGTATGTACTGTTGTATGTACTGTTGACTGTGTATGTACTGCTTGTACATTTTCAGTCTGAGCAATACCTTGAGTTTCAACTCCTGTATTCATTCTTTGAGCGGTCTCTTCCTCCTTTGAACTTACTTTCTCCTTTCTATTCTTCCTCACATAAGTGGTCTTGATAGGTGGAGATGTATTTGTAGGTTCAGCAGTACTTGGCTCAATTCTAGGAGTACTACCAAATTGTCTTTGTTGTTGCAGATGTTTCTTGAATTATTCAACAGCTTTCTTGTCTGCTTCAGATCCAATCTCAACAAAATTCAATTCAGTCCTCTTACTTTGCTCATACAAAGTCTTGATTTCTTCAAAATTCTTCTTGACCAGCTGAATATGAGTAAATCCTTTAACTTTCTTAAGAAAGTTCATCATCTGATTTCTAATCTGCATAGTAGTTGGAGGCTTAATATTTTCTTTTCTTCTCTTTTCAGCAAAGAATCTTTGTTGCTCCCTTACCAGATCATCAATCAATTTTGATTTCTCTTCTTCATCATATGCATCTCTCTCTTCAGCTATCAATGAGTCTGCAAGAATCCTACTTGCATGTATCTCAGCTTGAATCCTGTCATACTCTTGTATGTTCCATTCTTGCTGTATCCTTTTAGCTTCTAGCAAATCTTGCTTTGCTGCAAGTTCTTCCTGCAATTCATTTTCACGAATTTGTGCTTGCATTCTATAAGCAAATTCCTCATCATGGTCTATTTGATTAAGTTTGTACATGACTTTGTTTATATTATCATCTAAATCACTTTCATCTTCAGATTCTGATAATAATTGCTTCTTCCCCTTATCCTTTGGATTAATCTTAGGTAGCTTCTTCTTCAGCTTGGTAGCTATTTCTTCATTAGCTAGCTGTTGAATGACTATACCTTTTATAGGGTGTGAAGCTTGAACCTTTTTACCTTAAATTTGATCCTTTCTGGAAAGAACTTCTTGTTGTGTCTTTTTCTCTACTTCTGCTTGTTTAGTCTTCTCAACTAAATTCTTCTTTAAATCAAGCAGCAATTGGGCTAAAGTCTCATTTTCTCCAAAATAAGTTTGACTTTCTAGTAAAGGATGATCACCAGCGTTACATGCAATCGGCTTAGTTGGCTTAGCAGTACTTGGGTCTTCAACAATGTCAGCAGTACTTGCAGTCAGCTTAGTTGGCTTAGCAGTACTTGGATCTTCAACAAAGTTGACTTCACCAGTATTAGACACACTTGTTTCTTCAATCACTTATGTATCCCCAGATACTCTTTCTTCCATAGAAGCCATCATATCAACTTGCACCTCTTCAGTCTTGTCTGATTCATTGCTCATTCTTGATCTAGACAGTACTTGCAAAGTCTGTTTCCTTTGAAACCATACTTGACTTTGTGGTGATGGAGTTGAATATACAGGAATCTGAATAGTAATTTCATCCAACTTCTCATAGAAAGCACTCCAATTTGCTTGAAGTGGTGATTGAATTGATGGTTCTAGCTGAGTTGCCAATGTTTCTTCAACTTGTGGCTCCTCTGGCTGAGTCACCAACATTTCTTAAACTTGTTGTTCCTCTGGAGTAGGTTGTGGTTCTTGTTGTTGAATCTCCATATCTGAAAGTCCATCCACACCAGTCTCTAAACCAGTTCCATCTTTATAATTCCCCATGACATCTTCATCTAATTCAAAACTGATGTCATTTCCAGAGATCCTTGTCTTATTATTAGAAGAAGGTGGTTGTTCTTCATTATTCCTCCCCTGTTTGGTTTCATTCAGTTGCCTTTTCTTGTGGTTCCTGAATCTTTGCTTCTTGATTGCAGATTTCTGAACAGATCTATATTGCCTCATCCAAGGTGACACTTTGTTCCTTAACTTGAGTAGGCTAGCTTCCAATTCAGCAATTCTCTTGTCTTGAACAAGCTTTTCTTTTTGCAATACATGTACCTGTTGGGACAAACTTGTACACAAAGAAGTTAAATTTGCAACATCCACCACCTCTGGTGCTTGTGCTTGTGGTGAACCACTAGCAGCAATGGAAGCAGCAGGTGTGTGGATCATCTCATCAGTGTTTGGTGGAACACTAACATTGTGAGAAGAAGATTGTGAATCTTCTAGGGAATGGGAACTCTGGTGAGAAGGAGATTGCTGAGAAGCACTAGCATTGCTAGGTTCCTCACCTTCTTGATTGGCAGGTTGGGCTAACATATGAGCAAACAATGGTGTTACTATTCCTGAAAAGGCATTGCCTTGTTTGGTCAAGAAAGAGAAAGTTCTCTTTGTGAATGAAGGAACATCCCATGTATCAGTTAACTTTGGTAGGTTAGGTATTTGGTCACTAACTAAAGTCTGAATGAATCTAGGATGCATTAAAAACTTCTTAGTCCCTTCCAAATTCCTAGTCATGCCTTTAAAAATTAATTTTTAAAAATTAAAAACCTGTTATTTGCTAGACAAATACCAGCAGATGCCAATGCAGCAGGTATTTGATCAAAAGATGTACTTTTTGAACTTAAAAAGTGAATAATAGCATGAAAAAGCAATTTCCATTGAGGTGAAAATAAAGCTTTAAAGAAAGTAAGACTTTCCCTACCACCTCCATAGCCCATGGCTGCAAGGCCATCATGAATCTCTGTATTATTAAGCATACTAAGTTCATTTTCATCATTTAATCTCAAACTTGCTCGTAGCAGTACCTCAGTGACATATATATTTCTATGATTCACCCTAGCCTTAATGCAAGGTTGACCAAAACGAGTACTTAATACAGCAGTATCCCAAAATTGTTCTACAATGGGTATAGAGACAACTGGACTTACAGTGAGTGTGAAGCGAACATGACTTCGAGATAGGAAACCAAGCATCTCATGAAAACCAAGAGAGTCATCATTCGTAGCAAGATTCGCAACCAAATTTTGCTTAGAGATTACTTGTAAAGCAGCCATTAGTATTTTTGATGATCGAAAGATTAAAGAGAAGGTTATAGAATCAATAGATAAAAATAAAAGATTAGGTGAATCAATTGTGTAATTGGGGTAAGTATTTAAGTAAATAACAAACCTAAGCGCGAATAAACCGCCAAATTTACAAAAGAGACCCTTAACGGTACAACGGACATGTAGCGGTATATAGAACATAAGCGGTACTTGGTTTTGTGCTAGCGGTACTTGGAGTGACAACGATACCTCACAATTTTGACCAGTTCATGCTTTCCACTAGACATGTAACCTCTTTTATCGTTTTCTATAAACCTGCAATAACATCAAAAACACAAAACATAGACTATACAATAAAAATTATTAAAAAAAGAAATGTACAGCCATTACCTCCCCTCAACATATGCAGCATGTTATTGATTGAGCATACCAATGTGTGTCACCAAGAATTCAAATCTCTTTGCTTTAAAAGCCTTGGTCAACAAATCAGCTACATTGTTGTCTGTATGAATCTTTAAGACTTGAATAAGCTTTTTGTCATAAGCATCTCTTATAAAGTGATGTCTTATTTCAATATGCTTAGTCTTGGAGTGAAATACTAGATTCTTTACAATGCATATAGTACTTTCATTATAAATGTAAATCTTGGTGTTCATGAAGTTAAACCCATAGTCCAACAATTGATTTTGAATCCAAAGTACTTGTCCACAGCAATGAGCAACAGCTACATATTCAGCTTTAGTTGTAGAAGTGGCAACAATGGTTTGCTTCTTACACTGCCATGTTGTGGATTTCCTATTATGATTTGCTCCAGCATAATCACTATCTAAGTAAGCTTCCAATTCAAAGGTGGAATCTCTAGGATACCATAATCCTAAATTGGGTTGACTTTTAAGATATTTAAAAATCTTCTTCACAGCATGTAGATGTGACACCTTTGGATGAACTTGGAACCTTGAACAGGCACACACAGCAAACATTATATCTGGTCTTGAAGCAGTAAGACACATCAATGAACCAATCATTGACCTGTAGAGATGAATGTCAACATCTTCTCCATGTTCATCTTTTGATAAAGATTTCTTGGCTTCAAAAGGTGTGCTTGTAGTCCTTGTATCCATACATGTAAATTTCTTTAAGATTTCAGCAACATATTTATCTTGGCTGATAAATATTCCATCTTTCCTTTGTTTGACTTGCAGTCCCAAAAAGAAAGTTAGTTCTCCCATAGAACTTATTTGAAATCTTCATTTCATCAAAACTTCAAACCCTTCACACCATGTCTTCTTGGTAGAACCAAAAATGATGTCATCAACATAAACTTGAACTAGAATGATGTCCTTGGCATTTTTCTTGATGAACAGAGTTTTGTCAATGGTTCCTCTCCTATATCCATGTTCTAGCAGAAAGTTGGATAAGGTTGCATTCCAGGCTCTTGGATCTTGATGCAGACCATAAAGTGCTTTGATAACCTTGTAGACTCTATTGGGGAATTTGGGATCTACAAAACCTGGAGGTTGTGAGACATATACCTCCTCTAAAATAGTACCATATAGAAAGGCACTTTTCACATCCATTTGATAGACTATAAAACCCATATATGATGCAAAGGCCAAAAATAACCTAATGGCTTCTATCCTTGCCACTGGTGCAAAAACCTCATCATAGTCTATCCCTTCTTCCTGTCTATAGCCTTGAGCAACAAGTCTTTCCTTGTTCCTCACAAAAACCCCTCTTTCATCCTTCTTGTTCCTGAAGACCCATCTAGTACCAATTACTCTTTTACCTGAGGGAAGATCCATAAGAATCCAAACCTTTTGTAGCTCAAATTGTGTTAATTCTTCTTGCATGGCATCTACCTAACTTTCTTCATCAAGAGCCTGAGAGTTGTTTTTGGGCTCTACTTGAGATAAGAAACAGGCAAACAAACAATACTGAGTATCTTTATGATTTGTTCTGTGTTGTTGTTTGACATAACTCACTAGTGCATGAGTTTAAATATTGGTTTGCAGTTGTCTTCTAGTTTGTACAGCAGATTTTGGATCACCAAGAATCTGTGTAGTAGGATGGTTGTTGTTGACTTTATGAGTGGGAATAGAACTAACTGGAATTTCTGTTTCCAAATTGTTGAAATCAGTTACTGCACCCTGCTCATCATAGGAAGCTTTGGAGAATATTCCTTCAGCTGGACTGGCATATAAGTCTTCATCGTCCAACGCTTGTAAAATCTCTTCTAGTGAGTAAACAGATTTGGTAGATTTTAACTTAGCAGTACTTGCAGATGAAGTACCGCTAGGTATAGTATGTACTGCTGAGTGTTGTGACTCAAAAGACTCTTCTCCTGAATGCTTATTGGAAGATGTAGCATTCTTTTCTTGATCTTGAAACCTCTGAAGCTCCTGGGAGGCTTGATCATCATTTGATGGCATGATTTGCTTCTTGGGAGTTGTAGATATGGGAGTAACAGTAGGCATGTTGGGCACATAGACATGAACATCATCATCTGATGAAGAAACATCTTCTTGAGCACCTGAATTAGTTGCACTTGACTCACTACCTGCATTGTTAGTTTGACAATCCTTTTGTAAAGAATATTAATCCATGGAGTTAGTTAGATAATCTAAATCAAACATCCAAGCATAACCTATTCGAGGAACATTGGGTTTATTTTCAAAGAAATTGACATGACACTACAAGAAAAGGTGGTTTTTAGGACGAAACTTTTTGGTACGGTAAAAAAAGCGTGCCAAATACACGTATTTGGCACTTGTTAGCTAACCGTACCAAAAAAGTAAGTATTTGGGACGACTGTTAAAATATCGTTCCAAATACGTACGCATTTAAAACATTTCTAACAATGGTGCCAAATACATATGTATTTGAGACAGATTGAATTAAGGGTGCCAAATACATGTGTATTTGGGTCTGTTAGTACTAAGCTGCCAAGTTTACATATGTATTTGGAACGATATTTGTTGTTGGTGGCAAATACTTACGTATCTGGAATGATTGGTACCAATGTTAGAAAATACTTATTGGCATTTGAAATATTATCTAATGCTAATACTATTTATGTATTTGAAATTTATCTTAAAGGTTGTAAAAAATTTGAAATTTATTTTAAAGGTTGTAAAAAATATGAATATATTTGGGGAAATTTTTATAAACTGTGTTTAATTCTTATGTATTTCAAACATTTTTAGAAAACTAACTCGATTTAGGTTGTTCCTACACGTGTCGACTATAAATTCCTTAATATGATACTTGTAAAATGATTAAACTTAATTTATCAATAATTTTACAATATAAGTAAACAAGTAATAATGATGATTAAATAAAAAACATTAATAAAATAAACATAGTGTATAATACTATTCCCTCCGTCTCATATTAACAGTTCAGGTTACTATTTTTGAACGTCCTGTATTAATAGTCTAGTACAAAAATAAATAAGAAATATAGATTAAGTTTACAATATTACCTTCACTTGAAGGTATTATTACAAATAATAAAAAAATTGTAAATTAATTAGTTAAGGGTAAAATTGTCATTGTGTAAAAAGTAAGAGAGAAACTTGAAAAAATAATGTTTTTATTAAATTACGTGTTTTTTGTTGGTGGATTATTATGGGACGGATGGAGTATAATTTATGTAAAGCGAATAAAAGAAAGAGGAAATATATGAAATTTATAATAATGGAATGGAATGGAAACGGTTAGCATTAATAACAAATCAAATAACTAGTCAAACCAAATATTGATAATCCCGTTATATTCTCCTCACTAATCGACCCAAACAGCTGTATTATACCAATGTATTTATCAATTTCATTCAAGATTATAATAACCCTAAATCTCATTTATGATAATGAAATAAGAGGGGAAATGGAGATGTGTCACATTGGGTTGATACTGGGTTGAGCTTCGGTTAAGGACTTAAGGTCCAGATGGGTTCACCAGGCGAATCGCTAGAGTTTCGAATTACTGTTCGTGATTGGAGTCCTTTCTTGGGGTGAATACCGTTGGTCTGTGTTTGGGTGATATGTCTGGTCTCATCTACTCAAGCTTATAGATGGTGTTCGGCTTTGAGTTTCGATTGGGTCCCATCGAATCACAATGATCATATTAATATTCGAATTATATTAGTTCATACTCGTGTTGGTTTTGACTTGTTCTCCATCGTTTTGTACGGAGGTAATTCGTGACACTTGACGTTATTTATTTTAGTAATCCTTCTCATATTTAATATAATCATTAAAATAGTTAACTCCATATTCAAAAAACCCTATTATTAATATCGAACGACGCGGCACAAGGCATTATAATAATCTCTAGATTAGTCGTCAGCTAATTCTGGTATATTTCTAATTAAATCCTAAGAATAGTTCATGGAACTGAGTCTTCGTATTCTATGACTAAGAAAGAAGCCGTTTATATATGAAGTTACTTATATAAATAGCTATTAAGGCATTGTTAATATATATATTTATGCATGAAAATATGAATAGTGATAAGTCATGCATTAAATTTTAGGAATGATATGAGGCGTGTAAATTAGTTGCTGAGTATGCGCAAATAGAGACCAAGGTAGCCGAGCGGGTAGAGAAAAATGCGAAAACAGAGGTCAAAGTAGAGGCATAGTGGTTTAAGAAATTATTGCTAAGAATGGAGGTTCTACCTATCACGAGTTATCAGGTAATTGGTTATTTTTAATTTATCACTTCATTGAATTTACATTGTACTCAATTGAGATAGTGATATATTTTTTTAATGTTGAAATATTGTATTATGCAGGTTTATAACGAAGATGTCATTTGCTGAGCTTTTTTTTTTTTTTGAAAAGCAAACTTCATTAACCAACGAAAGAAACATTTCAACAAAAATATTGGAGAAGAGTTCACATACAGTAGTCCAAGGCCAAATGCCCAGCAGAAAACCAACCCAAAACACAAACTACACAAAGCCTGCCAGACCAAACAGACACACATAGGATGCTGAGCTTTCTTCTATTCTCATTAGTAATAAGTCGTTTGAATGACTTTGCTAATGACCATAGTTTACAAGGACCTTGAACGTATTGTATTTTACTTTATAGCATTGAAGTGACTATCATTGACCTGATTTTATGAAATGATGAAAAGAAATTGAGTTTGGTTTATTTTTGGCTTTAATTCAATTATTGTTGCGAAGTTTAAGACGGTTGGTTTATACAGTTGTGCACTAAGACATATATGTTACGGAGAAAGATGATAATATACGTTAGCAATGATTATGAGAATGCTCCCCAAATAATTAATTGATGAATGCAAAACTGTGCCAAATGGTCTTTATGAGGAACGGAGAAACGTGCCAAATGTTTGTCGCAAGACGGATAAAAATGTGTCAAATAAGTTTGGCACAAAAAATAAAAACCGTGCCAAATACGTTTGTTACATTACATAAAACCGTCCTAATTAATTACAACACGGTAAAGTAAAAATGTGCCAAATACCATTAGACACGAGTAATAAGTTAGTACCAAATACACTTTTGGCACGGGATATAAAAAGTGTGACAAATGCCTATTTTCGAACGGAAAATCATCATTCGTGCCAAATACCTGGCTCATGGCACCCCAAATTTAAACCGTCTCAAGCACCGTACCAAATACTATTTAGCACGGTTTCAACCCGACCCAAATATATTTGGCACCCTCATATTTAGGACGGAGCTAAAAGTGTGTCAAAGCCGTGCCAAATAGCATTTGGCACGGTTTTTTGAGTATTTGACACAGTTTTCCCCCCTCCCAAATACAACTTTTTTTTGTAGTGTGAGCATTTTCTTCAACTTTCTTAGTTTCTAAATTGTAAACCCTATATGCTTTACTTTGCAAAGAATATCCTACAAGATATCCTGGATCAGACTTTCCATCAAACTTTCCCAAATAATCAAGAGTATTTAGTATAGACATATGACACCCAAAAGGTTTTAAATGACTTATGTTACGCTTTACATTAGTCAAGAGTTCATAAGGTGTGTTATTTTTAGGCTTAGTTACTACAACTCTATTTAACACATAACATGCAGTATTGATTGCTTCTGCCCAAAAGGTATTTGGCAAAAGTGAATTAGCCAGCATAGTTCTAGCAGCCTCAATTAATGTCCTATTCTTTCTTTCAACTACTCCATTTTGTTGTGGTGTTCTAGGATTACTAAATTGTCTCTTAATTCCTTTAGACCTACATAATTCATCAAAATCAGCATTCTTAAATTCTGTTCCATTATCAGTCCTAATGATTAATACCTATTTAGTGAACTGTTTTTCAACTAAAGTGATAAAATCCTTTAGTAATTCACTTGTTTCACTTTTATGGGCTAAAAAGAAAACCCAACTGAATCTACTATAATCATCAGTTATGACTAGACAAAAGGTCTTATGACTAATGCTTCTGATAGAAACTGGACCAAATAAATCCATATGCAAGAGTTGCAAAGGTTTTGTCATAGTGTTAATAGTCTTGGTCTTACAAGAGGCTCTATGTTGTTTACCTTTTTGACAAGCAGCACATGTGAAATCATTTTGAAAAGATTTGTTAGGTAGACCTCTAACCAAATTCCTTTTTACCAATCTGTTAAGATTCTTGAAATTCACATGACCTAACCTTATATGCCACAAATTTGACTCATCTAAAGAAGCCTTAGCTAGCAAACATGTAATACCACCTGTTGGAGTAATAGTATGAAGATTAAATGTGTACATATTTTCTTGCCTGGGTACTTTAAGCAGTATTTGAGATTCCTTAGGCATCTCAAAGTCTTTGGACAACACCAAGCCGTCTTTGTCTGTGAATAGCACCATGTTCTTCTTATCACACATTTGTGATACAGAGAAGATATTGAACTCATTCAATTCTTTTACAAAGAAAACATCTTCAAATTCCAACTTTCCTGTGTTGATTTTCCCTTTGCCAGTGATTCTACCTTTGCTACCCCCAAAGGCTACTGGACCTCCTATGAATTCTTCAAATTCAACAAGAAAATCTTTGTTTCCTGTCATGTTTCTTGAGCATCCACTATCTACAATTCCTTTATCTTTTAATTCATCAATGAGATGCCCCTGCACACAATTAAAACTCATTAGTTTTTAACAGGGACCCAAGCAACATTTAGCTTGGATCTTGTGGGACCTACACATTTAAGAGTTTGTACTGAAGCATTCCCAGTAATGCTACTTTTACTCTTATACTTCATGGTTTCATATATGTAATCAAAGTCATAGGGTGACTCTATGTGCTCTGACTTCTTTTACTTAAGTACTGCCTTAGCGGTACTTGCTTTAACACATGGTTTATTGATACATGGATTTTGTATGGGTTCATTTTATCTCTCAGTCCTCTCGAATTGATCTCGGTCTTAAGTGGAATGATTGTTCTTGGTTACTAAGAAAAAGGTTTGATTTTCTATTCTACTGAAGGCTTAAGATGTATTAAAATGTAAATTTCAATCTAAAAGCAATTAGATTAATGACAATGACAATTAAATGGACTAGAATTAAATTTGGAATAAATAAATAAATACACAATAAAGAAATAGTAAACAGTAAGTTCAACATAGAAATGCTTAAAAGAAACTGATTCGGAAGTTTAAACCTTGATTCGGAACTTTTCATCCGGAACTTTTCACCCGGAAGTCTTTATTCGGAACTTTTGGAAATCCTTCACTCGGAACTTTCTTCGGAATTTGGTTCGGTACTTTCACCCGGAACTTCGTTCGGAACTTATTGATCCGGAAGTTCGTCCGGAACTTTTGGTCCGGAAGTTTATTCGGAAGAAATGGAAATAAAACTCATTCGGAACTTTTCAAGAAAAACTCATTCGGAACTTGAACAACAAACGTTCATTCGGAACTTTCTACTCATCCGGAACTTCAGTTCATTCGGAACTTTCTATTCATCCGGAACTTCAGTTCATTCGGAACTTTTGATTCATTCGGAAGTTTTAACTTAAGTGCTTCATGCGGAACTTTTAATGTTCATTCGGAACTTTTTAAACAAAGACTCATTCGGAACTTTTAAAGGATATGTTAATTCGGAACTTGGGTGTTCATCCGGAACTTTGGTGTTCATCCGGAACTTTGGTGTTCATCCGGAACCTGGGAACACAAAAACAGTCGTTCTACCCGAAGAACAAGGAAACCAAATTTTGATCCAAAAATCACCAAGTTTTTCACCAAAAACTTAAATAAACTAATCACAAAGCATCTACTAACCATAAACTACAAATCCCATCAACAAAAACACAAAACCCAACAACTTTTGAAGATCAAATCAAGAAAATAAGAACTTAAGAACTAGAAAAGAAAAATGATGATGAACAAGATGAAATGGAAAGATTAAACAAGAACTTGTATTGATGATTACTGTTTTAACAATCACAAAACAAAGATGAAAATTACAAGATTAAAAATCAAAGATCAAGATCACCAAACACCCTAGTGGTGTTGGTGATGATACGAAACAGAAAAGAGAGAAAAAAGGGGAAGGAGAGAAAAAAAACTAAAACTAACTAAAAGCTAGATGAAAAGTGTGAGGAGGGGCCTTTATATAGGCTTTGTCTTTTTGGTTAGTGAGTGGGCTTTCTCCCGTTCTTCTTGTCTTCTCGTCTTTTCAGAAAAGTTGACGTTTTCGATTCTGATTCGGGATTTGTCGTCGATTAAATTCAACTCGTCTTTTAATTTCTTCGTTTAATAGACTTGAGTTTCTTCGACTTTTGTAAATCTTCCATCTTTGGTCCTTTTCTTCGATAAATCTTCGAATAGGCCCAGTGACTTCAAATCTTTTGCATCTCTTGGACAATAGACTTTATCTTGAGTCTTTTTCTTCAATAAAACCCGTGCAATCCCATGTTTTCTTCAATATTCATCCGGTTGGCTCTGAAAATACAATAAACACAAAAACCACGCATAATTCCAAACAAATGATATTAAATACGCGTTTTGGTCTCGTTTTAGCCAGAATTAAGTGGTAAAAGGATGGGTGTTTACACACCTATCAAATCCCCTACACTTAACCATTGCCATGCCCTCATGCAATGCTTAGTGATAAAGCAATTTTACACTTTTCTCATCATTAATCAATCTTGGCCTTATTTAAATACTACTAAACAAAAATTAAAATACTAATAGAAATTAAAACTTTAAAGTAAACAAAAGGATGGAAATAACTTGCAAAGAAATCAAGGACTTACATTAGGGCTTTGGTGCTGCGAAGATTTATCACCCTCAAGTTTCACGTTCCCCAAACTAAGCTTAAAAACGAGATCATTGTTATTATAAGTTAGCAATTCAAACACTTACACACATGGCTTAATTAAATGCTTAAACTCCCTTATTCCTAGGTGTATCTCTTATATTTTATTTTTGTCTTAGAATGATCATGAAGATGCATTTTTTGACTTATTTCGATAGTTTATTTAGGCTGAAAGCAAAGTAGGACGATTTGATCAATAGTTAGCTAAAGGACAAAATCTCTTAAAACTGCTTCTCGGGATATCAAAAAGTTCATATCTTGGCATAACTTGGTTCACGATTTGAGACCTTTCTTGGGCCGATATTTGGCATGTACTTCATACTTCATATCTTGAGAGACGTGCTTGAGATAATGGTCTTCTCATCGTTCATAGAGTTTCTTCACTTGGAGACTTTTGAGAGGTACTCCAACTTTGTTGACCACGACTTCATGATTATTTCTTCAATCTCTATTTGGGATTTTGAGATACAACGATCCGCCTCCTTTTCGGACTTGGATCTATTTATCCTCATACCTTGTTAGGGTCTTTTCGGATAGACTTCTCCATGATCTTTATGGGAGTTGATTGCTTTTCGTCGTGAGTCTTGATCCTTCATATTGACTTTGGGAATAATGCTTTTCACATCACTTTGGATCTTTAGCAATAAAATTGAATCCTCATGCCTTGTTAGGGCCTTTTCGGACTCGCCAATCTTCGCGCCCCGCTTCAAAAGTTATGCCTTGGCTATGAACTCTTATCATTACCGAGCAACTTTTAAACGATCTTGGGCTAGAAGCTAAGTAACTTTTCAAATCGTACGACCTTACTTATTGCAGATAATTTATTAGCAAGTGATGGGAGAATAGGCAAATAATTACACCAAGTGAGCTTGTGCAAGAATACCGACTTATAATTGACTCTATCATTTCTGGTTCTCCACAATTTAAAATATCAAGTAATGAGACTCGTGGACACTTAGCCTAATAAACCAATTAAGGTCTACATGGTTAAGGATACTAGCTAGAATAAACTTGGATAAGTCTATTCGGGTTGAGTCAAAATAAACGCAACGGGCCTAATATGTCAAAGACTTCTAAACTAGCTACACCACTTTATTAATATTTTTTGACTTTATTGCGGGATATATACATATGAAAGCAACGATAAAAATTTAAAAATTACGACTAAATGGCCAAAGTTAATAAAAAATTTGAAAAATATTGAAAAAGATGATTTTCCGGTTAAATGAAGGCATTTTCATGGAAAAGTCCACTTAAAACTTCGATAGAAGTCCCCCCTACACTTAAGATAAACATTGTCCTCAATGTTTAAGCATGTGGGAAAAGTTTCCCCTACACTTATGACATTGTGCACGTTGGTTAACTCAAGTTAAGGAAGAGACGACTAAAGTGATCAATTTCAAATGTGAGTATGAAGAAAATTGAATCACGATAGTTGAGAGATAGAACCGGATTTCGGATAACACGGGAACACGGTTCTTCAAAGTTTCCAAGAGTGCACTAATCCCTGTAATCACATCACCACACAAAGACAAACACGTATAGAAGTCCCCCTACACTTAGGGGGTTAAAACATAAAAGGATAGATACTCGGGCTGCCTCCCGAGGAGCGCTTGTTTTTGATAACCGAGTCACGAGCCTGACTCAACCCAAAATTAGTTCATGGGGAACGTGGTGAGGGATGGAATCACCTCCTGAGAGGTGTCCTCACCAAAGTACAACTTCACTCGTTGGCCATTCACCTTAAAATTTGGTCCATTAGGTTGAGCGAGCTCGAGAGTACCATATGGAAAAATTTGGGCAATGGTGAATGGGCCGGACCAACGAGATTTCATCTTTCCCGAAAAGATTTTCAACCGATAGTTAAAAAGTAAGACTTTGCCTCCAACATGGAACTCTCGGTTTTTGATCTTGGAGTCGTGAATGAGCTTAGTTCTTTCCTTATAGATCAAAGAATTTTCATAAGCCTCATTCCAAAGTTCATTGAGCTCATTGAGTTGGAGCTTGCGTAGGTCACCGGCTTTGGTTATATCAAAATTAGCCCACTTCAAGGCCCAATAAGCCTTGTGCTCCAACTCAATGGGGAGGTGGCACGCTTTCCCGTACACAAGACGATAAGGCGTACAGCCGATCGGGGTCTTGTAAGCAGTACGGAAAGCCCACAAAGCATCATCAAGTTTATCAGCCCATGAGGCACGATGCTCTCCCACGGTTCTTTCAAGAATTCGCTTCAGTCCTCGGTTGGATATTTCAGCCTGGCCATTAGTTTGTGGGTGGTAGGCTGTGGAAAGACGATGGTTTACACCGTACTTAGCCATGACTCTTGCGAATTGGTCATTGCAAAAATGAGTCACACGATCAGTAATAATGGTACGAGGCACACCGAATCTAGCGAAAAGAGCTTTCAAAAAGTTACAAACCACCCTTGCGTCATTAGTGGGTAAAGCTTTGGCTTCAACCCACTTAGAAACGTAGTCAACGGCTACAAGGATGTATTTGTTTCCTTTAGAAGAAGGGAATGGCCCCATAAAGTCGATACCCCAAACATCAAAGATTTCACACTCTTGAATGAAATTCTGAGGCATCTCGTCTTTATGTGTGATCGTGCCTTGTTTCTGGCACACATCACATTGTTTAACCATATTGTGAGCGTCACGATATATGGAGGGCCAATAAAATCCCGAATCAAACACTTTTTTTGCGGTGTAGTTGGGACCAAAGTGACCACCGGTGGGTCCTTTGTGGCAAGCATCAAGGATTTCTGACGCTGCCGGTCCGTCAACACATCGGCGGATAATCAGGTCGGCACATTGTTTGAATTGGTAAGGGTCGTCCCAAAAGTAAGTCTTAATGTCGGTGAAGAACTTTTTCTTTTGTTGGGACGTCAACCCTTCCTTGAGAATTCCACCCGCCAAGTAGTTTGCAAAATCCCCAAACCACGGGGTTTCATTAGATTTCGAATTTATAGACATTAAGGTCTCCAAGGGAAAAGAATCATTGATTTCTTTGTGTGGATGATCCCCTTGGTAAGGATCCTCAAGTCTGCTAAGATGATCCGCGGCTAAATTTTCAGCTCCTTTTTTATCGCGAATTTCGATTTTAAATTCCTGGAGAAGCAAAACCCATCGAAGAAGTCTTGGTTTGGAATTTTGCTTTGTCAACAAGTACTTCAACGCGGAATGATCGGTGTACACAATTGTTGTAGAAAGGACAAGATAGGGGCGGAACTTTTCAAAAGCATAGACAACAGCTAAAAGCTCTTTTTCGGTTGTCGTATAATGCAATTGTGCCCCCGTCATTGTCTTGCTAGCGTAATGGATTGGTTGGAAGTGTTTGTTCACTCTTTGTTCCAGAACCGCTTCAATAGCAAAATCACTAGCATCGCGCATCAACTCAAAAGGCAGTTCCCAATTAGGGGTAACCAAGACGGGTGCCTTAGTTAACTTATCCTTAAGCGAGTTGAAGGTTTCAAGACACTCTTTGGAAAAGATAAAAGGAGTAACTTTTTCCAAGAGGTGGGTCATCAGGCGAGCGATTTGAGAAAAATCTTTGATGAATCGACGGTAGAAGCCCACATGACCCAGGAAACTTCTCACACCCTTCACGGTTGAAGGTGGAGGCAACTTGGCGATAACGTCGACTTTAGCACGGTCTACTTCTAGACCGGCTTTGGAAATCTTGTGTCCCAACACGATGCCTTCTTTTACCATAAAATGGCATTTTTCCCAATTCAGAACAAGGCGAGTGTCTTCGCACCGCTTAAGCATACGTTCCAAATTGGCAAGGCAAGACAAGAAGGAATCCCCGAAGACCGAGAAATCATCCATGAAGACTTCCATGGTTTGTTCAACCATGTCATGGAAGATAGCTAACATGCACCTTTGGAAAGTCCCGGGCGCATTACATAAGCCAAAAGGCATTCTTTTATAAGCAAAAGTGCCATAGGGACAAGTGAATGTTGTCTTCTCTTGATCTTGTGGATCGATGGGTATTTGGAAATAACCCGAGAAACCATCAAGAAAGCAGTAATATTCATTACCTGCTAAACGTTCAAGCATTTGGTCCATAAAAGGTAGAGGGAAATGATCCTTTCTCGTGGCATCATTGAGTTTGCGGTAGTCTATACAAACTCTCCACCCAGTAACGAGACGAGTGGAAATCAACTCGTTGTGTTCATTGGGAACAACGGTTATTCCGCCCTTCTTGGGCACACAATGGATTGGACTAACCCATGGTGAATCCGAAATAGGGTAAATCATACCCGCATCAAGAAGTTTGATAACCTCTGTTTTGATGACTTCATGGATTTTTGGATTCACCCTTCGTTGGCTTTGAATTGTGGGCTTAAAGTCGTCCTCCATGAGAATTTTGTGTGTGCAGAAGTGAGGATCAATTCCACGAATATCCGAAATCTTCCAAGCAATAGCCTTCTTATGATCTTTCAACACGGTGATAAGTCGGGATTTTTTGTCTTCCTTTAAGTCCTTAGCAATGATGACTGGCGACTTCTTCTCTTCTTCAAGGAATACATACTCAAGATGGGGTGGCAACTCCTTAAGTTCTAAATCCGGAGGATTTTCGACAGGAGGCGTATTCGAAGTCGGAGTATCGATAGCAATGACCGTGGGAGATGGAGGAGAAGGATTGTCTTCTTTGAGAAGGTTTTCAATGAGGCGGAGATCTTCATCCCAATTGGTAGTAGAATCGTCATTGTCTAAATTCACATCTCCCATGGTGGCTTCCAAATCTTTCCAAAGGAAATCACTTTCTCCAAATAGAGATTGTGATGAGTCGATAGAGGAAACGGTTTCAACATTGGGAAGAGAGGTAGGAATACTTTTACAAGCATCTTTGAAGTGTTCTTCACAAGCCTCATCAAGAACGTCAATACAATTAACACTCTCGTAAGAATAAGGCTGTTTAGAAAGCTTTCCCATGTTGAAGACTACTTTATCGTCACCCACTCTCATGATAAGCTCACCGGCTTCAACATCGATGAGAGTGCGACCGGTCCTCAAGAATGGACGACCAACAATTAGTGGCACACGGGGGTCCATCTCGTAGTCGACGACAACGAAATCAGCAGGGAAGGTGAATTTGTCGACTCCTACAATGACGTCTTCGGCTATCCCCACTGGATAAGCAACCGTACGGTTAGCTAATTCCAAAGTCATTTTGGTGGGGACTAGCTCAGGGAGAGATAAATGCTTCCAAACACTTAGAGGCATTAGATTAATACTGGCACCTAGATCGGCTAGGTCTATGCAATTCTCTACTCCCGGGAAATTGCAAGGGATAAGAAAACGACCCGGATCACCAAGCTTGGTTGGCAATTTCCTTAAGAGCACTGCAGAGCAATTCTCACTAAGTTGGGTGTTGGCAATATCGAGGAGATTTTCCTTGTCTCTCAGAAGATCTTTAAACATTTTTACATATTTAGGCATGTGAGCGAGAGCCTCAGCGAAGGAGATATTGAAATTCAATTGTTTGAACATTTTAAGAAAGTTAGAAACCTGAATATCATCCTTGCTCTTTTGCTTCTCTTTCCTCAACCTAGATGGATAAGGTATATTGGAAGAAGAGGAAGGCTTTGGAAGAATAGGATCACTCACATTCTTGGGTGGAGGAGGGGTAGAAGGAAGAGGTGGAGAAATTGGGGAAGGAGAAGGATGAGGAATAGGAGCAGGTGACTCGTTCTCCTTAGTCACAACCACCGGTGGAGGTATAGGAAGCTCGGGTTCCTTGGTACCTTTACCACTTCGAGTAGTGATTGCTTTCATCTCCCATTTTGGATTCGCAACGGTGTTACTCGGAAGAGTACCCGAAGAAGAGGGTTGATTACCTTGGAAGAAACCAGCCATCATGTTCCTCAGATCATTAGTTTGGCTATCCAACGTATTTCTCATGTCGGCTCTCAAATCGTTTCCTTGCTTAACCAAGTCTGCTTTCAAGTTTCGCACTTCCTGTTGGAGATTTTCCACGATGACATCATTGGTCCTCATGTAGGTTGCAACCTCTTGGTGTAATGCAGTGGGTTGGTTTGGAGGAGCATTGTATGCGGGTGGTTGATAAGCAGGTTGTTGGTAAACTTGGTTGTTACGTTGAGGTGGTTGTTGCTGCTTGTGAGGAGGGATGTATGGTGTACGAGGTTGTTGTTGTTGTTGAGGAGAGCGGTTGACGTTTTGTTGTTGGTTTGGGTTGTTTTGGGGAAAACCAGGTGGTGAAAGATAGTTGTTGGAGCAGTAGCGAAGCAAATTACGGTCACCTTGAGGTATAGCTTGATAAGCAGGTTGAGGATAGGTGCCATATGCCGCATTCACATTCTCAGCAGGGTAGTCTTGGGTGGCAGTACAAGTAGTGTAAGAGTGAGGACCACCGCATATCTCACAAGGTTGGCTGACAGCGTTAACTTGAGCGTTTTTAGCGTTGTTGCTGTTGTTGTTGCTGACGGTGTGGGTGACAAGTGATTCAAGAAGCGTAGTGATTTTGTCCAGCCGCTTGTCGCTGTCACTAGTGCTAGCACTAGCGACATTGGTCCTAACACTCTTGGTTTGCACACGAGATTTATTCTCAATGATATCCCAAGCAGCATTGGAAGTCTTAGCGAAAAGATTACCCCCCGAGGCACTGTTCAGTGAATCTTGATCACTCATGCTTAAACCATTGTAAAAAGTATTAATTTGATGTACTTTGGTAAAACCATGTTGTGGGCATTTTCTTAAAAGATCATTAAAACGATCCCAAGATTCACTGAACGACTCATCGTACTTTTGTTCAAAATTTATGATTTCATTCCGCAAAGCGGTAGTACGAGAGGGTGGGAAAAAGTAATTGATGAACTTGGTTTCCAAATCCGTCCACGAGAGAATACTCTGTGGCGGTTCCTTAGCAAGCCAATGCCGGGCTTGTCCCTCTAAAGAAAAGGGAAAAAGTTGTAACCTGATTACCTCTTGTGGAACACCATTGAACTTGACCGTGTTAGTGAGTTGCAAAAATCTCTTGATGTGGTCGTGTGGGTCATCAATGGTACGTCCCAAGAATGGTTGAGCGGAGACCATTTGGATAAAGCCTGATTTTAGCTCAAAGTTGTTGGCGGCAATTGGAGGTATGACAATTGGATCCGTGTTGCCATCGACATGAGCTTGCAGCAGTTCAATCATCGGGCGATTATCCGGAAGGGGCTCATTGTTGTTGTTATTATTCATATTGTTGAAAGGTGGGTTGTTGTTGTTATTATTATTGTTTGGAGGTGGTATGTTGTTGTTGTTTTGTACACCGGCCATGTCTAAGTTATCGAGAGGCTCGGGCTCTTGATAAGACGTGGATCGAGTGCGCATACACCTGCAAAAGAACGAACAAAGAAAAACAAAGCAAAAATATTTTTGGTTTTTATGTTTTTTAATTTTTTTGTATTTTTGAAAATTTTATATTTTTTAGGATTTTTTTGAAAATTTTTATGAAAAAGTAACGTTCACGGGGAACGGATCCCAAAATCCAAGTTCTCACAAAAAACTTTTGATCTTAACGAGAAGAGCCGGCAGCGGCGCCATTTGATACATGGATTTTGTATGGGTTCATTTTATCTCTCAGTCCTCTCGAATTGATCTCGGTCTTAAGTGGAATGATTGTTCTTGGTTACTAAGAAAAAGGTTTGATTTTCTATTCTACTGAAGGCTTAAGATGTATTAAAATGTAAATTTCAATCTAAAAGCAATTAGATTAATGACAATGACAATTAAATGGACTAGAATTAAATTTGGAATAAATAAATAAATACACAATAAAGAAACAGTAAACAGTAAGTTCAACTTAGAAATGCTTAAAAGAAACTGATTCGGAAGTTTAAACCTTGATTCGGAACTTTTGATCCGGAACTTTTCACCCGGAAGTCTTCATTCAGAACTTTTGGAAATCCTTCACTCGGAACTTTCTCCGGAAGTTGGTTCGGTACTTTCACCCGGAACTTCGTTCGGAACTTATTGATCCGGAAGTTCGTCCGGAACTTTTGGTCCGGAAGTTTATTCGGAAGAAATGGAAATAAAACTCATTCGGAACTTTTCAAGAAAAACTCATTCGGAACTTGAACAACAAACGTTCATTCGGAACTTTCTACTCATCCGGAACTTCAGTTCATTCGGAACTTTCTATTCATCCGGAACTTCAGTTCATTCGGAACTTTTGATTCATTCTGAAGTTTTAACTAAAGTGCTTCATGTGGAAATTTTAATGTTCATTCGGAACTTTTTAAACAAAGACTTATTCGGAAATTTTAAAGGATATGTTCATTCGGAACTTGGGTGTTCATCCGGAACTTTGGTGTTCATCCGGAACCTGGGAACACAAAAACAGTCGTTCTACCCGAAGAACAAGGAAACCAAATTTTGATCCAAAAATCACCAAGTTTTTCACCAAAAACTTAAATAAACTAATCACAAAGCATCTACTAACCATAAACTACAAATCCCATCAACAAAAACACAAAACCCAACAACTTTTGAAGATCAAATCAAGAAAATAAGAACTTAAGAACTAGAAAAGAAAAATGATGATGAACAAGATGAAATGGAAAGATTAAACAACTTGTATTGATGATTACTGTTTTAACAATCACAAACAAAGATGAAAATTACAAGATTAAAAATCAAAGATCAAGATCACCAAACACCCTAGTGGTGTTGGTGATGATACAAAACAGAAAAGAGAGAAAAAAGGGGAAGGAGAGAAAAAAACTAAAACTAACTAAAAGCTGGATGAAAAGTGTGAGGAGGGGCCTTTATATAGGCTTTGTCTTTTTGGTTGGTGAGTGGGCTTTCTCCCGTTCTTCTTGTCTTCTCGTCTTTTCAGAAAAGTTGACGTTTTCGATTCTGATTCGGGATTTGTCGTCGATTAAATTCAACTCGTCTTTTAATTTCTTCGTTTAATAGACTTGAGTTTCTTCGACTTTTGTAAATCTTCCACCTTTGGTCCTTTTCTTCGATAAATCTTCGAATAGGCCCAGTGACTTCAAATCTTTTGCATCTCTTGGACAATAGACTTTATCTTGAGTCTTTTTCTTCAATAAAACCCGTGCAATCCCATGTTTTCTTCAATATTCATCCGGTTGGCTCTGAAAACACAATAAACACAAAAACCACGCATAATTCCAAACAAATGATATTAAATACGCGTTTTGGTCTCGTTTTAGCCAGAATTAAGTGGTAAAAGGATGGGTGTTTACACACCTATCATTTATCTCTTTTAGGAACCCACATTTGCACTGGTTTGTTCTTGCCCTTACTTATAGGTGTTTTAACTTTTTCAAAAACTTTCTTAGAAGTCTTGGAGAACATTGGTTTTATAGACTTTAAACCAACAGTACTTGAGTTTGGTCTAGCAGTACTTGCAGATCTAGACTTGCCGGTACTTGGTTTGCCAGACTTTAAAGATACTAGTCCTTGCTTCATAAGTACTGCCCTAGGAACAAAACTTTTGGTATGATTATTTTTAACCTGTTTAACTACCCTTGTGTGATCAAACTTAGGTTTGTCATCTTTAGTTTTCTGATTCCTATAAACCTGTGCATTTTTCCCATTACTGTTTTTCATGACCCTTTTTGTAGCCTTTTGTTTCACAATTTTATCTTCATGTAATGTACAATCTTTGATAAAATGACTTAGACTACCACAAACATAGCATCCTTTTCTTCTTAAAGAAGACCCAAAAGGTTGTTTTAAATTTACTTTTTCAAAACCTAGTCCACCCCTTTTGACTTTATTATGTTTTATATTGTTTTCCAATATCTTGCTAGGAGTTTTTACCTGCTTAGGAGCAGAACTAGTCTTAGATTCCTCAGAAACAAAGTTGTTCATAAAAGGTGGATAAACAATATTCTTGGTCACATCAGTCTTTTCTTGGGACAAAGTACTAGAGTTAAAGACATTATTAATCTTAGGTTCTTCTAACTCTATACTAGTATCATTACAAGGGGTCATGAAAATTCCTGATACTGGTGGAGGAACTGCCTTCATTCCTTCATCATATCTATCATTTTCAGGTGTATCATCTACCTCACTAGAACTATCAAAAATTCCTTTTGATAAGTCCTTGTTAGTTAAGGTTATCCTAGGTTGGTCCTCAATATATCCTAGGCCTGTTTTATCATCATACCCCATCTGTGAATTAATCAATTTTCCGAATCCCTTAGAGGATTGTTGCCAATGACTAATCACTTCCCTTTCATTACAAAGACTGGTTTTTAAAGCTTCATTTTCTGAATTTATTTTTAAAAGTTGTCTTTCAAAAGCTTTTATTTCCACATCTTTTTCCCTCATTTGAAGAGTCAAAATCCTTATTTTCTCTTCATAGTTTTGTTGAGCCTTTTTGTACAAAACTATATTTTCTTCTAATTTAACAACACCTAGTTTGAAAGCTTTTACTTCTACAGTGCATGTGTTAACCTTTTGATACTGTTCCTCTAGTTCTACTTTTAGGCTACTAAATTTAAGAATACAATCTTTAGAACAAGGATGTACCTCAGTATCTTCATGTGAGAGAGCCATTAATCCAAACTCTTCTTCTTCTTCTTCTGCCCAATTCACCACTCCATCTATAGTAACCAATGCTTTGGTTCCTTTAGGACTCCTGCTGTTTCCTTTTGGAAAGCTTTCAGTTATTCTTGGATTGGTTCTATAGCTGTTCTTGGACTTCTGATTGCTAGTCTCAACTTTATCTCTAGAGCATTCTCTTGCAAAGTGTCAATTCCTTCCACAGTTATAGCATTCAACTTTGGACTTGTCATATCCTAATGGCTCATTAGGATCAACAGTCATTTTTCTTCCACTCTTCTTGAAGAACCTATTAGATCTTACTGACACCATAGCAGCTTGCCATTTAAGATCCATCTCTTCAACATCAGCATCATCCATTTGGAACAAGTCACTGAGAGTCAATCTTGGCCTGTTGTCTTGTCCAGCAAAGAATGAGAAGGCATCATTGTCACTAAACAATGGTGAAGACCTTCCATGTGGATTTTGAGAGACTATTGGACTGTAATGAAGAGATTTTGCTAGGTTCAATTGTTGTTCTCGGTATCTTAACGAATTGATTTCCGGCTTAAAGTATGACTCTATTGTTTTTGGTGAAAAAGAATATTTTGGTTGTTTTTAAAATAAAAGTGCGAAACTTTAAAGTAAAAGTGCAATTAAAGTAAATCTAAAACTAATTTAAAGTAAGTGCTAGTATTTAAAAGTGTGACGAGAATTAAAAGGCACTAAACGTAACTGACGCAAACTTAAAACTATCTAAGGCAAACTTAAAACGCAACTAAAACTTAAACTAAGGCAAGGCTAAAATAAATCTAAGGCAAGTAAACTTAAAGTGCAACTAAATAAAAGGCGGGAAAAATAAAGCTTGAAATTAAAAATTAAAAAACAGAAACTAAAAAGAACCTGAATACAGCTCATTCGGAATAATCCTTCGTTCTGAACAATCACTCATCCAGAATGTCACCTTCGTTCGGAATGATTCTTCTTCGCTTGTGTTGTCCCTTATATTTGTGATGATTAAGCAATGAATAAAGAAAGAAAATAGATGAAGAAGAGATGAATTCCTAGAGAGTGAAAGTAGTGAGAGAAAGTAGAGAGGAGATGATTAACTTGGTGAGATTAGATTAGAGAAAAGAATTTTTTACAAATGACCATCCACCCTCCTAACATGCTAGGAGGGTAGTATATATAGTCCACCCACATGCGGGCTTTAATGGACTATATATTGGGCCGGGCTTGTCTTTTGGACTTTAATTAGTTTAAATCCAAGCCCGTGAATCACGACTAAATAACTACCTATTACAACGTTCTAATAAATATTACAATAGAAACCTATGAACGAACATTCTTGTTTGACTCAATATTTTGAGGCTAACAATCTCCCCCAATGTGAGGTCATTCCTCTTTGATATTTGGATTCCAATGGAGATTTATGAATTTCATCATAAATGAGTCTTGAACGTGTAACAGTAGTTTTGTTCCTTCATGCTGTGATCTTTGAGCCTTTGTCGTTGTCTTTCGACTTTGTCTTTTAGTCTTGAGATCTTTAAATCATTCTTGAATTGTCTTTGCCATCTTGCGATCTTGTGTCTTTATCCACATGCTCACACTATCAATTGTTGGATAAGTCTTTGGGCATGAATATGTGGTTGTGAATCTTTGACTTTGCTGAGTACACCGTGACGCCACCTTCTCGAGACAAAACATAGACACGGACTGAATGGCTTTGACATTCGTCCTAAATCGGTAGCGTTTTACCTCCGGTCGGTGAAGACCGTTATACGATATTAAATACCGTACCTGTGATTAGGTAGATTCAATTAAGAATCTCCTTGACAGGGTTTCGCGGCTGTACTAGCCGTTCTCTTTACTCGACCGTCTCAAAGCAAGACTGCGAACATAAAGAGTGAATCAATTGGATAAATATCCGCTTGATTAAAGTCATCAATTCAAATTCCTGGAACAAGTTTGATTCATTAAGAATCTTACCATTGTTGCTTTCCAGTTGACACAAGTTTGATTCATAGGAATCTCACAAGTCACCTACCGTAGCGCTGTTTGATGTTGACGCTAGAAGGATTTCCATTCGTCACTGTGAATATTAATGAATATCACTCTGAATGTTCTGGCAAGACCTTAAAGATATTGCGTAGAAACCTGAAACGAGTTTGAATCAATTCAGAATCAAACCACTGTTGCTTTTCAGTTTTACATATGTTCAATTCATAAAGAATCTTGCATATGACCTACCGCAGTGCTGTTTGATGTTAACACTGGAAGGATTTCCACTCATCATTGTGAATACTAAGTAGTATCACTCTGAGTGTTCTAGCAATATCACAAGGATATAGCGTAGGACTCTCTTGATCTTCATCCGTGTGTCCTAACGAGATTTGACTGATCTCTTGGCTCTAGACTCAATTTGTGCACTTTTAGTGGTCGGAGGCTGGAGCAGATGCCACCTATTCAATATCAACTATCTCGGAGTGAGAAAGTCAATAGAAGTCGTGTTGATCTCCGTGACAATAAAACAAACTTCTTTTGAGAGAAGCCTGAGTAGCTAGGAAAGGGTTGTGCTTCACATCACTCGGTCCATGATGAGTTTGTCTTCATGATGAGTTGACCCGGTTTCTGCCTAAGTTGTATGGAGGGCTTCTTTCTTTAGACCCTTTATCCTTACATTTCTTTTTCATTCTTCAACCCCTTCAATGCTTACCAAGACATCATTAATAGCACCTTGTTGTGATTGTTTCAGTGCTATCATCAGTACTTAGTCGGCATTCAGCTACGTTCACATTCTACTCCATCTTTCCTAAGGACTTCTAATAATCTATTGGATTGTCCCTGGGAAGATCCCTCCGGTTCTGGTTGGATCATAGGACTTAAACCTAACCACCCTTTTGACACCAATAACGTCGTGAATTAAAGATGTTGTGGGTATTTGATCGTAACCATGAAAACCACTTTAAATTCTAACAAAGTGTTTAAAAAAACATTTAACACCTTGCTAGTTTTGTCGTTTTAGAAATGCTCCCCCTTCACATGTGCATCGATAATCGAAAGTGTTTCGCACATGTAGGTAAGAGTTAAAGTGCTTGAGTCTTATATTAGATCACATTTTAATCACATTTTCTCCCCCTATCTCTAATATATAAAATCTTTTGATATTAGAGATACCAAATTTGATTAAAATATATTTTGAAAATAGTCTTGAAATCTCCAGGAGAAAGATGTGATAATCTTTTGCATGAAGTTAAACTGCTCCCCCTCAAAAATTGATCTAATTGAATTGTCATTGTGAGGATATTATCCACAATTCGCTTTTTGAGGATGGGAGTTGTTGAACACACAATTTTTGAAAGATTTTGAATATCATTGAAAAATTCTTGAAAAAATTGTGTTCAACGCTTTTTGAAAAATCAATTCTTTTTGTCGAAAGGTTTTTCTAAATCATAAACTTGAGTTCATAGACGTTGAATGTCTTGACGAATCCACTCAAGTGTAAGAAGATTTCTCTTCTTTTGCTGAGGGTAAGAGTACTAAATCGTACACTCCCTCGTGAATATCGATCAGGGTTGCAATCTGAAAGTGATTACAAGCCAATGTGTTGAGCTCAAAACGTTGAATGTTTTGTGACAAGCTCAACCCAAGATAGATTGCTCTACCCGTTGTTGGAAGTATTGTCCAAAATAGACAATTTCCTTTTGAAAATATAGAAATGACATGTTTTGAAAAATATTTACAACTTTCATTCGAGCTTTATGTACACACCCGTGTCGTTATTGAGCGACATTTCTAGGTACGTCCATATTGTCGATACTGAAAGACATGTCGAGAAGAATATTTTTGGATTATCATAGATTTTTTACTTTTGTATTTTGCTTTTTGATTAATATTTACAGGTAGATGTTTGATAGATGAATCAAGCAGGCTTCTTTGCCAGAACATCCAGTTCTGCTGGAGTCAAACATCTCATACCAATTTGCCTAACTAGATACGCAAACCTCTCTTTCGAAAGAGCTTTTGTAAACAAGTCAGCTAATTGGTAATCAGTTCCAACAAAGTATAATTCAACAATACCTCTTTCAACTTGTTCCTTAATGAAGTGATATCGGACATCAATGTGCTTCGTGCGGGAATGCTGAACCGGATTGCAGGAGATGGCTATGGTCGACTTTGAGTCACAGTACATAGGTACTTTATCAAAATGGAAGCTATAATCCGTGAGTTGTGTTCTCATCCATAGAACTTGAGCACAACACGCAGATAGAGACACATACTCCGCTTCGGCTGATGAAAGTGACGTGCAATCCTGCTTCTTGGAAGACCATCCCACAAGCTTGTCTTGACCTAGAAATTGTGCACCACCAGAAGTACTTTTACGTGTATCAAGACACCCTGCATGATCAGAATCTGAATAGGCCGTTAGAAAGAAACCGGTTTCCCTCGGATACCAGAGTCCCATGTGAATGGTATTCTTAAGGTACCGAAAGATCCGTTTAACCTCCTTGAGGTGCTTTTCAGTGGGTCGTGCTTGATATCGTGCACAATAACATGTAGCATGATGTATATCAGGTCTGCTCGCTGTCAAGTACATGAGGGACCCGATCATGGAACGATATCTCGTTTGATCTATGGGTAATCCCTCCAAATCAGCATCTAGGGATGTGGTTGATAATGGTGTCCCAACGGGGTCACATGATGTCATACCATGCTTTTTGATTATCTCTTGACAATACTTAGCTTGGTTAATGAAGATACCACTTGGGGATTGGTGAACTTGAATTCCTAGAAAGAATTTTAGTTCGCCCATCATAGACATTTCAAATCTGTTGTGCATTACTTTTTCAAACCATTTTGAAAGTTTTAGGTTTGTAGACCCGAAAATAATGTCATCAACATAAATTTGCACAAGCAAAATGTCATCCCCATATTTATAAGTGAACAAAGTTAAATCAATGGAACCTTTTGAGAAACCTTTGGAGACCAGAAATTTCGAGAGCTCGTCGTACCACGCCCTTGGAGCTTGCTTGAGTCCATATAGTGCTTTGTGGAGACGATACACCTTGTCAGGATAATGAGGATTGACGAATCCTTCCGGCTGCGTGACATAAACTTCTTCCTTCAAAGGACCGTTAAGAAACGCCGTCTTTACGTCCATTTGATAAACGATGAATCCTTTATGTGCAGCATAAGCAAGAAAAATCCTGACCGCTTCCATTCGAGCTACTGGTGCAAATGATTCTTCGAAATCAATACCCTCTTTCTATCCATACCCTTTAGCCACTAGCCTAGATTTATTCTTGATGATCGTGTTCTCTTCATCCATCTTGTTTTTCCAGATCCATCGAAGATTTAATGGTGTTACATCGTATGGTCTGTCAACAAGTTCCCAGACTTTAAGTCTTTCAAATTGTTGAAGTTCATCCTTCATCGATTCAATCCAAGCATGATCAGCTAATGCTTCTTTGATGTTTTTCGGTTCAGCTGAACTCACGGCGAGTGCGAACATACAAACATCGGCATCGGTGTTAAGCTGTCGTCTTGTGCGAACGGGCTGTGAAGGGTTTCCAATGACATGAACCAAAGGATGATCTCGGGTCCAATGATGTGTTGAAGGATGTCGTTGGTAGAACGTGTGCATATTTGACGGATCAACATGGCGAGTAGAAGACTCTCCAGTTTCGTGTACCGGTGTACCGAATGGGTTGATGAATTCATCTTCGTCAGATAATGCATTGTCTGCTTGATTTGTGTTCTCTGGAGCAATGACAGTAGTTGTGGATGTTGTAGGATCGATTGTTGAAGTGATATTCTTAGGAGGTAAATCTGCAGCAACCCGTGTTGAAGTAGATGAAGTTGTATCCGGTTGTTGACGATGATCGGTATCATCATTCTTATCATGAGTGACAGCGGAAGACTTCGATACAACTTGTTTCTCCCCCGTGAAATATTCATCATACATTGGTCCATATAACATTTCCAACTCTTCAATGGTCGTGTCGACTGTCATATCAGCTCTAGGAACATTCTCTGGAACCAGCGTTGAACTTGACGGTTCATTGCTGTGGTCTTGAGTTCCAAGTTCCGTGCGGTTCTGAACGGAAGTCGTTTGTCGTTGTGGGTCGGGACTTAAACTGTTCTGTTCAAGTGCCATTTCTTGAGATTCATCAAATCGGATGTGAATTGTCTCGACAATCAATTTTGTTCTTTTGTTGAACACTCTATATCCCTTAGACTGAGTTGCATATCCCACAAGAATACATGCATCACATTTTTCTTTCATCTTATCCAAATTTTCACCATCTCGTATAATGTAACAAGTACATCCAAAAACATGAAGGTGTTTGAGTGAAGGTTTTCGATCATGAATTATGTGATATGGTGTCTTTTCGTGTCTTGGGATAATTAAGGAGCGGTTTTGTGTGTAGCATGCGGTTGACACGGCTTCGGCCCAAAAGTATAGTGGAAGTTTTGAAGCGGATAATAATGTTCGAGCAGCTTCAACCAAAGTACGGTTTCGTCTTTCAACAACATCGTTTTGTTCGGGTGTTCGAGCAATAGATGTTTCATGTTCAATCCCTTCGGCTTCAAAATACTTTCTCAGATTAGAATTCAAAAATTTTGTACCTCTCTTAGTACGAACCACTTTAACTTGAGCTTGAAGACCACGTTGTATCAATTTAAGGAAGCTGATGAGAACGTCGGGTGTTTCATCCTTGGACCTCAAGAAATGAGTCCATGTGTACCTTGAGTAATCATCGACTATTACTAGAATATATTTCTTGCCATTAATACTGTGAACACGCATGGGACCACACAGATCCATGTGAAGAAGATCTAACCGTCCTTTAGAGCTTGGTGTGGTCTTTGTTTTGAAGCTACTTCGTTTAGCTTTACACAGTTCACAAGAAGAACAAAGATGATCTTTGATGTATTTCAAGCTTGGAAGGCCTCTCACAATATCTTTCTTGGAAAGTAAGTTAATGGTATCAAAGTTGAGATGAGAAAGACGTTGATGCCATAACCATGCCTGAGTCGTTGAAGCTTTAGCCATGAAGAAAATTGGAGTTGATGAAGTTGTGTCTTGAAGTGAAATTGTGTAAAGATCAGTACCCCGTGTACCGGTAAGTAAGTCATTCCCGTCATAGTCACGAACAAAACATGTCTTCTTTCTGAAAGCAACTTCCAAATCCGCATCACAGAATTGACCAACCGAGAAAAGATTGTGATTGAGCCCTTCGACGTAGTATACCCTTTTAATCGTGATATTCCCCTGAACCAAATCTCCATATCCTAGGATCGGTGCAAATTGATCATTTCCGAATCGGACCGTACCCAGGAACTTCTCCACGAAGTTAATTAGAAGCTTGAGATTCCCCGTCATGTGCTTCGTGCATCTGGAGTCCATTATGAAGAGAATTATTTGTATCACCTGCAGAAGAGTTAGAACAAGATGGAGAATTTGCTAAATTGGATACCACAGTAGTTGTGATAGTAGAGTCATTAGTGTCCTTATCAACATTTAAAGGCAAACTAACACTCGTTTTCACATTTTCTGTCCTAACTTTAGGCATCCATTTATATCCGGGAGGACATTGATTAGCAAACCACTATTTCCAAGACTTACTAGCAGACTCATATAATTCCTTAATCTTGCTTCTAGGGTTCTTAGTGGTGGAGTCTGATGCATTACTTTTCTTAGTGGGGGTTGCACCAGAATGGTTCACTTTGCGTTTGGGTTTACTAGCTCTAATAGGCATTGCAACTTGCTTCTTAGTTCTAGTATCTACGCCTTTGACTTTATTTATAGCACACATAGAATGATTAGCATTAGGACACTTGCCACATTTGACACAAACAAATTTCACATTCATAGCATTCAAATCATTCACAGAATTCAAATCGTCATTACATGCGATTACAGACTTTTTATTCTTAAAAACGTTCAAATTCCTAGGGTGTTCTTCTACTTCCTGCATCTCCCCTTGATTCTTGTATTGCCAGACCTTATCATTCACTTGAGTGCGCTTAAGATGAGGCCGGCTAACACTAGTAGTGGAAACTATTCCTGTAGTAGAAGACACACGAATATTAGTGTTTCTAGAAGTCTGAGGCGATTGAATAACTTTGTTTGTGGGCTTAGTTGTCATTCTATACATCCCTGGTTTAATCACATTATTGTGCTTAACGCTTGGTGCTATAGGATTCCTTATGGGTTGAGCTTGTGGTAACCTTTCCTTTCCATCCATCTTGGGGGCAAACACAGGTTTTGCAAACGAGGAATTAGATAAAGCAGATGGTTTTCCCAAGATAGAGGATCTATTCTCTTTAGAGGCATTGGGTTGTCTAACAACATTTTTCTTAATGCTAGGTTCCACAATTTTCCCACCCATTTTAGCAATGAGTTACTGCAACTCTGCTATCGCTCTGTCCCTGTCTTGTAACCGAGATTTCAACCCTTTAATTTCCAAATTCTGTTCATTCATTTATCGAAATGTTTGGGAAATTTTTTCTTGCAATTTATTATTGTGTGGAAAACTACCAACGTCTTTTTGCAAAGTAAGTTCAAGTGAATGACAATGTTTTTGAAGGAAATCAGTTTTGTGTTGAAGTAACTCAAAAGCCTTTTTGTCAACATTTTCTTTACGTTTCGAAAGCTCAATTTCAAGACGTTCACATTCTTTGATCTTATCAAGATATTGGCATGCAACTTCAGAATATTCATCAATATCAACACAAGATGTAAAATAAGAACACATAACATCTTTAGAAACGCATTCTTACAAGAGTAAATCATATTCATCTGAGAAATCAGACTTCTCCATTTGAAGATCATCAATGTGTTTCTCAATAGATTCAACATATTTTAAATCATCAAACATTTCAGTCCGAATGAACTCCTCAAGTTGAAGAAAAGTTTCTTTAATCAACGCCGTGTTTGGAATTAAGAGTTCTTTGACAAGCAAGGTAATATCGTGAGGAATCGGACGTGTCCACTCAGCATTTTCACGTTTTGCCCAGTCTCTTTCAACAATAGATTTAACATTATCTATGTGGTGTTTAAGAATACCTAATGTTTTCCTACTCTTGCTTTTAGATTCATCTAGAGGGAGGTAGTTTATGTATTTGTAAACATTAGATTTCTTAGGGGTAAATGCTTTCTTCCATTGAATTCTCTTTTGTTTGCATTCTAGGAACACTTCCTCACGAGTTTTCTGAGTTTGTTTGTTGAACAGGCCATAAAGACTATTATCATAAGCATAATTATATGGTTTCACAAACTCCTTATTAACAAGTGGTTGACTATCAGCATCCCAAAGGGCAGTCTCTTCACTATTAGCAATGACAGGCATGCAATCAAGATCTGTCCTTTCAGTCTCATCAAGATAAAGATGCGGGTTCGCAGCTTGATCTTTGGCAAGGTACTCAGGACTTGCAAAGCTAGCTTGACCCTTAAACATCGAAGGAGGTTCTAGCATTCTTACGGATTGAATAGAATCATGCGTTTTATAAACAACGTTCTTCAAAAAGTCGACTTGTGCTTCTAGTTTCGTAACTTTTTCGGTTTCTTTATCATATCTACTTTTGAAGTCTTGTTTTAACGCATCTACCTCTTGTTTCTTATCCTCTAGAATTTTAGCAGAATCAGTAGTGGTCATAGAGAGCTTTTGTTCAAGTTCATTAACTTTGGTATTGGCAAGGTACGTTTTTTGACGTTCATCCATTAAGAAAACATTATATTGACGCTTCTCTTTAGCTAATAACTCAAGAGTTGTATTATATTTGTTTTCAAAATCGTCCTTTTGACTTTTTAACGCACTTCCGTTGTACCCCTCAAGCTCTTTGGTTTTTTGAAGGAGCTCATCTCTATAGCTTTCAGTCATCTCAGTAGATTTGATAAGAGCAGCTTTACATTCTTCAAAACTTTGAGTGAGCGTAGCGTTTGCCTTCTTTAATTGCTTTTGACTCTTTTTATTTTCAGTGACATCTTTTTGTAAAGTAGCAATTAAATTAGCAAGCGCAATACGTTCCTCTTCATCATATTCATTTGCATGTTGATCATCCTCAGACTCATTATTGCACATGTCTGATGAATCGGGTGTGGTATTGCTATCAACCGTTTCCATCATACACGTGTCATTAATGGAATTGGGTAGATCACTATGCTCAGGAATATAACCAAACACATTATATTCATCAGTAGTGTGTACCTTATCGATTGGCTCAGTGTCAAAGATAGGGCCATTGTCATCTTCAGTGACTTTGAGAACTTCTTCAACCTTTGCCATGTACGAGTAATGTGCATCAAGCTCTTGATCAGAATCTTCATCATCAGTATCATCAAGCATGGCTCCTTCCTCAGCTGACAATTTAACCCCTGCTTCCATCTTTTTGCATAGCAACATCTTTTCCTTGTGATAGCTGGAGTCTCTAACCCTTTTCGGCTTCCTACATTCCTTTGCCATATGCCCATAACCTTGGCAATTAAAACATTGAATCCCGCTTTGATGAACCACTTGACTTCCAACCGTTTCCCTATTCCCAGTAGCAGCAACAATCCTCTGAGTATCATACTTTGCAGTTTGTCGATCATATCTTGCAGAACCCTCAACATGCGTTGGATTATGTCGATCATACCTAGAAGGACTTTCACCACGTCGACGTGTGTCATACCTTGGAGGACTCTCAACATATCGGTTCTTTGTGTTAGATGATGTGCGAAGATTGTTGTTGGTGGGTTTGTAGATTTTCTTGTAAGTCTTCATTATGTAAGCAATTTGTTGTTTCATCTCTCGGTTCTTTTGAGCTTGGTCTTCATCACTATCTTCTTCAGATGAGGACTCAGATGGTGGTGATGGTGCTCTTGGCGCTTTACCTCGAGATTTTGTTGAAGATGAAGACTTAGATGATGTGGAATATCGTGGTGAAGATGATGTATTGGAGTATGGCTTAGGAGCACGAGAGTGAGGATCTTGAACATGTTGACTGGTAGTCAGTAAAGCAAGTGGATTAGCCGTCTTGGCAACACGTTCAGCTCGAATCTCATTTGCTTCATTCTGAAATTGCTTCAAGATGTCAAAGAGTCGATGATATGAGACCTCGTCTAACTTTTCTTGTTGTTTCACCAAAGTGACGAATCGTGTCCACTCGGGTTGAAGTTGTTGAAGAAATTGAACATTGACTTGCATGGTGGAGACTTGCAGATTATTTCTTGTCATGTCATTCATCATCTTATAAAACCTGGAGTAGTAAGAGTCAATTGATTCTCCATCCCTTGAAGTAAACTTGCCAAAATTCCAAAACAAGTTTGTTTTGACATCTTGTTTGTTGAGTGATTCTCCTTGTTGCAAGCGTTCAATAGCAGTCCACATTTCATGTGCTGTCGGGCATGCATCAACCGTGGAGTAAATATCATCTCCAATCCCACTTAAAACCATATAGATGGCTTCCTTCTCCGCATCATGCCAAGCATAATTTTCAGGTGTGAGATCAGCTCTTGTTTCATCACGTTCACTTGCAGGTATTGGATCAGTCGTATCTGTGGCTGCTCTTGGAGGAATTGAGATCTTCTTGAATATATATGGTCCATGAGTAATACATTTTCTCAAGGCATCACCATTAGGTCTTGTGTCAAGGTATCGTATGAAACGTGATTGCCATTGAGCATACCGACCAGATACAAGCATTGGTGGTCTCTCTTTGTTACCCGCCACCATTATGTTGTTGTTCGTCACACGATATTCGGTAGTAGAATCCATCTCAATATTCTCTGAAACGATTAAGTGAAAATGGATCTTAAGTAGATTTGTTGTGATTGTTGTTGTGGTTTAAATTCCGAAAATTGCAATTTTTCTCCAGGCCGACAATAAATTCTCCAGTCCGACAAAACGGTAGACCAAAAAATTTTGTAATCGCCAAAATTTGAAATCGAGCTAGAAATGTCCTAAAACTAGTATGGAAAAAATTTGAATTTACTTGACGATATTCCGAAACTAGTCTAGATGGTGGCTAAGTCTAAAAAATACTCAAACAAAAATTAGCAAAACATGTCATCGGAATCACTTCGTCGGAATGTCCAATCGAAATGTCTAATCGGAATGTCTGATCGGAATGTCTAATCGGAATGTATGATCGGAATGTCTAATCGGAATGTATGATCGGAATGTCTAATCGGAATGATGATCGGAACGGCCTTGTCGGAATACCAAATCGGAATACCTTGTCGGAATGCCAAATCGGAATCTCTAAAGTCCAGTCGGAATATTCGAAGTCCAATCGGAATGTGGATCGGAAAAGCTGGTCGGAATGTTAAAACCCTTTTCCGATTACACCAATCGGAATACTAGTACAGTTACGAGATTTTGGGGTAAAAAAATGAATTTTTCGACAAGAAATCCGCGATTTTAACCAACCAAATGCGACTAAATCCCTACCACAGCTATGTAGAAGATTTATATCAAGATTTAGAGCATAGAAACACAAAAAGAATCTTGAATTCGAGATGATTATAAGAGAAAAATCACACGAACCAAGTAAAATCAACAACGAATCACAAAACTACCCCATGGCGATTGATACCAAATGTTGTCCCTTATATTTGTGATGATTAAGCAATGAATAAAGAAAGAAAATAGATGAAGAAGAGATGAATTCCTAGAGAGAGAAAGTAGTGAGAGAAAGTAGAGAGGAGATGATTAACTTGGTGAGATTAGATTAGAGAAAAGAATTTTTTACAAATGACCATCCACCCTCCTAACATGCTAGGAGGGTAGTATATATAGTCCACCCACATGCGGGCTTTAATGGACTATATATTGGGCCGGGCTTGTCTTTTGGACTTTAATTAGTTTAAATCCAAGCCCGTGAACCACGACTAAATAACTACCTATTTCGGTTTAGGAAAACCGAGCACTAATGACCAAATAAGTTCGTTTCCCAAGGAGGCACGTGTGTTGTGTAATGAGTTGATTTTGATTGATGATTTTATTAAGAAGAAAAGGAAAGAAAATAGAAATGAGAAAGAAAATACAGTTACGAAGACGAATTTAAACTACGACGAAAACGCGTTCACGTAAAACCGTAAAATAGTACAAAAATTAAAATTTTAACCTAAAAATTCCTAAAAATTACTAAAAATCCACAATAAAATTCTAAGAGTTTACAAAAAATCAAAACTTGCTAAAACCTTTTAATTAATTAGATAATGACTTTTTAATGCTAATTAAAGCCCTAAAAATCACAATTAATTATTAAAAAGCCCTAAACAAGATTTTATAGTTTGTAAACCTCAAAAATAACCTAATTAAGCTAAAAAGTATTTTTTAAAATTTTAAAACCAAACTAAACTATTTTTAAACACTTAAAAACTATTAAAATCTATTAAAACTTAAATTAATTCTAGAAAATAAATGAAAAGTTCTAAAAAGATTTGGAAAGTTACAAAATTCCTAATTATGTGTCCTTAACCTAGGAAAAATGAAAAAAGTAGAAAAAACAAACTTTCTATTTTTAGCAATAAAATAATATTAAAATAATCAAAAAAATAAAAAGTTTATAAATAAATTCTAAAAAATTACTAAAAATCTTAAATAATGTAACTAAGACAAAAATGTACTTAAAAGTTTCTAAAACCTATTTATTAATTTTATATTAAATTTCAAATTTAATAAAAAACCCTAAAATCAAATAAAATTAAAAATAAAAGTTTTTGAAAACAAAAGTGGATGTAAACCTCAAAAATATAAATTAAAACTTAAAAACTATTTTTCTAAAAATTAAAAACACTTTTAACTATTTTTTAACTAATTAATAATATACGGATGAACAAAAATGAATAAAAAATAAGTAAAGAAAAGGAAAAATGCAAAACAAGCTCAGAAAAATCCTAAATGTTATGCTGGTCCTAGGAAAAATAACCCTGGCCAAATTAGCTTAATGGATAAGTTGAAAAAGCCAAGAATAAGCTACGGCTTTTAATTAAAAGCCCAACTCAAAAAGTGCTTAAGTAGAATTAAATTGAACCCTTGGTCAGTAAAAGACCCAAGGGCGCAGTGGTGAGTGTGTTGTGTTGTGAGAGGAGTGGCGCAGGTTCGAGTCCTGGCCACGTCCTTTTTGGTATTTATTTTTTTTTCTTTTTTTTTAACTCTTAAAACTTCAATCCAGTGACCTTTTTAAGCTTAAAAACACAAACACAATTCACTTTTAAACAAGATTAAGCCCTTCCAAGTACGAAAATGAGCCCAGTTAAACTTTTTGAAGAACACAAGCAAACTTGTTATTTTCACTTGTACTCTGTACTCTGTCCATTTATTTAAATGCCATTTTTGATGTAGTATTTTTTAGTTGTTTTACTTAACTTTAGGAAAAAGTAAGTAAACGCTAAGTCGTGGTAAGTATTAATCGATACGTTTTAGGAAAAACGTAAAGACGAATAGTCGAGTTCGTTCTCGGTGGAGGTATGGTGTTTAGCCAACAATAATTATACGATATTTATTCGAGTTGTTACGTTACTGGAAAGAAGGAAGGAAAAGAAAACGAAAGCGGACTACGCTCAAAACGGACGAAAACGCGCGAACGTACGAACGTAAAAACGCGACCCAACGAAAAATTTCACCTAAAAAATAATTAAAAATTACTAAAAAGTCCTAAAAGATCTAATTAAGAATAAAATATAAATTAAAAAATTTGAAAGTGCTTAAATAATTTTTTATTAATATTTAAAGTTAATTCAAAATCATAAAAAATAAATTAACTAAGAAAAGGACAAAATTCAAACTTTATTATTTGCAGACCTAGTTTATACTATTTAAAAACTAAAAATATTTTTTTGTAAATTTTTCTAAACTTTTTTCTATTTTTTATGACTTTTTGAAATTTTAAAATGAGAATAATCTTAGAAAACAAAATAATAAAAAGAAAATTATGAAATTTAAACTTTACAAAAGCAAAATTATTTTTCCTACGTCCTATATGCTAAAAAAAAATTTTTGAAAAAAAAGAATTGTATTTTTTTTGTCTTTTAAATAATTTATTATGAATTAAAAACTAATTAAATTAAATAAATGATTAAAAAAAAATACTAAATGATTTTCTCAAAAGTCCAAAAAAATTAAAGAAAATGAAAAACACGGTTATAAAACTAGGAAAAATGTCAAGTTGAAAAGATAAGCTCACATAAGCTCGAATTAAGCTTAAACAAGCTATTTAGCTTAAAATATAAGAAACAAAAAAAAAACAATATAAGAGTAAAATAGAAGGAAATAATAACAAAAAGCAATCATAGAGCAGATGGTGATTTGGTGGGCTGTTGTGTCTGCTGTTGCCAGCAGGTCAGGGGTTCGAAACCCTGCTGTGACATTTTCTTGCTTCTTTTTTTCTTTTTCTTGAACAGCTTACACGAATTACAGCAAAGTATTAAAGCAAACTGAGAGAACTAGAAACAAAATGTGTGTGAGAGCACAGATGGTAAAGCAATGTGGAACTGTGTCAAGTTTGTGTGTGTTGTGGTCAGGGGTTCAAGACCCAACTGTAGGCACTTTTCTGATTTTTTTTTTGTTATTGTTTGTTGTGGGGGCTTTTGGATCAGCAGTGAACAATAAGCACCACCAAGCAGAAAGTGCTTTTAAGGATGATCTAAAAACAGTAGCAAATACAAAGTGAACTCAAAGGTGCTTTAAGGCTAACTTCTAACTTAAGAATAAGCTGCCTTCTTTTTGCTATTATTTTTTTATTTGCTTTCGAACTTTTGGAGTAAGCTATAAGCCAAGGACCAACGATCGGTTAGTCCTTGGTTGATAACAACGATAGAACTCAAAGGAAACACACATGATTCAAAATCAAAGCTCAAAATCAAAGCAACACAGAAAGTGAATATTATGAACAGTAGCTGTGACACACTAAGTGCAATAGAGCTGATTTAAGCTAATTTCAACCTTCAGTAAAAGCTACCTAATACGCTCCTAACCTGAATTTTGTTAAAAAAGATTTAAATATATAATTGAACTATAAGAATCTCAAATATTAGCACTCAAAATCTTAAAGCAAGGATACTACACATGCTGATGTATAATACATGAAAATGGGCATTTTATAAACTTAAAGTGAGCAGGTTCAATGCTAAAGTGATAAAGACCTATTACAAAACACTAGATACCTCAAAATACATAAAATAAGTGAATTTAAACAATGATCAATAACATTTAACCCCTTTACAAGATCTAAAAAAAATAATCACTGAGATTTGGACAGAAACTTAAGAACTCCTATATTTTTTTTTGTTTTTTTTTTCTTTTGATTTCATGAAAAGTAAACATTTATTTTTGCTAAACTTATCCTCAAATAAAGATGAAATTAAAACCTAAGACTAACTCCTAAGTTGAGACAACAAATTAACTTAATCCAAACACCTTTTAACTAGTAGACATGAAAATAAGGAGCATAAAAAAAATTAAAGATGCAACACATGAAATACAGGAACAAGCAAGTATAACAAGCAGTAATAAGCTAACAACTAGATAGATAAGAAGAAAAAAAACATAAGCATATAGCGAATAAGCAAAATAGGCAGCTTAAGGTAAATAGCAATAAAAACAAGGAGGAAATCACTCACTAGAGATCCAAGCTCTTGACTCTAATCTAACCACTGAGCACCTCGACTCAAATCACTTCCAAGCTTAATCACCCCCAAACCTGCTTATTCCAAGCTTATTCCACCAGCTTATTTAACCAACAAAACAGGAATCAAATATCATCTACCATACACTAACTTGGATTCTTTAACCTGAAACATGTGAAGAGCAAACAAGAAAAGTACAAGAGCTATATGCCCAAATTCCACAGCTTATTTGTCAGATAAGCTGTGGGATAATGGCTCAAGCTTCAATAAGCTGAGAAGACTTTATTTTATTGTATTTTTACTTGTTAGGAACATTGTAAGTAATTCCGTATGTCTCCACATTGGGGGAAGATTGTTAGCCCTAAAATGTGAGCGCCATTTACGGAATTACCTTAGTTTCAGATAGGCAAAACATGGAGGGACTACTATTGACATGTTGTCAAAGTGACCTCTTGTCTAGCCTATATATACCCCTCCATACTTCCATGGAGGGGTGAGGATTCTTCTTACATGTGTATTTCCCTTTCTCTCTCTAAATACACACACTACATTCAAGCTTTACTCTCTCTCTCTAACAATGTCTAAACATTTCTTTTATCCTCCCCGACCTCCGGATCACCTCTTGTTAGCTTGAATCTTATGATGTTAACAGCTTGGAATATTACTAAAATCCTTGATCCGAAACAATTATCCTGAATATGTCACTTATCCAAAACAATCCTTCGTTCGGAACTTCTGCTGATTCGGAACTCAACTGGAACAAAAACTTGGTTCGGAAGTTTCTGATTAAACCTTGATTCGGAAGTTCTTGAGTCGGAACTTTGTAGTTGATCCGGAACTCTTCCGAATGAACCCTCCTGGTTTGGAAATTTTTATGCCAAATCCTTGACTCGGAACTTTGGTTCGGAAGATCTTGATTCGGAACTCTTCCGAGTGAATCAAGAAGTATTGATTCGGAACTCTTCCGAGTGAAGCCCTCTGGTTCGGAACTTTTTGATGTTCCGAATGAACACCCTCTGGTTCGGAACTTTTGATCCGGAACTTCCTGATTCGGAAGTTTTCCTTGATCCGGAACTTCTTAATCCCAAGCCTTCGTTCGGAACTTCTTGGTTCGGAACTTTTGGTTCGGAACTTTTGAATGTTCCGAATGAAGCTCAAAGTTTTTGATTCGGAAGTTTTATTCGGAACTCTTCCGAATGAACAAGAAACCTTGGTTCGAAAGTTTTCCTTGTGAAGAAAGAGTTGATCCGGAACTTTCCTGGGAATCACAGTAACAGAAACAAACACCCCCGAAGAACAGGGAATTACAGTAACACAAATCTAACCACAAATTTAACCAAAATCAAACACAAGATTAAACTAAACTAATAACAAAACATCCAATAATCATAAACAAACTATCCAAATCAATAAAACTAACAAATCTAACCACAATAATCAAAACCCACTTTGTTCAAAATAAGAACATGAACATGAACACAAAAATAAACATAAAAATCAAAGATTAAGAAAAGTAGATAGGAGAATAACAAGATAAAATAAAGATTGACAAGAATTAAATGGAAACTTACTTGAAATTAAAGGAATTTAAGGTGCAAGACAAGGTATTTAAATTTGACAAGTATTTAAATGACATGAATTTAAAGGTGCAAGGTAAATAAATGGAAGACTAATTGTCACTATTAGCCAACAAAGAAAAATAATTAACTAGCCTAATCTATATATAGGGGAGGATTAGGAAGCTTCCTCCCCTCCTTCCTTTCTTCTTAATTGCGTCATTAGGTCCTTAAGCCTTTAATCTTCATTAATTGCACCATTAGTCCTTTATTCTTCTAATCTTCTTTAAACTTGGACTCTAATGACTTGTGGCTCGGGATTTCTTTGAACTCGTCTTTTAATTCTTCAATAAAGTAGACTTGAGTTCTTCGGCTTTAAGTAAACTTCCATCTTTCGACTTTTTCTTCGATAAATCTTCAGAATTGGTCTTGGACTTCCGTTCTTTTTGCACTCTTGACTTCTCGACTCCGTCTTTCATCTTTTTCTTCAATAAAAGCCCGTGAATGCTCGTGAATGCCCGTGTTTTCTCCACTTTTCACCTTTTCGTCCTAAATCACAACAAAAACACAAACCACGCATAACTCCGACAGAAAAGACATAAAATACACGTTTTGGCTCGGTTATTATTGTAATTAAGTGGTAGAAAGGATGGGTGTTTACACACCTATCAGACTGCTTTCAATACTTTGTGGGTAAGTACTGCTTGTAAGTCCTCCAGTGGTATTTGTTAAGTATGTACCGCTACTAGATCCACTAGCGGTATTTTGAAAGTAAGTACCGCTGTCCCCATCTGACACAAAATCCAAGTTAGACTTTGAAGTAGTTGCTGTCTTTACTTTAGTGCCCTTCACATCCATCTCATATGCTCTAAGATTGTTGTAGATATGATCAAACGGAATTGTTTCCAAATCATCTCTTGTGATGAAGTGCATAGCCATTGCTTTCCACTCTGGTGGAACACTTCTTATGAATTTTAGATTGGATTCTTTATTAGGAATTACTTGTCCATAAACTGCTAACTAAATAAGCAACTTACTGAACCTTCCATATCCACCATGTATCCCCTCTATACTGGTAATTGAGAAGTTATCAAATTCTTGCTTAAGAACAATCTTCTTAATTTTCTTAGATTTGTCATTACCTCTAAATCTAAGTTTTATAGCATCCCATATAGCTTTGGCATCTTTATAATGATGAAAGCTTGGTAGAATGTCTTCAGAAAGAGCCATAGCCAAAGCAGTTCTGGCTTTTCTTTCTCTGATCTCTTCTTGTACATCCTCAGCAGTCACAGCAGGTAGAACATAGCATGTATTATCTGGCAACCAGTGTAGCTTCTTTGGTGTATTCCCATTATTGATAACTTGCCACACAGTGTGATCTGTGTGATTCAAGTAATGTTCCATCTGCATATCCCATGTCTCATAATTTTCACCTTTGAGAACTGGGAGTTTAACAGCAGATAGAGTATGAGAAGGTATTGGTGTAGTGGTAGCTACAGCATTCATGGCTTGAGCACCTTATGCTGGTGCAGGATGCACAACTTATGGTTGTCCCTGTGGCAGAACAGGCTCAGGGTTCTGAACATCATCCAAGTGAGCATTATCACCATCTGGTTGAGACATTGAGATTTGGTATGTGTGAAGTGTTTGGGGTCGTGTTCTTCTTTTTCAGAGTTTCTCAACAAGCTCTGATACCACTTGTTGATCCCTTTGGTTGGATCTATATTCTGTTAAGAATTAGTATAATAGTTTGTAATCAAACTAAAACACTTTGAGCACTCTTACTAACACTAAATAAGTTATGCGGAATCTAACTTATAAATCACAAAAGAACATAATTACTTTTAACTATTCGATTCTCTTATTAATCGACTTGAATGAGGTACATGAAAGACATTGTACCTATGTTTCTTTTATAGAGTAAGGAACCCTAGAAACTTTAGAATATTATATAAAGATAACTATATCACAAACGATATATTATCAATATTCTAACTATTTAGATATATCACATAAGATATACTCTAACTATAACTATGACATATCTTATACAAAGATATATTCGTCCTAATCATCATAGCAGTACTTACTTTATAAGTAGCAGTACTTACTATGTATCGCGTTAACACAAACGGTACTTACATAACACTAACAGTACCTGGAATATACTAACGGTACTTGACACTTAACAAATAATTCCCAACAGAGTCTGATGCAATACTTTGCTTAGTGGGGGTTACACCAGAATAGTTCACTTTGCGTTTGGGTTTACTAGCACTAATAGGCATCACAACTTGCTTCTTAGTTCTAGTGTCTACGCCTTTATCATTATTCGTAGCACACATAGAATGATTAGCATTAGCACATTTTTCACATTTGACACAAACAAATTTTACATTCATAGCAATCAAATCGTCATTACATGCGATTAGAGACTTTTTATTCTTAAAAACATTCAAATTCCTAGGGTGTTCTTCTACTTCCTTCATCTTCCCTTGACTCTTGTGTTTCCAGACCTTATCAGTCACTTGAGTGCGCTTAAGTTGAGGCCAACTAACACTAGCATTGGAGACTACTCTTGTAGTAGAAGACACACGAGTATTAGTGTTTCTAGAAGTCTGAGTTGATTGACTAATTTTTTTTGTGGGTTTAGTGGTCATTCTATACATTCTTGGTTTAATCACATTATTATGCTTAACGCTTTGTGCTATAGTATTCCTTATGGGTTGATTCTGTGGTAACCTTTCCTTTCCATCCATCTTGGGGGCAAACACAGGTTTTGCAAACGAGGAATTTGAGAAAGCGGATGGTTTTACCAAGATAGAGGATCTATTCACTTTAGAGGCATTGGGTTGTCTAACAACAGATTTCTTATGTCTAGGTTCCACAACTTCCCACCCATCTTAGCAACGAGTTTCTTCAACTCTGCTATTGCTATGTCTTTTTCTTGTAACTGAGCTTTCAAATCCGAAATATCAAGACTTTTTTCGTTTAGTAATCGAAATGACTCAGATAATTTTACTTCCAAAGGTGTATCATTTGAAAAGATGCCAACTTTATTTTGCAAAGCAAGTTTAAGTGAGTGACAATGTTTTTGAAGATAATCATATCTATGTTGAAGTAACAAAAACTCTTTTTTATCAATTTTATTCGAAATCTCAGTTTCAAGACGTTCCACTCTTTAACTTGATCAAGATATTTGCATGCTACATCAGAATATTCATCAATATCAGCACAAGTTGTAACATAAACACATATAATATCTTTTGAGAGACATTCGTGTAAGAGTAGATCATATGCTGTAGTAAACTCGTCTCTTTCAGGTTGATGGTCGTTTACTTCTTGTTCAAGAGATTCCACATATTTCAAATCATCAAACATTTCTTGCTTACTTAATGTTTCAAATTCCAAAATATGTTTTTGCGTTCTTTCCGCAATCGGAATCAAAATACTTTTCACAAGCACAGTTATATCGTGAGGAATTTCTTTGTCTCCTTTCGAAAGTTCACGTTTTTTCCAGTCATCATCAACAACCTTTTTGAAATTTTCAATGTTACTCTTGAGAATACTAAGTGCTTGCTTACTCTTGCTTACAAAAGCTTTATATGGCAAGTACTCAATAAATTTTGAAACATTACTTTTCTTAGTTGCAAAAGCTTGTTTCCATTTAATTCTTATTTGTTCACATTCGAAAAATATTTGCTCACGAGTTTTCTGTGTTTGTGGTTTGAAAAGACCATAAAGACTGTTTTCATGAGCATAATTATATGGTTTAACAAATTCTTTATTAACTTTTGGTCTACTCTCTTCTTCCAAATTGTTTGTCTCTTCACTATCGGGCCTAATAACAAGGCAATCAAGATTGGTCCATTGGGACTCATCAAGATATAAGTGTTGATTCTTAGATTAAGCTTGCTCAAGGTACTTAAGATTTGCAAAACTAGGTCTATCCTTGAAAAACGAACGAGGTGCCAACATTCTCATGGTTGATTTGATTGATTAGTTTTGTAAACAATTTGCTTGTAAAAATCAATTTGAGTTTCAAGTTCCACCATTTTGTCGATGTCATTCGCTTGTTTAGTTTTGAAATCCTTTTCCATCTTTTCAACCACAGCTTTCTTTTCATTAACAAGTTTAGTTTTATCCTCTTGAAGAAAACCATTTACTTGAGTTTGCTCATTGACTTTAGTGGTAGAAAGATACGTTTTGTGACGTTCAGTACTCAAAGAGGTGTTATAATTACGTTTCTCTTGTTCTAGAAGCTTAAGAGTTTCGTTATATTTCTGTTGAAAATCGTCCTTTTTGACATTAATTAAACACCCTTTGTACCCCTCAATCTCATTGGTCTTTTGAAGAAGCTGAGTTCTATATCTATCAATGGTCTCACTAGATTTAATTAGAGCAGCTTTGCATTCTTCAAAATTTTGAGTGAGCGTAGCGTTTGCCTTCTTTAATTGCATTTGACTCTTTCTAGTTTCTTTCACATCTTTTTGTAAAGAAGCAAGTAAGTTAGCAAGCGTAATACGCTCCTCTTCATCATCATACTCATTTGCATGTTGATCATTATTAGGTGTGAAAACACCTATCCTTTTACCACTTAATTACTATAATAACCAAGCCAAAACGTGTATTTTGGGTCGTAAATGTCAGAATTACGCGTGGTTTGTGTTTTTGTTGTGATTTCGGACCAAAATGTGAAAAGGGAGGAAAACACGGGCTTTCACGGGCTTTTATCGAAAAAAGACAAAAGACGAAGTCAAAAGATCAAGAGTGCAAAAAAAGAACGGAAGTCCAAGGCCTATTCTTAAGATTTATCGAAGAACAAGTCTAAAGACGGAAGTTTAATTAAGCCGAAGAACTCAAGTCTAATAAATGAAGAAATTATAAGACGAGTTTAAATTAATCCCGAGACAAAGTCGAAAAAGTCGAAGAACTTAAAAGACGAAAAGACGTGAAGAAAGAAAGAAAAGAAAAGAGTAACACAAGCATCCCCTCCTTTCCTATAAATACCCTTCATTTCACCACATGAAAGGGTGTTAGTCATTTTAGGAGTAGTTAGATTAGTTTAGGAGTAGGTAATTTTCTCTCTCTAGTTTTCTCACTTTCTATCTCTAGTTTTTCTTTCAAGTTTTAATCTTTAATCTTTAATCTTGTACTTTTGAATCTTTAATCTTAATCGTATTTAAAGCTTTTTACAATCTTTCTCATTCTACATTTCTTGATCTTTTGCTTATCTTTAATCTGAAAGTTTTATACTTTTTGCTTAATTTTGATGTTTGATTAAAAAGTTCATCTTTTTATTTCCATCTAAGCTTTTATACGAATTAAGCTATAAGTTTGACAATCTTATTGGCTTATTTTGTATTTAGCTTATTTACTTTTTAGTTTTCTTAAAAAGTTTAGTCTTTTTAAAGTTTGCTTATTTCGTAATTTAAAAAGTTTTCAAATTTATGCTTATTGATCTTTTAATGTTTGATTTTTATAGCTTAAAGTGTTTTAGTGCTTATTGTGTTAATTTTCTTATTTTTGATTAAGTGCTTTTTAGTTAATTTTTTTAAAAAGTTGTTTTTAAATATTTTTTATTATTTAGTATTTTTATTAGTTTTTAAATTTTGGTCTATTAGCTTTTTCTTAAATTTGATTTGGTTAAGTTTTTAGATAAGTGCTTATTTGGTATTTGCTTATTTGCTTATTGTATGTCATCGTAATGCTTAAGGGTTTTACCAGTACGATCCAGTAAGTGTGATCGCATAAACCCCAAGGGTTTCTACTTGCGATCCATTACTACGATCCATAGTACGATCGTTTACTACGATCACACTCCTTAATCCTCACCACGATCACTTGTTGCGATCGTGGGTACGATCATAGAGTGCGATCCGTGGGTACGATCTGGTAGTGCGATCCTTGGGTGCGATGGAAATGATCTCGCAGTGCGATCCATTACTTCATTACAACACTGCGATGGAATCTTCATTTAAACAATAGTGCGATGGAATTGTCCAACATGCATGCATGCATGCTTAAGGATTTGGCGCCAAATTAAGCAGCTAGCATGCTAGCTTGTTTATTTAATTGTATTGTTCCGTAATTGTTTAGTTTTGTCTGAAAGTTGTTCCGATTTTATTTCTGAAAGTTACGTATTTTTAGTTGAATTTTTCGTCGATTTTTAGTATTAATATTTTTTCGTAAAGTTTAAGTTTTACCTTTTATTTAGTACCCTCTTTAGGTTTTGGCTCGTTTAGCTTTAAAGTACCATTTTAGTTTAATTCTCTCCTTTCTCATTTAGTAAACTTTATTTTGATAGTTAATTTCGTCTTTTAGTTTTATTTTTATTAATTGTTTCGCTTTAAATTTCGATTTATTATTTGTTTTAATATTCGTTTTAATATCGTTTTAATTTTTAGTTTTTAATATTCACCTTGTTTTACTTTTATTATTTGTACTTGTCTTTAGTTTGTTTTTAAATACTTTTCGCATTTACTTTTTAATTAGTTATAGATAATCAATTTCCCTTTTTCTTAACCAAAAACAACTGAGTCACACTTTGAACCGGAAATCAATTCGAAAAGACTTGGAACAACGAACTTTCATAACTAAGTAAAATCCAGTTATTAAATGGCGCCGCTGCCGGCTCTTTTCGTGAAGATTAACGGTTTTTTGTGAGAGACGCGTTGGATTTTGGGATCCGTTCACTCGTGAACGTTATTTATCTTACATTTTTGAAAAAAACAAATTCAAAAATACAAAAACATTTAAAAAAATCATAAAAAGCATTTCTTTTTCGAAAGTTTTGCGCCAAAAATAATCTTCTTGCTTATCTATTGTTCTTCATGGATTCTTATGTCCGTTGCGTACGGTGTGGGAGACGATTATATGGGTGCGAATCATGTCAATGGTGTTCATGCGAGCAATGCGGAAAAGACCTTCCACCTATTTCAATCGATTCACAATTGGCATTTTGTCCCTCGTGCAATTCGACTAATTCGTCCTTTTCTAATCCACCTCCTATCCCCCCTTGCATATATTGTGGAAGCGATTCTCATTGGCATGTTTCGTGTCCAATTCGATACCCGCCTCATGGCGAGCAAGAACTGGGTTACAATTATGACAATGGTAATAGCTATCTACAAGAAGCACCGGGTTTTCCTCAATACCCTTATTGCAACAATTGTGGGGGCCCTCACTATGCTTCTTATTGTCATCCAATGAATTATTATGAGTAAAATCCGTGTCCTCAGTTTTCTTCACCTATGGATTATTATGAACCAAATCCGTGTTCTAATTTTTCTCAATCGATTAATTACTATGAGCCACACCCATGCTATAATTCAGGTTTTCAAAATTTTGAGCCCCCACAACACTTCCTCGATCATCAACCCTATTTTTCATTTCCTCCTAAGCAAATTGCCACTCTTTTTGACAACTTTCAAAAAGTTCAAGAAGCTTGCAACAAGATCACCGAAAAATGTCAAGAGGATCAACGACAAGAGCAAATATCGAATATCGAGACTTATACTCCTCCTCCTGTGTATCCGTACTATTATGATGATGATGACGATGAGCCTACTATTTCTTGGAATGATCTTGTTGCTCAATGTCCTAGTGCTATTGCACCTCATTCTCTCGATATCCCTAATGCGTCTAAGGATTGTGATACATTGAGTGAGATTAGTGAATTTGGTCTTGAAAAATTATTTGAGGAGGTTTGTGATGTCCCTACTTTTGCTGATCTTAAGGACGAGGTCGCTTTTAATAATGATTTCCAATTCGAGCCCGAGATTGCGGAAATTATCGAACGAGAGCTAGCTCGTTTACCTCCACTTCTTCCTACAAGTGAGGTCGATTTTTCCAACGTTGAGGCCGAACTTGATGAGTTGGAACGTCTTATTTTTCTTAATAATGACGAACCAACTCACTTAACCAATCATCCAATTCTCGAGGAGTTACTAATCAACACTCCTCCAATGAGAATTACGTTTACCACATTCGTGTGGATTTAACTTATCAACAATCCCCACAAATGAATGATGGACTCGTACTTGATCGTGATCTTTTCGAGCGAGTTTCTAAAATCCTCAATGAGGGGAACGACAAAACTTGGTTTGACGCCCCTATCGGTGATGAAGAAATCGAAGAGATTAACGTTCATGAGGATGATTGCTTTGACCCGGGAGGTGACATTGACCATTTTATGATTGATAACCTTACGGCTTTGCCGCTTTCTGAGCATCAATTGTCTTTGGGGAATGACAATTTGCTTACTTTACCCACCCCACCTCCCGTGGATCACAACCTCACATACTTTTCGTATGTTGAGAGGACTTTTATGCCGTTCAAGACTTACCCTCCGGCCTCTCCTTTATTATTTTCCTCCGGGAATGAGGACACGGTCTTTGATCCCGGTATTACATTCGAGGCTTCCCCATGGACCATTTATGTAACACCCCATTTTGATAATGGAATGTCACGCGTAATTATGGCGTGTCATCAAAGCATACAAGGATAAATGTTTAAAACATTACATGACCATAGGGTAAACCGGAATCAAACATCGGTTCCCAAACATAAACCTAAAACATAATAAAGCAAAGGAAATGAATGAAAGACTAAACAAGCATAAGTATATGAGGGCAAGAAGGAAAAGAAGTCTCTAGCAGCTTCCATCCTATGCATGTCCTCCAAATGCTCGAGTCTTCCCTAGGGTACCTGCCGTTTTGGGACATGGAAAAGAAAGTAACGGCTGAGCAAAACGCTCAGTGCACGGATATAGACATAGTATGAATGACTAAGCATAATAAAGACTTAATAGCAGCGGAAATGTATAAGTCCTGGAAAACATGGAACATGTTCATAAAACTTGTTTTATAGTCTGAAAAGCCTTATGTTTATCTTATGAAAACTGTTTAATATATTTTACCATTAGCCAATATAGGTCATGAAAATCCACCGTGCATGAATACTTGGAGGGGTGACCTCATCATGCAAATTAGAGGGACTGCCTCTAATTTAATATACTGGTTTTTGGGTAGGAGGGATCAGCTCCTTGTGAAGGATGCAAGGCACACACTACATTCACCATGAAATACTGACTGAAAACATGTAACTAGGATGCACCTATACGCCCCACATGATAAATATAATAATATGCCAAAAGCTGAAGGGACTCCACGAGCAATCACTCCGCCGTGGGGAAGTCATAACATCAGTGCCTCTAATGTTATGGTTATGGTAGCTCCATAACTAGGTGAACTGGTCATGCATGTATATAGCTTTAGGTATTCTAATTAAACATAAGCAATTCAAAAACATATAAAACAAATACTGGGAAAACAGTTGGCTGCATACGGGGAAATCCTAATAAGGAAAGAATGTCCATACTAAAAAGACGGGAATCCGTACCTTATGTCCAGTGAACGAAGAAGATGAACTGAGAGGAATCCTACTTCCGTATCACTAATGCTACATAAATACATACATGAATGAGTATCTGCTTACTAATACGTAACTGCTTTTATGTCACGTCTTAGCTTATTTTATATGTTCTTATCATGTTTTACTGTTTAAAGCCTTAAACTGTGTTTATCTTATATTCTGTTTACTCTGATTAAGTATTTCTGGTATTTCATGTATTATTATACTTACTGTGTAATAATAAGTAACTTTCCAAAAATAGCAGGTTTCCTAAAATAGAAAGTTTCCAAAAATAGAAAGTTACCAAAAATAGAAAGTTTCCAAAAATAGAAAGTTTCCAAAAATAGAAAGTTCCCAAAAATAGAATTACTGCTTAAAATAAATAAGTTTCTAAAAATAGAAAGTTTCCATAAATAGATTAACTGCCTTATTTAAATAAGTTTCCATAAATAGATTAGCTGCCTGAAATAATAAGTTTCAAAAAAATAAAAAGTTTCCATAAATAGATTAGCTGCCTTATTTAAATAAGTTTCTAAAAATAGAACGTTTCCATATTAGATATAAGCTGGTTAAATAAGCTAAGTATATAAGCCTAAGTGTTTTCATGATTATTTTCTAAGTCATATGATATAATGTATAGTTTAATAATTTTTTCATGTAATTAAAATAAACTATAGGTTAAAATATTTAATTAAAGTATATCATGTTTTTAATTAAATAAAGTTAAATACTTAGGTTAAAACATGTATTATTATTTATTAATAATATAACCTAAGGCATGTTAATTAATTAATTATACCCATGGTTTTTAAATAATTAATTAATTTATAAGTCTAAAAATATAAAATACTTAGGTTAATAATTTCATGATTTTAATAATTAAAATAACGTAAGTCATGTTAATAAATTAATCATGTCATGTTATTAATTTAATATTTAAAATTATAAAAAAATAATAATCTTAACATACACGTGAACCAGATCTTGACTAAGAACCATGAACCGGTCATGAAATCGACACCATACCCCGAACCAAATCGGGGTTACCCTTGTCTTGTTGCTGCCATGGGACCCACACCAACCAACCGGGGCCATATGGTCTCGGTGGTGGTCATGTAGCCAAACCGACACCCTCTCGGGTTCGGTTTAGGCGCGGCCAAGAACAAAACACCCCTAAAACCTTACTTTTTGATTTAATTAGGTTTTATAAAAAAACATAACATGTTCTTAATTATTTAAAAGATTAAATTACAAGAAAAGGGTTAAAGGATTTACCGAATGCGTGGATCTAAACAATGATGAACAAACACGAACACTAGCAATAATTCCGAGATCCAAGATCAATCAACACCCTCTTGGTGTGTTGTATTGGTGGCGGCCAAAAGACAAGGAAGAGGAGGAGGAGAACTTTTGGGTTTTCTAAAATCTTCTATAAAAAAATATGAGTAGTGTTTTTTCCCTTAACCCCCCCTTTAGTAAATTTTGATGGGCTTGGCACATCATCCTTCCTAATTTCGTGGCATATGGGCCCACATGGGGTAACCCGATCATTTTCCGTGTCTAGTTAATAAGTGTGTTCTCGTGTTCGTGTTTTACGTGTTTGTTCGTGTTTATTTGTGTTCGCGTTTTGTGTGTTCTCGTTAAATAATTACCGTGACCTAATATATTTATTCGTGTTCGTAATAAATATATATACGTAATTAATATTAGCTCGTGATTTAATTACGTTCATGATTTCATGATGGCATTCGTGATTAATTATTGTTTAAATAATTATTGCGTGTTCGTGCGTAATAAGTACTTATTGTGTTCTAACACGTACGTAATACGTAAAATCCTAACACGTAAACGTAATCGTACTATAAAAGGAAAGTTTTAATCTAGTACGTACGATCTTAAGGGTACTATTCATGATAAAAGCATGCGGGTTTTACAACTCTTCCCCCCTAAAAAGAATAATTCGTCCCCGAATTATTGGTAACCTAACTGAAAGAGAAACATACCCGAATCAACCTGAGAGGGTATGTAAGATAATTGAACGTGCGGGTTTCCTGGCAGAAGGAACGTGGAACGTGACATGTCTAGAAAGGACATGGAACGTGACGTGGCTGAAAGGACATATCTAATTGATAAGTGAAAAACGGATAAGAAGTTCGGATGAACTTGTCCGTTTCCAAGTGGCCTCCCTCTTGGAACGGTTCCTTCAGAAGATCTTGGCACTAAAGATAAATCTTGGTCCTCCTGACCTTGACTTGGAATCCGAAGAAGTTCTTGGTTATCAACAGAAGGTAGATCCCCTAAATCGATCGAGGAAAAAAAATTAACGTGTAAGGGAAACTAAAACGTTACGATGCAAGACAATCTGACTTAACTGATAATTAGAAACGATGCGCGAGACATAAAGAAACGTAGTACGTGAAAAATTTTGAACGTGATACGTGAAAAATTTTGAACGTGCTACGTGAAGATTGGCGAGTGTAGTATGAGTAAACATATCGTGATCCATGATACGTGTAACATATCTTGATCATGATATGAGGAACGTGGAATGAACATGACATGTGAAACATATCGTGATCATAGAATATAATGGCGGTATCGCCAAACGCTACAAGGTGAGACGTGGAATATGATGTGAAACGTCTATCTGATGATGGAGAGTTATACTAAACTTGGGTCTAGTCTCTCAAGTTCTTGCAAAACTTCCCAGAATGAAATGAACGTAAAATCTTAAGCCCAGATACGATCATGAACGTGAATAGTGTCATGAACGCGAGCGCGAAAGCAAGTCGTGGAATCAGAATGAAGACGTGAAGTAATTTAGGAGTATAATTGTTAATCTTTGTCTGACCCGATAGCTGAGGGATTACCAAGTGGTCGGATGAGCCTTGGCTGGAACATGTCCGATCAATCTGTTGGTTCTACAATCCTTGCGGATGTAAGGATTCTATAGACTTGATCAAACTTTTGCAATAACTCAGATAGCATCATGCTTCTTCTGAGTTTGCTTTAAACTGGTAACCAAAATCCATGGAGATCTTGTCCCTTTTCGATTCACAATTTCCGATGATGAAAACATCCCAGTCTGTTGGTGTCCTATCTTAACCTGTTTGTATGACAGGTATGAAGATATGAACGTAACTGTATCTTGCTTCATCGAACTTGATACATAGGAGTTTACAAAACTCTGAGTCTATGAATCCAAACTTCTCTTAGCGTAGGATTTTCTAGAACACCTAATGTAATGTAGGGTTATCTCCTTTACGCATAAGTTGAGTCATGGTAAGATTAACCGTATAAACCCATGTGATTCAGCGTGTCACTGTAATCAAACAGAATTTATGTTGGAAAAAAAAAATTCCAGGGTAAAATTTATCTTGTCATAGAATTTGCAACATAGTGCAGATATGGTCTTCCTGTTCTTCTCTAGGCTTAGAGGAAATCAGGTTATCCTCAATGAAAACACTGATGAATTTTCTATGAGTTCATGGAAACTCATTCTTATAATGTCGTTGGAGCATTGATGAAACTAATTCAAAATCATAAATCTAGCATGACCGAGTCGTGCACGAATAGCAGTCATGGACATGTCCTGCTCTTTCACTCGTCACTGTTGGCAGCATGATCATGAGTTCGATCTTGGAAAAGTGATTAACACTATAAGGTCGATTGGACATGTTGTCTGTACGTGGAGGAGAATAACGGTCATGAATGGTGATTTGTTTAAAAACCGACGGTAGTCGACACATAATCTTATGTTACCGTTCTTCTCCTTGAAGGTTCTTTTGGAGTGTAAGGGACAATTGATGAGATGGCATTTATACATGATCTCATCGTTCTTTTCGGGCTTTAAATGCACTAAAATGTCATAAAATACCATATATATGCTTGTGTTTGTTTACTTGTGTGTTTTAGGTATGGATATCGTGAAAAAGACAAAAGATCACAAGATACAAGGAAAAACGGACACGAGAAACGAAGCCGTACAAAGAACCGGGCCCTAATCATGGAATTTTCATCAAAAACCCTTGAAGACTTGAAGACAAACAAGATTGATCCTCAATGAATGAAGAAATGACACTTAAAACCCTTGTATATTAATAATTACAAGTTTGGTCCCTTAAGTTTGTCAAAATTGCAAAAAGGTCCTTCAACTTTGAAGAAATGGCAAGATTGGTCCCTCAACAATTCAAAATTGCCAATTATGGTCCCTCAAGAAGTGAAAGACATAATGAAGACCTTAGAAGATCAACTTTGTCCAAGTTCAGCCCTTGAAGTACTCAAAATAGCAAGAATAGTCCTTTGAAACATTTTGGAGAAAGTCTTGTGCCAAAATTGTAAAAGGTTCAAACTTATTAACAAAGCAAAACCAAGTTTAGGGCTTGGAAACTTGAAATGCCAAAAATAACAAAAGAAAGGGGCCAGAAATGTCAACTCTGAAACATTTAAAAAAAAGAGGCGCCTAACAGGTTTTCTCCCCCAAAATCGGATCTAAATACTTACTATTCATTGTTCTTACCACCCAGAATTTACCTTCACTTTTCCTTGGGTAAAAACCAATTAAACTTGCACACAAGTAATTCACACACTCACAAACCTTTCCCACTCCTAAAAACCTGCATCCCACACATGTGCACCAAAACCCCAATTCCCCAATCCACCAATCACATCATTCCTTAGCCCCCAAGCTCATGACGTGTCCCAATTGAATGGCCAAGATTATTTGCTTCCTCCCAAAGCAAAATAAACGTTCAAGATCAAATGGACAGCTCATATGCACCAAAAACGTTTGAGGGCAATTTTGGAATTTCTTATGTATTAGGGTTTATGTTTTTATGCTTCTAGGATGTTCTATAGGCTCTATAAAAGGAGACCCAAGCTGTGGTGATCCCTTTGTTCCAGTTTTTAAGCTTGCACATGTAATACCTTTTTAAAGAAATAAAAAGTTTGGTTTTTGAAATATTCAAGTGTAATTCCTTTTTTATTGTTTTTAAAAGTTGAGTGTTGTGTTAAGCTTAATTCTGAGTTCCAAGTTTAATTTTGGTAAAGTAAGTTTGAGTTTCAAAGTTGTTCATAGTTTATGAAATTTGGACAAATTTTGGTAAGAATTTGATCCATTGGATTTGTGATAAGAAGTGTGATTCATTTGGTGTTATAGGGTTTTAAAAACATTTTAAGAAGATTAAAAAGGTTTTGGAAGAGTTATAAAAAAAAAAAGAAGAGAATAAAAACAAAATATTGATATATCTTGTTTTATCCATTTTTTTTGTTTGATTTGTCATAAGCAGGTGTCAAGGTTGTTGATCAAGGATCAGCACCAGCCCGGGCTGGTTTGGAGGTGGATTCAACATCCACTAGGACCCTTGGATGTAAGGGTCCTAAGGTAACTCTCTTTTACTCTTTGAAAAGTTCACAAAAGTACTTGTTACATGATTTTGCTTGATTAATTGATTAAGTGTGTTATAGATAGTTGATTTGTGTTCTCAAGTGTTGTTATGCATGTTTTGAGATATTGGAACAAGTTTAATCAAGTTTTGTAAGGATTTGATGTGTTAAAACGTTTTTCAAAATTTTAAAAGGGTGTTTGGCAATACGTTTTAACAGGGCACTAAGCTTAGATTTTGATTTTAATAGGTGTTAAAAGGATTGATAAGTATTAGGATAGGTTGTTAGTTAGTAGTAAGTGAGTTTGGAACAAGATTTGAGTGGTTTGTATGCTTGAAAGAGAAAAAGAGTTGCTCAAATCTGCTTTAGTCATACTATGCTTATGTTTCTTGATTTGGGACCCTGATTCTTTGATCTCTGTTAAGCCATAGGGGTAATTTGTTGTTGCTTTTGTTTGAGTACTAGTTGGTGAGTATACATGCTGAATTTGTGCATTTGAAGTTCATTAGATAGCAAGTTATAGCTCATTAAGCCCACTGTCCTAGTTCTTTGTTACAGCAACCTTGCATAGGTTAGGGAGTGCTTTGATTTGCTTGTTATTGAGTGCTAAGTGTTTCATTTGCTTGTGCTTGACTCCTTGAGCTTCAATAAGCTCAAGGGTGCCCCTATTGTTCCATAATATCCCATCAAATAAGCTCACAAGCCAATCCTTTGGCCTCTGAAATCTGTGAAGAAAAGCAAAACAAAGTTCAAACCTGCTTGTGTATTATTGAAAGAATTGGCCACGTTTTTGCATAGTATTGCGCCGCAAGAACAACCTGTTGCGGCGCAACTGAAGGAGCTACAGACCAAAGGTGCTATCGTTTCACTAGTTGCGGCGCAAGAAACAAGCGTTGCGGCGCAACTAAGTGACAAAAAGGGGGGGGTTTCAGGATTCGAACCCTGGTCACCACGTTCACACCACACCACACTCACCACTGCGCCCTGGGGACTTTGACTAATAAGTTTGGTTTCAAACTTTACTTAACCCGTTTTTGGCTTGTTGCTTATTACATAAGCCGTAGCTTTTGAGCTTATTTCCTGCTTATTTATTAAGCTATTTGGGTTCTTTTTATTTTTCTTAGATAAATATTAGGTTTGTTGATTTTTCAAAATTAGTTTCATATTTTTACACTTTCTAGATTATTTTTTATAATTTATTTAATACCCGGATTTTAGAAAAGCAATAAAAAATACCAAAAATAGTTTTTATTTTTAGGAAAAATACTTTTTAGGTTTTAAAATATATTTTTGAGGTTTACATCTTATTTTGGTTTCAAAAACATTTATTTTTAATTTTATAATATTTTAAGGTTTTTTATAAACTTTAAAGATTTTTATAAAATTAATAAAAAAGGTTTAGAAGCCTAGATTTGTGTTTTTCTCTTAATTATATTATTTAGGATTTTTAGAAAATTTTTAGAATTTATTTTATAAACTTTTTATTTTTAGTAATATTTTAATATTATTTTATTATTTAATTTTTAAAATTTTCTTTTTCCTTCTTTTTCATTTTTCCTAGGATCTTTGTCATTAATTAGGACCATTTCCATTTTTAGAATTATTTTTAAGTTTTTAGATTTATTTTTATAATTATTTTAAGTTTAATTAGGTTTAAATCATTTTTAATCATTTTTAGGGTTTTAAAAATAGTTTTAATAGGTTTTAATTTTTAGAAAATTACTTTTTAGTCTTATAATAATATAAGTTGAGTAATTATTCAATAAAATCATATTTTAGACTTTTGAATTAGTTAAATTTAATTTTAGGGCTTTAATTAGCATTTAAAATTAATTATTTAATTAACAAAAGGTTTTAAAATATCTTTGTTGGATTTTTATCTTTATTTATATTATTTAAGACTTGTTTTTATCTTTTTCTTGATTTTGTTTTTGGTCTTAGCTTAATTTTTAAATTTTTGTGTTTTTCTACGGCTTTACGTTTTCGTTTTTTTTTGTCATAGTGTAATTTCCAAGAAACCGTCATTCCATCTTCTCAATATTAATCTCAAAGAAATACAAGTTAATTCACAACACCATACCTCCTTGGGAAACGAATCTTTTCTCTCATTTTATTTGATTGTGGGTCATTACTTGTGGTTTTCCTAAATCACTCGTCGATACTTACCGCTCATATTTAGTTGCTTGTTTTTCCTAAAGCAAGTTAGCTAAATTTTACTACAATCATTTTGGCGCCGCTGCCGGGGAGGTGTGTCGTGTCTTAATTTGGAAAATTTTGTTTTTGATATTATCCATAAATAGTATTTGTGTTAAGTGGAACTCCCTTAACACGTATTATCGGTTTTCTCGGTTTTTCTTTGTGAATATTATTAATATATTGTATTAAGTATCACAATAAAAATACAATATCTCCAAAAGTGTGAAAACACAACCTTGATTCGGGATTTCATCACTCGATCATTGTATTCGAATCTCAAACAAAAAGAAAAGGCAAAAATAGATAAATACTTTCGTGAAGCTCGATTTTGAAAGATACGAACTATAAGGTGGGTATAAGGCGGGTATTATAAAATATACCCTAAGGAAAAAGGCTCTTAAGTGCTTCGCGCCGCCTCGTTTCCCCGCTTGCTTGTGAGTATTTTGAGATTGAAGGCTAATCGAGGGTTTTGCCGCCCAAAGTATTAATACGTATACTATATTTGCTTGGTTTTCTTTGTGATTAAACCCTCGTGAACAATTTGGTTTTCACCAAAGTTCTAAAGTCATTCGAAGGCGTTCACTCCACGTGATCGTTTTCATTCCTTTGAGGCTTCTTTAATCAAGAGTTTGATTCGAGGAGAGATTTTGTAGATTGTTGTCTACGTGATACACCAAAATCCAAAAAAATTAAATATCATCAAAAACACAAAAAAAAAAGTTGAAAATCCACAAAATAACCAAAAAGAATCTTCTTTGCTCACCTCCCATTCTTCGTGAAGTTTATGATCACTCGTAATCAAGCTAAACGAGCTCGTAAACGACTACAAAAGCAAGCAAATCAAGGATCGTTGATTGTTGAAGAACCTCCAATTGTTGAACCTATTATAGAACAAGAAGTCGTAATGGCTAATCGTACTATGATGGAGTTGCTACAAGCACCCACCGAGGGTTTTGGAGAGGCCATTGTTATTCCCGCCATCCTTGCGGAGAATTTTGAGATTAAGACGGGTTTAATGTCGATGCTACAAGCAAACAAATTTCGAGGTCATGAGAAAGACAACCCGCATTACCATATTAGGAATTTCAACCGTCTCACCGCCACTAGCAAATTCAAGGATGTTCCGCATGACGCCATTAAGATGATGTTGTTTCCATATTCGTTGGATGGACCCGCTAAAATTTGGCTCGAGAAAGAACCGCCAAATTCGATTTTGACATGGGCCGATCTCGTTTCTAAGTTTGTGAACAAGTTTTTTCCACCATCGAAAACAACACACTTAAAAAATGAGATTTCACGATTTGTGCAACGTAACAATGAAAGTTTTTCAATGGCATGGGAACGATTTAAGGAGATGTTACATGAATGTCCTCACCATGATTTTTCGGAATTACATCAAATTGATACCTTTTATAATGGGCTTAATGATCATGAACGAGATTATTTGAATGCCGCCGCGGGTGGTAATTTTTTGTGCAAGACGACAAATGAGGCTTTACAAATCATTGAAAATCGATCTAAGGTTTATAGCCCTCGTAACACACCGAGTGTTGCCAATATGGGTTCGTCATCGTCATCACAATCATCTCGTAGCATTAATGCCTTACATGATGAAGCTAATGAGGAAAATCGGTTTTTTGATAGATTTGCTAATCTAATGTCCCATTGGAAGGCTCAAGAAGCTTCCAATTCCGCTTCGGTTAAAGCGGTTGCTAAGAGTTGTTTATCGTGTGGAGGAGCTCATGATTTATCCGAGTGCATTACCGCGGATGGTAACACTTCGAGTGCTTATGTAGCAACGGGAACTTACAACCAAAACGGCCAAGGTTCCCGCCAAAATCAAGCTCCACCAAATCAAAATGCTAACAATTATCGAAACAACAACCAAGGTAATTACCAAGGCAACACACGCAATTATAACAAAGGGAATTATCAAAATGGGAATGGACAAATCTCTAATCAAAACCAAAACCGTGATTTTCAAAACACTACACAAGGTTTTCAAAATGCTCACACGAAAAATTTGCAAGGAGAATTTTTAGATTATGCAAAAGCAAATGATGCTAAATTTGATAATATGCAACGTGAGATGATTAGCTTAAGATCCGAGTTGAAAAACGAGCTTAAAAATGAACTTGCTAATGAACTTAAAACTCATGCAAATAAAATGGAAGGAAATGTCCAACGTCTTCAACAAAACCAACAAAAGATGGAATTAGGACAACATGAGATTAAGCAAGAATTATTGAAAGCGGATGCTAGGCAATCAAAATTTGAGGACCGAATGGCTAAGATGTTCGAAGCAATCATGTGTAAGCCCTCTTCTTCGGGTGGTCTTCCGAGTGATACCATTGCAAACCCGAAGGGAGAAATGAAGGTATTTACTACACGAAGTGGTAAAACTTTCAAGGAACCAATCTCTCGACCAAGTACTTCTACGGAGAAGGAAATCGAGAAAGAACCCGAGGTGATGGTCGAAAAGGAGCACATTACAATCCCACGAAGTACCGCTCATACCACACCTACGGTTACACCAATACCAATTGTGGAACCCGAGTTTCCAAGGCCGTTGCCTAGTGACCAACCCACACCACCCTTACCTTACCCTTCGAGACGTAACAAAGAGAAAGCACAAGAACGAAACAATTATCAATTTGAGCTATTTATGAAAATGTTTCGTGATTTGCATTTTAACATAAGTTTTGCCGATGCTTTAATCATGATGCCTCGATTCGCCGCAAACTTCAAAAGTATGCTTAACAACAAAGTGAAGTTACAACAATCGTCTAGTTGTTCATCGGTTTTTCTAAGCCGCATACCACAAAAAGTCGGTGATCCCGGTAAATTTTTGATTCCGTGTGCTATACAAGATATGGAGGAATGCTACGCCTTGGCCGATCTTGGCGCTAGTATTAATTTAATGCCTCTCGAGATTTTCAAATCTCTTTCGCTTCCGGCTCTTACTCCTTCGAACATGTCTATCGAGATGGCCGATCATTCTACGATTTTAGCATGTGGAGTAGCCGAGGACGTTTTCGTTAAAGTCGGAAAGTTTTACTATCCCGTTGACTTTATCGTTGTAGACATTCCTATCGATCGAAAAGTTCCTCTCATTTTGGGTCGTTCATTTTTGGATACATCAAGAGCACTTATCGATGTTCATGCTCGAAAAATCACCCTTCGTTTCAATGAAGAAGAACTTGTCATCAATGCAACACAAAACTCCAATCTTTCTCATGTATATTCTATTGCAACTTTAAACCATGGTGACTCGACCAATGTCATTTGCAAAGAATTTTTACCAAGAGTTTTAGGGAATGTCGCCAAAAACAATTTACCATTTCCTCCGCCGGTGGAGGTTATGAGTGCTAAGCTTACGAAGAAACCATCAATACTTGAATCGAAAAATTCTTCGCCTCATCTCGAACATTCATTCTTGAAAAGTGTTGATAAGTTGCCGGTTTCTACGGAAGATCTTTCGGATGATGAATATGTTGGCCCCGATGGGGAAGTTTTCTTCGTCGATAAACGTTTTGAGAACTTGCCACCACCAAAACCAAAACGGTTTCAAAATGTGAGAATTTTTAGTGTGACTAACATCGTCTTAGAAACACCGAATATTTTCGACAAGGGTTTTCATAAGGAGAGTTTAAAAGATAAAAAAGGAAAAGATCTTAAATGTAATTTAATTGATTTTTCTACAAATCTAACTCCGTCATCACCGCGTGATTTGAGTGCTACAAACTCGTCTACTCCTTTTGACGATGTTTTGTGTGGTCCTAGTATGGGGGAAGCCCCTTATGTTCCCTCATCCTTGTCCACCGAGGACGAGATCTTCGATCCCGGAATTTCATGTAAAGGGAAATCTCGGTCTTCCACCGATGCAATAAATGGAAACTATATCTATTTGCTTGGTGCGAGTCTACCTCGAGTAGCTCAAACGTTTGTCTTACCAATTGTCTCACCCTTCTACTTCTCATCTATTTTCTTCAAACTCTTTGAGTTTATGGCACATGTTGAAGTGGCTTTGATTTGTTTTTCCAATGGAAACGAGAACGCCATTTTCGACCCCGGTATTTTGCATCATCTAAGGACTTAGTCCTTTATACCGGTTGCTTTTTGGGCCTTGTTTATCATGTAAGCCCCATCAAAAATTGACCACACCATGATATCCCTAAATGATCACATTGAGGGGATCGAGTCGAGCTCATGACTCGGTAATCAAAAACGAGGTGCCTCGTGGGGGAGATCCCATGCTTATCTTTATGCTTTATGTTCACTAATAAGGGGACTTGTACCCTTCCAACTCGTTGTCTCGTGGTTGTTTGTGATTGTGTTATCTAGATCATCATCATCGTCTACGATTGAAGACTCTCGTGTTTGTTTACGTGAGCCTCCATCGTTCGTTTGAAGAAGTTTTTCACGATTCCATGACATATCCTTTATTGTTCTAACAATTATCTTTTAGCATAATTAATAAACGGCTTTAGATATATTGTTGATCACCCTTTCCATGCTAGATCCTAAGCATTCGATTCTTCATCTCTAGTATGGGGGTGCTCCACCTTTAGACTCGAAACATTGAGGACAATGTTTACTTTTAGTATGGGGGGGTGAATAGGTACTTGCTTTGCTACGCCCTCACGTTTTCCAATTTTCAATGTTTTGTTTTGCTAATAAGGCTAAAAATGGCCAAATTTTAAAATTTTTCTTAGTTTTCATAAGTGTTTTTAAGACACGAATGTATATTTTCCGATGGGTAGAATAAGAGTTAATTTTTGACTTGATGGGCATTTGGAGCCATTTACATTCCTTAACCCGCTCAATTCAAGTTTTGCTAGACTTTTATATAGGGAGCTTTAAAACGCGAAAGTCTTAATTCATTCGGATTAAGAACAAGAACTTTTCGCAAGTTCCTATAATTGATTCTAGAAAGTCACTTATCAAGGGAACTTTAAAACGCATTCTCTAAACTTGAAAAAGTCCAAGAAAGTGCAAGATCTTATAGGTGGCTTGAAAACCCAAAACTTTGATTTGATATAGTCTTAATGAAAGCTAATCCAAATTTGGCTTAATTTTGACTTGCATGGCTAAGTATTCACGAGTCTCTTTAATTAGAGGTCTTTAAATAGTGAAGAACGAGAAATGATAGAGTTAGACAAGTGATCATGCTAAACGTAGAACATGAAAATGTTCTTTCAAAAACTCATATGTTTTTAATTGTGGCTTTTTCTTCCCATAAGATCAATGCATTAGGAATAAATCATAATTGCAATAAGTAAGGTCGTACGATTTGAAAGGTTACTTAGCCTCTAGCGCAAGATCGTTTAAAAGTTGCTCGGGGTTGAATAGAGTTCATAGCCAAGGCATAACTTATTGAAACGGGACGCGAAGATTGGCGATCATCCAAAAAGGCCCTAACAAGGCATGAGGAGCCCTATTTTTGCTAAAGATCCAAAGATGATGTGAAGTATCATTGTTCCAAAATCAATATGAAGGATCGAGACACACGACGAGAAGCAATTACTCCCCTAAAGAATGGAGAAAGTCTATCCAAAAAGACCCTAACAAGGTATGAGGATAAATATATCCAAGTCCGAAAAGGAGGCGGATCGTTGTATATCAAAATCCAAAGTAAAGATTGAAGAAAAATGATGAAGTCGTGGTCCTAAATGAAGAATCTCTCAAAAACGTCAAGTGAAGAAATTCCAATTATATGAAGAGAAGACCATAATTTCGAGAACGTCTTCCCAAGATTTGAAGTATGAAGTACATGCCAAATATCGGTCCGAGAAAGGTCTCAAATCGTGAAACGAGTTATGCCAAGATATGAACTTAAGGAGATACACGAGAAGCCGTTTTAAAAGATTTTGTCCTTCGGCTAACTATTGATCAAATCGTGCTACTTTGCTTTCGGACTAATAACTACTCAAATAAGTCAATATGAATCACTTGTGATCCATGACAATTAGATAAAAAATGCTAGTAACCCATTTCCTTTTATAATAACTAGGATTGCGGGGAGAAAAAGTATTACACAATTTGGACGTATGAGTAGTGTTAGCATTGTGACTTGTACCAACAATGATCTTGTTTTTGCACTTGGCATGGAATGTATGACAATCAAGGATGACGAAATTTACTCTAAGGGACATTAACTTGTTTCTGTTCTTAGACCCTAAAAGTCACATTTTGGTGATGAAAATCATACATTATGTCTTTACACAATCATCGTAGTATGTTGCAAGTGTTTTACTCTTCAATAAAGGTTAATAAAATTGAACTTTGGTGATGCTTAGATACTTTATTCTAGCATTGCGTGAGGGCACGGCAATGGCTTAGTATGGGGGAGTGATGAGATGGCATTTATACATGATCTCATCGTTCTTTTCGGGCTTTAAATGCACTAAAATGTCATAAAATACCATATATATGCTTGTGTTTGTTTACTTGTGTGTTTTAGGTATGGATATCGTGAAAAAGACAAAAGATCACAAGATACAAGGAAAAACGGACACGAGAAACGAAGCCGTACAAAGAACCGGGCCCTAATCATGGAATTTTCATCAAAAACCCTTGAAGACTTGAAGACAAACAAGATTGATCCTCAATGAATGAAGAAATGACACTTAAAACCCTTGTATATTAATAATTACAAGTTTGGTCCCTTAAGTTTGTCAAAATTGCAAAAAGGTCCTTCAACTTTGAAGAAATGGCAAGATTGGTCCCTCAACAATTCAAAATTGCCAATTATGGTCCCTCAAGAAGTGAAAGACATAATGAAGACCTTAGAAGATCAACTTTGTCCAAGTTCAGCCCTTGAAGTACTCAAAATAGCAAGAATAGTCCTTTGAAACATTTTGGAGAAAGTCTTGTGCCAAAATTGTAAAAGGTTCAAACTTATTAACAAAGCAAAACCAAGTTTAGGGCTTGGAAACTTGAAATGCCAAAAATAACAAAAGAAAGGGGCCAGAAATGTCAACTCTGAAACATTTAAAAAAAAGAGGCGCCTAACAGGTTTTCTCCCCCAAAATCGGATCTAAATACTTACTATTCATTGTTCTTACCACCCAGAATTTACCTTCACTTTTCCTTGGGTAAAAACCAATTAAACTTGCACACAAGTAATTCACACACTCACAAACCTTTCCCACTCCTAAAAACCTGCATCCCACACATGTGCACCAAAACCCCAATTCCCCAATCCACCAATCACATCATTCCTTAGCCCCCAAGCTCATGACGTGTCCCAATTGAATGGCCAAGATTATTTGCTTCCTCCCAAAGCAAAATAAACGTTCAAGATCAAATGGACAGCTCATATGCACCAAAAACGTTTGAGGGCAATTTTGGAATTTCTTATGTATTAGGGTTTATGTTTTTATGCTTCTAGGATGTTCTATAGGCTCTATAAAAGGAGACCCAAGCTGTGGTGATCCCTTTGTTCCAGTTTTTAAGCTTGCACATGTAATACCTTTTTAAAGAAATAAAAAGTTTGGTTTTTGAAATATTCAAGTGTAATTCCTTTTTTATTGTTTTTAAAAGTTGAGTGTTGTGTTAAGCTTAATTCTGAGTTCCAAGTTTAATTTTGGTAAAGTAAGTTTGAGTTTCAAAGTTGTTCATAGTTTATGAAATTTGGACAAATTTTGGTAAGAATTTGATCCATTGGATTTGTGATAAGAAGTGTGATTCATTTGGTGTTATAGGGTTTTAAAAACATTTTAAGAAGATTAAAAAGGTTTTGGAAGAGTTATAAAAAAAAAAGAAGAGAATAAAAACAAAATATTGATATATCTTGTTTTATCCATTTTTTTTGTTTGATTTGTCATAAGCAGGTGTCAAGGTTGTTGATCAAGGATCAGCACCAGCCCGGGCTGGTTTGGAGGTGGATTCAACATCCACTAGGACCCTTGGATGTAAGGGTCCTAAGGTAACTCTCTTTTACTCTTTGAAAAGTTCACAAAAGTACTTGTTACATGATTTTGCTTGATTAATTGATTAAGTGTGTTATAGATAGTTGATTTGTGTTCTCAAGTGTTGTTATGCATGTTTTGAGATATTGGAACAAGTTTAATCAAGTTTTGTAAGGATTTGATGTGTTAAAACGTTTTTCAAAATTTTAAAAGGGTGTTTGGCAATACGTTTTAACAGGGCACTAAGCTTAGATTTTGATTTTAATAGGTGTTAAAAGGATTGATAAGTATTAGGATAGGTTGTTAGTTAGTAGTAAGTGAGTTTGGAACAAGATTTGAGTGGTTTGTATGCTTGAAAGAGAAAAAGAGTTGCTCAAATCTGCTTTAGTCATACTATGCTTATGTTTCTTGATTTGGGACCCTGATTCTTTGATCTCTGTTAAGCCATAGGGGTAATTTGTTGTTGCTTTTGTTTGAGTACTAGTTGGTGAGTATACATGCTGAATTTGTGCATTTGAAGTTCATTAGATAGCAAGTTATAGCTCATTAAGCCCACTGTCCTAGTTCTTTGTTACAGCAACCTTGCATAGGTTAGGGAGTGCTTTGATTTGCTTGTTATTGAGTGCTAAGTGTTTCATTTGCTTGTGCTTGACTCCTTGAGCTTCAATAAGCTCAAGGGTGCCCCTATTTTTCCATAATATCCCATCAAATAAGCTCACAAGCCAATCCTTTGGCCTCTGAAATCTGTGAAGAAAAGCAAAACAAAGTTCAAACCTGCTTGTGTATTATTGAAAGAATTGGCCACGTTTTTGCATAGTATTGCGCCGCAAGAACAACCTGTTGCGGCGCAACTGAAGGAGCTACAGACCAAAGGTGCTATCGTTTCACTAGTTGCGGCGCAAGAAACAAGCGTTGCGGCGCAACTAAGTGACAAAAAGGGGGGGGTTTCAGGATTCGAACCCTGGTCACCACGTTCACACCACACCACACTCACCACTGCGCCCTGGGGACTTTGACTAATAAGTTTGGTTTCAAACTTTACTTAACCCGTTTTTGGCTTGTTGCTTATTACATAAGCCGTAGCTTTTGAGCTTATTTCCTGCTTATTTATTAAGCTATTTGGGTTCTTTTTATTTTTCTTAGATAAATATTAGGTTTGTTGATTTTTCAAAATTAGTTTCATATTTTTACACTTTCTAGATTATTTTTTATAATTTATTTAATACCCGGATTTTAGAAAAGCAATAAAAAATACCAAAAATAGTTTTTATTTTTAGGAAAAATACTTTTTAGGTTTTAAAATATATTTTTGAGGTTTACATCTTATTTTGGTTTCAAAAACATTTATTTTTAATTTTATAATATTTTAAGGTTTTTTATAAACTTTAAAGATTTTTATAAAATTAATAAAAAAGGTTTAGAAGCCTAGATTTGTGTTTTTCTCTTAATTATATTATTTAGGATTTTTAGAAAATTTTTAGAATTTATTTTATAAACTTTTTATTTTTAGTAATATTTTAATATTATTTTATTATTTAATTTTTAAAATTTTCTTTTTCCTTCTTTTTCATTTTTCCTAGGATCTTTGTCATTAATTAGGACCATTTCCATTTTTAGAATTATTTTTAAGTTTTTAGATTTATTTTTATAATTATTTTAAGTTTAATTAGGTTTAAATCATTTTTAATCATTTTTAGGGTTTTAAAAATAGTTTTAATAGGTTTTAATTTTTAGAAAATTACTTTTTAGTCTTATAATAATATAAGTTGAGTAATTATTCAATAAAATCATATTTTAGACTTTTGAATTAGTTAAATTTAATTTTAGGGCTTTAATTAGCATTTAAAATTAATTATTTAATTAACAAAAGGTTTTAAAATATCTTTGTTGGATTTTTATCTTTATTTATATTATTTAAGACTTGTTTTTATCTTTTTCTTGATTTTGTTTTTGGTCTTAGCTTAATTTTTAAATTTTTGTGTTTTTCTACGGCTTTACGTTTTCGTTTTTTTTCGTCATAGTGTAATTTCCAAGAAACCGTCATTCCATCTTCTCAATATTAATCTCAAAGAAATACAAGTTAATTCACAACACCATACCTCCTTGGGAAACGAATCTTTTCTCTCATTTTATTTGATTGTGGGTCATTACTTGTGGTTTTCCTAAATCACTCGTCGATACTTACCGCTCATATTTAGTTGCTTGTTTTTCCTAAAGCAAGTTAGCTAAATTTTACTACAATCATTTTGGCGCCGCTGCCGGGGAGGTGTGTCGTGTCTTAATTTGGAAAATTTTGTTTTTGATATTATCCATAAATAGTATTTGTGTTAAGTGGAACTCCCTTAACACGTATTATCGGTTTTCTCGGTTTTTCTTTGTGAATATTATTAATATATTGTATTAAGTATCACAATAAAAATACAATATCTCCAAAAGTGTGAAAACACAACCTTGATTCGGGATTTCATCACTCGATCATTGTATTCGAATCTCAAACAAAAAGAAAAGGCAAAAATAGATAAATACTTTCGTGAAGCTCGATTTTGAAAGATACGAACTATAAGGTGGGTATAAGGCGGGTATTATAAAATATACCCTAAGGAAAAAGGCTCTTAAGTGCTTCGCGCCGCCTCGTTTCCCCGCTTGCTTGTGAGTATTTTGAGATTGAAGGCTAATCGAGGGTTTTGCCGCCCAAAGTATTAATACGTATACTATATTTGCTTGGTTTTCTTTGTGATTAAACCCTCGTGAACAATTTGGTTTTCACCAAAGTTCTAAAGTCATTCGAAGGCGTTCACTCCACGTGATCGTTTTCATTCCTTTGAGGCTTCTTTAATCAAGAGTTTGATTCGAGGAGAGATTTTGTAGATTGTTGTCTACGTGATACACCAAAATCCAAAAAAATTAAATATCATCAAAAACACAAAAAAAAAAGTTGAAAATCCACAAAATAACCAAAAAGAATCTTCTTTGCTCACCTCCCATTCTTCGTGAAGTTTATGATCACTCGTAATCAAGCTAAACGAGCTCGTAAACGACTACAAAAGCAAGCAAATCAAGGATCGTTGATTGTTGAAGAACCTCCAATTGTTGAACCTATTATAGAACAAGAAGTCGTAATGGCTAATCGTACTATGATGGAGTTGCTACAAGCACCCACCGAGGGTTTTGGAGAGGCCATTGTTATTCCCGCCATCCTTGCGGAGAATTTTGAGATTAAGACGGGTTTAATGTCGATGCTACAAGCAAACAAATTTCGAGGTCATGAGAAAGACAACCCGCATTACCATATTAGGAATTTCAACCGTCTCACCGCCACTAGCAAATTCAAGGATGTTCCGCATGACGCCATTAAGATAATGTTGTTTCCATATTCGTTGGATGGACCCGCTAAAATTTGGCTCGAGAAAGAACCGCCAAATTCGATTTTGACATGGGCCGATCTCGTTTCTAAGTTTGTGAACAAGTTTTTTCCACCATCGAAAACAACACACTTAAAAAATGAGATTTCACGATTTGTGCAACGTAACAATGAAAGTTTTTCAATGGCATGGGAACGATTTAAGGAGATGTTACATGAATGTCCTCACCATGATTTTTCGGAATTACATCAAATTGATACCTTTTATAATGGGCTTAATGATCATGAACGAGATTATTTGAATGCCGCCGCGGGTGGTAATTTTTTGTGCAAGACGACAAATGAGGCTTTACAAATCATTGAAAATCGATCTAAGGTTTATAGCCCTCGTAACACACCGAGTGTTGCCAATATGGGTTCGTCATCGTCATCACAATCATCTCGTAGCATTAATGCCTTACATGATGAAGCTAATGAGGAAAATCGGTTTTTTGATAGATTTGCTAATCTAATGTCCCATTGGAAGGCTCAAGAAGCTTCCAATTCCGCTTCGGTTAAAGCGGTTGCTAAGAGTTGTTTATCGTGTGGAGGAGCTCATGATTTATCCGAGTGCATTACCGCGGATGGTAACACTTCGAGTGCTTATGTAGCAACGGGAACTTACAACCAAAACGGCCAAGGTTCCCGCCAAAATCAAGCTCCACCAAATCAAAATGCTAACAATTATCGAAACAACAACCAAGGTAATTACCAAGGCAACACACGCAATTATAACAAAGGGAATTATCAAAATGGGAATGGACAAATCTCTAATCAAAACCAAAACCGTGATTTTCAAAACACTACACAAGGTTTTCAAAATGCTCACACGAAAAATTTGCAAGGAGAATTTTTAGATTATGCAAAAGCAAATGATGCTAAATTTGATAATATGCAACGTGAGATGATTAGCTTAAGATCCGAGTTGAAAAACGAGCTTAAAAATGAACTTGCTAATGAACTTAAAACTCATGCAAATAAAATGGAAGGAAATGTCCAACGTCTTCAACAAAACCAACAAAAGATGGAATTAGGACAACATGAGATTAAGCAAGAATTATTGAAAGCGGATGCTAGGCAATCAAAATTTGAGGACCGAATGGCTAAGATGTTCGAAGCAATCATGTGTAAGCCCTCTTCTTCGGGTGGTCTTCCGAGTGATACCATTGCAAACCCGAAGGGAGAAATGAAGGTATTTACTACACGAAGTGGTAAAACTTTCAAGGAACCAATCTCTCGACCAAGTACTTCTACGGAGAAGGAAATCGAGAAAGAACCCGAGGTGATGGTCGAAAAGGAGCACATTACAATCCCACGAAGTACCGCTCATACCACACCTACGGTTACACCAATACCAATTGTGGAACCCGAGTTTCCAAGGCCGTTGCCTAGTGACCAACCCACACCACCCTTACCTTACCCTTCGAGACGTAACAAAGAGAAAGCACAAGAACGAAACAATTATCAATTTGAGCTATTTATGAAAATGTTTCGTGATTTGCATTTTAACATAAGTTTTGCCGATGCTTTAATCATGATGCCTCGATTCGCCGCAAACTTCAAAAGTATGCTTAACAACAAAGAGAAGTTACAACAATCGTCTAGTTGTTCATCGGTTTTTCTAAGCCGCATACCACAAAAAGTCGGTGATCCCGGTAAATTTTTGATTCCGTGTGCTATACAAGATATGGAGGAATGCTACGCCTTGGCCGATCTTGGCGCTAGTATTAATTTAATGCCTCTCGAGATTTTCAAATCTCTTTCGCTTCCGGCTCTTACTCCTTCGAACATGTCTATCGAGATGGCCGATCATTCTACGATTTTAGCATGTGGAGTAGCCGAGGACGTTTTCGTTAAAGTCGGAAAGTTTTACTATCCCGTTGACTTTATCGTTGTAGACATTCCTATCGATCGAAAAGTTCCTCTCATTTTGGGTCGTTCATTTTTGGATACATCAAGAGCACTTATCGATGTTCATGCTCGAAAAATCACCCTTCGATAATGGTATTGAAATTCTTGTGGCCTGATTAATACATGGCACAACAAAATAGATATACCCTTGGAGGGTACCCTGAATTTCTTAGAAATGTTCCATAGTTGAACGTGAGTCATGTGTCTTGACTCGTTTCTTGGAACTATAAGCATGACATATGTCTTGACTGGTGTCTTGACATGCGTCTTCAGGAGGTATACGTAAGACATGTGTCTTGACTGATGTCTTGACATGTGTCTTCAGAAAGTATACGTGAGACATGTGTCTTGACTGATATCTTGACATGTGTCTCGAGATGTGAAACAAATATAACCACAATATAAGGTTATTATGCCAGAATTGGCGGATCGGTTGGACTACTAATCCTTGTATTTCTTATCACGTCCGTGGCCAGAGTTTCGGTTGCGATTTCTAGGATAGTTGTTGTCATAGTAGTGGTTACTATCGTCCTGTCTGTCAGTTCCATGATGGTCATTCTCATGACCGTGATTCATGTAACTATTCAGCTGAGTGGCCGGCTGGTACCAGTTTGCACTCATATGGCTGAAATGACAGCCGAATGACGTGTGACATGTAACTAAGAATTAGGGACAATGATTGATGAAAATCGTCTGATGGTGAAGCATCTTCTCGTCCAATTTCTTTGCTCTAACGCCTTTGTCTTCGTCTTGTATGAGCTCCAGGTTGTGAACAACATCAACATCTCATAGCGTCTCCCAACATCAGCAGCATCAACCTTTATTAACATCTCCAAGCTATTAGCGGCATCAGGAATCTTGTAGAATATCAGCAAGTGAACATACACCTGAGATGATTTAGAATCGACTAGCGAATACTCGTGAAGTATTGCAAGTGAAATACACATGGATTTAGGTACGTGTATTACACATGGAATATGGTACATGGAGTACACCTGGAATGCACATGAAATGATCGGTATCATTTGTCATGATTTAAGGAAAGTATACCGGTTAAAAGGTTAGAAAAACCATCATGATAACCTGGCAATGCCAGTATATACCTCATTATGGTTGCATAGAGAAACGTTAAAGTGTGGTTACACAAAATTCAAGATGATTTTCCTGAAAGCATGATCAATGAAAACCAACCATTACTATCATGAAAGCAGACTTTACATGAATTCCAACAGTGTCTTGCATGGAAGCAAAGACAACAAAAGAGACGTAAGACATAATCACGTGAAGACCAAGTCATTAAGAAGAAACATGGAACAACTCAATGTGAAGGAGTGCATAACATAATCAGCATGAAACTGAGGTTAACCATGACAGTATGAAAAAAACATAGTAACTTATGAGGTGACATGAAAAAAATATTTTATGCCAATAAATCATGAGAAACATTTTATGCATGAAAAACAGTGCATGGATGCGTAATGTAGTTTATAAAAACCTTTATATGTGCGAGGGGACGCCTATGGGTCGGTCCCAAAACAAAAGACATGGCGAGGGGACGCCTATGGGTCGGTCCCAAAGTTAAAATTTTCGATAAAAGCACATGCGACTAAATAGGGCCAGTCCTGTACCAACCATTACTTAGTCATAATCCCTGCAACAATGATACATGAAACATAAATAAATGAAACTTATCTGTCAAAACTTATCAGAAAATTTTTTTATATGACTAATTATGAACTATTGAGGTTCAGTCCACATAGCCACAGTTCACGAGGAACATTATGCATGAAACAATGACACATAACTAAATATGAATGACGGTTGTCCATCCATATTAGTAAAACAATATCGATGAAAACATCAAGGTTAAAACCTCAAGGTGCTGAAAACATCATGGTTAAAACAACAATGCGCTGAAAACATCAATACGTGGAATAACAAACGTTGGCTTAGGAAGCTCCTGGTGACTACCCACTATTCACAGGTCGAGTTTTAGAGCCTACAGGTCGAAGCCTTGCTCTCTGATACCATAACTGTAACACCTCATTTTGATAATGGAATGTCACACGTAATTATGGTGTGTCATCAAAGCATACAAGGATAAATGTCTAAAACCTTACATGACCATAGGGTAAACCGGAATCAAACAAAGGTTCCCAAACATAAGCCCAAAACATAATAAAGCAAAGGAAATGAATGAAAGACTAAACAAGCATAAGTATATGAGGGCAAGAAGGAAAAGAAGTCTCTAGCAGCTTCCATCCTATGCACGTCCTCCAAATGCTCGAGTCTTCCCTAGGGTACCTGCCGTTTTGGGACATGGAAAGGAAAGTAACGGCTGAGCAAAACGCTCAGTGCACGGATATAGACATAGTATGAATGACTAAGCATAATAAAGACTTAATAGCAGCGGAATTGTATAAGTCCTGGAAAACTTGGAACATGTTCATAAAACTGGTTTTATAGTCTGAAAAGCCTTATGTTTATCTTATGATAACTGTTTAACATATTGTACCATTAGCCAATATAGGTCATGAAAATCCACCGTGCATGAATACTTGGAGGGGTGACCTCATAATGCAATTTAGAGGGGCTGCCTCTAATTTAATATACTTGTTTTTGGGTAGGAGGGATCAGCTCCTTGTGAAGGATGCAAGGCACACACCACATTCACCATGTAATCCTGACTGAAAACATGTAACTAGGATGCACCCATACGCCCCACATGATAAATATAATAATATGGCCAAAAGCTGAAGGGACGCCACGAGCAATCACTCCGCCGTGGTGAAGTCATAACATCAGTGCCTCTAATGTTATGGTTATGGTACCTCCATAACTAGGTGAAACTGGTCATGCATGTATATGGCTTTAGGTATTCTAATTAAACATAAGCAATTCAAAAACATATAAAACAAATACTGGGAAAACAGTTGGCTGCATACGGGGAAATCCTAATAAGGAAAGAATGTCCATACTGAAAGGACGGGAATCCGTACCTTATGTCCAGTGAACGGAGAAGATGAACTGAGAGGAATCCTACTTCCGTATCACTAATGCTACATAAATACATACATGAATGAGTATCTGCTTACTAATACGTAACTGCTTTTATGTCATGTCTTAGCTTATTTTATATGTTCTTATCATGTTTTACTGTTTAAGGCCTTAAACTGTGTTTATCTTATATTATGTTTACTCTGATTAAGTATTTCTGGTATTTCATGTATTATACTTACTGTGTAATAATAAGTAACTTTCTCAAAATAGCAGGTTTCCTAAAATAGAAAGTTTTCAAAAATAGAAAGTTTCCAAAAATAGAAAGTTACCAAAAATAGAAAGTTTCCAAAAATAGAAAGTTTCCGAAAATCGAAAGTTCCCAAAAATAGAATTACTGCTTAAAGTAAATAAGTTTCTAAAAATAGAAAGTTTCCATAAATAGATTAGTTGCCTTATTTAAATAAGTTTCCATAAATAGATTAGCTGCCTGAAATAATAAGTTTCAAAAAAATAGAAAGTTTCCATAAATAGATTAGCTGCCTTATTTAAATAAGTTTCTAAAAATAGAACGTTTCCATATTAGATATAAGCTGGTTAAATAAGCTAAGTATATAAGCCTAAGTGTTTTCATGATTATTTTCTAAGTCATATGATATAATGTATAGTTTAATAATTATTTCATGTAATTAAAATAAACTATAGGTTAAAATATTTAATTAAAGTATATCATGTTTTAAATTAAATAAAGTTAAATACTTAGGTTAAAACATGTATTATTATTTATTAATAATATAACCTAAGTCATGTTAATTAATTAAATATAACCATGGTTTTTAAATAATTAATTAATTTATAAGTCTAAAAATATAAAATACTTAGGTTAATAATTTCATTATTTTAATAATTAAAATAACCTAAGTCATGTTATTAAATTAATCATGTCATGTTCTTAATTTAATTTTTAACATAAGATTATAAAAAATAATAATCTTAACATACACCGTGAACCGGATCTTGACTAAGAACCATGAACCAGTCATGAAATCGACACCATACCCCGAACAAAATCGGGGTTACCCTTGTCTTGTTGCTGCCGTGGGACCCACACCAACCAACCGGGGCCATATGGTCTCGGTGGTGGTCATGTAGCCAAACCGAGACCCTCTCAGGTTTGATTTAGGCGCGACCAAGAACAAAACACCCCTAAAACATTACTTTTTGATTTATTCCAAATCCAATTCCATGTTAGATCTATGATTTAATTAGGTTTTATAAAAAAAACATAACATGTTCTTAATTATTTAAAAGATTAAATTAAAAGAAAAGGGTTAAAGGATTTACCGAATGTGTGGATCTAAACAATGATGAACAAACATGTACACTAGCAATAATTCCAAGATCCAAGATTAATCAACACCCTCTTGGTGTGTTGTATGGGTGGCGGCCAAAAGACAAGGAGGAGGAGGAGGAGAACTTTTAGGTTTTCTAAAATCTTCTGTTAAAAAATATGAGTAGTGTTTTTCCCCTTAACCCCCCCTTTAGTAAATTTTGATGGGCTTGGCCCATCCTCCTTCCTAATTTCATGGCATATAGGCCCACATGGGGTAACCCGATCATCTTCCGTGTCTAATTAATAAGTGTGTTCTCGTGTTCGTGTTTTACGTGTTTGTTCGTGTTTATTTGTGTTCGCGTTTTGTGTGTTCTCGTTAAATAATTACCGTGACCTAATGTATTTATTCATGTTCGTAATAAATATATATACGTAATTAATATTCGCTCGTGATTTAATTACGTTCATGATTTCATGATCGCATGTTCGTGATTAATTATTGTTTAAATAATTATTGCGTGTTCGTGCGTAATAAATACTTATCGTGTTCTAACACGTACGTAATACGTAAAATCCTAACACGTAAACGTAATCGTACTATAAAAGGAAAGTTTTAATCTAGTACGTACGATCTTAAGGGTACTATTCATGATAAAAGCATGCGGGTTTTACAATTTAATTCGGGGACGAATCAGGCTCGCGACTCAGTTAACAAAAACAAATCTATCCTTTACCGTTTTCATAATAATTGTAGGGGGAGCCCCGTATGTATTTGTTCTCTTGTTTCTTATTCTGTGCAGGGATTCAAGCTTCAAAGAGCACCTCGATGACTTTTGACTAACCGTGATCCCGTGTACCCGTCTTCCCGGTTCTATCCTAAACTCTTTTGATTCTCTATTTTATATTCTTCAATATTAAAATAGGAATCACTTTAGTTGTCTCTTCCTTAGCAAGATTTAAACAACGTGCACAATGTCCTAAGTGTAGGGGAGTTCACTCCCACATGCTTAAACATTGAGGACAATGTTTATATTAAGTGTAGGGGGCTTCTATCGAAGTTAAGTGGGCTTTTCCTTGTATTTGTCCTCATTTTAGCCGGAAAATTGATTTTTCGACATTTTTCAAACATTTTAATCTATTTTAGCCTTGTAGTTTTCCTTTGCTATCGTTATTTACTTTCCTTGATAAAAATAAAAGTTTAATAAAGTGGTTTTAAATTTTTCAAAGTCGTGAATATTTTGAATCAACCCGAGTTTACTTATCTAAGTTTACTCTAGCTAGTATCCTTAACGTGTTTAAGTCAAGTTTTGCTAGGCTTTTATATAGGGAACTTTAAAACGCGAAAGTCTTAACTCTTACGGGTTAAGAACAAGAACTTTTTCCAAGTTCCTATAAATGAACCTAGAGATTCGTTTATCAAGGGAACTTTAAAATGCGAATTCTAAACATGAAAAAGTCCAAGAGTTTGCAATATCCTATAGATGACTCGAAAACCCAAAACTTTGATTTAATTGGCTAAGCATCCACGAGTCTCATTCCTTGAGATTTTAAATTGTGGAGAACGAGAGATGATAGAGTCAATTATAAGTTTGGTATTCTTTCGTGAATTTATGTGAGTTGATTATAAGCCTATTCTCCCATCGCTTGTTAATAAATTTATTTGCAATAAATAAGGTTGTACGATTTGAAAAGTTACTTAGCTTCTAGCACAGGATCGTTTAAAAGTTGCTCGGTATTAATTAGAGTTCATAGACAAGGAATACTTATTGAAGCGGGATGCGAAGATTTGCGAGTCTGAAAAGGTCCTAACAAGGCATGAGGGCTACATTTTGTTGCTAAAGATCCAAAAGTGATGTGAAGAATCATTTATCAAAAATCAATATGAAGGATCGAGACACACGACGAAAAGCAAAAACTCCCCAAAATATCATGGAGAAGTCTATCCAAAAAGGCCCTAACAAGGTATGAGGATAAATAGATCCAAGTACTAAAAGGAGGCGGATCGTTGTATATCAAAGTCCAAAATAAAGATTGGAGAAAAATGAAGAAGTCGTGGTCCAAAGATGAAGAATCTCTTAAAACTTCAAGTGAAGAAATTCCTATTATGAAGAGAAGACCATAATTTCAAGAACGTCTCTCAAAGATTCGAAGTATGAAGTCGCTGCCAAACATCGGTCCGAGAAAGGTCTCAAATCGTGAAGCGAGTTATGCCAAGATATGAACTTTATGAGGTCCCGAGAAGCAGTTTTAAAAGATTTTGTTCTTTAGCTAACTATTGATTAAATCGTCCCACTTTATTTTCAGCCTAAATAACTATCAAAATAAGTCAACAATGCATCCTCATGATCATTCGAGACAAAAATAAAATATAAGAGATACACCTAGGAATAAGGGAGTCTAAGTAAATAATTGGCCCACATGAGTTCGTGATTAGTTTGCTAACTTATAATAACAATGATCTCGTTTTTAAGCTTGGTTTGGGGAACGTGTAACTTAAGGGTGATAATCATTCATGACATTTCCAAAACCCTAAGGTAAGTTTTTGATCTCTTTACTTGTTTTCTTATTTATGAAATTTTCTATCATTTTAATAAAGGCCAATGTGGATTGATTATGATGGAAAATGTAAAACTTGCTTTGTAACTAATGTATTGCATGAGGACATTGCAATGGTCAAGTTTAGGGGATTTGATAGGTGTGAAAACCCCCATCCTTTTACCACTTAATTACTATAATAACCAAGCCAAAACGTGTATTTTGGGTCGTAAACGTCAGAATTATGCGTGGTTTGTGTTTTTGTTGTGATTTAGGACCAAAACGTGAAAAGGGAGGAAAACACGGGCTTTCACGGGCTTTTATCGAAGAAAAAGACAAAAGACGAAGTCAAAAGATCAAGAGTGAAAAAAAGAACGGAAGTCCAAGGCCTATTCTTAAGATTTATCAAATAACAAGTCTAAAGACGGAAGTTTAATTAAGCCGAAGAACTCAAGTCTAATAAATGAAGAAATTATAAGACGAGTTTAAATTAATCCCGAGACAAAGTCGAAAAAGTCGAAGAACTTAAAAGACGAAAAGACGTGAAGAAAGAAAGAAAAGAAAAGAGCAACACAAGCATCCCCTCCTTTCCTATAAATACCCTTCATTTCACCACATGAAAGGGTGTTAGCCATTTTAGGAGTAGTTAGATTAGTTTAGGAGTAGGTAATTTTCTCTCTCTAGTTTTCTCACTTTCTCTCTCTAGTTTTTCTTTCAAGTTTTAATCTTTAATCTTTAATCTTGTACTTTTGAATCTTTAATATTAATCTTAATTCAAGCTTTTTACAATCTTTCTCATTCTACATTTCTTGATCTTTTGCTTATCTTTAATCCGAAAGTTTTATACTTTTTGCTTAACTTTGATGTTTGATTAAAAAGTTCATCTTTTTGTTTCCATCTAAGCTTTTATACGAATTAAGCTATAAGTTTGACAATCTTATTGGCTTATTTTGTATTTAGCTTATTTACTTTTTAGTTTTCTTAAAAAGTTTAGTCTATTTAAAGTTTGCTTATTTCGTAATTTAAAAAGTTTTCAAATTTATGCTTATTGATCTTTTAATGTTTGATTTTTATAGCTTAAAGTGTTTTAGTGCTTATTGTGTTAATTTTCTTATTTTTGATTAAGTGCTTTTTAGTTAATTTTTATAAAAAGTTGTTTTTAAATATTTTTATTAAAAGTTTTTAAATTTTGGTCTATTAGCTTTTTCTTAAATTTGATTTGGTTAAGTTTTTAGATAAGTGCTTATTTGGTATTTGCTTATTTGCTTATTGTATGCCATCGTAATGCTTAAGGGTTTTACCAGTACGATCCAGTAAGTGTGATCGCATAAACCCCGAGGGTTTCTACTTGTGATCCATAGTACGATCGTTCACTACGATCACACTCCTTAATCCTCACCACGATCACTTGTTGCGATCGTGGGTACGATCATAGAGTGCGATCCGTGGGTACGATCTGGTAGTGCGATCCTTGGGTGCGATGGAAATGATCTGGTAGTGCGATCCATTACTTCATTACAACACTGCGATGGAATCTTCATTTAAACAATAGTGCGATGGAATTGTCCAACATGCATGCATGCATGCTTAAGGATTTGGCGCCAAATTATGCAGCTAGCTTGCTAGCTTCCAGCAGCTAGCCTGCTAGCTTGTTTATTTAATAGTATTTTTCTGTAACTTTTTAGTTTTCTCTGAAAGTTGTTCCGATTTTATTTCTGAAAGTTACGTATTTTTAGTTGAATTTTTCGTCGATTTTTAGTATTAATATTTTTTCGTAAACTGTAAGTTTTACCTTTTATTTAGTACCCGCTTTAGGTTTTGCCTCGTTTAGCTTTAAAGTACCATTTTAGTTTTATTCTCTCCTTTCTCATTTAGTAAACTTTATTTTCGAGTCGATAGTTAATTTCGTCTTTTAGTTTTATTTTTATTAATTGTTTCGCTTTAAATTTCGTTTTATTATTTATTTTAATATTCGTTTTAATATCGTTTTAATTTTTAGTTTTTAATATTCACCTTGTTTTACTTTTATTATATGTACTTGTATTTATTTTGTTTTTAAATACTTTTTGCATTTACTTTTTAATTAGTTATAGATAATCAATTTCCCTTTTTCTTAACAAAAAACAACTGAGTCACACTTTGAACCGGAAATCAATTCGAAAAGACTTGGAACAAAGAACTTTCATAACTAAGTAAAATCCAGTTATTAATCATCCTCAGACTCATTATTGCACATGTCTGATGAATCGGGTGTGGTATTGCTATCAACCGTTTCCATCATACATGTGTCATTAATGGCTTTGGGTAGCTCAGAATGCTCATGAATATTACCAAACACATTATATTCCTCTTCAGTGTGTACCTTATCGATTGGCTCAGTATCAAAGATAGGACCATTGTCATCTTCAGTGACGTCGAGAACTTCTTCAACCTTTGCCATGTACGAGTAATGTGCTTCAAGTTCCTGGTCGGAGGCTTCATCATCAGTATCATCAAGCATTGCTCCTTCCTCAGCCGACAGTTTAACCCCACCTTCCATCTTCTTGCATAGCAGCATCTTTTCCTTAGGATAGCTAGAGTCCCTGACCTGTTTCGGCTTTCTACATTTCTTTTCCATATGCCCATAGTCTTGACAATTAAAGCATTGAATCCCAATTTGCTGAACCACTTGAGTACCAACAGTTTCCCTATTCCCAACAGTAGTAGCAATCCTCTGTGTATCATATTTAGCATTTTGTCGATCATACCGTGTAGAACCCTCAACATGTGTTGGATTTCGTCGATCATACCTAGGAGGACTTTCATCACGTTGACGTGTGTCATACCTTTAAGGACTCTCAACATATTGGTTCCTTGTATTTAATGATGTTCGAAGATTGTTGTTGGTGGGTTTGAGATTTTCTTGTATGTCTTCATAATGAAAGAAATTTTTTGTTTCATTTCCCTATCCTTCTGAGCTAGTTATTTATCACTATCCTCTTCAGATGATGGCTCAGGTGATGGTGATGATGATCTTGGTTCTTTATCTCGTGATCTTGTGGGAGTTGAATACTTAGATGAAGTGGAGTATCTTGGTGAAGAGGATGTGTTGGAGTATCTTGGTGATGAGTATGTAGTGGAGTATGACTTTGGAGCACAAGAGCGATGATCTTGGACGTGTTGAGTGGTAGACACCAAAGCAAGTGGATTAGCAGTCTTTGCTATCCTTTCAGCTCGAAGTTCATTCGCCTCATTCTGAAATTATTTCAAAATGTCAAAGAGTGTGTGATAGTTGACCTCGTCTAACTTACTCTGTTGTTTCACCAAAGTTACGAACCGTGTCCACTCTGGTTGAAGTTGCTGTAGAAATTGCACATTGACTTGCATGGTGGAGACTTGCAAATTGTTTCTTGTCGTGACATTCATCATCTTGTAGAACCTTGAGTAATATGAATCAATTGATTCCCCATCCAATGAATTAAACTTACCAATGTTCCAGAACAAGTTAGTTTTGACATCTTGCTTGTTAAGTGATTCTCCTTGTTGCAAGAGTTCAATGGCAAACCACATTTCTTTTGCAGTAGAGAACGCATCAACTGTTGAGTAAATATCTGTGATAACCCGTACTTTCCCAGCATTAGTTTCTTCTTTTTATTCGTGCTTCTTGAATTTTCCAATGTATTACGTTTTCTTGTATTCTTATATGTAAATCCTGAGATTTTTAAATTATATTTTTCAAGTATTTTCTTATCATTGATAAACACTTTGTATGGAATTATAAAATTTTTATTTTATTTTTCCATATTTAATTTAAGTCAAAGTTTTTGATTTAAAATCACCCGCGTGCGTTTTCAACGAGTTTATTCAAAATCAATGTACAACGAGAATTCATAGTGATTGCGATACCGACGGATGCCCAAAAATTTACATTTTATTATCGATCGTTTCGATAATTAATATTTTCGATGATGTCGATTTAATTACGTATTAAGTCGTGTCGGGAAATCATATAATCATTTTATGATGCATTGTAACTTTTGAAAATTATTTTTACGAAACCCGAGCCCCGTAAATATTTTTAATATTTACCAATAACCATTGTTTACCCTTTAAACTATTAAATTGCTTTTAAGTCCAAAATTATTCACTAATTGCAATTTACCCCCTAACCATACTATATAAACTATTTTTCTTACACTTTTCTCATTTCTTACAACTAAAGAACACACACACATAAAATCTTCTCTCCCTCCTCTCCTCCTCCATGTTTGCCGCCACCTTACCACCATAAACCACCACCATCCATCATGATTTAGCTAAAACTAAATTAAGACCACATCCTAAAATGTTCTTGCCATTCTTTTGATACCAAAATCATACACATGCATCAAGATTTCAAAAAGTTTATGATTTTATGGTTGGTGATGTTTTGATCATCTTGCATGTGTTGTAAATGTAATGATCTTCATGTTTTCATTCTAAAAATGTTTATTTTTTTATCTTTGATTTTTGATAAATTTTACATACAAGTGTTTTTAGGAGTGTTTGGTTGATGGGTATGATAGTATGATGATTCTATAGGTATGCGAATGAGTGGTTTTGCTTGGAAAATTGATTTGTCATGTTTTCTAAAAGTATAATTTAGGACAGCAGGTCTTAAACAGATTTTTCGTGGGTTTAAGTTCTGAGAAAGGCTAAGATTATTTGATATTGTTGTAGAGTTTTCCAAGACGCTCGTTTTCCTATAAGATAGAGCTTCTAAGTCATTACGAGTCAAAAGTTATGCTAGTTTAGTTTTCGTGTACCGAGAGACGCAAGTCGGCACAATCCGAAGTTGTGGCTGATTTTGGGTCGACTCTCGGGGACATTAGGCTTGGTTAGATAGTTGATACTACTGATTTTCAAAGTTTACAAACTGAGTTTGATGAGTCTAGTAGTGGTCTCAAAAGACGGATTGTCGAGTTAGTACTTTTAAAGTGGTCCAAACGGTTTTACAAAACTAGTGCACAAATCTGTCTCAAATTTGGAGTCGAGTAAAGTGTCGAGCTGATGGATTTTAAAGTGTGAACTTTGACTCAAATTTAGGTGAGGTCTTATACAGGTTATAAGTGACCTTGACACAAATTTTCATCTAAAACGGACAAGTCTAGATAGGGTAGCTCGGTGTGTACATTCGGGGTGTACTTGGTGATTTTAATTTTGGACACTTAGTTCAATGCTTGTGTTGCGTGAGTTTGAGTATTCACCATCGGACATGGTGACTTACTCAAGTGCTTAGTCATTATATAAATGACTTAGCTACTGGTCCAAGTAAGGTTAAAGGATAGTTTGACTTGCGTTAACTTGGCGTCGTATAACGGATCAATTTCAAGTGTACAAGTGTTTTAACGTGTAGTGTTTGAATAAATGGTTAGTATGAATAATATTTGGTATATATCGATACTTGAGTTCGAGTCTTAACGTGCGCCTTATTTTGATAGGTTGCAGTTTTCGTGTTTCCCCGGGCATACATATCGTCGGTGATCGTTTCACTACCATTGTTTCTACTCAGTTGTTGAGTACCGTGATTGACTTACCTTATGGCTAAGGTGAGTTCATAGCCCCTTTTTATTTGTACATGGTTTCTAAACACGGGGTGAGATTTTACATGGTGGAACACAACCATTTAAAAACCGTATGCTATCCAGAACTTGTATGCTATCCAGAACATGTATGATTTCAGGTTTTCAATGTTATTATTGCTTTTTAGTCTAGCCTTGAGTTTCCTCTCCCGATCATGAACCGTTAATTTCGAGTACTAAGCGCGAATGTTGTGGGTGGATCCATTGGGATTGATTATCCTCGTCTCAAGTACCTTGACGCACTGATATTTTTTATTACTTGAGTATTTAGGCTGAATACTCCCTAGAGGAACTTACATTGAGTTAAGCTTCGGTTCATGAACTGAACTACAATAATAATGGTTTTCGGACTATGGTTGACGTATATAACCATACTCCATACTACTTGTTTTATAAATGAATGCTTGTGTTCCACATCCTTATTGCTAAACCTATGAATTTCACTCAACTTTGTGTTGACGATTTTACATGTTTAATCTCAGGTATAATTACTTAGCTTTGCTTGGATGGGAGCCCGCAGGATATTATCGCAGCTTGGAGATTTTTGTGATGCTTTTGAAAGATTTTTTATATAAACTATCAGAAGTTTATTCAATCTTTTGGGCAACTTATTATTATAAATCGAGACGAAATAATATAATTTTCCGCTTTTAAAACGAGGGACCTATATTTAAAAACTCTGACCTTTTATAATGTAATGTACATGTTTTTATTTCGTCAGCTTTGTATGAACTGTAATTCATTGTTTCTTGTACTATGACGTGTTACCCCCTCGTTGCCTAGTTGTTCCATGTCAGATGTTGGGGGTCTCACAGAGTGGTATCAGAGCGATGGTTATAGGGAACTGAGTCATTTTTCAAAAACTTAGTCTATAACCGAAAGTTTAAATATTTAATGTTTTAAGTGTCAACCACAAAATCTGCCAATGTTGTTCGATATCTGTGCGGGTAACTCTCTAATCCTTATTATTTACTTTTAATTATCGTTGTAGTATTTCATCTCTTGATTTCATGTTGAAATGTTAAATCACCTTAATGAAGATAATTACTATGTCTTTTCAAAGCCTTTGTGCTTCATGAACTATCATTGGATATTACTTGATTTCATATGCTCTTACTGCATATCTTGAATTCTTGTTTTTGTGAACTAATTTTGTTACAACGATTTTATATTGTCATGACGTTACATACTTGTATTCGGAGCGCGTATGCTGCCGACTTTTCATACTCATTTTTCTGAGTACTATTGCTATTCATATATACGTCGTACGACTGACTTCATATGCTCGTTCGTTTTGAACCGTCTGTTTTTCTCGACTCGCTGCTACATGTTGTGCATACTCTCGTGATGCCGTTGTTCTGAATTGAATAAGTGTCGTTTTCGATAAAACTCCTGATTTTCATTCTACTACCGTACGTGTTGCTCTCATTTTTTAATTTCTTTAAAATATCTATTTAGATACGCAGATTTTCTTTCCGACCATTCGTAATTGAATGTCTAGTCTATAGACCATTGTGTAGCTCAATGTGTCTCCGGAAAGGACAAGGACATCGTGTGAGTCATACATCTCGAAGCATTCGTTGAATCAGTACCTGAATAATATCATGAGTTTTCGTAATCTTGATTGACCTTTATGTCACCGTTTTACACGACACTTGTACATGGATTACATCTTATTTCATTGACCATTCTACGTTTCGACTTCGACTTACAACATCCGTTGTACCTTGAACACATGATGGTTATTTATTATGTGACGATTGTTTGGAATACGATCCTACTTGTATCCTCCCTTTTTCATTAAACCTCCTCGCCTCAGGAGTGTGACTTGTTAATATTTCGTTTCTTTCTTGGTATGTCCTATGATTTTGGAAAATCACGCCGCCAGGAAACCTTCCTGCATTGCATCTTGCAGCCGAAGACAGGGATGATATGTGTCGTTTTTTATCTCTCAGATTACCGTTGGCATTCTTGAACCATTTCCAAACTGTGTTTTCTTGACATGACTAACTATACAGTTTATCTTCTTTCGTCTTTGTGGAATCCACAAGTCTTGTGTGTACATTAATTTTGGGTTATTATGAAATTGGATTTAATTTCAAGCTGTGTCGAAAAATATACTTTGTACAGAAACTTTACATTGAATTTAACAGTGTCGAGAAAATACTTATATAACCTTAGACATTAAAAATATATTTCTACTTGTTGAGACGTCCGTTTAGGACATAAAATTTGACCAGTAACTTTAAAATCGAGAAAGTTACGCTCATTTGAGATTTGTAAAATCTAAGAATTTATTTTCTGAATAATGCTAAAATATCATTTTGTTGACAGATTTAATGCAAGGACATTTTCGTCCATTTTTATTTCGTTTCAAGTCTCGAGTAAAACTAGAAAATTGTTCAAAACACTGTTTTACATCGAAATGCATTATATTTTGAGTCTTAGAATATCGTTTAGTGAGTTAATTGGTCTAGTCAAACCCAAAAGTCAAAACTGATAGAAGTTAAAAACATGGATTGAAGCATTTTTGAGTTCGTTTGAGCTCGTAAAACTTTAACTAATGATATTTTGCAAACTAAAAACAATGATTGCGTTTGGAAACGTTTACAAATAGTAACTTGAGCTCGGTCGTACATAAATCTTGAAATTTTATGAATCAAGTGATTTGACAAACTGATGTTCTACTTTCTTAAAAGTGTATTTTTGTCAAATAAATTACAATGTGCACATACGGATTCCTTATTCCTTTCTTTTATATATGACTTATTTGTCATTCTATATTGTCTTTCTTTGCTTCTATCGTACCACTAAGTTGGACCGAGGTTGAAGTTCTTATTTTCATCGTTCGTTATCATCTTGACAGTGTCTCTTGACGATTTCGGATAAACCTCTTGAAACCTTATCACCTTGTAACCATTTCGTTGACTGTCTTGAACCACTCCTTATTTCCCTCTTGTAACCCACTCGCTACTTTATAAACTATTGTCATGTTACCATATAAACTCAAACTGGTCTTGTTTGCCAATCATTTTATAAAATGTTCCACTTAGACTTTACAAATTACTTGAAGGTTATATTATAAAATTAATTTATATTAATTTTACAATGTATTTTCACAAATTGTTCTAATACGGTCTTATAAAGAACCCTCGTAACTATACAAATTGTTGATTTAAACAGTTAGCCAGTAACTTATAGGCGAACAGTTTCATATGTTATTTTGATTCTTGTTTTTACAAATGCTATTATATACATATTTTAAATCATATGATATGTAATACTGGTTTGACGAAGATGAGCATCGCATTGCTAGTCCTAAATTATGCATGGCCTGATCACCTATGCTTAATTTAGAAGGAGCCATGCAAGGCCGAATAGTAGTCACCTTAAATATTTAACCAACAATCAACTTTTTTAACTATGTTCCTTAAAAAGTTTGATAAAATAAAGTTTTGAAAACTTTTACATTTTATGCGAGTAACAACAGTTCGCGACATACATTTATGAACCCTTATCTTTTCTTGAACAAAGTACATGCCTCAAACACATATTTTCATACTCGACGATCATTGCCTTACTTGTTACCTCATCATCCTCATGATACAATTTTCGTTACCATTTGCCTAAATTCTGACCATTGATACCAAACTTGAAAGTTTCAACGTTGTTATGCTTCTATATCAATCGATTTTCTTTATCTATCTTGGTAGACCTATGAAATGTCTCTGGACGTGATTAATTATTTATGACTGGACGTGAACGATGATTTCGTGTAATTGTCATGATATGTGTTAAGACACTATCTCCTTGAAAAATTCATTTGTGTGAATCATGTGTTGATTTTTCCTTTCATTGCTAATGTTTTTCGTTGTACTGGAATTCCTCTCAAGTGACTTCTTAATAATTTTCTTTGATTCGAAAATTCGCTGTGTGGCTTTTCTCCTTCGATCGTCTATCGACCACCGAGAACTTAATAAGCTGTTGTGGTGATGTCAACCACACTCGTGAATTAATCATTGTTATTATCCTTTGTTTCTTATTATTTTATCATCGACGCGTCTATTCTATCACGTCTGTTAAGAATTGATACGATTTGTGTTTTATTCCCTCGTGTTATCGCTCGCATGCAGATTGTTGACCTTTATATGATTCATATTCGTTGCTGTCTTGTCACCTTTTGAAACCAGAAAAAGTTACGTGTTTATCATTTGATACCTTAATCGCCTTCTTAAATTTCTAAAATTATTATTAATTTTTATGAACGTTTTATACATTTTATCAAATGTTTAAAATACCAAAATAACTGTTTCAAGTTAAGTACCGGATCCATGCATCCTCTTTGGTAAATTTATAACTAGAATTTAAAAAGGATATCAAGCTGTATCCTTTAAAGTATTTGATTATATCGTACTTTACTGTCAACCTAATGAAATTATTAAATTAATTTATAATTTCTAACAATGATTCTAAATAACTTGGAAAAACTTGATTTTTTCTAATGGTAACGATAAACCTGAGGTTTTAACGATAATTTCATGCAGACATCCAAAAGTTCTTAAGCCGATCAGGATAACTATTTTGAATAGTTCTACTTTTGCTTTGAAAATCTCGATCAAGAAAAAGATATAGCAACATCATACTCACTAAATATAGACAGTTTGATTTTTAAATCACTACACCTTGTAAAATTTTCTTTAATCAAGAAAATATTTAAACTGAATTTTAAAGTAATACCAAAATACTAGACAACTGATTGTGACAGCTTGTATTTTAATATGTTATTCATTTTTCCCTTCTATTTCGCTTGTGACTAGATTCTTACATTTTAAGACTGTCGTGTTTTACAGTTGCACGATTTGCGACCCCTTGTTGATTTACAATCTTGGTTCATTTTATCGCACTTTGCCTGTTTAAGCTATTCTTGTGTTCATTCACGTTAGTTTATCGCATGTATTTCCAGCAACTCTATCTCCCGATGTATCTCCGTATTGAAAGATCGTTATCCTAATCCAAGACTGAAAAGTTATACGAAAAGGAGTTAAGAAACTGAAGCATGGCGAATTCTAACCGTTAAGATTCGTCGTGGTACGGAAATTACCTGGGAAGCAATGAATTTTTTTCTACACTTTGTACCTCCTCTTGTTCGCATCTTCTACTGTTTTCAGGAGAACTCTGGGGACCAAAGTTCCTTTAGGGGGGAAGACTATGATAACTCGTACTTTCCCAGCATTATTTTATTCTTTTTATTCGTGCTTCTTGAATTTTCCAATGTATTACGTTTTCTTGTATTCTTATATGTAAATCCTGAGATTTTTAAATTATATTTTTCAAGTATTTTCTGATTATTGATAAACACTTTGTATGGAATTATAAAATTTTTATTTTATTTTTCCATATTTAATTTAAGTCAAAGTTTTTGATTTAAAATCACCCGCGTGCGTTTTCAACGAGTTTATTCAAAATCAATGTACAACGAGAATTCATAGTGATCGCGATACCGACGGATGCCCAAAATTTTACATTTTATTATCGATCGTTTCGATAATTAATATTTTTGATGATGTCGATTTAATTACGTATTAAGTCGTGTCGGGAAATCATATAATCATTTTTATGATGCATTGTAACTTTTGAAAATTATTTTTACGAAACCCGAGCCCCGTAAATATTTTTAATATTTACCAATAACCATTTTCTACCCTTTAAACTATTAAATGGCTTTTAAGTTCAAAATTATTCACTAATTGCAATTTACCCCCTAACCATACTATATAAACTATTTTTCTTACACTTTTCTCATTTCTTACAACTAAAAAACACACACACATAAAATCTTCTCTCCCTCCTCTCCTCCTCCATGTTTGCCGCCACCTTACCACCATAAACCACCACCATCCATCATGATTTAGCTAAAACTAAATTAAGACAACATCCTAAAATGTTCTTGCCATTCTTTTGATACCAAAATCATCCACATGCATCAAGATTTCAAAAATTTTATGATTTTATGGTTGGTGATGTTTTGATCATCTTGCATGTGTTCTATATGTAATGATCTTCATGTTTTCATTCTAAAAATGTTTATTTATTATCTTTGATTTTTGATAAATTTTACATACAAGTGTTTTTAGGAGTGTTTGGTTGATGGGTATGATAGTATGATGATTTTATAGGTATGCAAATAAGTGGTTTTGCTTGGAAAATTGATTTGTCATGTTTTCTAAAAGTATAATTTGGGACAGCAGGTCTTAAACAGATTTTTCGTGGGTTTAAGTTCTTAGAAAGGCTAAGATTATTTGATATTGTTGTAGAGTTTTCCAAGACGCTCGTTTTGGTATAAGATAGAGCTTCTAAGTCATTACGAGTCAAAAGTTATGCTAGTTTTAGTTTTCGTGTACCGGGAGACGCAAGTCGGCACAATCCGAAGTTGTGGCTGATTTTGGGTCGACTCTCGGGGACTTTAGGCTTGGTTAGATAGTTGATACTACTGATTTTCAAAGTTTACAAACTGAGTTTGATGAGTCTAGTAGTGGTCTCAAAAGACGGATTGTCGAGTTAGTACTTTTAAATTGGTCCAAACGGTTTTACAAAACAAGTGCACAAATCTGTCTCAAATTTGGAGTCGAGTAAAGTGTCGAGCTGATGGATTTTAAAGTGTGAACTTTGACTCAAATTTTGGTGAGGTCTTATACAGGTTATAAGTGACCTTCACACCAATTTTCATCTAAAACGGACAAGTCTAGATAGGGTAGATCGGTGTGTACATTCGGGGTGTACTTGGTGATTTTAATTTTGGACACTTAGTTCAAAGCTTGTGTTGCGTGAGTTTGAGTATTCACCATCGGACATGGTGACTTACTCAAGTGCTTAGTCATTATATAAATGACTTAGCTACTGGTCCAAGTAAGGTTAAAGGATAGTTTGACTTGCGTTAATTTGGCGTCGTATAACGGGTCAATTTCAAGTGTACAAGTGTTTTAACGTGTAGTGTTTGAATAAATGGTTAGTATGAATTCATTTGGTTCGTGTCAATGGTTTTGAAACATGAATACTTTGAAAACATTTGAGACTTATTGTATTTGGTATATATCGATACTTAAGTTCGAGTCTTAACGCGCGCCTTATTTTGATAGGTTACAGTTTTCGTGTTTCCCCGGGCATCCATATCGTCGGTGATCGTCTCACTACCATTGTTTCTACTCAGTTGTTGAGTACCGTGATTGACTTACCTCATGGCTAAGGTGAGTTCATAGCCCCTTTTTACTTGTACATGGTTTCTAAACATGGGGTGAGATTTTACATGGTGGAACACAACCATTTAAAAACCGTATACTATCCAGAACTTGTATGCTATCCAGAACATGTATGATTTCATGTTTTCAATGGTATTATTGCTTTTTCGTCTAGCCTTGAGTTTCCTCTCCCGATCATGAACCGTTAGTTTCGAGTACTAAGCACGAATGTTGTGGGTGGAACCATTAGGATTGACTATCCCCGTCTCAAGTACCTTGACGCACTGATATTTGTTTATTACTTGAGTATTTAGGCTGAATACTACCTAGAGGAACTTACATTGAGTTAAGTTTCGGTTCATGAACTGAAATGCAATAATAATGGTTTTCGGACTATGGTTGACGTATATAACCATACTCCATACTACTTGTTTTACAAATGAATGCTTGTGTTCCACATCCTTATTGCTAAACCTATGATTTTCACTCAACTTTGTGTTGACGATTTTACATGTTTAATCTCAGGTATAATTACTTAGCTTTACTTGGATGGGAGCCCGCAGGATATTATGCAGCTTGGAGATTTCTGTGATGCTTTTGAAAGATTTGTTTTATATAAACTATCAGAAGTTTATTTGTTAGAACTAATCACACGACTTATAGAATAAGAAATATAGTTGAATAAGATCAAGATTAAAACTAAGAATGGAAGATTAGATTAGATGAACAAGAAAGAGAAAGATACAAGAAGTGTGTTCCTAGTGAGAGAAACTAAGGAGAGTTTCTCTCTCTAAAACAAGAAGGAAGGAAAAGTATTATGAGAGACACACACACAAATGAGGATGGTTATGCCTTTTATACTAAGGCTTACATGAATAGGAGGCGTTCCTCATTTGTGTGTTCGGGACTAGTTCCCGTTTCATGCATAATAATGACATAGAACTCTCGACACTGTTGAATAGCATTTTCCACGAGCTTCGCAACGGTATATTATATGACCATCACTTTAAATACTTCTAACAATCTCCCCCTAAGGGGTGGTCATATAATATGTGACTTCACTTCTTTGACCATCACTTTAAATACTTCTAACAATCTCCCCCTAAGTGGTGGTCATGTATTATGTGACTTCACTTCTTTGTTGTTGCAGACTTTGAAGCTCGTTGTCTTGAGAGTTCTTTCATTGATCCTTTCATGACTTGTGATCTTGGATCTTTGATCTTTGCCTTGACTTGATCTTGAAGCTTTTCCAGCTTGTGTTCTTGTGTCTTTCTCCACATACTCATGTTTTGTGTTGACTTGAAAGCTTGTAAACACATTCCCTTGATCATCAGAGTAGCGGAAGTCTTTGTCTTTAGATGTTCTTGAGCTTTCTTCAATAATCCTGAATATGTGGCCTTGAATTGCGACTCTTGAGATAACGCCACCGTTTGCATTCCACCGGTTTCCCGTTATACAGTACGAATACTGTACCTGTGATCAGGTAAGTTCAAAGAACTTCCTTGACAGGATTTCCAGCTGTGGTAGCCGTTCTCAATACTTGAATATATCGAAAGATAACTCAAAGTAAGGAGTGAATCATGCAGTTCCATTCTGCTGATTAAGTCGTCAATTCACTTTCCTGGAACAAGTCTGAATCATTTAAGAATCAAACCATCGTTGCTTTCCAGTTGACACAAGTTTGATTCATATAGAATCGCACAAGTTACCTACCGCAGTGCTGTTTGATGATGACACTGGAAGGATTTCCATTCGTCACTGTAAATACTGAAAAGTATTACTCTGAATGTTCTGGCAAGATCATAAAGATATTGCGTCGAGACCTGGAATGAGTTTGAATCAATTAAGAATCAAACCACTGTTGCTTTCCAGTTAACATATGTTTAATTCAAGTGAATCTTACATATGACCTACCGCAGTGCTGTTTGATGTTAACACTGGAAGGATTTCCATTCATCACTGTGAATACTAACGAGTATCACTCTGAATGTTCTAGCAATACCACAAGGATAGAGCGTAGGACTCTGTAAATCATCGCTTGTGTTCTACTGATGAACAACAATTGATCTATGGAATAAGTGTCCTAATGAGATTTTTTGATGAATCTCGTTGGCTCTAGACTCTATGAGTGCACGTTTATTTGGTGATCGGAGGCTGGAGCAGACTGCCACCTATTCAATATCTACTATCTCGGAGTGAGAAAGTCGATAGAAATGAGTTGAACTCCGTGACAATAAAACAAACTTCTTTTGAGAGAAGCTTGAGTAGGCTGGGAAGGGTTGTGCATTGCATCATTGGGTCCATGATGCTTTGTCTTCAATACCAGAAATCATCAACATGATTCTGATAGTAGATGTATTGACCCGGTTTCTGCCTAAGTTGTATGGAGGGCTTCTTTCTTTACACCCTTTATCCTTACATTTCTTTTTCATTCTTCAACCCCTTCAATGCTTACCAAGACGTCATAACTAGCACCTTGTTGTGATTGTTCCAGTGCTAGCTTAAGTCATTAGTCGGCATTATTCCCGTACACTCAACTACTCCATCTTTCCTAAGGACTTCTATTTTCTAATGGATTGTCCCTGGGAAGATCCCTCCGGTTCTGGTCGGATCATAGGACGAATACCTAACCACCTTTTGACACCAATACCATCGTGAATTTATGTGTTGAAGGGTATAGATATCGTAACCAGAAAAATCATTTGAAAATGCAGTCAAGGTGTTGATGAAATCAATGTTTACACCTTGAAAGTTTTCTATATCACCAAAAACGCTCCCCCTACATATGTGCATCATAAAAGGAGAGATTTTTGCACATATTAGGAAGAGAAAGAACTTATATCAAAGATCTTATTCAAGATAACACATTTTAATCACTATTCTCCCCCTCAAAAATTGCATGAAATTGAAATTTTTGTGAAACTAGTGATGAAACATGGAGAGAATAATGTGTCATGAAACTTTGGAACAAATGTTTATAAAAACATTATACTCCCCCTCGAAAAGAGATTGTATTTAAATAGGGGAGTATATGAGCACATTGTTTTGAAATACTTTGAAAAATTGTGCTCTAAAGTCCGAGAAAAAATGTGTTCATGAGCTTAAAACTTTGAATGTTTCGATATAAGCTCATGACCGAGAAAAATGAATTTCTCGTTGTTGAGGATAAGTCAAAGACTTTCCTTTATTTAGGGACCGGGTTATAGTCTGACATGTGACTATAAGCCATTATGTTGAGCTCAAAACTTTGAATGTTTTGTGACAAGCTCAACCCGAGATAGATTGCTCTACCCGTTATTAGGATAAGTTATCTTTAAAGATACACTCGCCTTTATTTGAAGTTCGAGTTACAGTCTGACATTTAACTGTAAGTCGTTTACATGAGCTTAAAACATGGAATGTTTTTATCGGAAGCTCATGACCGAGAAAGTTTTATTTTCTCGTTGTTAAGGATAAGTTATCATCCATGATCAACTTTCCTTTCTTTGAGGCACGAGTCACAATCTGAGGTAACTGCAAATCATCTGAAGAAAGGGGAAATGACATGTTTTAAAAAACATTTGAACTTTCATTCGAGCTTTATGTACACACCCGTGTCGTTATTGAGCGACATTTCTAGGCACGTCCATATTATCGAAACTGAAAGACATGTCGAGAAGAATATTTTTGGTATTTTTGAAAGATTTTTTCGTTTTTTGTTTTGTTTTTATAGGTTTTATATTTTTGTATTTTGATTTTCAATATTTTTTAAAATAATCCAAAATAGACCTTTGTACAGCAGAAGAGGATGATGTTGAATGTACTGAATTGGAACCCTTTGAAGAAATGGATTCAGAATCTACTGAAGTACCTGCAATGACAGAAGAAGAATTTGCACAAATACTAGTGTTAGGAGTAACAAATGCATTTTCTACATTCAGAACACTCGCATTAGTGCTGGAGCAAGTGTCATCACTCTTCTTGATAGGAATCCACTTAAGACCGACTTCCTTGAAGATCCTATCCGTTGGTTTCCATTGAAGACTAGATTTAGGAGTAGTGTTCTCTTGCACAGCGGAAGACTTCTTTGGAGAGAAACTAGGTCCTGTATTGATACGCCTTGAGGATTTATTGTCATTGCTTTTCTTTGTGATGGGTGGGAATCTCCTTGTTGGCTTATGGGATTCTACATTCTTTCTCTGTGTGAAAGCACGAGAGTTTACCTCATAGAGGTATTGCAGAATGCAATGAGCATGATTTCCATGGTGAATGCCCTTTTTGCACGTGGGGCATACAGGGAGTTTGGGATTCTCGAAAGGTCTTGTGTACCTAGGGTTTGCTGACCGTTCAGGCACTATGTTCGAAACACGACTACGCATTGGTGATTGCCAATTTCTAGGTTGTTGGGAAGGGGTCCTAGGTTTTGGTAGATTACCATTAGGTGTGTGTTGAACTCTAGCGGTTGTTGGTTTACTAGGTTTTGAATACACATGGTTTACTTTCTGAATGTTCCCTTTTTGCTTACCATCCCCTAGGTTTTTGGTTTGACCAACGTCATTTGAACCATTAGATTCCTTTGTGGGCGTAAGAGTCACACACTTGGGAGTACTCTTGGGAGTAGTGCAAGGTGCATTCACAGAGTTGTGTTTAGCAAGAGTGGGTTTTCTAAATGGAGGAACATAGGGTGATATGGCTGGTTTTGGAATAGTTGATTGCACATCGGTATTAGGAGGTAACCTAGAAACATTAGAAGGCGGTTTTCCTAAGATAGATGGCTTTGGTACTTTGTACGAATTGGGTTGTCTAACAACTGATTTTACAACCATAGGTTCCACAGTTTTTCCACCCATTTTTCCAACAAGTTTCTGCAACTCAGCAATCGCGATGTCTTTGTCTTGCAAATGAGCTTTCAGATCAGAAATATCCTTACTCTTTTCATTCAATTCACGAAACGATTCAGAGAGTTTTACTTGTAAATTACTGTCATCAGGAACTTTTCCATCTTTGGTTTGCAAAGCAAGTTCAAGAGAATGACAATGTTTCTGAAGAAAATCATATCGGTGTTGAAGAATCGTGAACTCTTTTTGATTAACATTTGATGAAGGCTCACTGTCATGATATTCACCTCCTAACTGAGCTTTTAGCTGTTCGATTGTTTGTTGCAGTTCATTGTAAGCTTTATCATACGAGAGTTTGTCATCCTTACATTCATCACATTTTTTGACATATTTATTCCAAAGATCGGTGAATTCGTTGTCCTTTTTGATGACATAAGACTCCATTTTCTCTTTCATACGATCAAGCTCATTTTGGAGGGTTTCATTGTCTGACACATAGATGTTTACCGCAACGGGGTTACTATCAACACAATCACCACTGTCACTTGATTTCGAGAGACATGCGAGGTCGCTTTCCAAAACTTTAATTCTATCAAGAGATTCATCAGCCTCCTTCGCCAAAGATTTAAAGTCTTCAACAAATTTGGCTAGTTCTTTTAGAAAAGCGTTCTCAAGGTTGCCTATCCTCGCATCAACTTGATTAATAATCGGATTGATTTCAGTATGAAGCACTTTTTGTAACTCGACATGAACGGGTGATGTAAAGTTTCCTCCAGTTATTTTGGCGTTAACAACCCGTTTGAGAATGACAAAATTATCTTTGAGCTCGTTAAGAAATCGCCGTGCAACACTCGGTTTAGGAGGATCCTCTGTCAATTCCTCACTAGGTAGCAAAAGCAATTCGGTACTAGTTTTAGATCGAACAAAAACCGTTGGAGGATTAACTTTTGGATAGTAAACAGGTGTCACTTCTTTATCAAGCTTTTTCATTCTTAAACGAGTTTCTTCAGCAAGTTCGGTAGTTTCCTCAGAATCATGCACAGTAGGAGGATCATGCTCATCAGACAAAAGCACACTACCATTATACAGAGTTTGATTTGTGGCCTGAACCTGCTTAAGATATTTTGGATTGGGAGGAAGAGGACAACCTAAAGCCATTTTGTAACGGGTGTAATTTATCTCATTCACTTTAGGTGCGAGCATATTTATCGTCTGCATAGATTGTCCACGTTTTACCAAAAGGTTGTCTAAGTCCCTAATCCTATCCTGAGCATTGCAAAAATCCTCAAGAAGCCCATCTTCTCGAATTTTGAAATCATGTTTCAGCTTTTTTATTTCTCCTTTTAAATCAGAAACGATAGATTTTTCAGTTGAAAGCTGTTTATTAAGAGAGGTGATTTCATCATTCAATTCGCTTATCTTTTTTGCACTACTTAAATGTAAGGCATTTAATTTCTTAGTGGTGCATTTTTCTTGATAAACCGATGTAGCATGAGCTTGTTCAAGTTCCTTGATTTTAGCCTGATGAATTTCAAAGCTTTTCTCCCTTTCCTTATAACTGGCAAGCTCAGTGGTCAATTTAGCATTAGTTTCTCTAAACTTATTATTAACCACATTCGCATGAGCAACATCCTTAGCAAGCTTATCAAATAATGATTTATAATATGCATGCGTCTCGTCAGGAAGGGTTGTAGGTTGGGCTACTTGATCTCCACTAAGGTCCACACTGGGCGCATTAGAAATAATATTGCTAGTATTCGTTTGATCCCCGTGTGTCTCAGTGGAAGGCTCAAGTGACTCAGTATACTCTTCCTCCTGATTAGACATATTATATAACTCATTATCATTGAGACGTGGGTGTACCTCAGATGAACCGTCTGAATCATACACAGGAGCTCTGTCAGCCTGAATTACAGATGTTGATGCTTGCTGTGAATTAGCCATCACGATGGAGTTGGTAGTCACCTCTTCTTCCTCATCATATGTTGCTGCAGATGCCATGAGATCAAACTCTTCAGCTAGAAGTGGAATTCCTGCTTCTTCCTTTTGAATTATACGAAGCTGAGTCTGGAGATAGGCAGCATCCCTCTTCTTTTTGGTAGTACAATCACGATTCTCAATAACCGCAGCATGAATGTCTTGTTGAGATGTCATTGAAGAAGTCGTGTGATAAACAGGATCTCAATTCGTAGAAAGCGTGTGTTGGGGTGTCAACAAAATCAAACTTTGCCTAAATTTTCCAGCCCGACAAAAAATTCCTCAGTCCGACAAAACGGTAATCCGAAAAAATTTTGAAATACTAAATTTTGAAATCGAGTTAGAAATAGCCAATAACTAGTAGGGAAAAAACTTGAAAAAATAAAATTTTAATGAAAAATAAAACCTAAAAAATTTGAAATTTGGCCTAAAAATTTGAATTTTTGTCCGAAAATTTGAATTTTTGGTCGAAAATTTTTCCGCATAGCCAAAATTTGAAATTGAAGCTTAAATGGCCTAAAAATGGTCTAGGAAAAATTAAATTTTACTATGGTTTTCCCGCCAAAAAACTCTTCTTTTTTTTTTTTTTTTTTTTCTTTTTTTTTTTTTTAATCTTTGTGTAACCTATGTTCCGAGACTAGTCTAGATAGTGGCTAAGACTAAAAATTACTCAAACAAAATTTCCATCGGAATGTTGATCGGAATGATCCATCGGAATGTCCCTCTATCGGAATGTGCAGATCGGAATCCTAGATCGGAATGTCCTACTATCGGAATCCTAGATCGCAATGATGACCTGTCGGAATGCTTAGATCGGAATGTTCAGATCGGAATCTTCAGATCAGAATCTTCAGATCGGAATGTGGCTAAGATCAATTTGGCAGAGTAACGTCTCAAAGTTCCTTAAAAACCGTCGGAATCCCAGATCGCAAAGAACGATCGGAATGTCCAGATCGGAATAGGTATCGAAATCTTTAGATCGCAAAGTAAAACCCTTGGGTTATTGCGATCAAAACCGTACTTACCTTTCCCGAAATTGTAGCTATCGCAATAAGAGAACTTTTTTCCAACTTTTTAGGCAACGATTTTAGCAACTTTTAGGCAACAAATTCGCAACTTTGAGGCAACAAATTCGTGTTTTGAGCAAACCAAAATACCCACAACACGAATACTTGGTACAACCAAAAAAGACACGAAATTTTTTGTTAATCTTTAGTAAAAAAACCAAAAAAAAAACCACGGAAATAACAAGAAACAAGGACAACACCAAAGAGCTATCCACGAATCCCTTGGCGAATGATACCACTTGTTAGAACTAATCACACGACTTATAGAATAAGAAATATAGTTGAATAAGATCAAGATTAAAACTAAGAATGGAAGATTAGATTAGATGAACAAGAAAGAGAAAGATACAAGAAGTGTGTTCCTAGTGAGAGAAACTAAGGAGAGTTTCTCTCTCTAAAACAAGAAGGAAGGAAAAGTATTATGAGAGACACACACACAAATGAGGATGGTTATGCCTTTTATACTAAGGCTTACATGAATAGGAGGCGTTCCTCATTTGTGTGTTCGGGACTAGTTCCCGTTTCATGCATAATAATGACATAGAACTCTCGACACTGTTGAATAGCATTTTCCACGAGCTTCGCAACGGTATATTATATGACCATCACTTTAAATACTTCTAACATTATTCAATCTTTTGGGCAACTTATTGTTATAAATCGAGACGAAATAATATAATTTTCCGCTTTTAAAACTCTGGGACCTATATTTAAAAACTCTGACCTTTTATACTGTAATGTACATGTTTTTATTTCGTCAGCTTTGTATGAACTGTAATTCATTGTTTCTTGTACTATGACGTGTTACCCCCTCGTTGCCTAGTTGTTCCATGTCAGATTTTGGGGGTCTAACAATATCATCCCCAATTCCACTGAGAATCAAACAGATTGCTGCTTTTTCTACATCAATCCAAGCACGTTTCTCTTTCGAAGTGTTCTCATATGTTTCCTCAATTGTTTGCTCATCGGAACCGATCGTCGAGTCGGTTGCTGGAATTGTAGGAATGGTTATTGTAGTGAGAGTATAGGGTCCTTCTTTGATGCAACGTCGAATAACATCACCATTGGGTTTGGTGTCAAGATATCGAAGGAATCGTGATTGCCATTGTGCATATCGACCAGTCACAAGCATTGGTGGTCTCTCTTTGTTACCCGCCACCATGATGTTGTTATTAGTAACACGATATTCAGTAGTAGAATCCATCTCTAGAATGAAGTGAAGTGTATAGGATCTTAAGTGGATGTTGTTGTGAGTAGATTGTGGTGAAACTTCAAAAAATGGTGTGAAAAACCTTAAACAATGTCTTCGTAAGAAACCAAAAATTCGTAGGCGAAAATTTTATAACAAGTCGGAATAACTTTCATTTACCTTATCCGGAATCACCAACACCACTTAATTCGGAATAATTTATCCCAAGCTAATCTGGAATAAAAATTATCCGGAATAAAATTCCTGATTTAGTTCGGAATAAAATGTGACCTTATCCGGAATTCGGTTCTTTACCTTATCCGGAATGTAGTTCTTTCTTATCCGGAATGCTCCTTCTGTGTCTAATCTGTAATAAAAATTTTCAACACCTTATCCGGAATCCAGTGTAGAACCTTATCCGGAATTCGTATATTATACCCTATCCAGAATCAAAAACTTCTTAATCTTATCCGGAATCAACTCTCCTTAACCTAATCCGGAATCTGACCTTATCCGGAATAAACCTAACTTATCTTAATCCGGAAATAAGCCTAATCCCTACCTTATCCGGAATCAGAATACTTGCGCTAATCCGGAATAATAACCTTATCCGAAATACTAACAAGTTGATGCTAGTTCGGAATGATTCTGAAGCTTATCCGGAATACATGTACTCTTGCTAATCCGGAATGTTGTTTCTCAAGCTTATCTGGAATAAGTGTAGATGCACCTTATACGGAATCTTGTATATGCTAATCTGGAATGAAGGTTTAATGCTAATCCGGAATAATCTTTCCAACCCAATCCGGAATACTAATAACCACACCTAAACCGGAATGTTAAAACCCTAGTAATCCGACTAAGGAAAAATCTGTTATTCCGAACAGTAAAGTAACCAAAAAGATTAAAGATGACGAATTTCTACCCAAAAATCAAGCCAAAACTTCCAAAAATTTCGTGAAAATCAACAAAATGACAAACACAAATTCCTACCACAACTTTGTAGGCAATTTGTATGATGATTTTGAGCTCGAAAACACAAAAAATTTTGAGACGAGATGATTTAAAAAAGAAAATGACACGAATCAAAAATGATAACCACAAACTAAACACGAATCTACTCCATGGCGATTGATACCAATTGTTGTCCCTAATTATATGATGATAGATTAAAGAAATGAGATGGAAAAGATATGAATTTTAGAGAGAGAAAGTAGTGAGAGAAAGTAGAGAGAAGGAGGTGATTAACTAGGTGAAATTAGATTAAGAAAATGAAAGCTTCAACCCTCCTAACATGCTAGGAGGGTGCTTATATAGTCCACCCACATGCAGGCTCTCTAATGGACTATATATGTTTTGGGTCGGGCTTGAATAAATGCTTAGTACCTTGAAAGAGGCCTTTTAAGCTAACCATCAAGCCCGTAATGTCACGACTATTTTAACTAACTACAACGTTCTAATAAATACTACATTATAAACCTATGACCGAACATTCTTTTTTGACTCAACATTTTAAGGCTAACAGTGTTATACTTGATTAAGTTTGAGATTAATATTGAGAAAAGAGAATGGGAAATAAAATGATGACGATTACGACTATGATTAAACTACGACGAAAACTAAGACGTAAAACGTAAAAATGTGACGAAATTTAAAAATGATTGTGGGTTCCTAAAAACATAGATCCGGTGGTCTTGGTGGGTGATGGTAAATGGTGGCAGCCATGGTGGAGAGAGATTGAGGGTTGTGTGTGTAAAGAGAAAGAAAAGGAAAATCTATTCAATGAAAAGTGAAAAACACAAACAACAACCCCTCCTTGGAAGCCTTAGAGGGGTAGATATAGTCACACACCACCTAAACTATACATATTTTCCTAATCTAGGCTATGCGTATGTGACTATGATAACTAATGGGAATTCTTAAATGTTGTCACAAAAAATGAATTTCCAACAATCTTTCCCCATGGGACGACGTGTAGAATTCCTTACAATATTTTTCCTAACCAGTACATAATGATTAAGAACAAAATCTTCCATGAAGCGTCCAATGCTGATGAAGTCTTCTGAGGCCTTTGACTTCAAGTCTTCACTTCAAAACGACTCATCTTTGTAGTAACTTGTAGTAGAAATACTGTAACGATACGAGCTAAGTAATCCATATACTTATGGTTAAGGAGAAGCTTCTGAATCAACTTCCCCCTAATTCATACCACATAATCTTGATGTAGAAGCTTTTAATAGCTTCCCCCCAAACCGACAATCCTCATAAGCAATTTCTAAGCTTTCAATAAAGCTTAGAATGATTAATCGCACAACGGAATTTAACAAGCAAACCCCATCATATGAAATTGTTGGGTCAAAAAGTTGATGTGGCAGAAACTCAAAAATGAAGAAAACGTGAAGTTATTGTCTAAGCGTTGTCAAGACTAATTTGGGCGTTGACAAGAGTTAATTAGGCGTTGATGGCTCAAGCATTGTCGTGTGCAATCCAAGCATTGTCACATGCAATTCAAGCATTGACAAAACGTAGACAAAGAAGCTTATGGAAGCTTATATTTAGATAAACATGCAAAAGATATTCTGCATAAGTTTATTTAAATAGAAGATTTACTTGTTTATTCATTCTTATCTCTTGTAAACCCTAATCCTTACACTATAAAAGGAACCAAGGGTCATAGGTTTTATTCATATCTTTCATTCACAATGTAAACCTAAAGTGTGTGTCGACTAGACGTGGGATTCAATGTATACACGTCTAGTGATTGTTGATTATTAATATAATTAGCAATCCATGTGTTTTAATTCATGTTATTCGTGCCTAAACACCTTGTTAATGTGTCGTGTTCTAATTCCGCTTTGATTGTTAAATCATATGAACATGATGCATTCCTAGTAGCTTCAAAGATCCGGAAACCAAGGTTTCCACAATTGGTATCAGAGCCTCGTGGCTCGTGATTCTAGGACCAACAAGGTGTTCGTATATCAAGAAGAAAAGAAAAATCCGTCTAGGGTTTTTCTGGGCGTTTTTGTGTGCGCAGCAGTATTCAGAAGGTCATAACTTTTGATTGAACCGTTGGATCGTCACGAAATTTTATATGTGTGTTCTACATACATAGATCTAAACATCCACCGGAGGGATTGTCGAGTTTTATCCCCAGGAAAACGTTATTAAGCGTCAAAGTTGGCAGCAGAGGTGATTTTCAGATTTTTGTATTCACATGAAATCATGATTTAGGGTTTCTGAAAACCCTAGATCATTGCATATAACAGAAAATCTGATGTTTTATGACGAATTGGAGGTGATAAAGTATTAGGGTTTCATCCAAAACCCTAGATCTAAGATTCGATTTTAGGGTTTTATGAATAAACCCTAGAATAATTATTGCTGATGTTAACGTGATGGGACGTGAAGAAAGTTTACAGCTGTGGACGTGAGCTGCTGTTGAATGGTTCTAAATTTGGTTGATGTATACATATTCATCACGTGAATTAAAGTAATCAAGTTTGGTTGCTGTTCGATATCTCTTCCTATTATCTGACGTTGACAACATATGCATGAACGCTGACATAATTTGCATGTTTCTGTTATATTACGAATGTCTGCATGAGAAGAGGAAAAAGAAGGATGTGATCGTGTGAACGCATGGTTAAACATACGCAGCTAGTATTTATGTTCACACGGTGCATCCAAGATGATTGGTCGATATCTCTTGCGTTCACACGACTCTACCATTCATACGGTTTTACCATTCATACGGTTCACACGACTCTATAATTGGTGGATCACATGAAGTGAGCTACTTAATTTTATTTGTGGAGAAGGTTTGTGTTTACATGGTATATGGCTTGTGATTGGCTATTGAAGTTGCATTCACACGGTACAAGGTTTCTCATTGGTGGAGAGTACATATGTGTTCACACGAATGTTTCATGAAGTGTGTTCACATGGTTGAAGCTTGCTTATTGGTTGATTATTGGGCTATCACGTGAACAGCAGCTACAAGGAATTGAGATCAAAGATTGCTGCATGATTTGAGGAATTAAAACAACCGTGTGCTTAATTTTAGGAAGCAAGTCAAATTCCTTATTTCTAGGGATATATTTTAGTTAAGTATATGCATCCCTGGTTTTAGGGTTTGTATATATTTAGATTGGGATATATCTTTTGAAAATATTGGACGTAGACACGTTATTTGCTGCAAGAAAATGGAAAGTGTATAGTGATACGTGATTGGTTAAAATAGATGGAATTACTTTTTACTATTACTTGAAGAAGAAGGTTATTTCATGAGAGCCTATAAACGAGGAAAGCAGTTAGTAAAAGGAAAATACATGATGAATCACGTTGATGACGTCAGCAAAAATATTGACGCTGACAAGGTTTTATATAGACGCTGACAGGAAGGATTTTGACGCTGACAGAATAAGTCAACGCTGATAGAGTTGACAGTGTCGTCCGATATATGAACTTCAACGCTGATAGGTATTGTCCGATATTGGACAATACATCTGCCAAAGATATTGGACAGAAGAGGATATTGGACAACACAAGGTTTGCTGCTGTTGAGAAAATTGGTACGTTTTGAGCACACAAAAAGGAGTTGTTTACACACAAAGGTACATGGAATCTCCGTTTTTATTCAGAATATCATGGTGATATTTATGGCTCGGATATTTTTAAAAGGGATTAATGATCTTAAAGCAAGTTAGCAACTTTTTATGGGAATTTGATGGATATTTAAACTATGTAATCGGGATAGCCTTGCGAAAGAGTTATCCGGTCTAGTACTTTTACATATGGTATGAAGATGTGATTCCATTAAAATCGTCATGAAGAGGTGTTAGCTTAAGGGGAAGAATTCTTATGGTAAGTTTGATGATTGAAGAAGATTTTCGCGAGTTTGTGTTCTATCATATCTTAAAGTGCCATAGACTTTAAAGGTAACTTGTTCGTGCTTTACATGATTGGTGATGAAGACTTGTCATAACACTTGAAGGAGTTACATTATCGTGCTCAGTGTCTCACATAGGATGAGAATATTGACAAGGGATCAAGGTCTACTTATACTTGGTCTGATATAAGTTCTTAGTCACATGGATAGTACACGACATGGAACACAAGATTGGGTTATTCTACTTCTACATCAAGAATATCTTATTAATTGTTCTTCAAGATCATTACATAGAGCTACATATGGAGAATCTTCAACATTGCAACATTGTTTACTTCCTTGTTGATGTGACAAAAAGGGGAAGAAATACATGCTACATTTAAGGGGAAGCAATTTGAAAATCATGTACAACTTACAAGAGATACACATAGAGTTTTGCCACTATCAACTAGGGGAAGATTGTTGGGTCAAAAAGTTGATGTGGCAGAAACTCAAAAATGAAGAAAACGTGAAGTTATTGTCTAAGCGTTGTCAAGACTAATTTGGGCGTTGACAAGAGTTAATTAGGCGTTGATGGCTCAAGCATTGTCGTGTGCAATCCAAGCATTGTCACATGCAATTCAAGCATTGACAAAACGTAGACAAAGAAGCTTATGGAAGCTTCTATTTAGATAAACATGTAAAAGATATTCTGCATAAGTTTATTTAAATAGAAGATTTACTTGTTTATTCATTCTTATCTCTTGTAAACCCTAATCCTTACATTATAAAAGGAACCAAGGGTCATAGGTTTTATTCATATCTTTCATTCACAATGTAAACCTAAAGTGTGTGTCGACTAGACGTGGGATTCAATGTATACACGTCTAGTGATTGTTGATTATTAATATAATTAGCAATCCATGTGTTTTAATTCATGTTATTCGTGCCTAAACACCTTGTTAATGTGTCGTGTTCTAATTCCGCTTTGATTGTTAAATCATATGAACATGATGCATTCCTAGTAGCTTCAAAGATCCGGAAACCAAGGTTTCCATAGAAATGATAATGTTGCTATGAGTGATTAAAAGTTTGGGGCACACAAGTAGATCAACAACGTCTCTTCTCACGCTTGAAAATTTCTTATGAATTTTTCTTCCCCCTGAGAGTTCAAGTTATGCATACTAGAAAGAATCAAGACATTTCTTCCCCCATGTAGTTGAAGAAAGGAAACCAATCCCATGAATGAAGCCCAAATGTAACACCCCAAATATTCATACTTTAGTTCAGCAGAAGAGTCGTTGGTGTTACGGGATAGCACATTACTCAAATCATAGACAACGCATAAAAATCGTGTCGTTTAATAATAAAGCGTTTCCATTCATAAATATCAAATTTACATAGGTCCCAAGTCATAGTATTTTATACAATTTTTACAAAGCATTTGAATGGAAATTGTTATTTAAGTGCAGGCCATGAATTCTTGTCGTCTTCCCGAGAATTACCTTCAAGTACATGAGATAAAACATGTTAAAAGAAAAGGTCAGCAAAAACGCCGAGTGAATTCATAGAGTTTAATGAAATCCATTAACATATCATCGGTATAAAATTATTACCAAAAGTCATTTTGTACAATTCCTTGTCATATGCCATAAAATAGGCCAAAAACATTTTATACAAATCCTTGTCAAAATCATAATATACGCTTTTGCCTTCAAAACCATTATACGAACCAATGTCGTAAAAACATCATACAATACGTTTTATAACGTTGTATAGAGTTAAATAAAAACCGTTATACGAATATGGTTATGTAAAACCAAAACACGAACATAATATCTGTAACACCCCCACAAAATGCTATGCGCAGCGGAACTACAACATTGGGTGCTACACAGTTATCATTGCACACAAGATATATCAAACGACTCTAAAAAGACGTCAACTTAAAACTTGAATTAAAAATTGTTAAAAGATACATGTCCACGGTTTTTCCAACCCCACTTGGTACAACAGAGTTTAGCGTTTTTGGTCCCCATGAATCTCGACCCAAGAATTTCAGTTTCACAACAACATAACATAAAAATTAAAAATGTTTAAGTAGGAAAGGGAGGAAAAACAAGCAGACTCCAAGCCATACACACAACATCCATCCCATGCACGCTCCATGCTACACTTCAGCGGTTACCTGAAACACATGCCAAAATTTGGTCAACGAAAACGTTGAGTGGAATTTATAGGTTTTACAATTCATTTTGAACGTATATAAGATAAAAACCATTCGTGATCATCCATAGACTTGTCGATCAAACAATCTATATTCAGGATACTGACAATTGTGTTTAAGCTCATGACACTAAACCGTTAACTCAATCACCCGCGTAATAATTACCGACGTGACTCAGATGAAACCATGGCCCCTAATAAGGCATCAGTTGCAATTATACCTTTTCTCTTATCACAAATTATCCGTCCGCAGGGGGTATCAACGTACTAGCCCTCGTCTCGGATAGGGTAGTCAACCCCATAGTACTATCACTTTGTATAAGCGGCTATTTCCCCCTTCTCGAGGGCAAGAGAATAGTTAATAGTTCATGAAATTAGGGTCCTTTGCAACTAGGTACTCAACACAATTTCTAAGGCAACATTCGGGTCTAACAATCATTCATGACATACGTTCCTTTTAAAAAACTAGCATGCATTTCCCTCGCGGGTAAAACAATTTGAAATAATAGTAAGCGAGGCTATAAATTCACACCTTATATATTAAGTAGTCGGTAGTTCGAGAGATGATCACTGACGACGATACGGATGCCCGGGTAAATCAACACCTATCAACAAATAACGCGTAATGAGTAATCTCATTTTAAATACCTTATGGTACTGTATAAAATACATAGATACTAGTCACTTAGGACAATTATAACTCACGCCAAAACAAAACAACAAGCATCACTCATTTTACGTCATTCGTTCTTATTATTTACGTCATCCATTTTTACTCATTTTCGCCGGTACTTACCGAAAGTACGGGCTGTTTTACTATATTTAACCATTCCTATAAAATTTGACAAAATTCTCAAAAATACTATAAGACCTGTAGATAACACATTTTTAATCCCAATAAAAGTTTTTACTTCTACGACCAGTTACTCAACGCTTTTCCAAAACTACATTTTCCGGGCTGAAATTGTACTTCGACCAACTTGGACCTCTTTGACCAATTTGAAATGCACCTTTGACTTCTTTGACTCCTAAGTCCACTTATAGACTCAATTACACAGGTTTGTGACCAAAATTTGACCCTTGACCTTTTACCAATTCATACTTGTGGTCCTCGGGATTTGACTAAAACTATACATAAATTCGGATTATGAAAGTTCTCGTCTCCCGGTACACGATCTTTAAAACCTCATAACTTTTAGCTCGTTTTGAGTCACGAGCTCTACCTTATACCAAATTAAAGCTAAGAAGACCCTATATGACTACATTTAGCTATATAGACCTGTAGGAAAAATTATTTTTATGAAATGGTCTTAAACTTTCAGCCTAAATTTAACCATACCAAAATCACACTTAAGCTCGATTCCAAACCTATTAATCATTACTAGGCTTCATCCTAAGCATTCCCAACCATAACCAAACACTAATTTCAGTCCCTAACCCCTATTGATCATCAACCTCATAATCTAAAAATCTAAAAACAAACATGCAAACACTTATACCCATTTAACACATCAATAAACACAAGGCTAAACACAAAACCAATGCTCAAAATCATCAATCACCATGGCTCCCCAAACACCCCCTTTTGCCGTGGGGTTTGGGTGACCAAATCACCACAACCAAATCAATTTTGGTGGGTTTGATTAGTGATTATGCTCTCATTTAACATGCATTAATCTAATTAACCTCAAAAACGAGTTTGAATGATCTTGAAAATTTTTGGAAAAATTTTGTTAATGCATGTTTAAAATAACCATGGATTAACACTCACCAATGGATTTTAGAAGGTGGTCTAAGGTTAGTTTTTGTCAAAACTCAAAAAAAATGGTGGATGGTGGTGGTGTGGGTGTTTGGCCGTCGGCCTAGAGAGAGAGGGAGAGAGTGTTTGATTTTTTTTTGTTTAAGTGTTGTGTGTGTTTGTGTTTGTCACATTTTGTGAGATGGGAGGGGCCAAAGTGGTATTTTTGGATTTCTTTTGGCCTTAAACAAAAACGTCACTAAAACTTTGCGGGATCGACTCACTAGTCAATTTAGAAAATTTTACGGGAGTCGGAAATCATCCCGAACATTCCAAAATACTTTTGGGATACTTTAAATGTACTCGGAAGGCTATTAAAACTCACCCGACTCAACTTAACACGAACCGTAAGTAAAATTCTCGAAAAATTACATTATCAATAAATCGTCAATAATTATAGAAATTTGGGCATCCATCGGGATCGTAATCGTCATCGTCCTTCTTGAATCGTCAATCGTAAAAATTATAACCTCGAACATCGGCTTTAACCAATATACTTATATATAGAAATTAAAATTTATTAAAAATTTCAAAAATTAGCGTAATTTAGGGTAACGTTAATGACCTTGGTTCTAGGGTGTCACATCTACCCCTCCTTAAAGAGAGCGACGTCCCGGCGCTCGCCTCTTCTTGTACTCACATTTCGTTCTGCTGGAACAGATGAGGATACCTTTCCTTGAAAAAGTCCTCACGTTCCCAAGTGTATTCCGGTCCACGCTTAGAATTCCATCGAACCTTCACAATAGGAATTCTACTACGCTTCAGCCTCTTGACCTCTCGGTCCATAATTTCCACAGGTTCTTCCACAAAATGCATTTTGTCGTCCAGTCGAATCTCGTCCAAAGGAATCACCAATTCCTTATCCGCCAAACTCTTCTTCAGGTTCGATACGTGAAACGTGTCGTGAATAGCACTAAGCTCGCTCGGCAATTCTAATTTGTACGCTACTGGTCCAATTCGTTCAATGATCTTAAATGGTCCAATATACCTCGGACTCAACTTTCCTTTCTTCCCAAAACGAATTACACCCTTCCACGGCGATACCTTGAGCATAACCATATCTCCAACTTCAAACTCCAACGGTTTCCTTCTGTTATCGGCATAACTCTTCTGTCGGCTTCTCGCAGCAAGTAGTCGGTTCTTGATTTGCACAATCTTCTCGGTCGTTTCTAAAGCCATTTCGGGTCCAGTCAATTGACTTTCTCCTACTCCAACACACAGGCGATCTACACTTCCTTCCATACAATGCTTCGAACGGTGCTGCCTTGATACTCGCATGATAACTATTATTATACGAAAACTCCACCAGAGGCAAGTGGCGTTCCCAACTTCCTCCAAAATCAATCACGCATGCTCGGAGCATGTCCTCCATCGTCTGTATAGTTCGTTCACTCTGGCCGTCAGTTTCCGGGTGATAAGCCGTACTTAAACTCAATTCAGTGCCCATCGCACGTTGAAGCGATTTCCAAAATTCCGAAGTAAATCTACTGTCGCGATCCGAAATGATCGATAACGGCACTCCATGTCTGCAGACGATCTCTTTCACGTACACACTGGCTAGCTTTTCCATGCTGTCCGTCTTCTTCATAGGTAAGAAATGAGCAGATTTCGTTAATCTATCCACAATTACCCATATCATATCACATCCACTAGGAGTTCTAGGCAAACCCGTCACGAAATCCATAGCGATTTTCTCCCATTTCCATTCCGGGATCTCTGGTTGTACCAACAATCCAGATGGTTTCTTATGTTCTGCTTGGACCTTCGCGCAAGTCAAACACTTACTAACGTAACGAGCAATATCCGCCTTCATATTCGGCCACCAATAAACTTTCTTCAGGTCGTGATACATTTTATCCGATCCGGGATGTATCGAATACTTCGATTTATGCGACTCGTTCATAACCAATTCTCGAACTCCAGGCTTTCCTTCCTCAGATGAACACAATGGTAACCAAATCCGATTTTCAAAATATCTCAGTCCGTCTGACCTAATCACGAAAAGAGGTTTCAACATTCGTCCCAAGTTCTCAGCTTCAACATTCCCTTTCATTAGTCCCCTCTCTTGAGCCTTCAGTATAGTTTCGGTTAAGTCAACGCTCTCAGTCATCACCAAAGCTCTGACCCTCAAAGGTTTCTCCCGTTCCTTCCTACTCGGTGCATCCGCTACAACATTCGCCTTGCCAGGGTGGTAGCAAATTTCGCAGTCGTAATCACTCAGTAGTTCAACCCATCGTCTCTGTCGCATATTCAACTCCTTTTGATCTAAAATGTGCTGCAAACTCTTGTGGTCAGTGAATACAACACACTTCGTCCCATACAAATAGTGTCTCCACATCTTCAACGCAAAAACTACAGCTCCTAATTCCAAATCGTGCGTCGTGTAGTTCTCCTCGTTCTTCCTCAGTTGCCTCGACGCGTAAGCTATCACCTTTTCACGTTGCATCAATACCGCTCCATAACCCTTACGAGATGCATCACAATACACTACAAAATCTTCGGTTCCTTCAGGCAATGACAATATCGGTGCAGAACATAACTTGTTTACTGAGCGTTTTGAAAGCGAGTTCTTCCTCATTTCCCCATTCATACACCCTATTCTTTTCGGTAAGCTTTGTCAATGGTTTTGCAATCAACGAAAATCCTTCAATGAACCTTCGATAATACCCAGCTAAACCAAGGAATTGTCGAACTTCAGTCGGCGTTGTCGGTGCCGACCATTCCCTGATCGCTTCGACCTTGGCAGGATCCACGCGAACTCCCTTGCTATCAATCACGTGACCTAGGAACTGCACGGATTCTAACCAAAACTCACACTTCGAGAATTTCGCATACAGCTTCTCCTTCTTTAACAACTCCAAAATCTTCCTCAGGTGCTTCTCGTGCTCCTCCTTACTCTTAGAGTAAATAAGTATATCATCGATGAAAAAAATAACAAACTTATCTAGATACGGCTTGCACACGCGATTCATGAGGTCCATGAATACAGCAGGCGCGTTTGTCAACCCAAACGGCATCACTCGAAATTCAAAGTGTCCATACCGCGTACGAAAGGCAGTTACAGGAATATCCTCCTCTCTTACACGCAGTTGATGATACCCTGATCTTAAATCGATCTTTGAGTATACACCGGAACCTTGCAATTGATCAAACAAATCGTCAATCCTCGGCAATGGGTACCGATTCTTAACCGTCAGCTTGTTGAGTTCCCTATAGTCAATACACATCCGAAACGAACCATCTTTCTTCTTCACAAACAACACTGGCGCTCCCCAAGGTGATGAGCTCGGCCTAATAAATCCCTTGTCCATCAATTCCTTCAGTTGATCCGATAACTCCTTTAACTCGGATGGTGCTAAGCGATAAGGTGCACGCGCAACCGGCGCAGCTCCTGGCACCAAATCAATTCGAAACTCGACCTCACGGGTGGGTGGTAAACCTGGCAACTCGTCTGGAAAAACTTCCGGATATTCGCAGATAACAGGTACCTCTTCAATCCTCGCCTCTAAATCACCATCACTCGAAACTTGTGCCAAAAACACATCGCATCCGTTCTCTACATACTTCATCATTTTCAAACAGGAAATCACGTTTAAACGAGAAGTGCATTCGTCTCCCTTCACCGTCAAGACTTTATTCCTCAACGGAATCTGAACTAATCTCTCGCCACAGACGATCATAGCATTGTGCGCCATTAGCTAATCCATTCCCACAATCACGTCAAACGATCCTAGCTCTATAGGCATCAAGTTGATTTTAAAAGCGTAATTTCCTAACTTCAAGGTACACCCTTTCAGTATAGAATTTGTACTAACAATTTTTCCATCGGCTAACTCAACGTTGTAACTAGTTGCTAACAACACCGGTTTTCTATCGATATGACGACTAAATTTAACATCTACAAAACTCTTGTCGGAGCCAGAATCAAACAAAATACTAGCATAACAAGCGTCTAGCAAAAACGTACCGATAACCACGTTAGGACCCTGTGGTTTATCAGCCGTCCCTACTTGATACACGGCAGCAGCATTGTTACCTCCCCGCTTGTTTCCTGCCTTCGGGCAATTCACTTGCATATGGCCTCTCTCTCCACATCCAAAACATCCCCTCATTCTGATAGCATTCGCCCCAGTGGCTACTCCTCCCGCTCGGCAACCAGACGTCCTGTGACCTGCTTTTCCACATTTGCCGCATGCAGGCGGGCAATTCCCGACATGGTACAAATTGCACCTACCACAGTGGGGATTCACTTTTACTCCTCTGAGGTTCGTCACAGCCCTCATCCCTTCATTCCTTCGTTGGTTAAACTGCTGATTGCGGTTCTGACCATGGTTGTTTCGATTTCCACCTCGGTTTTGGCCCTGGGATTGATTGCTTTGTGCCGCTTCCCATTTCCTCTTATTCCCTTCATCGATGAAGTTCTGCTTGTCCTGGAGCTTGACGTCCATCAATGCGTGAGCCATCTGGACCGCTTCATCAAACGACCCAGGTTTAGACGAAGTCGTCTCACCCTTGATATTACTAGATAAACCTTTGATGTACTGTTTCATCTTCTTGGCATCATTGGCAAAAACGTCTGGACACAAAAGGCTTAATTCATTAAACCTCCTGGAGTAAGCAGCGATATCATTGTTCTTCAAGGTCAGATGCCTCAACTCATCTTCCAATTGACCCAATTCCTCTTCCGGGCAGAACTTCTTAGTCAACAGAGCTTTTGTCGCAGTCCATGTCCTTGCATTCGCTACAGCCAATCCAACAGTGGCTACTTGGGTGTTCCACCAACTTAACGCATCATCAAGAAACGTAGCAGCCGCAAACTTCACCTTGTCCGCTTCTGAACAACCGCTGATTTCGAAAGTACTTTCAACCTTTTCCAACCATCTTCTAAGTTCTAGAGCTCCACCCGTTCCACGAAATTGCGTGGGACCGCATTTCATAAAACTAGAATAGGTACACACTCTCGGGGCTTGCTGTCTCCCCGCGTTTCTACCCTGGTCCTGATTTCTCCCGGCTCGGTCTGCTTCTAGCGCATTTGCTATAGCTTCCTGAATCATTGTGTTTACACGATCGGCGGTTAACTTTGGAGGCATGGTGTTATCGAATATCTCTTTCTACAAGACAGGGAAAATAGAAAAACAATGTAAGTATACACATCAAGATTAAGATGGATTTCTCTCTCAAGACATAATATAAATACAACGACACATCACTACAGAGTTACTAATATTCATCAATTCACATCACAAAAGATCAAATTTAAGACATATCACAGATCATGAAAGGTAACATGGATTGTATTGATAATTAACCAAAATTGTGACAAGTATTGCCACTACAATCGTTCACCATAAAACTTAAGTCCTCAAGTTTTTCGTCATAATGCCATCATACAAAAGTCTAAAACAGTTCTATTACAATGATCAAAGAAAAAATACAAGACAAGCAACTAGGCATGTGGTGATCCACACGGCCTCTTGGATAGCGGTTCGTCATCATCTTCCTCGGGTTCCTCATCGCTATCGTCCTCGTCCACATCATCCACTTTTCTCTTTCCTTTGTCATTCGGCCCACATTCAGTCTCCTTTTTCGTCCCTGACGTAGACCCACACTCAATCGCTACCTGACTTCCCACAGTAATACAAGCACCTCTGGTAGGTGGCTGGACCATGAAGTCATTAGCCTCCATCTCCAAATCGTCCACGAATCTCCAATCTGGGGGCAATGATGCTCTCACTCGATGCTCCCAACTCTGCATCCTTAACAATCTCACTTGATCTTCCCTAACACGGTCAAGACTAGCGCTCAAATTTGCAACCATCGATCTTAGACTGTTGATATCACTTTTGTTTACATTCCCACCATACTCAATTCTTGCAGTCCTTTCCAACAGTCTTTGGTGTTCCCTTTCATTCTTATCAAACCTCTTAATTACCCTGGTCTCAACTACAAACCGCTCATACATCAACCTCTCCATCCTCCTCAAACGACCTGCGGGATCCCAGTAGTGTCTTGGTCTCGGAAAGTAGACCCTTGCAATATTCTCATGAATCGATTGCGACTTGGATGATTTGCTGGACTCTACGTCGCTCCCATTACTTACTCGAACAAATCCTGGCACTGTTCTCAAATAGTCCTTGCAATTGTCCATCGGGCGATTAAAGGGTTGTTGCTCATATCGATCGGTTGGAGGTACTTCATAACCCTTTGGCGAATTCGGAGATTGAAACAAATCAGGTTCGGTCTGGCCTACAGCATTCTCGGGAATGCCATCATCCATTAGTTCCTCGGGCTCTTCCTCAGAATCCTCACTCTCGTCACTACTGATGCTAAAATTGTCCACCTCACTTTCATCATTGTCATTTTCCGGCCCTATTTCCTCTTCTGGAGCGATCCATCCATTATCATTGTCCGGCGGGTTCGGAGGAAACGGTCCTCCTTCGTGACCTACGACGTAATCGTTTCCATTATCATTATGCGGTACCTCGGCCATTCCTGCAATAACAGCGAATTTCGGAGGGTACATAAGTAATTATACGATATTTATAAATACATGCATGCAAATGCAATGCAAAGGTGGTACATATGCCCAAAATGTAATAATATGATGCTCATGCATGATTAATACAAAAATTACGATGTCGGATATTCCACGTATAATTCAACGTCTACATATAGTAATTTCCATACTTACGTAATAATTACCCACATATATACTTCAACTCAAAAGTATACGTCAAATGCCATGAATACAAAAATAAATCTTACCGGAGCCATGCAGGATAGTTGTGTGTGCTTGGACCATTTCTTACGACACCAAAAGTTATAGTTTAGGATTTTCAAAAACGACCTAGTTCTCTATAACTCATGGCTCTGATTACCAATCTGTAACACCCCCACAAAATGCTATGCGCAGCGGAACTACAACATTGGGTGCTACACAGTTATCATTGCACACAAGATATATCAAACGACTCTAAAAAGACGTCAACTTAAAACTTGAATTAAAAATTGTTAAAAGATACATGTCCACGGTTTTTCCAACCCCACTTGGTACAACAGAGTTTAGCGTTTTCGGTCCCCATGAATCTCGACCCAAGAATTTCAGTTTCACAACAACATAACATAAAAATTAAAAATGTTTAAGTAGGAAAGGGAGGAAAAACAAGCAGACTCCAAGCCATACACACAACATCCATCCCGTGCACGCTCCATGCTACACTTCAGCGGTTACCTGAAACACATGCCAAAATTTGGTCAACGAAAACGTTGAGTGGAATTCATAGGTTTTACAATTCATTTTGAACGTATATAAGATAAAAACCATTCGTGATCATCCATAGACTTGTCGATCAAACAATCTATATTCAGGATACTGACAATTGTGTTTAAGCTCATGACACTAAACCGTTAACTCAATCACCCGCGTAATAATTACCGGCGTGGCTCAGATGAAACCATGGCCCCTAATAAGGCATCAGTTGCAATTATACCTTTTCTCTTATCACAAATTATCCGTCCGCATGGGGTATCAACGTACTAGCCCTCGTCTCGGATAGGGTAGTCAACCCCATAGTACTATCACTTTGTATAAGCGGCTATTTCCCCCTTCTCGAGGGCAAGACAATAGTTAATAGTTCATGAAATTAGGGTCTTTTGCAACTAGGTACTCAACACAATTTCTAAGGCAACATTCGGGTCTAACAATCATTCATGACATACGTTCCTTTTAAAAAACTAGCATGCATTTCCCTCGCGGGTAAAACAATTTGAAATAATAGTAAGCGAGGCTATAAATTCACACCTTATATATTAAGTAGTCGGTAGTTCGAGAGATGATCACTGACGACGATACGGATGCCCGGGTAAATCAACACCTATCAACAAATAACGCGTAATGAGTAATCTCATTTTAAATACCTTACGGTACTGTATAAAATACATAGATACTAGTCACTTAGGACAATTATAACTCACGCCAAAACAAAACAACAAGCATCACTCATTTTACGCCATTCGTTCTTATTATTTACGTCATCCATTTTTACTCATTTTCGCCGGTACTTACCGAAAGTACGGGCTGTTTTACTATATTTAACCATTCCTATAAAATTTGACAAAATTCTAAAAAATACTATAAGACCTGTAGATAACACATTTTTAATCCCAATAAAAGTTTTTACTTCTACGACCCGTTACTCAACGCTTTTCCAAAACTACATTTTCCGGGCTGAAATTGTACTTCGACCAACTTGGACCTCTTTGACCAATTTGAAATGCACCTTTGACTTCTTTGACTCCTAAGTCCACTTATAGACTCAATTACACAGGTTTGTGACCAAAATTTGACCCTTGACCTTTTACCAATTCATACTTGTGGTCCTCGGGATTTGACTAAAACTATACATAAATTCGGATTATGAAAGTTCTCGTCTCCCGGTACACGATCTTTAAAACCTCATAACTTTTAGCTCGTTTTGAGTCACGAGCTCTACCTTATACCAAATTAAAGCTAAGAAGACCCTCTATGACTACATTTAGCTATCTAGACCTGTAGGAAAAATTATTTTTATGAAAAGGTCTTAAACTTTCTGCCTAAATTTAACCATACCAAAATCACACTTAAGCTCGATTCCAAACCTATTAATCATTACTAGGCTTCATCCTAAGCATTCCCAACCATAACCAAACACTAATTTCAGTCCCTAACCACTATTGATCATCAACCTCATAATCTAAAAATCTAAAAACAAACATGCAAACACTTATACCCATTTAACACATCAATAAACACAAGGCTAAACACAAAACCAATGCTCAAAATCATCAATCACCATGGCTCCCCAAACACCCCCTTTTGCCGTGGGGTTTGGGTGACCAAATCACCACAACCAAATCAATTTTGGTGGGTTTGATTAGTGATTATGCTCTCATTTAACATATCATCGGTATAAAATTATTACCAAAAGTCATTTTGTACAATTCCTTGTCATATGCCATAAAATAGGCCAAAAACATTTTATACAAATCCTTGTCAAAATCATAATATACGCTTTTGCCTTCAAAACCATTATACGAACCAATGTCGTAAAAACATCATACAATACGTTTTATAACGTTGTATAGAGTTAAATAAAAACCGTTATACGAATATGGTTATGTAAAACCAAAACACGAACATAATATCTGTAACACCCCCACAAAATGCTATGCGCAGCGGAACTACAACATTGGGTGCTACACAGTTATCATTGCACACAAGATATATCAAACGACTCTAAAAAGACGTCAACTTAAAACTTGAATTAAAAATTGTTAAAAGATACATGTCCACGGTTTTTCCAACCCCACTTGGTACAACAGAGTTTAGCGTTTTCGGTCCCCATGAATCTCGACCCAAGAATTTCAGTTTCACAACAACATAACATAAAAATTAAAAATGTTTAAGTAGGAAAGGGAGGAAAAACAAGCAGACTCCAAGCCATACACACAACATCCATCCCATGCACGCTCCATGCTACACTTCAGCGGTTACCTGAAACACATGCCAAAATTTGGTCAACGAAAACGTTGAGTGGAATTTATAGGTTTTACAATTCATTTTGAACGTATATAAGATAAAAACCATTCGTGATCATCCATAGACTTGTCGATCAAACAATCTATATTCAGGATACTGACAATTGTGTTTAAGCTCATGACACTAAACCGTTAACTCAATCACCCGCGTAATAATTACCAACGTGACTCAGATGAAACCATGGCCCCTAATAAGGCATCAGTTGCAATTATACCTTTTCTCTTATCACAAATTATCCGTCCGCAGGGGGTATCAACGTACTAGCCCTCGTCTCGGATAGGGTAGTCAACCCCATAGTACTATCACTTTGTATAAGCGGCTATTTCCCCCTTCTCGAGGGCAAGACAATAGTTAATAGTTCATGAAATTAGGGTCCTTTGCAACTAGGTACTCAACACAATTTCTAAGGCAACATTCGGGTCTAACAATCATTCATGACATACGTTCCTTTTAAAAAACTAGCATGCATTTCCCTCGCGGGTAAAACAATTTGAAATAATAGTAAGCGAGGCTATAAATTCACAACTTATATATTAAGTAGTCGGTAGTTCGAGAGATGATCACTGACGACGATACGGATGCCCGGGTAAATCAACACCTATCAACAAATAACGCGTAATGAGTAATCTCATTTTAAATACCTTACGGTACTGTATAAAATACATAGATACTAGTCACTTAGGACAATTATAACTCACGCCAAAACAAAACAACAAGCATCACTCATTTTACGCCATTCGTTCTTATTATTTACGTCATCCATTTTTACTCATTTTCGCCGGTACTTACCGAAAGTACGGGCTGTTTTACTATATTTAACCATTCCTATAAAATTTGAAAAAATTCTCAAAAATACTATAAGACCTGTAGATAACACATTTTTAATCCCAATAAAAGTTTTTACTTCTACGACCAGTTACTCAACGCTTTTCCAAAACTACATTTTCCGGGCTGAAATTGTACTTCGACCAACTTGGACCTCTTTGACCAATTTGAAATGCACCTTTGACTTCTTTGACTCCTAAGTCCACTTATAGACTCAATTACACAGGTTTGTGACCAAAATTTGACCCTTGACCTTTTACCAATTCATACTTGTGGTCCTCGGGATTTGACTAAAACTATACATAAATTCGGATTATGAAAGTTCTCGTCTCCCGGTACACGATCTTTAAAACCTCATAACTTTTAGCTCGTTTTGAGTCACGAGCTCTACCTTATACCAAATTAAAGCTAAGAAGACCCTCTATGACTACATTTAGCTATATAGACCTGTAGGAAAAATTATTTTTATGAAAAGGTCTTAAACTTTCTGCCTAAATTTAACCATACCAAAATCACACTTAAGCTCGATTCCAAACCTATTAATCATTACTAGGCTTCATCCTAAGCATTCCCAACCATAACCAAACACTAATTTCAGTCCCTAACCCCTATTGATCATCAACCTCATAATCTAAAAATCTAAAAACAAACATGCAAACACTTATACCCATTTAACACATCAATAAACACAAGGCTAAACACAAAACCAATGCTCAAAATCATCAATCACCATGGCTCCCCAAACACCCCCTTTTGCCGTGGGGTTTGGGTGACCAAATCACCACAACCAAATCAATTTTGGTGGGTTTGATTAGTGATTATGCTCTCATTTAACATGCATTAATCTAATTAACCTCAAAAACGAGTTTGAATGATCTTGAAAATTTTTGGAAAAATTTTGTTAATGCATGTTTGAAATAACCATGGATTAACACTCACCAATGGATTTTAGAAGGTGGTCTAAGGTTAGTTTTTGTCAAAACTCAAAAAAAATGGTGGATGGTGGTGGTGTGGGTGTTTGGCCGTCGGCCTAGAGAGAGAGGGAGAGAGTGTTTGATTTTTTTTTTGTTTAAGTGTTGTGTGTGTTTGTGTTTGTCACATTTTGTGAGATGGGAGGGGCCAAAGTGGTTTTTTTGGATTTCTTTTGGCCTTATACAAAAACAATGAGTGATCTACAAAAGAGTGATGAAAATTTGTTCACCAAGAACTAACTACAATATGATAGAAAATGAGCTTAGCCAATTAATCATGAGGTTCATGACCTCGATGGCACTCAAGAATAATCCACAATGTAACTCAAATCGAAGTACTTGTTCAATGGTTGCATCACTAATGCGAACATTAGGATGAAGAAATAAAAGATAGATAAAATCGATACATGTAGGATTTAACAATCAAAGGTAGTCTTTTCATTAATCACAAACAAGTCAAATTTGTACCGTAACACAATACGTGTCACTATATCATACAATTCCAAGAACTCATCCTACCAACTGAATACTAATCTACAAGAGTCATTAGGTGTTCCACATGTCCTGAAAGATCCATCGGAGCCAATTCAGAAGAAGATTTCTTCAATTTATTTATTGGACACTAGGCATCCTCGTCATTGGACAATGGCCTAGGAATAACCCTTAACATGAACCAACAATCATTTAAAACCTTATAATTCAATCACCGGACTCAACAACTTCCTCTTAGCAATTTCTTATTCCATACAAGTTAAATTTGTCTTCATTCAAGTTTCAATCAATCTTATACTCAATGCGATATCCTACTTCATTCTCTAATACTTTCAACTTTATTCTTAGACCTTAATAGGCCAATAAAAGTTCGATATGAACAACACTCAATTTCCAATCCTATAGCTCCTTCATCAATAATAGTTATCAAATGAGTCACTAGTATGAAACGACTCACACATTCAATTAGACTTCTTGGAAAGGTACTAGTGGCATGAGGCTTTTGGGTAATGGTTCCAGTGACAGCCTCAAGTGCAATATTCACCCTTTTGATTTCAAATTTTTATTTGTGGAGAAGGTTTGTGTTTACATGGTATATGGCTTGTGATTGGCTATTGAAGTTGCATTCACACGGTACAAGGTTTCTCATTGGTGGAGAGTACATATGTGTTCACACGAATGTTTCATGAAGTGTGTTCACATGGTTGAAGCTTGCTTATTGGTTGATTATTGGGCTATCACGTGAACAGCAGCTACAAGGAATTGAGATCAAAGATTGCTGCATGATTTGAGGAATTAAAACAGCCGTGTGCTTAATTTTAGGAAGCAAGTCAAATTCCTTATTTCTAGGGATATATTTTAGTTAAGTATATGCATCCCTGGTTTTAGGGTTTGTATATATTTAGATTGGGATATATCTTTTGAAAATATTGGACGTAGACACGTTATTTGCTGCAAGAAAATGGAAAGTGTATAGTGATACGTGATTGGTTAAAATAGATGGAATTACTTTTTACTATTACTTGAAGAAGAAGGTTATTTCATGAGAGCCTATAAACGAGGAAAGCAGTTAGTAAAAGGAAAATACATGATGAATCACGTTGATGACGTCAGCAAAAATATTGACGCTGACAAGGTTTTATATAGACGCTGACAGGAAGGATTTTAACGCTGACAGAATAAGTCAACGCTGATAGAGTTGACAGTGTCGTCCGATATATGAACTTCAACGCTGATAGGTATTGTCCGATATTGGACAATACATCTGCCAAAGATATTGGACAGAAGAGGATATTGGACAACACAAGGTTTGCTGCTGTTGAGAAAATTGGTACGTTTTGATCACACAAAAAGGAGTTGTTTACACACAAAGGTACATGGAATCTCCGTTTTTATTCAGAATATCATGGTGATATTTATGGCTCGGATATTTTTAAAAGGGATTAATGATCTTAAAGCAAGTTAGCAACTTTTTATGGGAATTTGATGGATATTTAAACTATGTAATCGGGATAGCCTTGCGAAAGAGTTATCCAGTCTAGTACTTTTACATATGGTATGAAGATGTGATTCCATTAAAATCGTCATGAAGAGGTGTTAGCTTAAGGGGAAGAATTCTTATGGTAAGTTTGATGATTGAAGAAGATTTTCGCGAGTTTGTGTTCTATCATATCTTAAAGTGCCATAGACTTTAAAGGTAACTTGTTCGTGCTTTACATGATTGGTGATGAAGACTTGTCATAACACTTGAAGGAGTTACATTATCGTGCTCAGTGTCTCACATAGGATGAGAATATTGACAAGGGATCAAGGTCTACTTATACTTGGTCTGATATAAGTTCTTAGTCACATGGATAGTACACGACATGGAACACAAGATTGGGTTATTCTACTTCTACATCAAGAATATCTTATTAATTGTTCTTCAAGATCATTACATAGAGCTACATATGGAGAATCTTCAACATTGCAACATTGTTTACTTCCTTGTTGATGTGACAAAAAGGGGAAGAAATACATGCTACATTTAAGGGGAAGCAATTTGAAGATCATGTACAACTTACAAGAGATACACATAGAGTTTTGCCACTATCAACTAGGGGAAGATTGTTGGGTCAAAAAGTTGATGTGGCAGAAACTCAAAAATGAAGAAAACGTGAAGTTATTGTCTAAGCGTTGTCAAGACTAATTTGGGCGTTGACAAGAGTTAATTAGGCGTTGATGGCTCAAGCATTGTCGTGTGCAATCCAAGCATTGTCACATGCAATTCAAGCATTGACAAAACGTAGACAAAGAAGCTTATGGAAGCTTCTATTTAGATAAACATGTAAAAGATATTCTGCATAAGTGTATTTAAATAGAAGATTTACTTGTTTATTCATTCTTATCTCTTGTAAACCCTAATCCTTACATTATAAAAGGAACCAAGGGTCATAGGTTTTATTCATATCTTTCATTCATAATGTAAACCTAAAGTGTGTGTCGACTCGACGTGGGATTCAATGTATACACGTCTAGTGATTGTTGATTATTAATATAATTAGCAATCCATGTGTTTTAATTCATGTTATTCGTGCCTAAACACCTTGTTAATGTGTCGTGTTCTAATTCCGCTTTGATTGTTAAATCATATGAACATGATGCATTCCTAGTAGCTTCAAAGATCCGGAAACCAAGGTTTCCATAGAAATGATAATGTTGCTATGAGTGATTAAAAGTTTGGGGCACACAAGTAGATCAACAACGTCTCTTCTCACGCTTGAAAATTTCTTATGAATTTTTCTTCCCCCTGAGAGTTCAAGTTATGCATACTAGAAAGAATCAAGACATTTCTTCCCCCATGTAGTTGAAGAAAGGAAACCAATCCCATGAATGAAGCCCAAATGTAACACCCCAAATATTCATACTTTAGTTCAGCAGAAGAGTCGTTGGTGTTACGGGATAGCACATTACTCAAATCATAGACAACGCATAAAAATCGTGTCGTTTAATAATAAAGCGTTTCCATTCATAAATATCTAATTTACATAGGTCCCAAGTCATAGTATTTTATACAATTTTTACAAAGCATTTGAATGGAAATTGTTATTTAAGTGCAGGCCATGAATTCTTGTCGTCTTCCCGAGAATTACCTTCAAGTACCTGAGATAAAACATGTTAAAAGAAAAGGTCAGCAAAAACGCCGAGTGAATTCATAGAGTTTAATGAAATCCATTAACATATCATCGGTATAAAATTATTACCAAAAGTCATTTTGTACAATTCCTTGTCATATGCCATAAAATAGGCCAAAAACATTTTATACAAATCCTTGTCAAAATCATAATATACGCTTTTGCCTTCAAAACCATTATACGAACCAATGTCGTAAAAACATCATACAATACGTTTTATAACGTTGTATAGAGTTAAATAAAAACCGTTATACGAATATGGTTATGTAAAACCAAAACACGAACATAATATCTGTAACACCCCCACAAAATGCTATGCGCAGCGGAACTACAACATTGGGTGCTACACAGTTATCATTGCACACAAGATATATCAAACGACTCTAAAAAGACGTCAACTTAAAACTTGAATTAAAAATTGTTAAAAGATACATGTCCACGGTTTTTCCAACCCCACTTGGTACAACAGAGTTTAGCGTTTTCGGTCCCCATGAATCTCGACCCAAGAATTTCAGTTTCACAACAACATAACATAAAAATTAAAAATGTTTAAGTAGGAAAGGGAGGAAAAACAAGCAGACTCCAAGCCATACACACAACATCCATCCCATGCACGCTCCATGCTACACTTCAGCGGTTACCTGAAACACATGCCAAAATTTGGTCAACGAAAACGTTGAGTGGAATTTATAGGTTTTACAATTCATTTTGAACGTATATAAGATAAAAACCATTCGTGATCATCCATAGACTTGTCGATCAAACAATCTATATTCAGGATACTGACAATTGTGTTTAAGCTCATGACACTAAACCGTTAACTCAATCACCCGCGTAATAATTACCGACGTGACTCAGATGAAACCATGACCCCTAATAAGGCATCAGTTGCAATTATACCTTTTCTCTTATCACAAATTATCCGTCCGCAGGGGGTATCAACGTACTAGCCCTCGTCTCGGATAGGGTAGTCAACCCCATAGTACTATCACTTTGTATAAGCGGCTATTTCCCCCTTCTCGAGGGCAAGACAATAGTTAATAGTTCATGAAATTAGGGTCCTTTGCAACTAGGTACTCAACACAATTTCTAAGGCAACATTCGGGTCTAACAATCATTCATGACATACGTTCCTTTTAAAAAACTAGCATGCATTTCCCTCGCGGGTAAAACAATTTGAAATAATAGTAAGCGAGGCTATAAATTCACAACTTATATATTAAGTAGTCGGTAGTTCGAGAGATGATCACTGACGACGATACGGATGCCCGGGTAAATCAACACCTATCAACAAATAACGCGTAATGAGTAATCTCATTTTAAATACCTTACGGTACTGTATAAAATACATAGATACTAGTCACTTAGGACAATTATAACTCACGCCAAAACAAAACAACAAGCATCACTCATTTTACGCCATTCGTTCTTATTATTTACGTCATCCATTTTTACTCATTTTCGCCGGTACTTACCGAAAGTACGGGCTGTTTTACTATATTTAACCATTCCTATAAAATTTGAAAAAATTCTCAAAAATACTATAAGACCTGTAGATAACACATTTTTAATCCCAATAAAAGTTTTTACTTCTACGACCAGTTACTCAACGCTTTTCCAAAACTACATTTTCCGGGCTGAAATTGTACTTCGACCAACTTGGACCTCTTTGACCAATTTGAAATGCACCTTTGACTTCTTTGACTCCTAAGTCCACTTATAGACTCAATTACACAGGTTTGTGACCAAAATTTGACCCTTGACCTTTTACCAATTCATACTTGTGGTCCTCGGGATTTGACTAAAACTATACATAAATTCGGATTATGAAAGTTCTCGTCTCCCGGTACACGATCTTTAAAACCTCATAACTTTTAGCTCGTTTTGAGTCACGAGCTCTACCTTATACCAAATTAAAGCTAAGAAGACCCTCTATGACTACATTTAGCTATCTAGACCTGTAGGAAAAATTATTTTTATGAAAAGGTCTTAAACTTTCTGCCTAAATTTAACCATACCAAAATCACACTTAAGCTCGATTCCAAACCTATTAATCATTACTAGGCTTCATCCTAAGCATTCCCAACCATAACCAAACACTAATTTCAGTCCCTAACCCCTATTGATCATCAACCTCATAATCTAAAAATCTAAAAACAAACATGCAAACACTTATACCCATTTAACACATCAATAAACACAAGGCTAAACACAAAACCAATGCTCAAAATCATCAATCACCATGGCTCCCCAAACACCCCCTTTTGCCGTGGGGTTTGGGTGACCAAATCACCACAACCAAATCAATTTTGGTGGGTTTGATTAGTGATTATGCTCTCATTTAACATGCATTAATCTAATTAACCTCAAAAACGAGTTTGAATGATCTTGAAAATTTTTGGAAAAATTTTGTTAATGCATGTTTGAAATAACCATGGATTAACACTCACCAATGGATTTTAGAAGGTGGTCTAAGGTTAGTTTTTGTCAAAACTCAAAAAAAATGGTGGATGGTGGTGGTGTGGGTGTTTGGCCGTCGGCCTAGAGAGAGAGGGAGAGAGTGTTTGATTTTTTTTTTGTTTAAGTGTTGTGTGTGTTTGTGTTTGTCACATTTTGTGAGATGGGAGGGGCCAAAGTGGTTTTTTTGGATTTCTTTTGGCCTTATACAAAAACAATGAGTGATCTGCAAAAGAGTGATGAAAATTTGTTCACCAAGAACTAACTACAATATGATAGAAAATGAGCTTAGCCAATTAATCATGAGGTTCATGACCTCGATGGCACTCAAGAATAATCCACAATGTAACTCAAATCGAAGTACTTGTTCAATGGTTGCATCACTAATGCGAACATTAGGATGAAGAAATAAAAGATAGATAAAATCGATACATGTAGGATTTAACAATCAAAGGTAGTCTTTTCATTAATCACAAACAAGTCAAATTTGTACCGTAACACAATACGTGTCACTATATCATACAATTCCAAGAACTCATCCTACCAACTGAATACTAATCTACAAGAGTCATTAGGTGTTCCACATGTCCTGAAAGATCCATCGGAGCCAATTCAGAAGAAGATTTCTTCAATTTATTTATTGGACACTAGGCATCCTCGTCATTGGACAATGGCCTAGGAATAACCCTTAACATGAACCAACAATCATTTAAAACCTTATAATTCAATCACCGGACTCAACAACTTCCTCTTAGCAATTTCTTATTCCATACAAGTTAAATTTGTCTTCATTCAAGTTTCAATCAATCTTATACTCAATGCGATATCCTACTTCATTCTCTAATACTTTCAACTTTATTCTTAGACCTTAATAGGCCAATAAAAGTTCGATATGAACAACACTCAATTTCCAATCCTATAGCTCCTTCATCAATAATAGTTATCAAATGAGTCACTAGTATGAAACGACTCACACATTCAATTAGACTTCTTGGAAAGGTACTAGTGGCATGAGGCTTTTGGGTAATGGTTCCAGTGACAGCCTCAAGTGCAATATTCACCCTTTCGATTTCAAATTTAAGAATTGGGTGACATCGAATCAGATGACATCTTTCTAGGTGGTAAGATTTTTTGAAACTCCACTCTATAAGAAAAGATCGTCATGACATCGATATAGGATTTAATCTCGCCAATTCTTCTTCAAGATCATAATCAACTACTATCAACATTTCTACGAATATCAACCATTTTGTTGGGATCATAAATATCCACAACTTGGTTTAGATCTAGAATAGCTAGAATTCCTACGGGAATAGCTTCGATTGATTTGCTAGGGGAGTTAGGGTTTCTTGTGACAATCTACATCGTATAAATACCTCGTATAAATATTAAAATAATCATCAAACAATCATGTAATCAAATTACAACATATATATATAATCCAAGTTATATATATATATATATATATATATATATATATATATATATATATATATATATATATATTAAAATAACACTTCTCAGTCTGACCTTGTCGGTAACTCGGGATTTCTTCGGCACCGTTATAGTCAAAAGATTTTTATACATTTTGAGAAAATGTTTATAGTTAAAGGATTTTGAAATGTTTTATTCAAAACCTTGGTTTTTTAAAATCTTTCGTTCTCTATAACGAGAGCTCTAGTACCAAACTATAAAACCCCCAAATATTCATACTTTAGTTCAGCGGAAGAGTCGTTGGTGTTACGGGATAGCACATTACTCAAATCATAGACAACGCATAAAAATCGCGTCGTTTATTAATAAAGCATTTCCATTCATAAATATCAAATTTACATAGGTCCCAAGTCATAGTATTTCATACAATTTTTACAAAGCATTTGAATGGAAATTGTTACTTAAGTGCAGGCCATGAATTCTTGTCGTCTTCCCGAGAATTACCTTCAAGTACCTGAGATAAAACATGTTAAAAGAAAAGGTCAGCAAAAACGCCGAGTGAATTCATAGTGTTTAATGAAATCCATTAACATATCATCGGTATAAAATTATTACCAAAAATCATTTTGTACAATTCCTTGTCATAGGCCATAAAATAGGCCAAAAACATTTTATACAAATCCTTGTTGTTGATACAAAAGTTAGGTGATCCTTGCTAGACCCGAATTAGGCTTAATTCGGGTTGGCTAGACTCCGGCTCCTGCACCAAGTGAATTGTATGGTTGGGATCCTGCACAATAAACAACACGCGTTAGGCTTACCGTGGGAATGTTTCCCACGATAAGACTCCGACGTGAGAGTAAGTAATCGGTTAGGGTTATAGGAATCGAATGAGAGTTTTAGAGTGTAGAATGTAATACCTTTGTGGAATCCTTGGGGGTTCCTTATATAGGCAGTGAAACCCTAATGGGCTATTACTGATGCTTCGGCCCCAAGGAAAGGATAATCACCAGATTTAGATTGATTGTTATCTTCTAATTATGGTGAGTGAATATCCTCTTCTCTGGGATAAATCCTAATCATAGTAGGAGTATGATTCTGTCTAACCCTGCACCGGGCATGCCGGGCCGTGGGCCGCACACGTGTGTGCGGCTACTGTTCATCCAAGCGCATAAGCTCAAATAACATTACTCCCACCTATCCGTGATGGGCCGGATACGGGTAGTACCCGTGGGCCGGGTCCATGACCCGGCTGGGGACTATACGTCATCATGTCCCCCCAGTCTAGTTGTTACAGCCGTAGGCGTAACTTCTAGACTAACAAGAAGCTCTCTGGACATACTAAGAAAGATCTTTATAAGAAAAATGATTATCAAAAAATTTGTTTAGGCCGCACATGTGGCTGCCTGACGTTAGGAATTTATTCCAATAGTACCTCAGCCGCACGTGACGACCGAGAAAAATTAAATGTAGCATTGAATTTGGGTCTTACGTAAGACCGCATATCCCGACACAATTGACTGTTCACGTGCCACTTGACTGACAAAGTGCAAACAGTTAGAACCTCGAGCAGCGTAAACTACTGAGCCAGAAGTGACCCGTGGGTCCCACCTGACTTTTCACTTGCCACTCACACCCTAACCACACGATTAAGGATAGTGGCAAACACGTGTCATGCATCCAATAGACCATGACCCATAAGGCAACCCTATAAATAAGCCACCCTTACGGCTGTGTGAAACACACAGTCTTTTTCTCCATTTCTGCCATTAAAGCTTTTCTTCTTAGCTTCCCTTACTCACGCACGGATCCCTTCCTCCACAGGTTAGAATACCACGTCCTTAACTTTTTATTTAGTACAATGGGAGATCGGTAGGTTTCCCCCCCCCCCCCATGTAGGGTGCCCTTAATTTGTTATCTATTTTGGATAGTTCGGTTTGTAACCTTTAAACATTTGTCCGTGGATGTCCACGGTACCTTAGGATAAAAAACACTTGTTATGCTATGTATAAGTCCATGGTAGGCACGACAATTTTGATGTTTTGGAAACTTGTTTATATTCTTTTAGATATCATGTATCTGTATCGCATGACATGTCACGTCTTACCCAGAATAAAACTAAGTCTATACTTTACTAGACATGCGTCGTGCGTCTTTACCATGCAAAGCACTACGTGAGCGCGGCATATGGAAACTCATCACAACGTCTTGTAAATAAGGTGTCTAGTAAGGATACATGATCCGCGTCACTGGGGTTGCATCCCTCTTATGTGACAAGTTGAATTATTAGGTTCACTTAATCCTCTTACCCCACCTAGAGGCGTATTATACATGTACGGTATTGAATGAATGCATATGAATAAAACATGGCACATTATACTAGTAACAATTAAATCCATATGACTAGAACGGAATCTAAAGAAAAACAATTTGCACAAAACAAGTCGTGGAGCTAGCTATGCACCACGACATTTTATTAGAACGTTTACATTTTTAACAAGAATGGGAAGTCCTAAAAAACAAAAAACAACCTAGAAAAAACATAAGAAACAAAACAGAGAGAACACATGGATCTTCATTAAAGCCAGATATAGCGAAGTATCCATACGGAAGCCGTAGCTTTCAAAGATAACACCTTTTGAGATTGGAGATGTTCCATGTGCGTTCCAGATCGCGGCCATCCATGTCACGTAACTTGTACGCACCCCATCCTAAGGCTTCCGTGACCTCATACGGTCCTTCCCACTTAGGGCCCAACTTTCCTGTATTCTCCGCTCGACTTGCTTCGTTAGCACGATATACATAATCTCCCGGTCGAAAAGAAACACCTTTAACCTTGGCGTCATAATAAGCCTTCATTTTAGCCTTGGATTTGGCCTCATTGATGGTTGCTATCTCCCTTTTTTCCGCCAACAAATCCAGGTTGATCCGTAGTTGCTCGTCGTTCGTGACTACATTAACCTCTGCTGTGTGGATGGTGGGCATTCCTATTTCTGCTGGTATAACAGCTTCAGTGCCGTAAGCCAACGCGAACGGAGTGTCCCCGTTGGCTGTTTTGATCATAGTCCTATGCGCCCATAGAACATGTGGTAGTTCATCCACCCATTTGGCACTTCGTTCTTCCAAGCGTGCCTTGATGCCATTTCCCAAGCTTCTATTTGCCCGTTCCACAAGACCATTTTTCTTCGGGTGCTTAACAGACGCGAAGCGCCGTTTGATATTCAATGTAGCGCACCAGTCCTTGAATGGATTATCCGCGAACTGCTTCCCGTTGTCCGAGATGATTTCTCCTAGTAAGCCAAAGCGGCACATGATATTTTCCCAAACAAACTTTTTAACTTGTTTGCCTGTGATGGATTTGACTGCCTTAGCCTCTATCCAACGTGTAAATTAGTCCATTGCGACAATCAAGAACTTGACTCCCCCCACAGCTATAGGAAATGGTCCTTCAATGTCGATCTCCCATTTGTAGAATGGCCATGGGGATGTAATAGGTGTAAGTTCCTGCTGCGGATGCCGCGACACTGGTCTGTGCACCTGGTAATCACTACATTTACGAATCATATCGCATGCGTCCCTATGCATGGTAGGCCAATAATATCCTGTGCGTAGGGCTCGAGCCACCACGGATCGGGGGCCCGCGTGCATGCCGCATAACCCTTCATGTATCTCACCGATTACGTAAGTGGCCTGACGTGGTCCCACACACAGCAGCCACGGCTGCAAGAAAGAGCGTTTATAAAGGATACCTTCTCTAAGATCGAAGTGCTGCGACTTCCTTTTAATGCGCCGTGCTGCTTTTTCCTCGTCCGGAAGGGTTTCATTAGTCAAATAGTTAACGATCGGTGTCATCCATGTAGGTCCGTCCTCCTCAACTATAGCAGCGACCTCCCCGTCTGTTATAGACTTCTCCTTGAGTATTTCCACCAAGACTTGCTTGGATAAGTGGGTGAAACTTGTAGACGCGATCTTGCTAAAGCGTCCGCCTTCTTGTTCTCACCTCTTGGTACCTGCTTGATAGAAAACTTGCTGAAAGCCGCGATGAGTGACTTGACTTTCTCCAAGTATCGGACCATGTTATCCTCCTTAGCTATATATCCTCCCAGAATGTGGTTCGCGACAAGCCGTGAGTCCACATAGGCCTCAAGGTTGCGGACTCCCATTCTAGCGGCGATTTTTAAACCCGCAATCAATGCTTCATATTCTGCCTCATTATTGGTGGCTGTGAACTCAAAGCGAAGGGAGTACGTAAACTCCATTCCTTCCGGATTCGTAAGGATGAGACCAGCTCCTGACCCATCGGTACACGAAGATCCGTCCGTGAATAACACCCATGGTTCTGCTGGGGTGTCATCTTGTTTTACGATTGTTCCTTCTTCATCCGGCTTCTCTATCAAGAAATCCGCCAAGATTTGGCCTTTAACAGCCATCCTTGGTCTATAAGATATGTTGTGTTCTCCCAATAGAATGCTCCACTTTTGTAGCCTACCTGCCACATCCGGTCTAGAGATGACTTGTTTTATTGGTTGGTCAGTAATGACTACAATTGGGTGCGCCTGAAAGTATCTGCGCAACCGTTTTGTAGCAAACACTAGTGCCAAAACCAATTTTTCCATAGAGGAGTAATTCAACTCCGGCCCTTGTAATGTTCTACTTATGAAGTAGACCGGGGTTTGTACCATGTCCCTATCCGTCATGAGTACCGCACTTATTGCTCCATGTGTGGCTGATAGATACATAATGGGCTCCTCCTTTGGCCGGGGAGCTACTAGCATGGGGAGAGATGCGAGGTGTTGCTTGAGTTGACCAAAGGCTTCCTCAGCTTCCTTTGTCCACCGGAAGTCTCCCTTCTTAATGCACTTCTTGAGTGTTTTGAATAGGGGGAGTGACTTCTTTGCGGAGTTTGATAAGAACCTGTTTAGCCTGGCCAGCTTCCCATTTAAGGACTGTACCTCTTTCTGTGTCTGAGGGGTTGGTAGCTGTATTACTGCGTCTGTTTTTTCTGGGCAAGGCTTAATGCCATTTGGATCAATCGTATATCCAAGGAACATTCCTTCCGTTGCACCAAACGTGCATTTCTTTGGATTTAGCTTCATATTAATCCTCCTCAATGTGTCAAACGTCTCTTGGACGTCTCGGAGAAGTGCATCTTCCGTATGACTTTTGATGACTAAGTCATCAACATAGGCCTCCAGATTGTGGCCTATCTGTGAGTCAAAGGCTTTGTCAACAAGCCGCTGGTATGTTGCCCCGGCGTTCTTTAGTCTGAACGACATTTTTGTATAACAATATACCCCCTGGCTAGTATGGAACGCCGTCTTCTCTGCGTCCTCCTCTTCCATCTGGATCTGGTGGTATCCTTTATATGCGTCTAAGAAGCACTTAAAGGGATATCCACATAGAGATTCCACCTTCCAGTCAATCTCTGGTAGCGGGTAACAATCCTGTGGACAGGCTTTGTTCAGATCCATGAAATCCACGCACATGCGCCAGCTTTCGTCGTGCTTTTTGACCATGACTGGGTTGGATAACCACTCGTGGTAGTATACCTCGCGCATGATACCCGCATCCACCAGTTTACGTACCTCATCCAATATCACTTGGTTGCGCTCAGGTGCCTGATCGCGCTTCTTTTGCTTGACAGGTGGGTATCCCTGGCAGATCTGGAGCCTATGTTCTGCTATCGCACGTGGTACGCCCGTCATATGCTTGGGCTCCCATGCGAATACATCCAAGTTTGCCTTCAAGAGAGAGCACATGGCCCTCTTGCCATTATCCGAGAGCGTTCCCCCTATGGACACCTCTTGTTCCGGGTAATCAGGATGGATTGCCACCTTCCATATGGGAGGTGGTGATCCGTCCTTAGGGGGAACAGGTGGAACTGGTGTTGTCACGGCGTGACACTCAGATGCTGGTACGATTGTGTTGTAGATGGTGACGATTCCTCCTTCCACCAGGAATTTGATCATTCTGTGTGTCGTGGAAGGCACCGCTCGTATGGCCAGGATACCCGGTCTGCCTATGATCACATTATATGGGGAGTGTGAGCGTATCACCATAAAGTTCATCCACACCGTGGTGGAGTGCTCTTCGTTCCCAATGGTTACAAGCAGACGCAGTTGACCTATTGGCCAGATTGTGTCTCCACTAAAACCAATGAGCGGCGCAGTGGCTGGTACCAATTGGCTTCTTATTTCTGGTCGTAACTGTACAAAACAGTGTTCGTACAGTACTTCTGCTGATGACCCTCCATCCACATACATGCGACGAACATTGTGTGTTCCAATGCTTATTTCAATAGTGAGAGGCGCATCAGTCACATCGCTTGCTGTGATGGGAGGGAATGAGATTTCCCTACCGCGTGAAAATTTTTGACTAATTTTCTGCCTCGTGCGGCGCTGTCTGGATTGGATCATGTATATAGTTGAAGGTTTGTCCTTTTGGGGATCCTTCTTGTCATACGTTTTGTTGTCTTTCCCATCCTTCCAATCCTTGACCAAATGCTTGAGTTTACCTGACTTGGTCAGTGACTCAACGTGCTTCTTGAGCTGGATACACTCCTCCGTACCATGGCCCTTGTCGTTATGGAATTCGCAGAAATGATTTCCTTGGCGACGGTCCAGCGGAGTCGTCATTGGGGGAGGCCTCGGAAAATTAGTACCTTCTGTCAGCAAGATCTCCCGGTAGGAAATCTTTAGAGGGGTAAACTTAACGTCCGGCCATCCTCCCTTGTTTTGGCTCTTGTAATCTGAGCCTCTACCATTGTTTTGATTGCTTTGACCGCCCGACTGTCTCCTGGACTGGTCGTTCGATCGGTATCTGTTTCCTTTTGAAGGATAGGCCGAGGAAACCGCAGTTTCTCCCTCTATGAAGTTTCTGACCCTTTCCATGAGGTCGTCATACCTCTCGGGACGCTTGTCATTGAGACGCCTGATTAATTCCCTGTCTGTTATGGCATGCATATAGTCGGAAATTTTCAGGAGTTCCAGCATTTCTTTGTGCGTGTGCACTCGTCATTTAATCGCTCAGTGAAGGCTTCCGTAGACTCCCCCTGTCGTTGCTTGACGGTTGCCAATGAGACCGGGTCCCTATTATACTTCTTCCGCTGAGTATAATTATTCTTGAACGCAGTGCGTAATTTAGTGAAGCTATCAATGCTTCGCGGAGGAAGTCATTCAAACCAGTCGCGAGCATTGCCGATCAAGGTTGTATTGAACATTTGGCACCATATAGGCATGGGTCATCGCTCAATTTTTGCCTGCGTATCAAATATCTTGAGGTGATCATCCGGATCACCAGTTCCATCATAAGTCTTGACACACGCCGGCATGCGACGTTTTGTGTCCTCGGAATAATTCCGTATGCGGAGAGTAAAAGGATCTTCCCTGGGGTCTGCCCATGGACGGGTGAGACTAAGATCACACCACGGTTGGGAAAGGTCTTCTGCTTCCGTCTCTCGGTAATAGGGACCACCATAGTACTCCTCATTGTTTGGTGGCGGTGGAGGAGTACGCCTAGGTCGGCGGCGCTTGGGTGGATGGTCATCCGAGTCCTCTCCTGATGGATCGGGAGAAGGAGGGGGTGTGACAACCCTAGGTTTTGGATTTGTCACTTGGTCTTACTTTTAGGTTATTTTATGTGTGCTTACTTGATTTGTGTGATTACGTGTTTATTTTGAGTGATTAAGGTTGGTGTGGTTATCATTTATGAGTATAGAAGTACTCATAAGTAATCGAGGAACGGTTATTTCATGTTCATGAGCTTACAAGTTATGACTATGAAATGAAATGGTGGTATTTTGGTGTTTACGTATACGTATAAGTATTATAGTAATAGTATTTTTTTAGGATTTACGGTTTAGCATATAGAGGTCTCGGAAGAGGTATTTAGTCATATGAATATTTTTCGGGATGGTTTTAAGTCATTTAGGACTTAGTTATAAAGTTTATTTCAAAATTTGAGATTTTTATAAGAGTGTATATTTTACGTCTTTTACGGTAAAACGCGTAAAAACTGACTAGTTTTACGGTTTTGAGGTTTTGGAGCCTTTAGGAGCTGAAATAAATAAAGGAAAATTAAGGTAATATTAATAAGATATATATTAATAATAAAATAAATAGAAAAAACGAATTTTATGGGGTATAGGTCGGTTTAGAAGAGAAAAAAAAGGAAAAAAGAAAGGATTTATGGTTAGTGGTAATTGGGTTGGACAAGGATTATTTTGGCTATATAAGGAACCCCCAACACTAAATCAAACACATTTTTTTTCTATTTCCTGGAGTTTTAGTCGACCAAAAAGAGGAGGAGAATTAGGGTTCTTCAAAAATTTGGGTTTTTTTACATCTTTCATTGAATTAAAGGTAAAACCTTCATAAACCTTTTTGATTAAATTGTTTTTATGTTTAATTGATCATCTTATGATGGATTTAGGTTAGGGTTTAATATAAAAACAGTAAATTAATGTGGTATTAATCATAAAATGATGATTTCATAAATTAGGGCTTGTAATTAGAGGGGTTAGGGTTAATTAATGAGGTTGATTTTGTTAAACCCGTTTTTAAAAACTAGGCAGAATTTTAAGTCAATTGTTTTGATCATATTGGGAGTTCTACAAACTCTTATTTTACGATCCAAGTATCCCTGAAAAGGTAATTAAAGTGGCTTTCCAATGCAAGAAACGAGAACTAAATTGGAGGTCAGGAAGTGGGTCAAAAACAGGTTACAACAGTCGGAGGTCAAAACAGTTTTGAATTCAGCCTGTTTTCTTTTTAAGTTTTGGGTTGTTTAGGGTACTTAGGGTTGCATTGGGATCTTCTCACGAACATGAGAGATGGTTTATATATTGTAGTAAGTATCTTCACTTGGGTTAAGGTTGTGGTTTAGGGTAAGACCCATTAATTGTAACAAACTTTTAGTAAGTTCAAAATCAGGAAATCTGGAAATCTGGGGCCTTAACAGTAACTTTAAGGTTAGGGCAAGTGGGAGGTGTTAGCCAACATATGTAAGGGTATGAATATTCCGTTTACAGAAACCATGGGTATGTTTAAACAGACGTTTGACATAAAGTTTTGAGACCTAAAATTGGGACTGTTTTGTGTAAAATATGAACGGGATGGTTATTAAACTTAGCCAAGTTAAGGACTTGTTAGGGAAGGGTAATGGGGTGACAAGAGCTTATCAATGAGGTATTTATGTAGGAATAGCCTAGATGTCCATCATAGGTTGATGAGCCATCTTAGTGATTGGTTCATGTATTGATTGCGTGTTTTTGGTTTTTTAGCTTGTTGCTAGTGCGAGGACTTGTGAAGAAGCATTCAGGTGAGTTCATAGTCCCATTTTGCTACATTTTTTTTAATGTTTTTCTAGTATGGGATGGAGATGACACTTGCAATGTTCTTTAACATGATTTAGTACTATGTTTTAAAATGTGTGAACATAAATGTGTTATTGTGTGACTTGCGTGCTTATGTGTTCTCATATGTGCTTTGATATGTGCTTTGATATGTGTTGTGATATGTGAATCTTGATTGTGTTATGATTGGGATTGGTACATAGATGTATGGGCGTCTGTGGGACCAGTTGTGATGTGTGTGGAGCGTGGGGCACGATCCGTCCTGAGTTCTTGATTCTGAGTTTTTGGTTCGTGGGGCACGATCCGTCCTGAGTTCTTGGTTCGGGGGGCACGATCCGTCTGGAGTACTTGTGCATCGTCTCTTCGGACGCAAGATATCTCGACGGGGATATAGTTCATCTTCCACAGGTGGTGTGGGAAAGATCCGGATAGTGTGGTGTGTGTTCTTGTGTGTGTGACGGGATACTTCTTGATTTTTATAGTGTACTTTGTGAATTGTAGATGTGATCGGTACTTGATTTAAGTTTTGTTGTGGATGCATGTAACATGATTATCACATTATGGTCCATTACTATAAATTGTTTTTCTTCAACTTATTTACAGCGGATGTCAAGGTTTCTTATGATGTTCTAGATAACTTAAACCTATGTTCTCACCAACTTTATGTTGACAGATTTTAGTGTCATTTTCAGGTGAGGTAGTTGTGCAATATGATGTTAGAAGTGGCTAGAGTATAGAGGCTGGTAGGATTGCATTCGGAGGAATCCCTTTCCTCTTAGATTGTATTTTGTCTTTTGATTTAGTAAATTGTTTGATACCTATATGCTTGATGTGTGTTATTTGAATGTCTTTGGTAAGAGGTAGGCCTGTTACCTACTTACCTAGACGCCTACATTGTTTGAGATATTGTCATGACATTGTGTCACCTTTTTATGACATTTCTATTTCATTTAGTTAACTCTATAGACACGTTATTGTTGTGATGATATCCATACGTCGCGCCCCATATTCCGCCATGGTGGGGTGTGACAGAATGGTATCAGAGACAATGGTTATAGAGAATTAGGTTGCCTAGTCGCGTAGCCTAGTCTATAGCTTAAGGGTCCCTGCATATAGGCGTCATAGGAGTATATGTGCATTTTATATTAATTGATGTGTTTGGATGTTATTTATTGCGATATTTTGACTAGTATGAATTGAACCATAGTAAGTTCATACTTAGCTACATGTTATTTTCTTTTCGAGTTTTGGATAGTGCGGGTTAAACTATAGTCGTATACGCTAGTCATTGTTGGATTTCGTTTGATTACGTTTTCTTGTTCTTTATACATTTTCAATTTTGTCTACGGTGGTTCAGCTGGATTACGAGTTTATATGTTTCATGCATTGGCTATGTTATTTTAATACATGGATTTTGGATCTTATTTTATGTTGTGGTTATGTGCTTATATGAGTTGTAGGATCTATGTGCTTATTTGAGTTGGTATATCGATGTGTTATGTGTAGTATTAATTCTTATAAGTGTCATCATATGAGGGAGTGCATTGGTGAAAGGAGACTTGTATAAGTATGGTGGCCAACATAGTTACACAAGTACCATAACATCAATGGATTCCTGAGTATGGTTGCATGAAAGAGGGTTAATACATGTTTGTATAGTATATGTTGGATGGACTTGAGTGTATGTACGCATATGCCTATATATGTATATATCCCTTCTACTTATCGGTTGTGTTCTTAGGATGGTTTTCTAGCTCTTTTCTCTTTGGGATGTTCAACTTCAGTAGTAGCGCATTTATCGAGTCCTCATTTCACGTGTTTGTTTGCACGGTACATTTGGTGTAGAAGCTATTGAGAGGGTGGAGATTTATTTTGGAATAACGATATCTTTTGTTTTGAGTCTTACATGGTAAAAAATGGAACTTGCAAATAGTAAAAAGATAGTTGTTGGTGGTCGATAAAATGAGGATAAAGTGTCGAAAACGTGTTTGAAATAAGGTGGAATATAAATTTTTTTTTACATTTAAGCATGGCTTGTTTATTTTAAAATATTTTGGTTTTGATCACCTAAAGTTATTGTTCTTCAGTTAGGATTTTTTTTATTAAATTAGATATATTAAAATCATGTATTTAATCATATGATGGGGTAGAGTTTTAATTTTCTGGAGTTAAAATAAACTACGGCTTGAATTTGGTAATTAATAAGAGGTTTTAGGTAAAAATCGTTTTGGTCATAACTTGTTCATTTTTAAAGTTTTTTTGGGGTGATTAAAAAGCCTAAAATTATGTACTCGGAGCGTACTTTTCAAATATTTAGAATGTATTTTCAATGGAAGTCAGTAGCTTGGTCGAATTAATTGTACAACTGTCGAGTTCAAGATTAATTTTCGGACAACATGGTTTAAACTCATGTTTTGGGTATTTTGGGATAGTGGACACTTAGAAGGCTAACATAGGGCTGCTTTGGGATAGGATTTTAGATGTATCCATCATAGAGATTGTTACATTAATGAAGAATGTGGGTTCCGGAGTCAATGTTGACGCGTGATATTGTGTTGTGTGCTTTAGACAATTGATCGTTTGTGAAGAGACTATAGATTTTTTTTCGTCAAATGATGACATAAATTACTAATGTGATACCATGGTTTTAGAACAACTAATATACATTACAGTACAAAATCCATTCTGGGGTAAAATTTGGTTTTGCACAAGGTTTTAATAGTATGTCATCGGTCGTAATACGTTTCGGTTGTCGCTGGGTGCTTTTTGTGTCATTGGTCCGTTTCCATGGTTCGTTGGGGGTCAATACATGTTTTATGTTGAGTATCTTTTGGAGTCTCATGGTTAAGGTTCATGTGTTGTTGGTTGAGATTATTTTAGTATAAACCGAGTTCACGTTTGAACGTGAAGGTTTTATCAAAGATATGTATCCTCGTTTGTTTGCTGAGAATAAGTTTGATTTTGGGAGTAAATCTCGGGACGAGATTTCTATTAGGAGGGAGTGATGTGAAAACCCTAGGTTTTTGATTTGTCACTTGGTCTTACTTTTAGGTTATTTTATGTGTGCTTACTTGATTTGTGTGATTACTGTTTATTTTGAGTGATTAAGGTTGGTGTGGTTATCGTTTATGCGTATAGAAGTACTCATAAGTAATCGAGGAACGGTTATTTCATGTTCATGAGCTTACAAGTTGTGACTATGAAATGAAATGGTGATATTTTGGTGTTTACGTATACGTATAAGTATTATAGTAATAGTATTTTTTTAGGATTTACGGTTTAGCATATAGAGGTATCGGAAGAGGTATTTAGTCATATGAATATTTTTCGGGATGGTTTTAAGTCATTTAGGACTTAGTTATAAAGTTTATTTCAAAATTTGAGATTTTTATAAAAGTGTATATTTTACGTCTTTTACGGTAAAACGCGTAAAAACTGACTAGTTTTACGGTTTTGAGGTTTTGGAGGCTTTAGGAGCTGAAATAAATTAATGAAAATTAAGGTAATATTAATAAGATATTTATTAATAATAAAATAAATAGAAAAACGAATTTTATGGGGTATAGGTCGGTTTAGAAGAGAAAAAAAAAGGGAAAAAGAAAAGATTTATGGTAAGTGGTAATTGGGTTGGACAAGGATTGTTTTGGCTATATAAGGAACCCCCAACACTAAATCAAACGCATTTTTTTCTATTCCCTGGAGTTTTAGTCGACCAAAAAGAGGAGGAGAATTATGGTTCTTCAAAAATTTGGGTTTTTTTACATCTTTCATTGAATTAAAGGTAAAACCTTCATAAACCTTTTTGATTAAATTGTTTTTATGTTTAATTGATCATCTTATGATGGATTTAGGTTAGGGTTTAATATAAAAACAGTAAATTAATGTTGTATTAATCATAAAATGACGATTTCATAAACTAGGGCTTGTAATTAGAGGGGTTAGGGTTAATTAATGAGGTTGATTTTGTTAAACCCGTTTTTAAAAACTAGGCATAATTTTGAGTCATTTGTTTTGATCATATTGGGAGTTCTACAAACTCTTATTTTACGATCTAAGTATCCCTGAAAAGGTAATTGAAGTGACTTTCCAATGCAAGAAGCGAGAACTAAATTGGAGGTCGGGAAGTGGGTCAAAAACAGGTTACAACAGTCGGAGGTCAAAACAGTTTTGAATTCAGCCTGTTTTCTTTTTAAGTTTTGGGTTGTTTGGGGTACTTAGGGTTGCATTGGGATCTTCTTACGAACATGAGAGATGGTTTATATATTGTAGTAAGTATCTGCACTTGGGCTAAGGTTGTGGTTTAGGGTAAGACCCTTTAATTGTAACAAACTTTTAGTATGTTCAAAATCAGGAAATCTGGAAGGACAAAAGTATATATATATATATATATATATATATATATATATATCAGGGCCTTAACAGTAGCTTTAAGGTTAGGTCAAGTAGGAGGTGTTAGCCAACATATGTAAGGGTATGAATATTCCTTTTACAGAAACCATGGGTATGTTTAAACGGACGTTTGACTTAAAGTTTTGAGACCTAAAATTGGGACTGTTTTGTGTAAAATATGAACGGGATGGTTATTAAACTTAACCAAGTTAAGGACTTGTTAGGGAAGGGTAATGGGGTGACTAGAGCTTATCAATGAGGTATTTATGTGGGAATAGGCTAGATTTCCATCATAGGTTGATGAGCCATCTTAGTGATTGGTTCATGTATTGATTGTGTGTTTTTGGTTTGTTAGCTTGTTGCTAGTGCGAGGACTTGTGAAGAAGCATTCAGGTGAGTTAGTCCCATTTTGCTACATTTTTTTAATGTTTTTCTAGTATGGGATGTAGATGACACTTGCAATGTTCTTTAACATGATTTAGTACTTTGTTTTAAAATGTGTGGACATAAATGTGTTATTGTGTGACTTGCGTGCTTATGTGTTCTCATTTGTGCTTTAATATGTGCTTTGATATGTGCTTTGATATGTGCTTTGATATGTGAATCTTGATTGTGTTATGGTTGGGATTGGTACATAGATGTATGGGCGTCTATGGGACCAGTTGTGATGTGTGTGGAGCGTGGGGCACGATCCGTCTTGAGTTCTTGGTTTTGAGTTTTTGGTTCGTGGGGCACGATCCGTCCTGAGTTCTTGGTTCGGGGGGCACGATCCGTCCTGAGTACTTGTGCATCGTCTCTTCGGAGGCAAGATATCTCGACGGGGATATAGTTCATCTTCCACAGGTGGTGTGGGAAAGATCCGGATAGTGTGGTGTGTGTTCTTGTATGTGTGACGGGATACTTCTTGATTTTTATAGTGTACTTTGTGAATTGTAGATGTGATCGGTACTTGATTTAAGTTTTGTTGTAGATGCATGTAACATGATTATCACATTATGGTCCATTACTATAAATTGTTTTTCTTCAACTTATTTACAGCGGATGTCAAGGTTTCTTATGATGTTCTAGATAACTTAAACCTATGTTCTCACCAACTTTATGTTGACAGATTTTAGTGTCATTTTCAGGTGAGGTAGTTGTGCAAGATGGTGTTAGAAGTGGCTAGAGTATAGAGGCTGATAGGGTTGCATTCGGAGGAATCCCTTTCCTCTTAGATTTTATTTTTTCTTTTGATTTGGTAAATTGTTTGATACCTATATGCTTGATGTGTGTTATTTGAATGTCTTTGGTAAGAGGTAGGCATGTTACCTACTTACCTAGACGCCTGCATTGTTTGAGATATTATCATGACATTGTGTCACCTTTTTATGACATTTCTATTTCATTTAGTTAACTCTATAGACACGCTATTGTTGTGATGATATCCATACGTCGCGCCCCATATTCCGCCATGGTGGGGTGTGACAGGCGGTGCCCCATCTCTTGGGTGAGGACCGCTCTTGTGAGAAGAGCCAGGGGCCTTCTTCCCGATATTCATCCTATCCCACACACTCGTGCGGCGATTGGCACTGGTCAGTTCCTGATCCGGTCGTTCGGGTGAACCTCGGACCTCTCTCCCTCTTCTCGAGATTTCATTAGTTCCTGCATGAGATGATCCCCTATGCGTTCGAACACATTCCTAGGTTGGGGAGTTTCCTGAAAGAGGCTCCGCTCCTGAGGTCGGGTCCTTCTCTTCCTCTGAGTTTGAGAAGGGGTGCTTGGTCCGGCATTGCAAAAGTTGAGTCTAGATTGGAGGTCCCTCCCTAGATTCAACCTTGATGCAATCCCTGAGACGATCCTATCAAAGTTCTGCGTGAGAACTCGAGTAAGATCCTCCTCGCTGAGTGGTTCGACCTCTACTTCTTCCTCGGTTGGTGGTCTGCGCGGCTTCTTGTTAGGGGGATTGGGCGCACTCCATGGATCAGGATTATCCAAGGTCGAAGTAGGTGGTGGGGTCATGGAGAACGTGCTCGTCACCCCCATGGATTGAAGACCACTCCGGCTGTTTGGTCTGGCAGCTTGATGACTAGGGGATCGATTGGAAATTAGTATCCCTTCCCCTTGGGACTTCCGATTTCCAGGATTTGTGTTCCTGGTATTCCCCTGCGGATGCCCCTTCGTCATTGAAGATTCAAGATGAGATTTTTGCTCTAGCTTAGTGTAAGTGGTCCCACGGATGGCGCCAACTTGCTGATATAAAATTTGGGTGATCCTTGCTAGACCCGAATTAGGCTTAATTCGGGTTGGCTGGACTCCGGCTTCTGCACCAAGTGAATTGTATGGTTGGGATCATGCACAATAAACAACACGCGTTAGGCTTACCGTGGGAATGTTTCCCACGATTAGACTCCGGCGTGAGAGTAAGTAATCGGTTAGGGTTATAGGAATCGGATGAGAGTTTTAGAGTGTAGAATGTAATACCTTTGTGGAACCCTTGGGGGTTCCTTATATAGGCAGTGAAACCCTAATGGGCTGTTACTGATGCTTCGGCCCCAAGGAAAGGATAATCACCAGATTTAGATTGATTGTTATCTTCTAATTATGGTGAGTGAATATCCTCTTCCTTGGGATAAATCCTAATCATAGTAGGAGTATGATTCTGTCTAACCCTGCACCGGGCATGCCAGGCCGTGGGCCGCACACGTGTGTGCGGTTACTGTTCATCCAAGCGCATAAGCTCAAATAACATTACTCCCACCCATCCGTGATGGGCCGGATACGGGTAGTACCCGTGGGCCGGGTCCATGACCCGGCTGGGGACTATACGTCATCACTTGTCAAAATCATAATATAGGCTTTTGCCTTTAAAACCATTATACGAACCAATGTCGTAAAAACATCATACAATACGTTTTATAACGTTGTATAGAGTTAAATAAAAACCGTTATATGAATATGGTTATGTAAAACCAAAACACGAACATAATATCAATAATATGACCCCTTATTGCTAGTCAGGCAATATATCGTAATTCAGTGCGTATAGCAGTATTTTCGTTATTTGGATTATTATAAGCCGCATGACATTGTTACTTTACTATAACAAACAATGGGTAGCTAACCCGAAACTCATTTGCCCATCTAAATTAGCGTGTCGTCACAAAAATCTCGCTATGAAAATCTTCTCATACATAAATTCGCTTACCAATCAATGTGGCACGACGGGGATCAACCGTCAAGGCGCGAACTGGGGTGATCGTCCCCAAATAGTACTATTATATGCATAAGCGTCTACCAAATCCCGGTAGTTCACAATTCATGCTAATGTGACTTTTAGTGACATTACCTAACTTTAATAATCCATTTCATTTCATCTATCGGGTCATATAATCATTCATCGGGTCATATAATCATTCGGGTCCAAATCAATAAACAAACAATCGGGACAACTGGTGTCCTATTTTATTAAAACTAACATGTTATCTCCCTCGCGGGTTTATAAAACATTTCATAAAAACATTTAAAAGTGTGCGAGGCTATGAACTCACGTTGATTGGGAAAGGCGGTTATCAGCGATTTGGATGTACGGTACGTGCTTCAATCACGGAAACCTAGACAATAATACTCGTCTTTGAGTCTTGTCCAATGACTTTATAAAAACCATAACTATGTATATATATGATGATTTTATAAATATGATGATGATCAAGTGGGATTGTACATCTTTACTCATTCATTATAGTGTTATGTGTTGGTAACATTTTTATACTAGTTTCACTAGTTTATCTTGTTTACATGTTTAGGACCAATAAGCCCATTATAAGTCCATTACCTAATATTAGTCTATTTTTAACTTTTAATATCAGTCTTATACTTACATGTTAGGCCCAAGTGTGTTAAGCCCAATAAGTAAGTTCATAAGTGTTTAGCCAAATTAGTTGGATTAATAGTCCAATAAGGCCAATTTGGCCCGTTAATGTCCGTATGTTATAAAGCTCGGGTTTTATCGGTTTTTACTTGTAATATGTACTTATATATCATTATATGAGTTATAAAAAGTTTACATTAGACGGGTCCGACCGTCTAAATTTTAATTGATGAAAACGTTAATTTTACGGTTTTAGCCGAAAAGAAGTAAAAATCATGTTTATAGTTTTATAACTTATAAAACTTATCAAACTACCATTTTCATAAAATGTCCCTTTTATTTATTATTGTACATATTTATATAAATGTAATATATAAGTTAGTGGGTTTTAATTTACATTTTTTACTATATTTATTTGAGTGCTATTATAATACTATTAAACATTAATTTCACAAAATCTGATTTTTAGTTTCATTTTTACCATTTTTATCATATATTGAGTTATACAAGGAGATAGAAGCTCATTTTTGGATAACATAAACTTCATATTATGTGTTACAAATAACTTAGTTTTAGCTACTGCTCAATCCAAGTCTAAGCATCCCTAACAGTCCTCACAAAATAGACTATTCAGATTGATACACTAATTTTATTTTGATCATATCTCACTCATTAAAATGATTCCATTGCATGGCCAACTCTCACATGTGTGCAAGACCTAATACTTACTGTATATTAATTCCACTTTTCCATTTTATCAGTTTAACATATGGTTAGTTACTGTTTTTATACAGCCAACTTATTAAGCAAGATTTTAACCTTTTTACATATGGTTTTCCATCTTTTTAACCATGTTTATCAACACTTGATCCCCACACAACATTTTTGTCATCATATATCATCATATACATATAAAATAGGAAAGAAAAATACATTTGATCTTTACAAAAATAACAAAGAAAATGGAAAGGATGATCTTGTTTACCAACCAAGACTATAACTTGTGTTTTAATGACAACACCTTGATGTACACCAAATTTATCTTCAATATCATCAATCACCAAGAATATTTGTTGACAAATCAGACCTAGGACACAAGCAAATCACCTCCTTTGATGTTATAATGATCACCAATCAACAAGGCTTCAAGGGTTCTTCATTATATGTGTAGATAACACAAAGTTTATGTCTAAAATTGATCAAATGGGGTTGTGTGATGGTGGAATGGGACGGCAATGGTGGAGAGGATGAGAGAGTTTGAGAGTAGTTTGCATGTGTGTATTTTGAGAAGTGGTTTAGTTGCTAGTGTTTTTGTGGTTAGTAGCTTACTTGTTAAGCTTAAGTGAACAAGTGTAACTTGTTAGTTACAAGTTTTCCACATCATGGATGTGGTGTCCTTGTTTTGCCGTCCCATATAGTGGGGTCGGACAAGTGTATACTTGTCTCATCCCACTAATTTACGGGTATTCCTCGATTTTAGTTTCCTCGATTTTAGTTTCCTCGATTTTAGTTTCCTCGATTTTCGTGCCCTCGGGTCATTTTACGAAAAACGTTTTTATAAATTATGAATCAACGACACAAAACGAATCTAATAAAAATTGTCTCATAAAAAACGGAATTAAAAAACGTAAATACGTAAACCTAAGGTTTCCGGTTTAGTCGTAAAGGACGTTAAATTATGAACGTAAGTCCTAATCTCTTCTCGTAAATTTGTGAGTTTATGAACCAACACAAATTTAAAATCCCAAAATAATATTCACGGATAAATTTATTTCCTGAATTGTCGGACTGTCACCAAAAACGGTGTATGTAAACGTAAGCACGTAGCGTAGAGTCCTCCGGTTTAAACGTAGTCGATGCTACTTCAAGACGTAAACCCAAATTTCTTCCCAAAAATGAGTGAGTTCATAATATAACATTAAAATAATATTTTTAAATAATACTTGAGAATAAAATATCAACCATAAATTGACGGATTGTCACACCAAATACTAAAGTAGACACTTTATCCCATTCATGAAGTTGACATCGTAACACCAGAGTCAATTAATTCCCGGAAATGCACATATCTTCTTCCGGAGATGCACCAGAGTCAATTAAGTCCTGGAAGTGCATATCTGTCCATATAGGATAATGATGATGTATAATTACAACATCAAAACAATTAAACATCGAACAAGAGTGTACCTTTTAGAGATAGATAACGCCACGAGTTAAAACACTGATTTTCTCTGTGGTTATGACAATTGTCTTCCCGGAATGTCTTTAAATCAAAAGAAGGTATGAAGTTCATCACGTCTACTCGTTGTGCATTCAATATGTCTTCTTCTTCCCCCTTGATGGTTTCGAAACCTCGGAACCAACAATAAATCATACGCACATGTACCTGAAATCTCATGAGAATAATAAATAAGCTGAATTATATATTTTGTGAGAATCAGCTGCTGATCGAAATTCGCTACTCATAAACTCTCCATGGATATCTTTACCATCCCCCTTGTAGGCAATTTGAAGTGACCACTGATGGAATGAATCAGATATACCAAACTTGAAACTGAATAAAAATTCCTCGACCTTGTGACTTAAGCTTGCACAATTGTTGAATGAAGAACGGTGGAGAAATCTCTAAGTACCCAATACATTACTGAAGAAGTATATAAGCACAACACCTCTTGAATTATCCACATCGACTATACGCGTGACACGGAGTACAATAATGTAGCTCATTAAAGTGATAGTTATCCGAGTCATCAACCAACCACCCCGAACCCGGAAACTAGATAAACAAGTCTTCATCCTAAATTAAGCACGAACAAGTTATCTTTGAAAGATAAAATAAGTACACGCCTTCGAAAAAAATCCGTCAACAACTCCAAATAATAATACACGATCAAAAAATCCGTAGTCACTAAAATTTACAAATTATCCATTTTTCTCGGTCTCTTCAAATAAATTCCCGTCACATTGACTCGTTACTTTGTCTCGTCACTTTGTCACTTTGTCACGTTTAAATCCTGACAATATGACCGATGGCTAAAATAAAAAATACTAGTAAAATTAACTTAACAAAATTACTACTAGTAAATTTACTTAGAACAATTCTACCAGCCATAATCAAAGCACTCAGCCTATCAAACCAAACGCAGTCCAACACAGATTTTAGATTAACGTTGAGCAAGCCCAAAGAGTTAATAAAAACCCGGTCCATACGTGGGAGTATAGAACGCCAACTAACCCTACTTAACTCCCTCATAGTTAGTATCACCTTAACCTAATCAGACACATAGTTTCTTCCGCCCCCATTATTTTCCACCTTCTCTCGGCCATCAACACACTTCTCCAGAATCAAGAACATCCAAATAAAAATATCTAGACATTGATCAATTCTAGAAACCCTTTAATAATCAGAACAAAATCAAATAAGAATCCATTGATCTCAAATCTCAATATAGATATAATTCAGATTCATTTAGAATGGAACACAAATCATTCGATTTCTGTGATCTTTGACGAGAGGGACACGACTTCAAGATCTTGAACGATAAGGTCTCGGGTAGGTTAATGTTTAATTGCATGTGTGATATTGTGATAATCGAAAAACATGGGTTGATTATAACAAAATTGTTATAAATCATTCATGATATTTGAATATTGAAATGGATAATATCCAACAATGATCTATGATGAAAGTTTTGATTTTTAAAGATCTAATATCTTTGAAAAATATAAAGAGAAACATAAAATGAGATCATTTTTAATGTATGTTCTGTTTGAATTAGATTAAGAAGTTGTATATAGATGGGATTAGGTGTCGATGGGAAATTAGGTTTAGAAGTTGGATTTGGTTGGAGTGAAAAGGTTGTTGTGATTCGGTCATGTGGTAAACAATCTGCTCAAAACTGACTTTGACCGATTCAACTTGTTAAGTGCTGTGTTGAATCGGTTGTGTCAAAGGTTTTTGTGTCGGTATATTTTTGATACAACATGGTCTTAAGTATTTGTTAAACGGGTCACATTGTTTTTCTATAAACCCATGCGATGTCATCGCAATGTCATCGCAATAAGCATCGCAATGCGCATCGGAATATGCAAAATCATATCCATCGGAATGTGAAACTGAAATCTTATCCGAATGGTACCTTTTTCTGGATTTTCTGGATCTGGTTATTCGCAGATCTGGGTTTTTGGGGGCAAGATCTTTATCATCAGGAAAACAAAGAAACCCATCAAAACTTGAAATCAGATCTTAAAAAAAATAGATCTTGAAAAAATAAGCACGAGAAAGTATTGGACAATTTAAAAACCAATGCAATGGGACACAAACCCATGTGTCTGATGAGTACAAAAGGATTGGAGTGACAAAACCATGTGTCTGATGAGTACCAGATGTAACAAGATGTAACATGAATCGTAACAAAAACCAATGATAAATGAGTGACAAAAGGATATGACAGTGTTTGGACTTTGGACAATGAACAAAACCTTCGTGATAAAAAAATTATAACAGTTTGAGACCAAAGAAAATTTTTTGACCACCAAATCAATAACAATAAACACTAACGATCCAAGGATTGAACCGTTGGCTCTGATACCAATTGTGGGTTTGCTAAAAACATAGATCCGGTGCTCTTGGTGGGTGGTGGTAATTGGTGGCAGCAATGGTGGAGAGAGATAGAGGGTTGTGTGTGTAAAGAGAAAGAAAAGGAAAATCTATTCAATGAAAAGTGAAAAACACAAACAACAACCCCTCCTTGGAAGCCTTGAAGGGGTATATATAGTCACACACCACCTAAACTATACATAGTTTCCTAATCTAGTCTATGCGTGTGTGACTATGATAACTAATGGGAATTCTTAGAAAAATCACAATAAAGTGAATTTCCAACAATTAACCTAAAAATTCTTAGAAAATCACAATAAATCCCTGAAAATGCAATTAGAGTTTACCAAAAATAAAACTTTTCCAAACCTTTTATTTAATTAAATATTAATCTTTTAATGCTAATTAAAGCCCTAAAAATCAATTTATTTAATTAAAAACCTAAAATAAAATTTTCAATTTGTAAACCTCTAAAATAACTTGACTAAATTAAAAAGTATTTTTGCAAATTTAAAACTAATTAAAACTATTTAAAATGATTAAAAATTAAAATTAAATATTAAAATAATATTAAAAATTCAAAATTTATAAAAAATTCTGAAAACTTGCAAACTCATTTATTTTAACTTAATATAACCAGAAATGAAAGTGAAATGACCTAAATACCCCTATTGGGCCTCCTAATGGGCCAAAAGTGAAAACAGTCTAAGCTTCATGGGCTTTTTGTCCTAATAAGCAAAAAGTTAACAAGATAAGCTAAAAAGTTCCAGATTAGCTTTAAATCATATTTTAAACAAAAGCTGAATAAGTGCTTATCACAGCCTAATAGAATTCAACTTATTCTTAATGGGATTTTTGGCCCATTAAGCCATAAGCTAATGCCATAAGCTGAAATTTGAAACACATCCTTATTTTGAGCTTATAAAGCAATTTGTAAAAACAAACAATGAAAAAGCTCAAGAAATAAGCCTAAAATAAGTCAAGACTCTCTACAGAAAACAACAAAATAGTCGTTTTTGAGTTCTAGACCACTTCAAGAGATGATTCAAGTTGCAAAGGGTTTGTAATAACTTATTTAAGCTCAATAAAAAAAAGATTTGAAATAAGCACACTCAATAAGCTGGAAAAAGAAATAAGCTGTTTTGAAATACAAAAGTCAATTTGTTTTCTAGTCAAACTTAAAAGTCAAAGGCTACAAAGCTCTAGATCAAGTAAATGGGTCAAATAAGGAAGACTGATTACAAAATCAAAGTTTTTGCATAATGGAATAAGAAAAAATAGCTTATTAATAAGTTGTTTGAAAATTATAACTAGCAGTGGCTAGCAGCAGTGGGAAAGGAGTTCCCATTGCTTGTGAACTGACTTTTTGTCTTTAGTGAGTTAAACTTGGTTTCTTTGGACAACAATGGAACCCCTAAAACTAGTGGGTTATACGGAGTCAAGAACAAGCAAGAAATCACAATTTCACCCAGCCAATTGATATAGTAAATTCAAAAAGCATACAAACATGAAAATAAGCAGATCTGATGATATAAGCCAATGTTTAAGCAAGAATAAGCTGACTAAAGTCCACCAAATTCATATACAAGCAATAAAAAACCTAATTAAGCATAGCTAAACTGGTTTCATGCAAAAATCCTAAGATTTGAACTAGCTATGAGCTTATGTAAGTTACTGATGTGCAAAGATGAACACCCTAAACCCTATTGCTGAACTACTTGACCAAAAACTGAATTTCAAACCCCTAGATCTATTACTCAGGTTGCATAAACTTTGTTTTTCCACTTGTTAACCATAGTATAACAGGCAATCTAAATGTTCACAAGTTTTCAGTTCAAAATAGCCTATAACAAACTAGATATAGCAAAGATTCAGTTTTGGTGTTTCAAAGCACAAGTTATGTAGATAATGGACTCTAACCATGTAACACCCCCAAATTTATACAATTCAATACAGCGGAAGACTCATTGGTGTTACGGGATAGCACATTACTCACATCATATACAACGCTTAAAAATCGCGTCGTTTAATAATAAAGCATTTCCATTCATAAATATCAAATTTACATAGGTCCAAAGTCATTGTATTTCATACAAGTTTTACAAAGAATTTGAATGGAAATTATTATTTAGGTGCGGGCCATGAATTCTTGTTGTCTTCCCGAGAATTACCTTCAAGTAACTGAGATAAAACATGTTAAAAGGAAAGGTCAGCGATAACGCCGAGTGAATTCATAGAGTTTAATGAAACCATTAATATATCATCGGTATATAATTATTACCGAAAATCATTTTGCACAAATATTTGTAATAGGCCATAAAATAGCCAAAGTCATTTTATACAAATCCTTATTAAAAATAATAATATAGGCATTTGCCTTCAAAATCATTATACGAGCCAATGTTGTAAAAACATCATACAATACGTTTTATAACGTTGTATAAAGTTAAATAAAATCCGTTATATGAATATGGTTATGTAAAACCAAAACACGATCATAAAATCAATAGTAAGACCCTGTATTGCTAGTCAGGCAATATATCGTTATTCAATGCGTATAGCAGTATTTCTTTAATTGGATTATTATAAGCCGCATGACATTGTTACCTTACTACAACAAAAAACGGGTAGCTAGCCCGAAACTCATTTGCCCATCTAAATTAGCGTGCCGTCACAATAATCACGCTTGTGTAAATCTTCTCATACATAAATTTGCTTACCAATCAATGTGGCACGACGGGGATCAACCGTCAAGGCGCGAACTGGGGTGATTGTCCCCAAATAGTACTATTATATGCATAAGCGTCTACCAAATCCCGGTAGTTCACAATTCATGCTAATGGGACTTTTAGTGACATAACCTAACTTTATTAATCCTTTTCATTTCATCTATCGGGTTATTTAATGGTTCATCGGGTAATACAATCATTCGGGTCCAAATTAATAAACAAACAATCGGGACAAATGGTGTCCTATTTTAGTAAAACTAACATGTTATCTCCCTCGTGGGTTTATTAAATATTTCATAAAAACATTTAAAAGAGTGCGAGGCTATGAACTCACGTTGATGTGGGAAGGCGGGTTATCGGCAATTCGGATGTACGGTACGTGCTTCAATCACGGTAACCTAGACAAATAATACTCGTCTTAGACTCTTGTCCAATGACTTTATAAAAATAACAAATATACATATGATAATTTTGTACATATGATGATGATCAAGTGGGTTTATATATTCTCACTTACTCATTTTAGTGTTATGTATTGGTAACTTTTATACTAGTTTGGTAGTTTTACTTATTTACATGTTTTAGGCCCAATAAGCCTATTACAAGCCCAATACTTTATATTAGTCCATTTTACACCTTTATTATTGATACTAGCGTTTTCTATGGGTTCAGAATTTATGTCTCGGTATCTCCTCGAATTGATCACAGCTCAAAGTGGAATGATTTGTTCTTGGTTAATAAAAAGGTGTTGGTTTGTTTATCTAATTTGAACTAATAACAATTAAGTACGTGTCGAAGAGTAAAATTAAAACTTGAAAGATTAAACTAATAGACGAGTTCAAAAATAAATGCTTGAAAACTTAAAGATTAGATTAGAAAAATAAATGAACACTCAATAAAAACTAACACTTGGAAAACTTTGTAAAAACATGAACTTAGTCAAAAAATACTAAAAGAAAGTAAGATCGGAATATCTTAAAAAATAGTCACTGATCGGAATGTGGGAAACGAGTACTGATCGGAATGTTACACAGCACTCCAGTCGGAATATTTAACAAGAAGCCTAGATCGGAATGTAGACAGAAGGGGCAATCGGAATAATATAAAATGGATGCTGATCGGAATATGCAGATCACTTAGTCTAATCGGAATAACTAGAAAAATGCACTAATCGGAATAACAGTACTAGATTCATATCGGAATAAACTCAAATGAACCATACTCGGAATGTTCAAAAACTAGCTACAATCAGAATACGAAAACCCTTACCGTCGGAATACTCTAAACCCTTTTTCGATCTAAGGATCGGAATAAAGGGTGCAGCTGGTCGGAATGTGCAGATCGGAAAGGGGTTTATAACCCTTTCCGATTTAAGAGGGCTTCGAGACAAAAGCTAAGCAATAAGCTATGAATAAGCTTATCACTAAAAATAAGACGAATCCAATAAGGATCAGATCAAATAAGCTCGAATAACAACTTAACTAAACTTTAAATAATCAATCTTATAAATCAAACAATTAAAAGATGAACTTTTTATAAAAACTTTAAAAAGTAAATAAGCTAAACTAACAAATAAGCCAATAAGCACAAAGATCTTAAAGCTTATTTGTATAGAAACTTAAGGAAACTTAAAAAGATTAACTTTTTAAGCACAAAAACATAGATGAACAACACGGATCATAAGTAATTCGTACCAAAAGTGAATCAAAATCAAAGAAAGGTAGAATAAGATTAAAGATTAAAAGCTTGAAACTAAACTTGATTAATGAAAAACAATACAAAGGTTTGATCTTGAAAGAGAAAAAGATGAAAACTAGTGAGAGAAAGTTGAGAACTTTCTCTCTCTAAAACTAGAGAATGAAAAACTAAAAACTACCTAAAAGACTAACTAGAAAAAAACTCTCAATTTGTGAAGTAAGGTCCTATATATATATAGGCGTGTGGTGGTGGGCTTGTGAATGGGCTTTGGTTTGGGCTTCTTTTCTTCTTTAGTCTTTAGTCTTTACGTTTCTTTTAAATAAACGTTTCCGACTTTGGATTTTGAGAAGTGTCGGTGAATAATTCCAACTCGTCTTATAATCTTTTGTTTAATAGACTCGAGTTCTTCGACATATATGAATCTTCCATCTTTGGCTCTATTCTTCGATAAATCTTCAAATAGGCACAATGACTTCAAATCTTTTGCATCTCTTGGACAATAGACTTCGTCTTGAGTCTTTTTCTTCGATAAAACCCGTGCAATCCCATGTTTTCTTCAATATTCATCCGGTTGACTCTGAAAACACAATAAACACAAAAACCACGCATAATTCCAAACAAATGATATTAAATACGTGTTTTGGTCTTGTTTTAGCTAGAATTAAGTGGTAAAAATATGGGTGTTTTCACACCTATCAAATCCCCTACACTTAACCATTGCCATGCCCTAATGCAATGCTTAGTGATAAAGCAAATTTACACTTTTCTCATAATCAATCAACCTTGGCCTTATTAACATACTACTAATCAAAAGTTAAAATACTAAGAGAAATCAAAACTTTAAAGTGAACAAAATGATGGAAATAACTTGCAAAGAGATCAAGGACTTACATTAGGGCTTTGGTGCTGCGAAGATTTATCACCCTCAAGTTTCACGTTCCCCAAACTAAGCTTAAAAACGAGATCATTGTTATTATAAGTTAGCATATCAAACACTTACATACATGGCTTAATTAAATGCTTAAACTCCCTTATTCCTAGGTGTATCTCTTATATTTTATTTTTGTCTTAGAATGATCATGAAGATGCATTTTTGGACTTATTTCGATAGTTTATTTCGGCTGAAAGCAAAGTAGGACGATTTGATCAATAGTTAGCTAAAGGACAAAATCTCTTAAAACTGCTTCTCGGGATATCAAAAAGTTCATATCTTGGCATAACTTGGTTCACGATTTGAGACCTTTCTCGGGCCGATATTTGGCATGTACTTCATACTTTATATCTTCGAGAGACGTTCTTGAGATAATGGTCTTCTCTTCATTATAGAGTTTCTTCACTTGGAGACTTTTTAGGGGTACTCCAACTTTGTTGACCACGACTTCATGATTATTTCTTCAATCTCTAATTGGGATTTGAGATACAACGATCCGCCTCCTTTTCGGACTTGGATCTATTTATCCTCATACCTTGTTAGGGTCTTTTCGGATAGACTTCTCCATGATCTTTATGGGAGTTGATTGCTTTTCGTCGTGAGTCTTGATCCTTCATATCGATTTTGGGAATAATGCTTTTCACATCACTTTGGATCTTCAGCAATAAAATCGAATCCTCATGTCTTGTTAGGGCCTTTTCGGACTCGCCAATCTTCGCGCCCCGCTTCATAAGTTATGCCTTGGCTATGAACTCTTATCATTACCGAGCAACTTTTAAACGATCTTGGGCTAGAAGCTAAGTAACTTTTCAAATCGTACGACCTTACTTATTGCAGATAATTTATTAGCAAGTGATGGGAGAATAGACAAATAATTACACCAAGTGAGCTTGTGCAAGAATACCGACTTATAATTGACTCTATCATTTCTCGTTCTCCACAATTTAAAATCTCAAGTAATGAGACTCGTGGATGCTTAGCCTAATAAACCAATTAAGGTCTACATGGTTAAGGATACTAGCTAGAATAAACTTAGATAAGTCTATTCGGGTTGAGTCAAAATAATCGCAACGGGCCTAATATGTCAAAGATTTCTAAACTAGCTACACCACTTTATTAATATTTTTGCGGGATATATACATATGAAAGCAACGATAAAAATTTAGAAATTACGACTACATGGCCAAAGTTAATTAAAATTTTGAAAAATGATGAAAGGCATTTTCATGGAAAAGTCCACTTAAAACTTCGATAGAAGTCCCCCCTACACTTAAGATAAACATTGTCCTCAATGTTTAAGCATGTGGGAAAAGTCTCCCCGACACTTATGACATTGTGCACGTTGGTTAAATCAAGCTAAGGAAGAGACGACTAAAGTGATCAATTTCAAATGTGAGTATGAAGAAAATTGAATCACGATAGTTGAGAGATAGAACCGGATTTCGGATAACACGGGAGCACGGTTCTTCAAAGGTTCCAAGAGTGCATTCATCCCTGTAATCACATCACCACACAAACACAAACACCTATATAGGTCCCCTACACTTAGGAGGTTAAAACAGAAAAGGATAGATACTCGGGCTGCCTCCCGAGGAGCGCTTGTTTTTGATAACCGAGTCACGAGCCTGACTCGACCCAAAATTAGTTTATGGGGAACGTCGTGAGGGATGGAATCATCTCATGAGAGATGTCCTCACCAAAGTAATCGGTTAGGGTTATAGGAATCGGATGAGAGTTTTAGAGTGTAGAATGTAATACCTTTGTGGAACCCTTGGGGGTTCCTTATATAGGCAGTGAAACCCTAATGGGCTGTTACTGATGCTTCGGCCCCAAGGAAAGGATAATCACCAGATTTAGATTGATTGTTATCTTCTAATTATGGTGAGTGAATATCCTCTTCCTTGGGATAAATCCTAATCATAGTAGGAGTATGATTCTGTCTAACCCTGCACCGGGCATGCCAGGCCGTGGGCCGCACACGTGTGTGCGGTTACTGTTCATCCAAGCGCATAAGCTCAAATAACATTACTCCCACCCATCCGTGATGGGCCGGATACGGGTAGTACCCGTGGGCCGGGTCCATGACCCGGCTGGGGACTATACGTCATCACTTGTCAAAATCATAATATAGGCTTTTGCCTTTAAAACCATTATACGAACCAATGTCGTAAAAACATCATACAATACGTTTTATAACGTTGTATAGAGTTAAATAAAAACCGTTATATGAATATGGTTATGTAAAACCAAAACACGAACATAATATCAATAATATGACCCCTTATTGCTAGTCAGGCAATATATCGTAATTCAGTGCGTATAGCAGTATTTTCGTTATTTGGATTATTATAAGCCGCATGACATTGTTACTTTACTATAACAAACAATGGGTAGCTAACCCGAAACTCATTTGCCCATCTAAATTAGCGTGTCGTCACAAAAATCTCGCTATGGAAATCTTCTCATACATAAATTCGCTTACCAATCAATGTGGCACGACGGGGATCAACCGTCAAGGCGCGAACTGGGGTGATCGTCCCCAAATAGTACTATTATATGCATAAGCATCTACCAAATCCTGGTAGTTCACAATTCATGCTAATGTGACTTTTAGTGACATTACCTAACTTTAATAATCCATTTCATTTCATCTATCGGGTCATATAATCATTCATCGGGTCATATAATCATTCGGGTCCAAATCAATAAACAAACAATCGGGACAACTGGTGTCCTATTTTATTAAAACTAACATGTTATCTCCCTCGCGGGTTTATAAAACATTTCATAAAAACATTTAAAAGTGTGCGAGGCTATGAACTCACGTTGATTGGGAAAGGCGGTTATCAGCGATTTGGATGTACGGTACGTGCTTCAATCACGGAAACCTAGACAATAATACTCGTCTTTGAGTCTTGTCCAATGAATTTATAAAAACCATAACTATGTATATATATGATGATTTTATAAATATGATGATGATCAAGTGGGATTGTACATCTTTACTCATTCATTATAGTGTTATGTGTTGGTAACATTTTTATACTAGTTTCACTAGTTTATCTTGTTTACATGTTTAGGACCAATAAGCCCATTATAAGTCCATTACCTAATATTAGTCTATTTTTAACTTTTAATATCAGTCTTATACTTACATGTTAGGCCCAAGTGTGTTAAGCCCAATAAGTAAGTTCATAAGTGTTTAGCCAAATTAGTTGGATTAATAGTCCAATAAGGCTAATTTGGCCCGTTAATGTCCGTATGTTATAAAGCTCGGGTTTTATCGGTTTTTACTTGTAATATGTACTTATATATCATTGTATGAGTTATAAAAAGTTTACATTAGACGGGTCCGACCGTCTAAATTTTAATTGATGAAAACGTTAATTTTATGGTTTTAGCCGAAAAGAAGTAAAAATCATGTTTATAGTTTTATAACTTATAAAACTTATCAAACTACCATTTTCATAAAATGTCCCTTTTATTTATTATTGTACATATTTATATAAATGTAATATATAAGTTAGTGGGTTTTAATTTACATTTTTTACTATATTTATTTGAGTGCTATTATAATACTATTAAACATTAATTTCACAAAATCTGATTTTTAGTTTCATTTTTAACATTTTTATCATATATTGAGTTATACAAAGAGATAGAAGCTCATTTTTGGATGACATAAACTTCATATTATGTGTTACAAATAACTTAGTTTTAGCTACTGCTCAATCCAAGTCTAAGCATCCCTAACAGTCCTCACAAAATAGACTATTCAGATTGATACACTAATTTTATTTTGATCATATCTCACTCATTATAATGATTCCATTGCATGGCCAACTCTCACATGTGTGCAAGACCTAATACTTACTGTATATTAATTCCACTTTTCCATTTTATCAGTTTAACATATGGTTAGTTACTGTTTTTATACAGCCAACTTATTAAGCAAGATTTTAACCTTTTTACATATGGTTTTCCATCTTTTTAACCATGTTTATCAACACTTGATCCCCACACAACATTTTTGTCATCATATATCATCATATACATATACAATAGGAAAGAAAAATACATTTGATCTTTACAAAAATAACAAAGAAAATGGAAAGGATGATCTTGTTTACCAACCAAGACTATAACTTGTGTTTTGATGACAACACCTTGATGTACACCAAATTTATCTTCAAGATCATCAATCACCAAGAATATTTGTTGACAAATCAGACCTAGGACACAAGCAAATCACCTCATTTGATGTTATAATGATCACCAATCAACAAGGCTTCAAGGGTTCTTCATTATATGTGTAGATAACACAAAGTTTATGTCTAAAATTGATCAAATGGGGTTGTGTGATGGTGGAATGGGACGGCAATGGTGGAGAGGATGAGAGAGTTTGAGAGTAGTTTGCATGTGTGTATTTTGAGAAGTGGTTTAGTTGCTAGTGTTTTTGTGGTTAGTAGCTTACTTGTTAAGCTTAAGTGAACAAGTGTAACTTGTTAGTTACAAGTTTTCCACATCATGGATGTGGTGTCCTTGTTTTGCCGTCCCATATAGTGGGGTCGGACAAGTGTATACTTGTCTCATCCCACTAATTTACGGGTATTCCTCGATTTTAGTTTCCTCGATTTTAGTTTCCTCGATTTTCGTGCCCTCGGGTCATTTTACGAAAAACGTTTTTATAAATTATGAATCAACGACACAAAACGAATCTAATAAAAATTGTCTCATAAAAAACGGAGTTCAAAAACGTAAATACGTAAACCTAAGGTTTCCGGTTTAGTCGTAAAGGACGTTAAATTATGAACGTAAGTCCTAATCTCTTCTCGTAAATTTGTGAGTTTATGAACCAACACAAATTTAAAATCCCAAAATAATATTCACGGATAAATTTATTTCCTGAATTGTCGGACTGTCACCAAAAACGGTGTATGTAAACGTAAGCACGTAGCGTAGAGTCCTCTGGTTTAAACGTAGTCGATGCTACTTCAAGACGTAAACCCAAATTTCTTCCCAAAAATGAGTGAGTTCATAATATAACATTAAAATAATATTTTTAAATAATACTTGAGAATAAAATATCAACCATAAATTGACGGATTGTCACACCAAATACTAAAGTAGACACTTTATCCCATTCATGAAGTTGACATCGTAACACCTGAGTTAATTAAGTCCCGGAAATGCACATATCTTCTTCCGGAGATGCACCAGAGTCAATTAAGTCCTGGAAGTGCATATCTGTCCATATAGGATAATGATGATGTATAATTACAACATCAAAACAATTAAACATCGAACAAGAGTGTACCTTTTAGAGATAGATAACGCCACGAGTTAAAACACTGATTTTCTCTATGGTTATGACAATTGTCTTCCCGGAATGTCTTTAAATCAAAAGAAGGTATGAAGTTCATCACGTCTACTCGTTGTGCATTCAATATGTCTTCTTCTTCCCCCTTGATGGTTTCGAAACCTCGGAACCAACAATAAATCATACGTACATGTACCTGAAATCTCATGAGAATAATAAATAAGCTGAATTATATATTTTGTGAGAATCAGCTGCTGATCGAAATTAGCTACTCATAAACTCTCCATGGATATCTTTACCATCCCCCTTGTAGGCAATTTGAAGTGACCACTGATGGAATGAATCAGATATACCAAACTTGAAACTGAATAAAAATTCCTCGACCTTGTGACTTAAGCTTGCACAATTGTTGAATGAAGAACGGTGGAGAAATCTCTAAGTACCCAATACATTACTGAAGAAGTATATAAGCACAACACCTCTTGAATTATACACATCGACTATACGCGTGACACGGAGTACAATAATGTAGCTCATTAAAGTGATAGTTATGCGAGTCATCAACCAACCACCCCGAACCCGGAAACTAGATAAACAAGTCTTCATCCTAAATTAAGCACGAACAAGTTATCTTTGAAAGATAAAATAAGTACACGCCTTCGAAAAAAATCCGTCAACAACTCCAAATAATAATACACGATCAAAAAATCCGTAGTCACTAAAATTTACAAATTATCCATTTTTCTCGGTCTCTTCAAATAAATTCCCGTCACATTGACTCGTTACTTTGTCTCGTCACTTTGTCACTTTGTCACGTTTAAATCCCGACAATATGACCGATGGCTAAAATAAAAAATACTAGTAAAATTAACTTAACAAAATTACTACTAGTAAATTTACTTAGAACAATTCTACCAGCCATAATCAAAGCACTCAGCCTATCAAACCAAACGCAGTCCAACACAGATTTTAGATTAACGTTGAGCAAGCCCAAAGAGTTAATAAAAACCCGGTCCATACGTGGGAGTATAGAACGCCAGCTAACCCTACTTAACTCCCTCATAGTTAGTATCACCTTAACCTAATCAGACACATAGTTTCTTCCGCCCCCATTATTTTCCACCTTCTCTCGGCCATCAACACACTTCTCCAGAATCAAGAACATCCAAATAAAAATATCTAGACATTGATCAATTCTAGAAACCCTTTAATAATCAGAACAAAATCAAATAAGAATCCATTGATCTCAAATCTCAATATAGATATAATTCAGATTCATTTAGAATGGAACACAAATCATTCGATTTCTGTGATCTTTGACGAGAGGGACACGACTTCAAGATCTTGAACGATAAGGTCTCGGGTAGGTTAATGTTTAATTGCATGTGTGATATTGTGATAATCGAAAAACATGGGTTGATTATAACAAAATTGTTATAAATCATTCATGATATTTGAATATTGAAATGGATAATATCCAACAATGATCTATGATGAAAGTTTTGATTTTTAAAGATCTAATATCTTTGAAAAATATAAAGAGAAACATAAAATGAGATCATTTTTAATGTATGTTCTGTTTGAATTAGATTAAGAAGTTGTATATAGATGGGATTAGGTGTCGATGGGAAATTAGGTTTAGAAGTTGGATTTGGTTGGAGTGAAAAGGTTGTTGTGATTCGGTCATGTGGTAAACAATCTGCTCAAAACTGAGTTTGACCGATTCAACTTGTTAAGTGATGTGTTGAATCGGTTGTGTCAAAGGTTTTTGTGTCGGTATATTTTTGATACAACATGGTCTTAAGTATTTGTTAAACGGGTCACATTGTTTTTCTATAAACCCATGCGATGTCATCGCAATGTCATCGCAATAAGCATCGCAATTCCATCGCAATGCGCATCGGAATATGCAAAATCATATCCATCGGAATGTGAAACTGAAATCTTATCCGAATGGTACCTTTTTCTGGATTTTCTGGATCTGGTTATTCGCAGATCTGGGTTTTTGGGGGCAAGATCTTTATCATCAGGAAAACAAAGAAACCCATCAAAACTTGAAATCAGATCTTAAAAAAATAGATCTTGAAAAAATAAGCACGAGAAAGTATTGGACAATTTAAAAACCAATGCAATGGGACACAAACCCATGTGTCTGATGAGTACAAAAGGATTGGAGTGACAAAACCATGTGTCTGATGAGTACCAGATGTAACAAGATGTAACATGAATCGTAACAAAAACCAATGATAAATGAGTGACAAAAGGATAGGACAGTGTTTGGACTTTGGACAATGAACAAAACCTTCGTGATTAAAAAATTATAACAGTTTGAGACCAAAGAAAATTTTTTGACCACCAAATCAATAACAATAAACACTAACGATCCAAGGATTGAACCGTTGGCTCTAATACCAATTGTGGGTTTGCTAAAAACATAGATCCGGTGCTCTTGGTGGGTGGTGGTAATTGGTGGCAGCAATGGTGGAGAGAGATAGAGGGTTGTGTGTGTAAAGAGAAAGAAAAGGAAAATCTATTCAATGAAAAGTGAAAAACACAAACAACAACCCCTCCTTGGAAGCCTTGGAGGGGTATATATAGTCACACACCACCTAAACTATACATAGTTTCCTAATCTAGTCTATGCGTGTGTGACTATGATAATTAATGGGAATTCTTAGAAAAATCACAATAAAGTGAATTTCCAACAATTAACCTAAAAATTCTTAGAAAATCACAATAAATCCCTGAAAATGCAATTAGAGTTTACCAAAAATAAAACTTTTCCAAACCTTTTATTTAATTAAATATTAATCTTTTAATGCTAATTAAAGCCCTAAAAATCAATTTATTTAATTAAAAACCTAAAATAAAAATTTCAATTTGTAAACCTCTAAAATAACTTGACTAAACTAAAAAGTATTTTTGCAAATTTAAAACTAATTAAAACTATTTAAAATGATTAAAAATTAAAATTAAATATTAAAATAATATTAAAAATTCAAAATTTATAAAAAATTCTGAAAACTTGCAAACTCATTTATTTTAACTTAATATAACCAGAAATGAAAGTGAAATGACCTAAATACCCCTATTGGGCCTCCTAATGGGCCAAAAGTGAAAACAGTCTAAGCTTCATGGGCTTTTTGTCCTAATAAGCAAAAAGTTAACAAGATAAGCTAAAAAGTTCCAGATTAGCTTTAAATCATATTTTAAACAAAAGCTGAATAAGTGCTTATCACAGCCTAATAGAATTCAGCTTATTCTTAATGGGATTTTTGGCCCATTAAGCCATAAGCTAATGCCATAAGCTGAAATTTGAAACACATCCTTATTTTGAGCTTATAAAGCAATTTGTAAAAACAAACAATGAAAAAGCTCAAGAAATAAGCCTAAAATAAGTCAAGACTCTCTACAGAAAACAACAAAATAGTCGTTTTTGAGTTCTAGACCACTTCAAGAGATGATTCAAGTTGCAAAGGGTTTGTAATAACTTATTTAAGCTCAATCAAAAAAAAGATTTGAAATAAGCACACTCAATAAGCTAGAAAAAGAAATAAGCTGTTTTGAAATACAAAAGTCAATTTGTTTACTAGTCAAACTTAAAAGTCAAAGGCTACAAAGCTCTAGATCAAGTAAATGGGTCAAATAAGGAAGACTGATTACAAAATCAAAGTTTTTGCATAATGGAATAAGAAAAAATAGCTTATTAATAAGTTGTTTGAAAATTATAACTAGCAGTGGCTAGCAGCAGTGGGAAAGGAGTTCCCATTGCTTGTGAACTGACTTTTTGTCTTTAGTGAGTTAAACTTGGTTTCTTTGGACAACAATGGAACCCCTAAAACTAGTGGGTTATACGGAGTCAAGAACAAGCAAGAAATCACAATTTCACCCAGCCAATTGATATAGTAAATTCAAAAAGCATACAAACATGAAAATAAGCAGATCTGATGATATAAGCCAATGTTTAAGCAAGAATAAGCTGACTAAAGTCCACCAAATTCATATACAAGCAATAAAAAACCTAATTAAGCATAGCTAAACTGGTTTCATGCAAAAATCCTAAGATTTGAACTAGCTATGAGCTTATGTAAGTTACTGATGTGCAAAGATGAACACCCTAAACCCTATTGCTGAACTACTTGACCAAAAACTGAATTTCAAACCCCTAGATCTATTACTCAGGTTGCATAAACTTTGTTTTTCCACTTGTTAACCATAGTATAACAGGCAATCTAAGTGTTCACAAGTTTTCAGTTCAAAATAGCCTATAACAAACTAGATATATCAAAGATTCAGTTTTGGTGTTTCAAAGCACAAGTTATGTAGATAATGGACTCTAACCATGTAACACCCCTAAATTTATACAATTCAATACAGCGGAAGACTCGTTGGTGTTACGGGATAGCACATTACTCACATCATATACAACGCTTAAAAATCGCGTCGTTTAATAATAAAGCATTTCCATTCATAAATATCAAATTTACATAGGTCCAAAGTCATTGTATTTCATACAAGTTTTACAAAGAATTTGAATGGAAATTATTATTTAGGTGCGGGCCATGAATTCTTGTTGTCTTCCCGAGAATTACCTTCAAGTAACTGAGATAAAACATGTTAAAAGGAAAGTTCAGCGATAACGCCGAGTGAATTCATAGAGTTTAATGAAACCATTAATATATCATCGGTACATAATTATTACCGAAAATCATTTTGCACAAATATTTGTAATAGGCCATAAAATAGCCAAAGTCATTTTATACAAATCCTTATTAAAAATAATAATATAGGCATTTGCCTTCAAAATCATTATACGAGCCAATGTTGTAAAAACATCATACAATACGTTTTATAACGTTGTATAAAGTTAAATAAAATCGGTTATATGAATATGGTTATGTAAAACCAAAACACGATCATAAAATCAATAGTAAGACCCTGTATTGCTAGTCAGGCAATATATCGTTATTCAATGCGTATAGCAGTATTTCTTTAATTGGATTATTATAAGCCGCATGACATTGTTACCTTACTACAACAAAAAACGGGTAGCTAGCCCGAAACTCATTTTCCCATCTAAATTAGCGTGCCGTCACAATAATCACGCTTGTGTAAATCTTCTCATACATAAATTTGCTTACCAATCAATGTGGCAGGACGGGGATCAACCGTCAAGGCGCGAACTGGGGTGATTGTCCCCAAATAGTACTATTATATGCATAAGCGTCTACCAAATCCCGGTAGTTCACAATTCATGCTAATGGGACTTTTAGTGACATAACCTAACTTTATTAATCCTTTTCATTTCATCTATCGGGTTATTTAATGGTTCATCGGGTCATACAATCATTCGGGTCCAAATTAATAAACAAACAATCGGGACAAATGGTGTCCTATTTTAGTAAAACTAACATGTTATCTCCCTCGTGGGTTTATTAAATATTTCATAAAAACATTTAAAAGAGTGCGAGGCTATGAACTCACGTTGATGTGGGAAGGCGGGTTATCGGCAATTCGGATGTACGGTACGTGCTTCAATCACGGTAACCTAGACAAATAATACTCGTCTTAGACTCTTGTCCAATGACTTTATAAAAATAACAAATATACATATGATGATTTTGTACATATGATGATGATCAAGTGGGTTTATATATTCTCACTTACTCATTTTAGTGTTATGTATTGGTAACTTTTATACTAGTTTGGTAGTTTTACTTATTTACATGTTTTAGGCCCAATAAGCCTATTACAAGCCCAATACTTTATATTAGTCCATTTTACACCTTTATTATTGATACTAGCGTTTTCTATGGGTTCAGAATTTATGTCTCGGTATCTCCTCGAATTGATCACAGCTCAAAGTGGAATGATTTGTTCTTGGTTAATAAAAAGGTGTTGGTTTGTTTATCTAATTTGAACTAATAACAATTAAGTACGTGTCGAAGAGTAAAATTAAAACTTGAAAGATTAAACTAATAGACGAGTTCAAAAATAAATGCTTGAAAACTTAAAGATTAGATTAGAAAAATAAATGAACACTCAATAAAAACTAACACTTGGAAAACTTTGTAAAAACATGAACTTAGTCAAAAAATACTAAAAGAAAGTAAGATCGGAATATCTTAAAAAATAGTCACTGATCGGAATGTGGGAAACGAGTACTGATCGGAATGTTACACAGCACTCCAGTCGGAATGTTTAACAAGAAGCCTAGATCGGAATGTAGACAGAAGGGGCAATCGGAATAATATAAAATGGATGCTGATCGGAATATGCAGATCACTTAGTCTAATCGGAATAACTAGAAAAATGCACTAATCGGAATAACAGTACTAGATTCATATCGGAATAAACTCAAATGAACCATACTCGGAATGTTCAAAAACTAGCTACAATCAGAATACAAAAACCCTTACCGTCGGAATACTCTAAACCCTTTTCCGATCTAAGGATCGGAATAAAGGGTGCAGCTGGTCGGAATGTGCAGATCGGAAAGGGGTTTATAACCCTTTCCGATTTAAGAGGGCTTCGAGACAAAAGCTAAGCAATAAGCTATGAATAAGCTTATCACTAAAACTAAGACGAATCCAATAAGGATCAGATCAAATAAGCTCGAATAACAACTTAACTAAACTTTAAATAATCAATCTTATAAATCAAACAATTAAAAGATGAACTTTTTATAAAAACTTTAAAAAGTAAATAAGCTAAACTAACAAATAAGCCAATAAGCACAAAGATCTTAAAGCTTATTTGTATAGAAACTTAAGGAAACTTAAAAAGATTAACTTTTTAAGCACAAAAACATAGATGAACAACACGGATCATAAGTAATTCGTACCAAAAGTGAATCAAAATCAAAGAAAGGTAGAATAAGATTAAAGATTAAAAGCTTGAAACTAAACTTGATTAATGAAAAACAATACAAAGGTTTGATCTTGAAAGAGAAAAAGATGAAAACTAGTGAGAGAAAGTTGAGAACTTTCTCTCTCTAAAACTAGAGAATGAAAAACTAAAAACTACCTAAAAGACTAACTAGAAAAAAACTCTCAATTTGTGAAGTAAGGTCCTATATATATATATATATAGGCGTGTGGTGGTGGGCTTGTGAATGGGCTTTGGTTTCGGCTTCTTTTCTTCTTTAGTCTTTAGTCTTTACGTTTCTTTTAAATAAACGTTTCCGACTTTGGATTTTGAGAAGTGTCGGTGAATAATTCCAACTCGTCTTATAATCTTTTGTTTAATAGACTCGAGTTCTTCGACATATATGAATCTTCCATCTTTGGCTCTATTCTTCGATAAATCTTCAAATAGGCACAATGACTTCAAATCTTTTGCATCTCTTGGACAATAGACTTCGTCTTGAGTCTTTTTCTTCGATAAAACCCGTGCAATCCCATGTTTTCTTCAATATTCATCCGGTTGACTCTGAAAACACAATAAACACAAAAACCACGCATAATTCCAAACAAATGATATTAAATACGTGTTTTGGTCTTGTTTTAGCTAGAATTAAGTGGTAAAAATATGGGTGTTTTCACACCTATCAAATCCCCTACACTTAACCATTGCCATGCCCTAATGCAATGCTTAGTGATAAAGCAAATTTACACTTTTCTCATAATCAATCAACCTTGGCCTTATTAACATACTACTAATCAAAAGTTAAAATACTAAGAGAAATCAAAACTTTAAAGTGAACAAAATGATGGAAATAACTTGCAAAGAGATCAAGGACTTACATTAGGGCTTTGGTGCTGCGAAGATTTATCACCCTCAAGTTTCACGTTCCCCAAACTAAGCTTAAAAACGAGATCATTGTTATTATAAGTTAGCATATCAAACACTTACATACATGGCTTAATTAAATGCTTAAACTCCCTTATTCCTAGGTGTATCTCTTATATTTTATTATTGTCTTAGAATGATCATGAAGATGCATTTTTGGACTTATTTCGATAGTTTATTTCAGCTGAAAGCAAAGTAGGACGATTTGATCAATAGTTAGCTAAAGGACAAAATCTCTTAAAACTGCTTCTCGGGATATCAAAAAGTTCATATCTTGGCATAACTTGGTTCACGATTTGAGACCTTTCTCGGGCCGATATTTGGCATGTACTTCATACTTTATATCTTCGAGAGACGTTCTTGAGATAATGGTCTTCTCTTCGTTATAGAGTTTCTTCACTTGGAGACTTTTTAGGGGTACTCCAACTTTGTTGACCACGACTTCATGATTATTTCTTCAATCTCTAATTGGGATTTGAGATACAACGATCCGCCTCCTTTTCGGACTTGGATCTATTTATCCTCATACCTTGTTAGGGTCTTTTCGGATAGACTTCTCCATGATCTTTATGGGAGTTGATTGCTTTTCGTCGTGAGTCTTGATCCTTCATATCGATTTTGGGAATAATGCTTTTCACATCACTTTGGATCTTCAGCAATAAAATCGAATCCTCATGCCTTGTTAGGGCCTTTTCGGACTCGCCAATCTTCGCGCCCCGCTTCATAAGTTATGCCTTGGCTATGAACTCTTATCATTACCGAGCAACTTTTAAACGATCTTGGGCTAGAAGCTAAGTAACTTTTCAAATCGTACGACCTTACTTATTGCAGATAATTTATTAGCAAGTGATGGGAGAATAGACAAATAATTACACCAAGTGAGCTTGTGCAAGAATACCGACTTATAATTGACTCTATCATTTCTCGATCTCCACAATTTAAAATCTCAAGTAATGAGACTCGTGGATGCTTAGCCTAATAAACCAATTAAGGTCTACATGGTTAAGGATACTAGCTAGAATAAACTTAGATAAGTCTATTCGGGTTGAGTCAAAATAATAGCAACGGGCCTAATATGTCAAAGATTTCTAAACTAGCTACACCACTTTATTAATATTTTTGCGGGATATATACATATGAAAGCAACGATAAAAATTTAGAAATTACGACTACATGGCCAAAGTTAATTAAAATTTTGAAAAATGATGAAAGGCATTTTCATGGAAAAGTCCACTTAAAACTTCGATAGAAGTCCCCCCTACACTTAAGATAAACATTGTCCTCAATGTTTAAGCATGTGGGAAAAGTCTCCCCGACACTTATGACATTGTGCACGTCGGTTAAATCAAGCTAAGGAAGAGACGACTAAAGTGATCAATTTCAAATGTGAGTATGAAGAAAATTGAATCACGATAGTTGAGAGATAGAACCGGATTTCGGATAACACGGGAGCACGGTTCTTCAAAGGTTCCAAGTGTGCATTCATCCCTGTAATCACATCACCACACAAACACAAACACCTATATAGGTCCCCTACACTTAGGAGGTTAAAACAGAAAAGGATAGATACTTGGGCTGCCTCCCGAGGAGCGCTTGTTTTTGATAACCGACTCACGAGCCTGACTCGACCCAAAATTAGTTTATGGGGAACGTCGTGAGGGATGGAATCATCTCATGAGAGATGTCCTCACCAAAGTACAACTTCACTCGTTGGCCATTCACCTTAAAATTCGGTCCATTAGGTTGAGCGAGATCGAGAGTACCATATGGAAAAATTTGGGCAATGGTGAATGGGCCGAACCAACGAGATTTCAGCTTGCCCGAAAAGATTTTCAACCAAGAGTTAAAAAGTAAAACTTTGTCTCCAACTTGGAACTCTCGTTTCTTAATCTTAGAGTCGTGAATGAGCTTAGTCTTTTCCTTATAGATCAAAGAATTTTCATAAGCCTCATGACGGAGTTCATTCAGCTCATTGAGTTGGATCTTGCGTAGGTCACCGGCTTTGTTGATATCAAAATTAGCCCATTTCAAGGCCCAGTAAGCCTTGTGCTCCAACTCAATGGGGAGGTGGCACGCCTTTCCGTACACGAGACGATATGGTGTACAACCAATCGGAGTCTTGTATGCGATACGAAAAGCCCACAAAGCATCATCAAGTTTATCAGCCCATGAGGCACGATGCTCTCCCACGGTTCTTTCAGGAATTCGCTTTAATCCTCGGTTGGATATTTCAGCCTGGCCATTAGTTTGTGGGTGGTAAGCGGTGGAAAGACGATGATTTACACCATACTTAGCCATGACTCTAGCAAATTGGTCGTTGCAAAAATGAGTCCCGTGATCACTAATAATGGCACGAGGCACACCGAATCTAGCGAACAGTGATTTCAAAAAGTTACAAACCACCCTTGCATCATTAGTGGGTAATGCTTTGGCTTCAACCCATTTGGAGACGTAGTCAACGGCTACAAGGATGTATTTGTTTCCTTTAGATGAAGGGAATGGCCCCATAAAGTCGATACCCCAAACATCAAAGATTTCACATTCTTGAATGAAATTCTGAGGCATCTCATCTTTATGTGTGATCTTGCCTTGTTTTTGGCAAGCATCACAATGTTTAACCATCTCGTGAGCATCACGGTAAATGGTGGGCCAATAAAATCCCGAGTCAAACACTTTTTTGGCGGTGTAGTTGGGACCAAAGTGACCACCGGTGGGTCCTTTGTGGCAAGCGTCAAGGATTTCTAAAGCTGCCGGTCCATCAACACGTCGGCGAATAATCAAATCAACACATTGTTTGAATAGGTACGGGTCATCCCAAAATTAATGTTCAACATCTTTAAATAACTTTTTCTTTTGTTTGGATGTTAACCCTTCCTTTAGAATTCCACCCGCCAAGTAGTTTGCAATATCCGCAAACCACGGGGTTTCATCAGAAGTCGAGTTGATAGACATTAAGGTCTCCAGGCGAAAAGAATCATTGATGTCTTTGTTCGGATGATCCCCTTGGTAAGGATCCTCAAGTCTACTAAGATGATCCGCGGCTAGGTTTTCAGCTCCTTTTTTATCGCGAATTTCGATTTTAAATTCTTGGAGAAGCAAAACCAAGCGAAGAAGTCTTGGTTTAGAATCTTGTTTAGTCAGCAAGTACTTCAACGCGGAATGATCGGTATAAACGATTGTGGTAGAAAGGACAAGATAGGGGCGGAACTTTTCAAAGGCATAGATAACAGCTAAAAGCTCTTTTTCGGTCGTCGTGTAATGCAATTGAGCCCTCGTCATTGTTTTGCTAGCGTAATGGATTGGTTGGAAGTGTTTGTTCACTCTTTGGCCCAGAACCGCTCCAATAGCAAAGTCGCTAGCATCGCACATCAACTCGAAAGGCAGCTCCCAATTAGGGGTAACCAAGACGGGTGCCTTAGTTAGCTTATCCTTAAGCAAGTTGAAGGCTTCAAGACACTCTTGGAAAAGATAAAAGGAGTATCTTTTTCCAAGAGGTGGGTCATCGGGCGAGCAATTTGAGAAAAATCTTTGATAAAGCGACGGTAGAAGCCCGCATAACCGAGGAAACTTCTCACACCCTTCACGGTTGAAGGTGGAGGAAACTTAGCGATAACATTGACTTTAGCATGGTCTACTTCAAGACCGGCTTTGGAGATCTTGTGTCCTAGCACGATGCCCTCTTTTACCATGAAAAGGCATTTTTCCCAATTAAGAACAAGGCGAGTGTCTTCACACTGCTTCAGCATACGTTCTAAATTGGCAAGGAAAGCAGAGAAAGAATCGCCATAGACCGAGAAATCATCCATGAATACTTCCATAGTGTCTTCCACCATGTCATGGAAGATAGCCATCATACACCTTTGGAACGTCCCAGGAGCATTGCATAAACCAAAAGGCATACGTTTGTAAGCAAATGTTCCATAGGGACAAGTGAATGTGGTCTTTTCTTGGTCTTTGGGATCGATGGGAATTTGAAAATACCCGGAGAAACCGTCTAAGAAGCAGTAATAGTCATTACCCGCCAGACGCTCGAGCATTTGATCCATGAAGGGAAGAGGAAAGTGATCTTTTCTTGTGGCATCATTGAGCTTACGATAATCAATACAAACTCTCCAACCAGTAACGAGACGAGTGGGAATCAACTCGTTGTGTTCATTGGAAACAACGGTTATTCCGCCCTTCTTGGGCACACAATGGACGGGACTTACCCACGGCGAATCCGAAATAGGGTAAATCAAGCCGGCATCAAGAAGTTTGATAACCTCTTGTTTGATGACGTCATGAATGCGAGGATTAACTCTTCTTTGGCTCTGGATTGCGGGTTTAAAGTCATCTTCCATGAGAATCTTGTGAGTACAAAAGTTCGGATCAATTCCGCGGATATCGAAAATTTTCCAAGCAATTGCCTTCTTATGATCTTTAAGCACGGCGATGAGGCGAGATTTCTCTTCTTCTTTCAAGTCCTTCGTGATGATGACAGACCACTTCTTGTTTTCTTCAAGGAACACGTACTCGAGATGAGGCGGCAACACCTTAAGTTTTAATCCGGAGGATTTTCGATGGGAGGCGTTTTCAAAGTCGGCGCATCGATAGAAATAAACGTGGGAGATGGTGGAGAAATATTGTCTTCTTTAAGAATGTTCTCAATGAGGCGAAGATCTTCATCCCAATCGTTGGGAGAATCGTCATTATCTAAGTTCACATCTCCCATGGTGGCTTCAAAATCTTTCCAAAGGAAATCACTTTCTCCAAATAGAGATAGTGATGAATCGATAGAGGAAACGGTCTCAACATTGGGAAGAGAGGTAGGAATACTCTTACAAGCATATTTGAAGTGTTCTTCACAAGCCTCATCAAGAACGTCAATACAATTAACGCTCTCGTTAGAATAAGGCTGTTTAGACAACTTTCCCATGTTGAAGACAATTTTATCGTCACCCACTCTCATGATAAGCTCACCAGCTTCGACATCGATGAGAGTGCGACCGGTCCTCAAGAATGGACGACCAACGATCAATGACACACGAGGGTCCATCTCGTAGTCAACAACGACGAAATCGGCAGGAAAAGTGAATTTTTCGACTCCTACAAAGACGTCTTCGGCTATCCCCACTAGATAAGCAACCGTACGGTTAGCTAATTCCAAAGTCATTTTGGTGGGGACTAGCTCAGGGAGAGATAATTGCTTCCAAACGCTTAGAGGCATTAGATTAATACTGGCACCTAGATCGGCTAGGGCCATGCAATTCTCTACTCCCGGGAAGTTACAAGGGATTAAGAAACGACCCGGATCACCAAGCTTGGTTGGCAATTTCCTTAAGAGCACTGCAGAGCAATTCTCATTAAGTTGGGTGTTAGCAATATCAAGAAGTTTCTCCTTGTCGCTAAGAAGATATTTGAACATTTTCGCGTATTTAGGCATGTGAGCGAGAGCCTCAGCGAAGGAGATGTTGAAATTCAATTGTTTAAACATTTTTAGAAAGTTCGAAACTTGAATATCATCCTTGCTTTTGAGCTTCTCTTTCCTCAACCTTGAGGGATAAGGTATATCGGAAGAAGAGGAAGGATTTGGGATCGAAGGATCACTCACATCCTTGGGTGGAGGAGGGGTAGAAGTAAGAGGCGGAGAAATTGGGGAAGTAGAAGGATGAGGAATAGGAGCAGGTGACTCGTTTTCCTTAGTCACAATCACCGGTGGAGGTATAGGAAGCTCGGGTTCCTTGGTACCTTTGCCACTATGAGTGGTAATTGCTTTCATCTCCCCTCTTGGATTCGCAACGGTGTTACTCGGAAGAGTACCCGAAGAAGAGGGTTGATTACCTTGGAAAAAACTAGCCATCATGTTCTTTAAGTCATTCTTTTGACTATCCAAAGTGTTTCTCATATCAGCTCTCAGATCGTTCCCTTGTTTCACCAGGTATGCTTTCAAGTTGCGCACTTCTTGTTGGAGATTGGCCACGATCACATCATTCGTCCTCATGTAGGTTCCAATGTCTTGGTGTAATGCGGTGGGTTGGTTGGGAGGAGCATTGTATGCGGGTGGTTGATAAGCAGGTTGCTGGTAAACATGGTTGTTTCGTTGAGGTGGATGTGGTTGTTTGTGAGGTGGTATGTATGGTCAACGAGGTTGTTGTTGTTGAGGAGGGCGGTTGAGGTTTTGTTGTTGGTTTTGGTTGTTAGGAGTAAAATCGGGCGGGGAAAGAAAGTTGTTGGAACGGTAGCTAAGCAAGTTGCGGTCACCTTGAGGACGAGCTTGATAAGCGGGTTGAGGATAGGTACCGTATGCTGCATTCACATTCTTAGAAGGGTAGTCTTGTGTGGCGGTACAAGTGGTATAAGAGTGAGGACCCCCGCATATCTCACATGGTTGGCTAACAGCATTGACTTGAGCGTCTCGAGCGTTTTTAGCGTTGATGCTGTTGGTGTTGCTGGCGGTTTGGGTAGCAAGCGATTCAAGAAGCGTAGTGATTTTGTCAAGTCGCTTATCGCTGTCACTAGTACTAGCACTAGCGACATTGGTCCGAACACTCTTGGTTTGCACACGAGACTTATTCTCAATGATATCCCAAGCAGCATTGGAAGTCTTAGCCAAAATATTACCCCCTGAGGCACTGTTTAGTGAATCTTGGTCATTCATGCTTAAACCATTATAAAAAGTGTTAATTTGGTGCACTTTGGTAAAACCATGTTGTGGGCATTTTCTTAAAAGATCTTTAAAACGGTCCCAAGATTCACTAAACGACTCATCGTACTTTTGTTCAAAATTGATAATTTCATTCCGCAAAGCGGTAGTACGAGAGGGTGGGAAAAAGTAGTTGATAAATTTGGTCTCCAAATCCGTCCACGTCAGAATACTTTGTGGCGGTTCCTTAGCAAGCCAATGTCGGGCTTGTCCCTCTAAAGAAAAGGGAAAAAGTTGTAAACGGATTACCTCTTGTGGAACACCATTGAATTTGACCGTATTAGTGAGTTGCAAGAATCTCTTGATGTGGTAATGTGGATCATCAATGCTACGCCCCAAGAATGGTTGAGCAAAGACTGATGGTAGTAGAAATACGTCTTTTAGGAAAAAGGCGTAAAAGCGGTAAGTATTAAGCGTACGTTTAGGAAAACGTAAACACTTATGACCCTTAATGGGAATCGTTCTCTCGAGGAGGCACGTGTGTTGTGTAATGAATGATTTGATTGATTTGTTTTTGATTATTAATGAGAAGAAAAGAAGAGAAAATGACGAAGACGAAGAAATATAAAAATAGGCAAAAACACTACTAGAAAGTTAAGACGTAGAAACGTAAAAACGACAAAATTTAAAATTTTAACCTAAAAATTCCTAAAAATTACTAAAAATCCACAATAAAATTCTAAGAGTTTACAAAAAATCCAAACTTGCCAAAACCTTTTAATTCATTTAAAATGACTTTTTAATGCTAATTAAAGCCCTAAAAATCACTTTTAAATATTAAAAAGCCCTAAACAAGATTTAATAGTTTGTAAACCTCAAAAATGACCTAATTAAGCTAAAAACTATTTTTAAAAATTTTAAAACCAAATTAAACTATTTTTAAACTCCTAAAAACTATTAAAATCTATTAAATCTTAAATTAATTCTAAAAATTAATTGAAAAGCCTAAAAATTAATTGGAGAGTGAAAAAGTTCTTATTTTAATGTCTAGAATCTAGGAAAAATGAAAAAAAGTTAACAATAAAACTTTGAATTTTTATGAATAAAATAATATTAAAATATTCCAAAAAATGAAAAGTTCAAAAATAAATTCTAAAACATTCTCAAAAATCCTAAATATTCTAACTAAGAAGAAAATGTAAATTAAAGTTTCTAAAACCTTTTAATTAATTTTATATTAATTTTTAAAGTTTAATAAAAAACCTAAAATCAAATAAAATTAAAATTTAAAGTTTCTGAAAACTTTTTGATATGTAAACCTCAAAAATATAAATTAAAACCTAAAAACTATTTTTTTGTATTTTTTAATTACTGTTTACTATTTTTAAATTACTTTCTAAATTTTAAAAGAAAATTAATCCTAATAAATAATTAAATAATGGGAAAAATAAATTTCAAAAACAGAAAAGTCAAAAAGGATAACACAAACCTAAGAAAAATGAAAACTAACAATTAAGCTTATTTAATAAGCTAAATCAAGCAAAATAAGCCACGGCTTATTTAAACAAGCCAAAACCAAAGTGTCCTTAAGTATTAAATGTTATGAGTTCATAACATAAAAACTCATCTGGATCACTGGTAGAACCCCTCACTCCTGAGCTGCAGGTCGGGGGTTCGAGTCCAGGCAGGGTGAAGTTTTTACAAAAATTTTCTTTTTTTTTTACTTTTAAACCTCAAACAGCAACACTTATAGGCTACAAAAACACAAAAACACAAAAACAACCTAATTTAAGCAAGGATTAAGGGAAGAATTGACCAAAACGTGCCCAGGTCTGCTTTGTGGACTGATGAACACACAAGTGTTTTCACTTGTGTGCAATAGACCAAGAGGACTTGGTTGTGGTTCTTTAGTGTTGTATTTGTGGAACAAAGGCACCCCTACACTCTTTCTGAGTGTAGGGAGTCAAAAATCAAGCACAAAACTAGCACCTTGCACAAAATCTGGCACACACAAAACAAAACAAGTTGCTGAGGTCTTTTTAAGGTCTGGTGGTATTTTGATGCCAAGACTTGCACACCAATGAGTTTTACAGGCTCAGATTAAGCACACACTAGCATCAATTAGCATATAATCAAACTCAATTCCTAAAATAACCTAACCCTCAACAGATTTCAAGATTCAAGCTCAAGTTTTCATCAAAACAAGCAAAAACGTGTTCATACAATTTTAAGCTAACCTTTTTACCTTTTTACTTGCACACTTGCTTCAAACTTGTTCCCAAATGCACTCTACCCTAACAGCATCCTATTACTACCCCTATTAAACACTTCTAACAGCTTTTACTTGCACAAATCAACCTCAAACTCAGTTTAATTCATAAATCCAAACACCCCTTTAAAATTTTAATCCAACTTTTACAATTCAAATCAAAACAACTCCAAACTGCTTTCTTCCAACACTAACATGCATATAACATCAAATAAACTTCATTCAAGCACATATAAACACCTTTCATGCAGAATTCACCAAAATCACTTAAACCATCATCAAAATTGAAAAAATAAAAAGGGAAACTGATTTTTACCTAAGGGACTTACATCCAAGTCCCTTGTGACAGCTTTGTCACCTCCCTATACACTCGGGTGTATGCAGAACTTAATCAACAACAAATCAACCTTCTTAAGAAAAATCAAAAAGAAATACAAGAAATATATGTATATTCTGTTTTCTTTCACTCTTTCTTAAAAACTTTTCCAATCAATAACCTTTGTAAACCTTGAAACACACGTTTTAGAAAACAACTCTAACTTCAAAAATCAAATCCTTCAGTCCACTTTCACTTCATGAAAGATTGGATTTTTGAGAATTAAAACACTTTTTTGGAAAACTTGAAACTCACACAAGTCTTTCACTCTTTGAAAATGGAACTCAGTATTAGCAATCCAAACACACAAACTTTTTATAATTAATAAAAGGAATTACAATTTATATCAAAAATACCAAACTTTAATAATATATAAAAAAGGAATTACAATGTGATTGCTAAAAACTGGAACAAAGTATAGGGTCACATGTCGACTCCTATATATACTAAAGCATAGAACTATCTAGAATGAAAATGAATTAAAAATACAAGAAAAATGCTAAGCTAAAACCCTAATTGATAAATGTCCTAAAATGCCCTTTGAAAAGGTCTTGATCTTGGTCAATTCTGCAGCCCATGTGTTTGACAGCTTGTAGAATGATCTTTGGTCGTTGGATGAACCTTGGGGACAAAGGAGTTGATCTCCCACGTTGAAATTGTCAGGTTCTAGGGTTGTGGGAAAGAGACGTTGCAGGGGAGGTCTGGGGAGGGGTCCACAGGGCATGTGGGTTTGTTTTGTTGGGTGGGAAATGGTGAGGTGGAGTTTAATCAGTAATCTGGAAGGTTATAGGGGATATCCCCTTGTTTTGGGGTTTAATTAATCTGGGGATTAATTAGGGTTCTAGGGGATTAAGAGACGTTTTTGATCTATTTTGGGATTAAACAGGTTTTAAATTCCTGTTTGGTGGGAAATAATTGGGTTAAGTGGGTTTTGACTTGGGTTTGACCACGTTTTAATAATAAAACCGGGTATAATGGGATTGGGCCATGGGGTTTTAGTGGGCTAGTGTTTGGATATTACATTACCCGTCCCAAAAATCTTAACATTGGTTAACTTTTTGCATGGCCAGTCCAAACCGTCAAGTCCTTTTCATCCAAAGTCCAAATACAATTGCAAAGTTAGTCCTTTTATGTATTTTGACTAACTTTTGCATTCTTAATCAATTTCCAAGGGCATTTCTTGTCAAATCTTCATTCTTCAAGGATCACACTTGTACAATTAACTTTTGGAGGGCTAATTATGACAAGTTCTTCAAAGATGAGGGGCCATTTTTGCCAATTCTTCAAACTTGAGGGGTCTTTTTGCAAAATTCCATAAATGAGCTTGGTTCATTGTGCGTCTTCGTTTCCCGTGTTCGTTTTTGAATGATTCTTGTGATCTGTTGCCGATTCCTCAATATCCGTACCTAAAAATACACAAGTAACAAACACGAGCATATATTTGGCATATTTTATGATATTTAATGCAATTAAAGGCCGTTTTGGATGCTGAGACCATGTATAAAAGCCGTCTCATCAGAGACCATCTGGATAAAGCCGGATTTGAGCTCAAAGTTGTTGGCTGCAATCGCGGGTATAACAATTGGATCATCGTTACCATCTACATGTGCTTGCAGAAGTTCAATCATCGGGCGATTATCCGGTAGAGGCTCATTGTTGTTATTATTGTTGTTGAAAGGTGGATTGTTATTGTTATTATTATTGTTTTGAGGTGGGTTATTGTTGTTGTTTTGTACACCGGCCATGTCTAAGTCTTCGAGAGGCTCGGGCTCTTGATAAGACGTTGATCGTGTACGCATGCACCTGCAAAAGAACTAACAAAGCAAGCAAGAAATATTTTTGGTTTTTATGGTTTTTTAATATTTTTGGATTTTTGAAAATTTTATATTTTTTTAGGGTTTTTGAAAATTTTTATGAAAAAGTAACGTTCACGGGGAACGGATCCCAAAATCCAAGTTCTCACAAAAAACTGTTAATCTTAACAAGAAGAGCTGGCAGCGGCGCCATTTGATACTAGCGTTTTCTATGGGTTCAGAATTTATGTCTCGGTATATCCTCGAATTGATCACAGCTCAAAGTGGAATGATTTGTTCTTGGTTAATAAAAAGGTGTTGGTTTGTTTATCTAATTTGAACTAATAACAATTAAGTACGTGTCGAAGAGTAAAATTAAAACTTGAAAGATTAAACTAATAGACGAGTTCAAAAATAAATGCTTGAAAACTTAAAGATTAGATTAGAAAAATAAATGAACACTCAATAAAAACTAACACTTGGAAAACTTTGTAAAAACATGAACTTAGTCAGAAAATACTAAAAGAAAGTAAGATCGGAATATCTTAAAAAACAGTCACTGATCGGAATGTGGGAAACGAGTACTGATCGGAATGTTACACAGCACTCCAGTCGGAATGTTTAACAAGAAGCCTAGATCGGAATGTAGACAGAAGGGGCAATCGGAATAATATAAAATGGATGTTGATCGGAATATGCAGATCACTTAGTCTAATCGGAATAACTAGAAAAATGCACTAATCGGAATAACAGTACAAGATTCAAATCGGAATAAACTCAAATGAACCATAATCGGAATGTTCAAAAACTAGCTACAATCGGAATACGAAAACCCTTACCGTCGGGATACTCTAAACCCTTTTCCGATCTAAGGATCGGAATAAAGGGTGCAGCTGGTCGGAATGTGCAGATCGGAAAGGGGTTTATAACCCTTTCCTATTTAAGAGGGCTTCGAGACAAAAGCTAAGCAATAAGCTATGAATAAGCTTATCACTAAAACTAAGATGAATCCAATAAGGATCGGATCAAATAAGCTCGAATAACAACTTAACTAAACTTTAGATAATCAATCTTTAAATCAAACAATTAAAATATGAACTTTTTATAAAAACTTTAAAAAGTAAATAAGCTAAACTAACAAATAAGACAATAAGCACAAAGATCTTAAAGCTTATTTGTATAGAAACTTAAGGAAACATAAAAAGATTAACTTTTTAAGCACGAAAACATAGATGAACAACACGGATCATAAGTAATTCGTACCAAAAGTGAATCAAAATCAAAGAAAGGTAGAATAAGATTAAAGATTAAAAGCTTGAAACTAAACTTGATTAATGAAAAACAATACAAAGGTTTGATCTTGAAAGAGAAAAAGATGAAAACTAGTGAGAGAAAGTTGAGAACTTTCTCTCTCTAAAACTAGAGAGAATGAAAAACTAAAAACTACCTAAAAGACTAACTAAAAAAAAACTCTCAATTTGTGAAGTAAGGTCCTATATATATATAGGCGTGTGGTGGTGGGCTTGTGAACGGGCTTTGGTTTGGGCTTCTTTTCTTCTTTAGTCTTTAGTCTTTACGTTTCTTTTAAATAAACGTTTCCGACTTTGGATTTTGAGAAGTGTCGGTGAATAATTCCAACTCGTCTTATAATCTTTTTTTTAATAGACTCGAGTTCTTCGACATATATGAATCTTCCATCTTTGGCTCTATTCTTCGATAAATCTTCAAATAGGCACAATGACTTCAAATCTTTTGCATCTCTTGGACAATAGACTTCGTCTTGAGTCTTTTTCTTCGATAAAACCTGTGTAATCCCATGTTTTCTTCAATATACATCCGGTTGACTCTGAAAACACAAAAAACACAAAAACCACGGATAATTCCAAACAAATGATATTAAATACGTGTTTTGGTCTTGTTTTAGCTAGAATTAAGTGGGAAAAAGATGGGTGTTTTCACACCTATCAATTATAAGTATTATACTTTTCATGTTGGGCCCAAGTGGGTTAAGCCCAATAAGTAAATTTATAAATTATAGTCCATTTAGTTGGATTATTAGTCCAATAATGCTAACTTAGCCCATTAATGTCCATATGTTATATAGTTCGGGTTTTATCGGTATTTACTTGTATTAAGTACATATATATCAGTATATGACTTTTAAAAAGTTTACATTAGACGGGTTCGACCGTCTAAGTTTTATTTGATAAAAACGTTAATCTTTCGGTTTTAGCCGAAAAGACGTAAAACTTAGTATATAGTTTTATAACTTGGAAAAACATTTATATTTACAATTTATATAACATATCCCATTTTAATATCAATATATATATAACTCTTTTATTATAATTATTATCAACTAGTGGGTTTTGTATGTATATATATTTTATATAGATTTTTGAGTGCTTATATTATATATTATTTATACAAAATCAGTCCTAAAAATCTAGTTTACTAAAATGGTCATATCTAGAGTTCTACATGGAGATAGAACCCAAATTTTTTATCACAGAAACGACATGATATGTGCTTCATTTCATTCCTTTATAGCTACTGATGAATCAACCTCTAAGTATTTTATAAAATTCGTCCAAAACAGTGTAGTCAGATTTGCACTCTAAATTTGTTTTGATCATATCTCACTCATTTTTATGATTCCATTGCATGGCCAACTCTCACATGTGTATAACACCTAATACTTACTGTATATTGATTCCACTTTACCATTTTATCAGTTTAACATTTGGTTACTTACTGTTTTTATACAGCCATATTTTTAAGCATGATTTTAACCTTGTTACCTATGGTTTTTCCATCTTGAAAAAAAAATGAAACGTTTATCAACACCAAATCCCCACATAATATTTTTATCATCATTCATCATCATATACATATACATAAATAAAGAAAATATAAGATTACATAATCAAAATAACAAGAGGATGGGAAGAACAATCTCTATACCACCAAAGTGATGAAAAGATGGGGTTGATGATGAATAAGACTTGGTTTTGGGTAACCAATCTTATGAGATATCAACATCACTTCTAGGATCACCAAGTATTTGTAGATTCCTAAAAAAATCAGCCCTTGTTCTTCATGAAAACTCCTTGAGAAATCAGCCCCAAACTCCCTTGAAAATTCCTTTTTACATGTTAAGATCACCTCCAATCTTCATAACTTCAATGGGTTTTCATCATATGTAAATTATACATATGATTTATGATTGAATCAAGATCAAATGGAGGTTGTTTTGGGTGAAGAGTGGATGGCATAAGGGAGGAATAGAGAGAAAAATGGAGTGGTTTACATGTGTGAGAATGATAGAAATGGTTTTGGTATCTTGTTTTGTGGTTTGGTAGTTTTAGTCAAGTTTGGAGGACAAGTGTCCATCACTTGACACAAAATGTGTTTAAGTGGCTTGGTTTGCCACCACTTGTTATTGGGGTGGACAAGTGTAAACTTGTCCCATTCCTATTAATTTACGGGTACTCCTTGATTCTAGTTTCCTCGATTTGCGTGCCCTCGGGTCGTTTTACGAAAAACTTTTTTATAAATTATGAATCAACGGCACAAAACGAATCTAATACAAATTGTCTCATCAAAAATGGAGTTCGAAAACGTAAATACGTAATCCTAAGGTTTCCGGTTTAGTCGTAAAGGACGTTAAATTATAATCGTAAGTCCTAATCTTTTCTCGTAAATTTGTGAGTTTATGAACCAACACAAATTTAAAATCTCAAAATAATATTCACGGATAAATTTATTTTCTGAAATGTCGGACTGTCACCAAAAACGGTGTATGTAAACGTAAGCACGTAACGTAGAATCCTCCGGTTTAGACGTAGTCGATGCTACTTCAAGACGTAAATCCAAATTTCTTCCCAAAAATAAGTGAGTTCATAATATAACATTAAAATAATGTTTTTAAATAATATCTGAGAATAAAATATCAACCATAAAATGACGGATTGTCACAACATTTACCCCTAAACAGGATCTTTGTTCTCAAAGATCATTTTATATTACTACTCGCTTCTTATAGAGTTAAAGCCATGTGGGTATTTCCTCCACATTCGGTCTTTTCTCACAAGTGTAATCTATTACAATACGCGAGTTTCATCAAACATAACTACCGTAATAAGATCAGGCTTATTGTTGACTTACTTTCTCTATCCATGATGTTCATGGGTTTTTGATGAATGAAACTTTTCGTCGATCTAAACTTCATTAAGAAGTGATCAGATTCTCACTTGATAGACATTTCATCAAGTTCGATATACGAAATATAATTCACGCAGCTCTTGAAGTCATAGGGTAGATCCAACTTATATGCCATTCAAACCAATCTTTTACATCATCTCAATGGTCCCATACAACGGGGACTTATATCCCATGATCTTTCAGATCATCAATTCATTTTTCCATGGTTAAAATTTTGGCATAACTTCGCTACCCATCTGGCACTTCAAGATCTACATTTCATATTCACATAACCTCCTGCCCACTACCGGCAGTCAATAATCAAATCCTAATTTCAATAATCATTTCAGGCTTCACGGGTCGGGTACTTTGTAAGGTTAGGTTTGTCATCATAGGAAACCTTAAACCTAAAAGACATGTCCAACTCACAATGGGTGTATGTCGGGTGTCTTCATCCCAACTCCTGCTTACAGATGCTCTAATATATATATCCTCACAAGATTAGATCTCGATCCTAATACAATAATTATCAATGATAATCTTTCCTAAGGAAAGCGATTATACGGTTTATTACCAAAGGTCAATCATTCAAACATAAAACAGCACTTATAGTATTTTGAATCGTTACTTTACCTTGTCCCTTCTATTGGGGTGGTACACAGTACTCTTATCAAGATTCGTTCTCAATGACTTCTGAGCAAATCTCTAGAAATTCGATGTGAAGCAAGGATCTTGTTAGAGATGATCGATACAGGCACACCATGCTTACATACCTCCTTTAAATACAAAAGAGTCAATTTCTTCATCAAGAATTTATCATTAACGAGAATGATATTAGCAGATTTGGTCAGTCTGTCAACAATGACCAAAATCAAATCAAATTCAGATGATGACCTTTTCAATAGTTAGACGTTTACTAGTGTATGAGGCGATGTCTGCCTTCATAATTTGCCATCAGTACAACTTCTTCAGATAAAGATACATTTAGTCAGAAATGACATGAATAGAATACTTATACTTACAAGATTCCAACATAACTAATTCTCAAAATCTCCATATTTAGGCAACCACAAGCAGCCTTTAAAACATTTAACGCCATCGGCTCCTCAATTTTGATGGTTCACATTAGCTGCGAACCCCTTTTTATTATCTATATTATTCTTCTTAAAAACATCGGCTATTTTTATATTGTTCGGCAATTTATTTTGCACCTTCATTATTAAGGAACATGTCCTAATTGGTTCTTTATCTTTTCTACATAATGTGTCAGTAATTATATTCACCTTCCTCGATGAAATAAATATCATGACCGTATTTATTCAGAAATTATTCCTTCATATTTTCTAAGTCTTAGTTCTATCTCAACTATTATTTTTATCTGTTTTGCTCAATCCGACGTTTTAAAGCGTCGATAATTATTACAAGTAAATTAATAATAATTATTAAATTTTTATGAAGCGTATACGTAAAAATTTTAAATTTCTTAGTTCGACCAATTATATAAAAATATTCAAAATAAATTTGAATTTTAGTTAACACGATTTTTGGTTGATTTATTGAAAATAATTAATAAGATTCTTAAATGTTTGAAAAATCTTTGGTTATACTTTGGTCAAAATTTTCTTAGTTGAAAAGCAAAAAGTGTCGTTTCAAATTTCAAGTCATGGTTCAAATGGTTTCCTCAATCCCTCTTAGGTTGTCTTGAGGTATACACAATCATTTACCCCTAAACAAGAGTTTAGTTAAATGATTTGTGTATAAGGGAATAATCCCTTAAAAATCCTTTGATAAATGATTTGTCAAAACATATTTCCATTTTCTTTCTGGTAAAACCCAAAATATTAAATGGATCACATTTTTGAAGAGTCAATATATATATATATATATATATATATATATATATATATATATATATATATATATATATATATATATATATATATATATATATATATATATATATATATATATATATATATATATATATATATATATATATATATATATATATATATATATATATATATATATATATATATATATATATATATATATATATATCCATCATTAATCAATGGTCATTTTATGTAAAGGATTAAGTCTTAAATCATATGTTAAATACTCAAGGTACAGGATTTCATTGTTCGGCCAATTCAGGGCAATCTATAAATAATTATTAACTCCTGCTTATTCTTATAAACAAACAGATGGTTCTTAATGATCACAAGCATGAATTTATCAAATTACAGCCTACACACGTGATTCACCAAATTTATGAATGCTACATATGTATTAGTCAATCCAAACGACATAACATGAAACTCATAATGGTCATTACAAGTTTTGGATGTAGTGATTGGAATAGATAATCTTTTTCGCGGACGCGAAATTGATGATAACCATGTCGTGGATCAAATTCATGAATATACGCTAGAACCTTGTAAATGATCGAACAAATCTATCATCTTGGGTAGTGGATATAGATTTTGATCATCAATTTACCTAGTTCACGGTAATCAATAAACATAAGGAATGATAACACCATAGCTCTTCATGATGACGAGCTTTGTAGAATAAAAGCTTTCTTTGACAACTCTCTTAGTTGTACGGTAATTTTTTTAATTCAGGTGGTGATGACGTATAGTGCACACGCCACAGATGCAGCACCGGGAATATAATCAATACCAAATTCAACTTGCCTTAATGACGAAAGTCTAGGTAATTCACCAGAAAATACCTCCTAAAGTTTCAGATAGCAGGAACATCTTTTAATAAATTCATATTAGGTTCTTCTAGATTACAATATCTATGACTAGTTCACCACCATTCATGGTATAATCTCAAGTCTAAATGCAGGATATGGTCATCCATCAAGAATTATTTAGGTCACCTTTGATAATCAACATCTTATCATTTAGGGGAATTCTACTTGAGTTCCCATCAATTAAGACAATGTCGTCATGTCATAATCAATCAATCCATTCTATTGGCACTATCAACTTTTCAGTTTTATTGCCATCGATAAGATGTGAACTTCTCAAAATACTAATAATAATTCATAATCCTTCACAAATTCAAGGATATCTGGATACATAACTAACCTTAAAAGAGTAAGGTCAACGCATGATCTATGCTAGAGAATTTCAAATCAGATACAGATGAAAACATTTAACGAATATGAATATATCCCATGTTTTCATAATTTGAGTACGCATTCGAAAGCTCCTCGGATCGTTACCCAGGTCATTCAAATGAAATCAAATCAAAAGAAATGATAGGAACGTCTATACATCCAGTCGGGTATCAACACTCGGTAATCAAATACTTTTCCTAAGAATCTCACTACGAGAGAATTGGACAAGAATGAATTTATAAATTGTCAAATAAGACAATATCCACAGATGAGTAAATTCGACTCAGAAGAATGGATGCTACAGGCACATATGTAGGTGTCCCTAACACTATGTCCCTATTTTTCACTTCTTGCAGATCTCATAAAATTTAATCTTTCACAACTTCAAAGAAAATGTAGTGTTTGTTAATAATTTCATGGTGACTACTAATCATCCTTGCATGTTCACTTCCAAATTGTATGTAGGCGCGCAACTATATACAATTTCAAGATTAACGATGCAATACTCAGTTCGTCAAAATTTTATCATCATGTTTATAATGAAAACATTTTCATGCTTAATTCTTAAATAAGAATCAAAAATAAATTTACAAAGATTTTCTTTGTTATGAAAACAATTAAGTTCTCCAATGTGTTTTATAAACAACTTTACTTCGATAACGATGATTTAGAAATCTCACTTTTAATAATCCTTATAGTGATGAAAATTCAATTTTTCTCAAAGGATACTGTTTTATCTTATAAAAACAATGAGTGATCTGCAAAAGAGTGATGAAAAGTTGTTCATGAAGAACTAACTACAATATAATAGGAAATAAGCTTAGCCAAATAATCATGAGGTTCATGACCTCGATGGCACTCAAAAGGAATAATTCACAACGTAACTCAAATCGAGATGAGTACTTGTTCAATGGTTGCATCACTAATGCGAACATTAGTATGAAGCAATAAAGGATAGATAACATCGATACATGTAGGATTTAGTAATCCAAGGTAGTCTTTTCATTAATCACAAACAAGTACCGTAACATGCGAACATTGTACCGTAACACATTATGTGTCACTATGTCATACAATTCCAAGAACTCATCCTACCAACTGATGTCTCAGTTAAGTTAGGGATTATTTTTAAAAGATACCACAATGAATACTAATCTACAAGAGTCATTAGGTGTCCCACCTGTCCCGGAAGATCCATCGGTCCCAATTCAGAAGAAGATTTCTTCAATTTATTTATTGGACACTGGGCATCCTCGTTATTGGACAATGGTTTAGGAACAACCCTTAACACAAACTAACAATCATTTAAAACCTTATAATTCAATCCCAGAACTTAATGACTTCCTCTTAATAATCTCATATTCTATACGGGTTAAATTTTACTTTATTCAAGTTTTAACCAACTTATACTCAATGCGATATCCTACTTCATTCTCTAATACTTTCAATCTTTATTCTTAGACCTTAAAAGGGAAATTAAAGCTTGATATGATCAAAACTTAATTTCCAATCCTATAGCTCTTACAACAATAGTTATCAAATAAGTCACTAGTATGAAATGACTCACACATTCAATTAGACTTCTCGGAAAGGTACTAGTGGCATGAGGCTTTTGGGTAAAGGCTCCAATGACAGCCTCAAGTGCTGTCGACGTATAGTCAGTATTCGGCCCGGCCCAACAGGCCCGCGACCTACACACCTAACTTATCCTTCAAGAAACCCTAAGCCTATAAATACAAGGGTAGGGGTCTCATTCTACACGGGGATTCTCTCTCTTAACCACACCTCTTATACAACATATCGATCAATACTGACTTGACCGTCAGAGGTGGACCCTGGGGCTCCGGCCTCGGGTCCATGTCTAACCGGTTCTTCTTTGTTTGCAGCATTACTCAGGACCCGAGAAGGCGACGAACGGCCCAGGAGAGTCGTCAGACCGGCCTAGCCAAATTATGCTCCAACAAGTTGGCGCCATCCGTGGGACCCGACAAATTGCTCATCCTACTCTGATTGGAATCATAGATAATGTGTGTTCCATTCTTTATTTCTCCCCACATTAAGAGGTAAACAACACTCATCACAGGTACACGCTCATAAAATATTATTTACTGAATGTCTATGTCAATTTGCATGAATGTTTATGCATGAATCATACACATGTGCATGTAACATGCCAAAACCTTAACAAGAATCGTTGATGTATTGCACACACCTTTGTGTTACGATTGACATATGTATTGTTTTTTTTTATTGATCTTTTAAGATCGAAAATAAATCCCTACAAGAGATTTCATCGGGGATTTCCCCGAAACCCAAATCATATTTTTAGTATGTGCCTTTTCTTTTAAATTTGAAAGGTAAATTTATCCAAAAAAATAGAAGATACAGTGATGTACCTATTTGCATTATAGATATTGAGTATAGAATATCTTACTTATATAAGTTTCATATTTTGAACATTATAATGGCGTATAACATGCGAGGATACTAGCTTTCTAAACATTCTTATTTAGCCGAATGTAATATGGTTTTGCATTGTTTAATTGTGAATGTTTATCTTGTTTACAATAGTAGAAACATGATATGTTATCGATATATTTAATCGCGAATATTTCAGAGTATTCCAAAATATCATCATGCGTTTTCTTTTTTGATATACGTGGTCATGGAACTGTTCAGCCGCACTCGTCCACACGTTTTGAAATATTTTAATATTTCACTGCGGTTATGAGCCGCGTCCTTCCGTGTTAGTCCTATTTTAGTAAAATATTACGCAATCTTTTAAATGTATACAAATATTTTTAATATCTTATTTTTTAGGTAACAAGATTTACCCATATCTTTTAAAATAAACAAAATATTTTATCAATATTTTTCATGTAAATAAAAGATATTAGATATATCTTTTAAATTGGCAAGGAGATATTACATATATCTTTTGATTTTATTAAATATATTCTTTGTATGTGTCGCGACTCGACGTAGCAATATCGTGATTCGCGATCATGGCTCGTCCATCCGCACTCATCTGCACGTTCAACAATTATTTTTTATTCGCGGTCATGGTATGTCCAGCCGTGATCGTCTGTATGTACGATTATATTTTATTTTTCACTGCGGTCATGAGCCGCGTCTTCCGTAACTAATCCGTACGTTCGGGTATACTGTTTATATTAAACAGGATATTACATATATCATTTAAATTACTATAAGATATTATTTATCTTTTTTCTATTCGGATATGATATACTCTGATATTATTAATTTATAAAAGATATTATATATATCTTTTATATCGGAAAAATATATTACATATATTTTCTTTAAATAATATATTTTATTTGTCATTCGCGGTCATGGTACGTCCATCCGCGCTAGTCCGTACACTCGGATATCTTCTGCCTACGGGCGTACATGTACACATCGTTCCCAGGTGGAATAAGAGGATTGAGTGAACCTAATAATTCAACTTGTCGTGTAAGAGGGATGCAACCCCAACGATGATGGATCATGTCCTTGTTAGACACCTTGCTATCAAGACGTTGTAGTAAGTTAGCGAACCACATGACTCATGATGGACTTGCAAAAGACACATTGTGCACGTCTAACAAAATTTTTGTCAAAACTTTGACCGTCCTTATGGTAGTAGCGGTACGCCGCACGTAAAGGCATAGCTCATCCAATAAGTTAGTTAAGATACATCTTATACTATGTGACACTTCGCGGTTATGGCAAGACCCATCCGCGTTGGGTCGCACGTTCGAATCCAATTTCTATTTTTCGTACGCGGCTATGGTACGTCCATTCGCGCTGGTCTACGTGATCGTAATTTTTTGAATACTTGATTAAGTTTAATACTACTAATCGAGTGTAGAACCATTAAACTTGGGGGGATACTAGGGTATAATAATACCACTATTTATGTGCACGTCACACAAATATCTTTGGATATAGTCCTTTGCCGCAGAAGTCCGCCTTCTGCCGGTTTATTCATTTGCCATAGAAGTATCTCTTCCATTGGCTTATTCCTTCGCCGTGGAAGTCCTCCTTCCGTGCGCTTATTCCTTTGCCATGGAAGTTTCTCTTCCATTGGCTTATTCCTTCGCCGCGGAAGTACTCCTTCCGCGCGCTTGTTTCTGCGCCATGGAAGTATCTCTCCCATTGGTTTTGTCCTTCGTCGTGGAAGTCCTCCTTCCGCGTGTTTATTCCTTTGCCATGGAAGTATCTCTTACATTGGCTTATTCCTTCGCCGCGGAAGTCCTCCTTCCACGCGCTTATTCCTTTGTCGCAGAAGTCCGCCTTCTGCCGGTTTATTCCTTTGCCGCAGAAGTCCGCCTTCTGCCGGTTTATTCCTTTGCCGTAGAAGTCCGCCTTCTGCCGGTTTATTTCTGTGCCATGGAAGTATCTCTTTCATTGGCTTATTCCTTCGCCGCGGAAGTACTCCTTCCGCGCACTTGTTCCTGTGCCATGGAAGTATCTCTTCCATTCGTTTATTCCTTCGCCGCGGAAGTACTCCTTCTGCGCGCTTGTTTCTGCGCCATGGAAGTATCACTTCCATTGGCTTATTCCTTCGCCGCGGAAGTACTCCTTCCGTGCGCTTGTTTCTGCGCCATGGAAGTATCTCTTCCATTGGCTTATGTCGTTGCCACGGAAGTATCTCTTCTGGTGGCTTATTCATGCGTCGTGGAAGTATCTCTTCCACGTGCTTATTATCTTCGCCGTGGAAGTATCTCTTCCACGTGCTCATTATTTTCGCCGTGGAAGTATCTTTTCCACGTGCTCATTATTTTCTCCGTGGAATTATCTCTTCCACACGCTTGTTATTTTTACCGTGGAAGTATTTCTTCCACGTGCTTGTTATTTTCGCCGTGGAAGTATCTCTTCCACGTGCTCATTATTTTCGCCGGGGAAGTATTTCTTCAACGTGCTCGTTATCCTCGCCGTAGAAGTATCTCTTCCACGTGCTCGTTATTTTCGTCGTGGAAGTATTCTTCCACGTGCTTCTTATCTTCGCCGTGGAAGTATCTCTTCCACGTGCTTATTATCTTCGCCTTGGAAGTATCTCTTCCACGTGCTTATTATCTTCTCCGTGGAAGTATTCTTCCACGTGCTCGTTATCTTCGCCGTGGAAGTACGTCTTCCACGTGCTTATTATATTCGCCGTGGAAGTATCTCTTCCACGTGCTTATTATATTCGCCGTGGAAGTATCTCTTCCACGTGCTTATTATCTTCGCCGTGGAAGTATCTCTTCCACGTGCTTATTATCTTCGTCGTGGAAGTGTCTCTTCCACGTGCTTATTATATTCGCCGTGGAAGTATCTCTTCCACGTGCTTATTATCTTCGCCGTGGAAGTATCTCTTCCACTTGCTTATTATATTCTCCGTGGAAGTATCTCTTCCACGTGCTTATTATCTTCGCCGTGGAAGTATCTCTTCCACGTGCTTATTATCTTCGCCGTGGAAGTGTCTCTTCCACGTGCTTATTATATTCGCCGTGGAAGTATCTCTTCCACGTGCTTACTATCTTCGCCGTGGAAGTATCTCTTCCACGTGCTTATTATCTTCTCCGTGGAAGTGTCTCTTCCACGTGCTTATTATCTTTGCCGTGGAAGTGTCTCTTCCACTTGCTCATTATTTTCGCCGTGGAAGTATTCTTCCACGGTGCATCGTTATCTTTTGCCGTAGAAGCACTAATACAAGGTTTTACCCTAGTACAAAATAATTTCGTTGTTCCAAATCTTTTCGAATTGAAAACCGGTCTTAAGTGCGACTCAATCGTCTTTTGGTGAATCAAGTGAATGGTTTGGTTTTGTTTGTTTTAAACTACTAGCAAGTAAATAAAGTGTCGTTGAGTAAAATGGAAGTTAAAAGATTAATTTGAATAACGAGTAAAAACAAATGCATATAAACGTAAAGGTGACAATGGAAAAATACTAATTCACTAAATAAAACTAACACTTTGAAAATTTTCAGAAAATAAAAAGTACTATAAGAAAGTGACATCGAAAGAAACCAAAATAAGCCAAAAATGGCCCTGATAGGAATGTTTTCCGATCAGTAGATCGGAATGTGGGATGGGACACAATCGGAATAACCAATAAATGGAGCCTATCGGAATGTCGATGAAGTTACCAATCGGAATATTAAGCTTGACCACAATTGGAATATAGAAAGAACTAACAATCGGAATATGGAGCAAAGGGCTGCTAATCGGAATACTTGTGGTACCAATCGGAATTTACAAACCCTAATCCGATTGGTTCAATCGGAATAAGGGAGGGAGCTGCCGTCGGAATAAGGGGCCAATCGGAAAGGTGAGTAACAACCCTTCCCTAAAATGGTGGAGATCGGTTAGATGGTGTATCCGGTCGGAACAGGCGATCGAAAAGGGGATTTAAGCTCCCTTTTCCGAAAATAAGGGGATTTGTTAAGGCTAGATAATAAGCTAAGTTCAATAAGCTAATATCCAAAACTTATAAATCCAAATACTTAACCGAATCAAATAAGCACTTTAATCAACTTATCTAACTCGAAATCAAGCAACTTTTTAGATCAATCAATAAAAATATAAACTTTTTAATAAAACTTTTTAATAAGAAAAATAAGCTAATCATAAAAATAAGCCAATAAGCACAAAAGTCTTAAAGCTTATTCAAATGAAAACTTGTAAAATGATCAAAAGATTAACTTTTTAGCACGAAATCAATTAGAACAACACGGATCACATGATAATCGCACCAAAATCAATCTTAAATCAAAGAAAAGTAGAATGAGATTAAGAAATAAAAGCTTAAAATGGAACTTTGATTAATGAAATAAGCAATACAAAAGTGTTTAATCTTAAAAGATTAAAAGAAAAAGATGAACTAGTGAGAGAAAGTTTAAGACTTTCTCTCTCTAAAAACTAAAAAGTGAAAAATTAACTAAAAAAAAATCTAACCACCCTCCTAATGACTATTAGGAGGGTATTTATAGGGAAAGTGGAAAGAGTGCATGTGTTGCATCTTCTTTCTTGCTTTCTTCACGTTTTCTCGACTCGACTTTAATTCTTCGTCTTTGTCGTCTCGGGATTTGAACTTGTCTTTTAATTTTCTTCTTCTATTAGACTTGAGTTTTCGACTTCGTTAAACTTCCGTCTTTTGACTTTTTCTTCGATAAATCTCCAGAATAGGTCTTGGACTTCCGTTCTTTTTGCACTCTTGATCTTTTGACTTCGTCTTTTCCCGTTTTCTTCAATAAAATCCCGTGAAAGCCCGTGTTTTCTTCCTTTTCCATATTTTGGTCCTAAAACACAATAAAAACACAAACCACGCATAATTCTGACTTTTACGACATAAATCACACGTTTTGGTCTTGTTATTATTGGAAATAAGTGGTAAAAGGATAAGTGTTTTCACACTTATTAAATCCCCTACACTTGACCATTGCAATGCCCTCATGCAATGCATTAATTTTAAAGCACGGTTTACATTTTTCATCATAAATAACCCACCTTGGCCTTATTTAAATGCTAAACATAAAAGACAGAAATAAGCAAAGAAATTAAAATCTTACATTGGGTTTTGGCAGCCATGAACGTTTATCATCCTCAAGTTTCACGTTCCCCATACCAAGCTTAAAAACGAGATCATTGTTATTATAAGTTAGCAAACTATCACGGACTCATGTGGGCCAATTATTCACTTAGACTCCCTTATTCCTAGGTGTATCTCTTATATTTTATTTTTGTCTTGAATGATCACAAGGATGCATTGTTTGACTTATTTCGATAGTTATTTAGTCCGAAAATAAGATGAACGATTTAATCAATAGTTAGCTAAAGGACCAAATCTTTTAAAACTGCTTCTCGGGATATCAGAAAGTTCATATCTTGGCATAACTTGGTTCGCGATTTGAGACCTTTCTCGGGCCGATATTTGGCAGCGACTTCATACTTCGAATCTTCGAGAGACGTTCTTGAAATTATGGTCTTCTCTTTATAATAGGAATTTCTTCACTTGAAGTTTTTGAGAGATTCTTCATCTTTGGACCATGACTTCTTCATTTTTCTCCAATCTTTATTTTGGACTTTGATATACAACGATCCGCCTCCTTTTAGGACTTGGATCTATTTATCCTCATACCTTGTTAGGGTCTTTTCGGATAGACTTCTCCATGACTTTTGGGGAGTTCTTGCTTTTCGTCGTGTGTCTCGATCCTTCATATTGATTTTCGATCAATGATTTTTCACATCACTTTTGGATCTTTAGCAACAAAATATAGCCCTCATGCCTTGTTAGGGCCTTTTCGGACTCGCCAATCTTCGCGCCCCGCTTCATAAGTTATGCCTTGGCTATGAACTCTCGTCATTACCGAGCAACTTTTAAACGATCTGGGGCTAGAAGCTAAGTAACCTTTTAAATCGTACAACCTTATTTATTAGCAGATTAATTTATTAACAAGCGGAGGGAGAATAGGCTCATAATTAACTCACATAAATTCACGAAAGAATACCGAACTTATAATTGACTCTATCATCTCTCGTTCTCCACAGTTTAAAATCTCAAGGAATGAGACTCGTGAATGCTTAGCCTATTAAATCAAAGTTTTGGGTTTTCGAGTCGCCTATAGGATCTTGCAAATTCTTAGACTTTTTCAAGTTTAGAGATCGCGTTTTAAAGTTCCCTTGATAAACGAATCTCTAGGGTCAATTATAGGAACTTGCGAAAAGTTCTTGTTCTTAACCCGTGAGAGTTAAGACTTTCGCGTTTTATAGCTCCCTATATAAAAGCCTAGCAAAACTTGACTTAAACACGTTAAGGATACTAGCTAGAGTAAACTTAGGTAAGTAAACTCGGGTTGAGTCAAAATGTTCACGACTAAGAAAAATCTAAAACCACTTTATTAAAAATTTATTCTAGCAAAGGAAACATAACAAAGGCAAATACAACTATACAACTAGGCCAAAATAGATTAAAAATTTTGAAAAATGTCGAAAAATCAAATTTTCTGGTTAAAATGAGGGCAAATTCACGGAAAAGACCACTTACTTCGATAGAAGTCCCCCCTACACTTGAGATAAACATTGTCCTCAATGTTTAAGCATGTGGGAGTAAACTCCCCTACACTTATGACATTGTGCACTTTGTTTAAATCTTGCTAAGGAGAGGACAACTAAAGTGAATTCAATGTGAACATATAGAATATGAAATATTGAATCACAAGAGTTTAGGATAGAACCGGGAAGATGGAAACACGGTATCACGGTTTGTCAAAAGTCATCAAGATGCTCTCTGAAGCTTAAATCCCTGCACAGCACAAGAAACAAGACAACAAACATATGCGGGGCTCCCCCTACACTTATTATAAAAGCGGTAAGGGAAAGAACACGGGTTGCCTCCCGAGAAGCGCTTGTTTTTGTTCACCGAGTCATGAGCCTGACTCGACCCAATTTTAGTTCATGGGGAACGTGGTGAGGGATGGAATCATCTCCTGAGAGATGTCCTCACCAAAGTACAGCTTCAGATGCTGGCCATTCACCTTGAAATTGGGGCCATTCGGCTGAGAAAGCTCAATAGTCCCATACGGAAAGACTTTGGCGACGGTGAATGGACCAGTCCAGCGGCTCTTCAACTTGCCAGAGAAGATCTTCAACCGAGAGTTAAAGAGTAAAACTTGATCACCAACGTGGAACTCTCGGTTCTTGATTTTAGCATCGTGGATCATCTTCGTCTTCTCCTTGTAGATCAGCGAGTTCTCATAAGCTTCATTCCTCAGTTCATTTAGCTCGTTGAGTTGAACCTTGCGATGATCACCGGCTTTGATGATGTCGAAGTTAGCCCACTTCAAGGCCCAGTGCGCCTTATGTTCCAGCTCGATGGGTAGGTGGCAGGCTTTTCCGTACACAAGACGATAAGGTGTACAACCGATCGGGGTCTTGTAAGCAGTACGGAAAGCCCATAGAGCATCATCTGACTTATCGGCCCACGCGGCACGATGCTCTCCCACAGTTTGCTCCAAAATTCTCTTCAAGCCACGATTGGAAATTTCGGCTTGCCCATTGGTTTGGGGATGATAGGCGGTGGAAAGACGGTGATTGACACCATACTTTGCCATGACTCTTGCAAATTGATCGTTGCAAAAATGAGTCCCGCGGTCACTGATGATAGCACGAGGAACGCCAAATCGAGCGAAAAGCTGCTTCAAAAAGTTCACAACCACCCTCGCATCATTCGTAGGAAGAGCCTTAGCTTCAACCCATTTAGAGACGTAGTCGACAGCGACGAGGATGTACTTGTTCCCTTTGGATGATGGAAATGGCCCCATAAAGTCGATGCCCCATACATCAAAGATTTCACATTCCTGTATGAAATTTTGAGGCATCTCATCCTTATGTGTGATCTTGCCTTGACGTTGGCAAGCATCACAATGCTTAACCATTTCGTGAGCGTCACGATAAATGGTGGGCCAGTAGAATCCAGAATCAAACACTTTCTTAGCGGTGTAGTTGGGACCAAAGTGACCACCGGTGGGTCCTTTGTGGCAAGCTTGGAGGATGTCAAAAGCTGCCGGTCCGTCAACACATCGACGAATAATCAGATCAGCACACTGTTTGAATAGATAAGGGTCATCCCAAAAGTAAGTCTTAACATCGTTTAGGAACTTCTTCTTTTGTTGGGATGTTAACCCTTTGATGAGAATACCACCCGCTAAGTAGTTTGCAATGTCCGCAAACCACGGGGTGCCATCAAGATTGAGATTTATAGACATTAGAGTCTCCAGGGGGAAAGAGTCATTGATCTCTTTGTTCGGAGGATCCCCCTGATATGGATCCTCAAGTCTGCTCAGATGATTCGCGGCCAGGTTTTCGGCTCCCTTCTTGTCACGAATTTCAATGTTGAATTCTTGAAGGAGTAAAACCCAGCGAAGAAGTCTTGGCTTAGAATCGTTTTTAGTCATCAAGTACTTCAACGCGGAATGGTCCGTGTATACGATGGTGGTGGATAAAACAAGATAGGGGCGAAATTTCTCAAAAGCATAGACAACAGCTAAAAGCTCTTTTTCGGTTGTCGTATAATGCAATTGAGCCCCCGTCATTGTTTTGCTAGCATAGTGGATTGGTTGGAAGTTTTTATTCACTCTTTGGCCCAAAACCGCACCAATAGCAAAGTCGCTAGCATCGCACATCAATTCAAAAGGCAGCTCCCAGTTAGGGGTAACCAAGACCGGTGCCTTAGTTATCTTATCCTTGAGAAGATTGAAGGCTTCGAGACACTCTTTAGAAAAGATAAAAGGAGTATCTTTTTCCAAGAGGTGGGTCATCGGGCGAGCGATTTTAGAGAAATCCTGAATGAATCAACGATAGAAGCCCGCATGACCCAGAAAACTTCTCACACCCTTCACGGTTGAAGGTGGAGGTAATTTGGCTATGACATCTACTTTAGCACGGTCGACTTCAAGACCGGCTTTAGAGATTTTGTGTCCTAGCACAATGCCTTCTTTTACCATAAAATGGCATTTTTCCCAATTCAGAACAAGGCGAGTGTCTTCGCACCGCTTAAGCATACGTTCCAAATTAGCAAGGCAAGCAGAGAAGGAATCCCCGAAGACCGAGAAATCATCCATGAAGACTTCCATGGTTTGTTCAACCATATCATGGAAGATAGCCAACATGCACCTTTGGAAAGTCCCGGGGGTATTGCATAAGCCGAAAGGCATTCTTTTATAAGCAAATGTGCCATAGGGACAAGTGAATGTTGTCTTCTCTTGATCTTGGGGATCGATGGGTATTTGAAAATAACCCGAGAAACCATCCAGAAAGCAGTAATATTCATTACCAGCTAGACGTTCAAGCATTTAGTCCATAAAAGGTAGAGGGAAATGATCCTTTCTCGTGGCATCATTGAGTTTGCGGTAGTCTATACAAACTCTCCACCCAGTAACGAGACGGGTAGGAATTAACTCGTTGTTTGCATTGGGCACAACGGTGATTCCGCCTTTCTTAGGCACACAATGGACTGGACTAACCCATGGTGAATCCGAAATAGGGTAAATCATACCCGCATCAAGAAGTTTGATAACCTCTTTTTTGATGACTTCATGTATTTTAGGATTCACCCTTCGTTGACTTTGAATTGTGGGCTTAAAGTCGTCCTCCATGAGAATTTTATGTGTGCAGAAGTGAGGATCAATTCCACGGATGTCGGAGATTTTCCAAGCGATAGCTCGTTTATGCTTCTTCAACACAGCGACAAGTCGGGCTTTTTCGTCTTCTTTCAAATCCTTTGCGATGATGACCGGTAGCTTCTCGTCGTCTTCCAGAAAAACGTACTCAAGATGAGGCGGTAAGTCCTTAAGCTCAAGAGTAGGAGGATTCTCAATAGATGGTGAAACTAACGATGGATCATCATTAGTCACCTCTTTAGGAGCAGGAGGAGACAACGGGTCCTCATTGAGAAGTCTCTCAATAGTACGAATATCTTCATCCCAATTGGTGGACAAATTATCATACTTAATATCGAGAGGACCCAAGCTAGCTTCGAAATCATCCAAGTCACTTTCTCCGAAAGGAGTCAATGCTGGAGCAATTGAGGCAACGGTCTCAACATTGGGTATAGAAGAGAGAGTACTTTTGCAAGCATCATGAAAATGTTCTTCACAAGCCTCATTGAGAACATCAATAGCATTAACACTCTCATACGAATAAGGTTGCTTAGAAATCTTACCCATGTTGAAGACAATTTGATCGTCACCAACTCTCATGATTATTTCGCCTGCGGCAACATCAATGAGAGTGCGACCGGTCCTCAGAAATGGACGTCCGACGATTAATGGAACACGGGGATCCATCTCGTAGTCAACGACAACAAAATCCGCCGGGAAGGTGAATTTGTCGACGCCAACAAATACATCTTCGGCTATCCCCACTGGATAAGCAACCGTACGGTTGGCTAATTCCAAAGTCATTTTGGTGGGGACTAGCTCGGGGAGAGATAATTGCTTCCAAACACTTAAAGGCATTAAGTTTATACTAGCACCTAGATCGGCTAGGGCCATGCAATTCTCTACTCCCGGGAAGTTGCAAGGAATCAAGAAGCGACCCGGATCACCAAGTTTGGTGGGCAATTGCCTTAAGAGCACTGCGGAGCAATTCTCATTAAGGTGGGTCTGAGCAATGTCAAGAAGCTTTTCTTTATCACTTAAAAGATCTTTAAACATCTTAGCATATTTGGGCATGTGAGCGAGAGCCTCGGCAAAGGAGATGTTAAAATTCAATTGTTTGAACATTTTAAGGAAGTTCGAAACCTGAATATCATCCTTGCTCTTTTGCTTCTCTTTCCTCAACCTTGAAGGATAAGGTATATTGGATGAAGAAGAAGGCTTTAAGGGAATAGGATCACTCACAACTACGGGTGGTGGGGAAATGGGGATAGAAGGTGAAGGAGGTGAAGAAAGTTGCTCTTTTTCCTTGTTCACAATCACCGGTGGAGGTGTAGGAAGCTCGGGTTCCATATAACCTTTTCCACTACGAGTGGTGATTGCTTTCATCTCCCCTCTTGGATTCGCAACGGTATTACTCGGAAGAGTACCCGAAGAAGAGGGTTGACTACTTTGGAGGAGCGAACTAATCATATCACGAAGGTGAAGAGCTTGATTGTTAAAAGAGTTTTGCATGTTTGCATTCATTGCATCATTGTGTTTGGCCATATCATTCCTTAGCTCGGCTCGAATATCGTTCCCTTGCTTTGCCATTTCTCCCTTCAAGTTGCGGACTTGACTCTGAAGATTCGTCACCAACTCCCGATTGGTCTTCATAAATGTCTCGACATCTGGATTCACTGCCATCGGTTGATTGAGAGGTGGAGCCTGGTAAGGTTGAGAATTTCCTTGAGTTGGGTATGGGTTTCTTTGGGATTGATACTGATTATTTGCACGAGGTTGGGATTGATTGTAGCTTTGTTGTTGGTTTTGGTTTGCAGGAGGGAAACCGGGAGGAGCAAGATAATTGTTGGAGCGATAACTTAGCAAGTTACGGTCTCCTTGAGGGCGAGCTTGATAGCCTCCCGTGGGATAAGTACCATATGCTGCGTTAACGTCTTCAGAATAATTGCCGTGAGTAGAAGGACACTCATTGTAGGAATGAGGACCACCACATGTGTCACAAGAAATAACAACGGCTTTAGCTTGTTGAGTTTGGTTAGAAGTCAAAATTTGGAGACTTTTGTTAATATCAAGAATAGCACGTTCCAAAACAGATGAGTTGGTGGTGGAAGAAGTAGATGAAACATTGACTCTCTGATTAGATCTTGAGGATGCGGATGAATCCCAATTCTTGTGGTGAGTAGTCATGTTTTCAATCAACTCTCGACACTCCTCCGGTCTCCTTTTCATAAAAGTACCACCGGCGGCGGCATTGATCGTGTCACGATCACGAAAGGTGAGACCATTGTAAAAGGTGTCAATGAGAGTGACGGGGAGCATATTGTGATTAGGACAGCGGTCGATCAAATCATTGTAGCGTTCCCAAGCATCGAAAAGCGATTCATCATTCTCTTGCATAAATCCACTGATTTGGTTACGAAGGCTAGTGACCATGGATGGGGGAAAGTAGCGCGATAAAAAGCGTTGAGTCATGTCGTTCCACGTATGAATAGAATTCTTAGGAAGACGGTCAAACCATTTTTCGGCATGTTGGGAAAGCGAGTGTGGAAAAAGTTGAAGGCGAAGGTCATCCATAGAAACACCGGGGCACTTCATGCTTTGGGTAATGGTAATGAATTTGTCGAGGTGTTTGTTGGCATCATCATCCGGAATTCCACGAAACGGGTTCGTTTGCACTTTCTGGATCATGTGATGCTTCAACGAAAACTCCTGAGCCGTGACGTGCATTGGCGCAATCGGGCCTCCGCGTCCGTTCATGGTGGGTTGGCACAATTCCTCCATGGTTCGTAAATCAGGTAGAAGGACATTGTTGTTGTTGTTGTTGTTATGGTTGTTATTCAAATTATTTTGAGGTGGGTGATTATTGTTGTTGTTAACACCAGCCATATCTAACTCTTCACGATTCTCGGGCTCAGAATAGTTTGTAGATCTAGTACGCATGCACCTGCAGAAGAAAAATATACACAAGGAATATCTATATAATCTTTTTGGTTTTTATAGGTTTTTTAATGTTTTTGTAGTTTTGAAGAGTTTTTATATTTTTTAGGATTTTTGGAAATTTTTATAGCAATGAAAATAACGTTCAAAGAACGGATCCCAAAATTCAATGCGTCTCTCACTAAAAACCGTTTATCTTAACGAAAAGAGCCGGCAGCGGCGCCATTTAATACAAGGTTTTACCCTAGTACAAAATAATTTCGTTGTTCCAAATCTTTTCGAATTGAAAATCGGTCTTAAGTGCGACTCAATCGTCTTTTGGTGAATCAAGTGAATGGTTTGGTTTTGTTTGTTTTAAACTACTAGCAAGTAAATAAAGTGTCGTTGAGTAAAATGGAAGTTAAAAGATTAATTTGAATAACGAGTAAAAACAAATGCATATAAACGTAAAGGTGACAATGGAAAAATACTAATTCACTAAATAAAACTAACACTTTGAAAATTTTCAGAAAATAAAAAGTACTATAAGAAAGTGACATCGAAAGAAACCAAAATAAGCCAAAAATGGCCCTGATCGGAATGTTTTCCGATCAGTAGATCGGAATGTGGGATGGGACACAATCAGAATAACCAATAAATGGAGCCTATCGGAATGTCGATGAAATTACTAATCGGAATATTAAGCTTGACCACAATCGGAATATAGAAAGAACTAACAATCGGAATATGGAGCAAAGGGCTGCTAATCGGAATACTTGTGGTACCAATCAGAATTTACAAACCCTAATCCGATTGGTTCAATCGGAATAAGGGAGGGAGCTGCCGTCGGAATAAGGGGCCAATCGGAAAGGTGAGTAACAACCCTTCCCTAAAATGGTGGAGATCGGTTAGATGGTGTATCCGGTCGGAACAGGCGATCGGAAAGGGGATTTAAGCTCCCTTTTCCGAAAATAAGGGGATTTGTTAAGGCTAGATAATAAGCTAAGTTCAATAAGCTAATATCCAAAACTTATAAATCCAAATACTTAACCGAATCAAATAAGCACTTTAATCAACTTATCTAACTCGAAATCAAGCAACTTTTTAGATCAATCAATAAAAATATAAACTTTTTAATAAAACTTTTTAATAAGAAAAATAAGCTAATCATAAAAATAAGCCAATAAGCACAAAAGTCTTAAAGCTTATTCAAATGAAAACTTGTAAAATGATCAAAAGATTAACTTTTTAGCACGAAATCAATTAGAACAACACGGATCACATGATAATCGCACCAAAATCAATCTTAAATCAAAGAAAAGTAGAATGAGATTAAGAAATAAAAGCTTAAAATGGAACTTTGATTAATGAAATAAGCAATACAAAAGTGTTTAATCTTAAAAGATTAAAAGAAAAAGATGAACTAGTGAGAGAAAGTTTAAGACTTTCTCTCTCTAAAAACTAAAAAGTGAAAAATTAACTAAAAAAAATCTAACCACCCTCCTAATGACTATTAGGAGGGTATTTATAGGAAAGGTGGAAAGAGTGCATGTGTTGCATCTTCTTTCTTGCTTTCTTCACGTTTTCTCGACTCGACTTTAATTCTTCGTCTTTGTCGTCTCGGGATTTGAACTTGTCTTTTAATTTTCTTCTTCTATTAGACTTGAGTTTTCGACTTCGTTAAACTTCCGTCTTTTGACTTTTTCTTCGATAAATCTCCAGAATAGGTCTTGGACTTCCGTTCTTTTTGCACTCTTGATCTTTTGACTTCGTCTTTTCCCGTTTTCTTCAATAAAAGCCCGTGAAAGCCCGTGTTTTCTTCCTTTTCCATATTTTGGTCCTAAAACACAATAAAAACACAAACCACGCATAATTCCGACTTTTACGACATAAATCACACGTTTTGGTCTTGTTATTATTGGAAATAAGTGGTAAAAGGATAAGTGTTTTCACACTTATTAAGCACGTCTTCCACTGGCTCATTCTACCAAAGAAGTACGTCTTCTGTTTGTTAATATCTTTGTTACGGAAGTACGTCTTCTGTTTGTTAATATCTTTGTTACGGAAGTACGTCTTCTGTTTGTTAATATCTTTGTTATGGAAGTACGCCTTCCGTGACGAATTACTTGGCCCGGCTAAGAGTGAATTTCCAAAATTTATATCGTTTATACTTAATTAGACGGAACCTGATCAACTACGTTTCATCCAGGAAAAACCGTGAAAAATTTTGGAAGTCGTTATCAAATGTCGTGGCCATAAGACGGATGTAATATCCGCATCACTTTGCCACAGAAGTACGAATTCTGTTGGCCTTAAGACGAATGCAATATTCGCACTATGCTGCATCATTAGTAGGTATTAGAAGTACGTCTTCAAATGTTCACGATGTAGCACACGGGTTCACCTTCACCTTCATAAAACCTTATTATCATCCTCACGTTAGAGATGAATAAGAATGATACCTTGCCAATGCCAGTGTTACCCCGGCTATAGAACAAGTTTTCTTCTTACGGGGTCCTTACAGTCTAATCACGGGAAACCAAGCATTTGAGCACACCCACCCGTCTTACATACACGGGTTCCCCATTTCTTTCGATGTAGATACGCTTACAGGTAACGGATATGGTGTAAAGTCTAGTAACCTTGGTGATGACCTCGCATACTAGACTGGGGGGACATGATGACGTATAGTGGCTAAGCTCACTATTCGTAACCCAAGCCCATTATCTTTTCGCTAACAGTAGCCCATTACGAGTGGAGCCATATGTTACGGACGACCCACGAGGATGTCCTAGCATCAAGCCGTACGCGGTTGTTTAGTAAGCGTGATACATGAATGAGTCTAGCATAACATGATCATGAACCATATCATACTAGACTGGGGGACATGTCGACGTATAGTCAGTATTCGGCCCGGCCCAACAGGCTCGCGACCTACACACCTAACTTATCCTTCAAGAAACCCTAAGCCTATAAATACAAGGGTAGGGGTCTCATTCTACACGGGGGTTCTCTCTCTTAACCACACCTCTTATACAACATATCGATCAATACTGACTTGACCGTCGGAGGTGGACCCCGGGGCTCCGGCCTCGGGTCCACGTCTAACCGGTTCTTCTTTGTTTGCAGCATTACTCAGGACCCGAGAAGACGACGAACGGCCCAGGAGAGTCGTCAGACCGGCCTAGCCAAATTATGCCCCAACAAGTGCAACATTCACCCTTTCGATTTCAAATTTAAGAATTAGGTGATAACGAATCAGGTGACATCTTCCTAGGTGGTAACCTTTTGTCAAACTCCACTCTATAAGGAAAGATCGTCATGACATCGATATTAGTTTTAATCTCGCCAATTCTTCTTCAATATCACAATCAACTAATTTCTACATTTCTACGAGTATCAACCATTTTGTTGGGATCATAAATATCCACAACTCGGTTTAGATCTAGAATAGCTAGAATTCCTACGGGAATAGCTTTGATTGATTTACTAGGGGATTTAGGGTTCCTTGTGACAATCTACGTCGTATAAATACCTCGTATAAATATTAAAATAATCATCAAACAATCATGTAATCAAATTACATCATATATATATATATATATATATATATATATATATATATATATATATATATATATATATATATATATATAATCCAAGTTATATATATATATTAAAATAACATTTCTCAGTCTGGCCTCGTCGGTAACTCGGGAATTCTTCAGCACCGTTATAGAAAAATGATTTTTAGACATTTTTAGAAAAATGTTTATAGTTAAAAGATTTTGAAATGTTTTATTCAAAACCTTGGTTTTAAAAATCTTTCGTTCTCTATAACGAGAGCTCTGGTACCAAACTGTAACACCCCCAAATTTATACAATTCAATACATCGGAAGACTCGTTGGTGTTACGGGATAGCACATTACTCACATCATAGACAACGCTTAAAAATCGCGTCGTTTAATAATAAAGCATTTCCATTCAAAAATATCAAATTTACATAGGTCCCAAGTCATTGTATTTCATACAAGTTTTACAAAGTATTTGAATGGAAATTATTATTTAGGTGCGGGCCATGAATTCTTGTTGTCTTCCCGAGAATTACCTTCAAGTACCTGAGATAAAACATGTTAAAAGGAAAGGTCAGCGATAACGCCGAGTGAATTCATAGAGTTTAATGAAACCATTAATATATCATCGGTATATAATTATTACCGAAAATCATTTTGCACAAATCTTTGTAATAGGCCATAAAATAGCCAAAGTCATTTTATACAAATCCTTATCAAAAATAATAATATAGGAATTTTCCTTCAAAATCATTATACGAGCCAATGTAGAAAAACATCATACAATACGTTTTATAACGTTGTATAAAATTAAATAAAATCCGTTACATGAATATGGTTATGTAAAACCAAAACACGATCATAAAATCAATAATAAGACCCTGTATTGCTAGTCAGGCAATATATCGTTATTCAATGCGTATAGCAGTATTTCGTTAATTGGATTATTATAAGCCGCATGACATTGTTACCTTACTACAACAAACAATGGGTAGCTAGCCCGAAACTCATTTGCCCATCTAAATTAGCGTGTCGTCACAATAATCACGCTTGTATAAATCTTCTCATACATAAATTCGCTTACCAATCAATGTGGCACGACGGGGATCAACCGTCAAGGCGCGAACTGGGGTGATCGTCCCCAAATAGTACTATTATATGCATAAGCGTCTACCAAATCCCGGTAGTTCACAATTCATGCTAATGGGACTTTTAGTGACATAACCTAACTTTGATAATCCATTTCATTTTATCTATCGGGTTATTTAATCGTTCATCGGGTCATACAATCATTCGGGTCCAAATTAATAAACAAACAATCGGGACAAATGGTGTCCTATTTTAGTAAAACTAACATGTTATCTCCCTCGCGGGTTTATAAAATATTTCATAAAAACATTTAAAAGAGTGCGAGGCTATGAACTCACGTTGATGTAGGAAGGCGGGTTATCGGCAATTCGGATGTACGGTACGTGCTTCAATCACGGAAACCTAGACAAATAATACTCGTCTTAGACTCTTGTCCAATGACTTTATAAAAATAAAAAATATACATATGATGATGATCAAGTGGGTTTATATATTCTCACTTACTCATTTTAGTGTTATGTATTGGTAACTTTTATACTTTTGCTAGTTTTACTTATTTACATGTTTTAGGCCCAATAAGCCTATTACAAGCCCAATACTTTATATTAGTCCATTTTACACCTTTATTATCAGTATTATACTTTTCATGTTGGGCCCAAGTGGGTTAAGCCCAATATGTAAATTTATAAGTGTTTAGTCCATTTAGTTAGATTATTAGTCCAATAATGCTAACTTAGCCCGTTAATGTCCATATGTTATATAGTTCGGGTTTTATCGGTTTTTACTTGTATTAAGTACATATATATCAGTATATGACTTTTAAAATTTTACATAAGACGGGTCCGACCGTCTAAGTTTTATTTGACAAAAACGTTAATCTTTCGGTTTTAGCCGAAAAGACGTAAAACTTAGTATATAGTTTTATAACTTGGAAAAACATTTATATTTACAATTTATATAACATATCCCATTTTAATATGAATATATATATATATAACTCTTTTATTATAATTATTATCAACTAGTGGGTTTTGTATTTATATATATTTTATATAGATTTTTGAGTGCTTATATTATATATTATTTATACAAAATCAGTCCTAAAAATCTAGTTTACTAAAATGGTCATATCTAGAGTTATACATGGAGATAGAACCCCAAATGTTTATCACACAAATTACATGATATGTGCTTCATTTTATTCCTTTATAGCTATTGATGAATCAACCTCTAAGTATTTTATAAAATTCGTCCAAAACAGTGTAGTCAGATTTGCACTCTAAACTTGTTTTGATCATATCTCACTCATTTTTATGATTCCATTGCATGGCCAACTCTCACATGTGTATAACACCTAATACTTACTGTATATTGATTCCACTTTACCATTTTATCAGTTTAACATTTGGTTACTTACTGTTTTTATACAGCCATCTTTTTAAGCATGATTTTAACCTTGTTACCTATGGTTTTTCCATCTTTTTACCCATGTTTATCAACACCAATCCCCACATAATATTTTTATCATCATTAATCATCATATACATATACATAAATAAAGAAAATACAAGATTACATAATCAAAATAACAAGAGGATGGGAAGAACAATCTCTATACCACCAAAGGTAATGAAAAGATGGGGTTGATGATGAACAAGACTTGGTTTTGGGTAACCAATCTTATGAGATATCAACATCACTTTTAGGATCACCAAGTATTTGTAGATTCCTCCAAAAATCAGCCCTTGTTCTTCATGAAAACTACTTGAGAAATCAGCCCCAAACTCCCTTGAAAACTCCTTTTTACATGTTAAGATCACCTCCAATCTTCATAACTTCAATGCGTTTTCATCATATGTAAATTATACATATGATTTATGATTGAATCAAGATCAAATGGGGGTTGTTTAGGGTGAAGAGTGGACGGCATAGGGGAGGAATAGAGAGAAAAATGGAGTGGTTTGTATGTGTGAGAATGAGAGAAATGGTTTTGGTATCTTGTTTTGTGGTTTGGTAGTTTTAGTCAAGTTTGGAGGCCAAGTGTCCATCACTTGACACAAAATGTGTTTAAGTGGCTTGGTTTGCCACCACTTGTTATTGGGGTGGACAAGTGTAAACTTGTCCCATTCCTATTAATTTACGGGAACTCCTTGATTCTAGTTTCCTCGATTTGCGTGCCCTCGGGTCGTTTTACGAAAAACGTTTTTATAAATTATGAATCAACGGCACAAAACGAATCTAATAAAAATTGTCTCATCAAAAACGGAGTTTGAAAACGTAAATACGTAATCCTAAGGTTTCCGGTTTAGTCGTAAAGGACGTTAAATTATAATCGTAAGTCCTAATCTTTTCTCGTAAATTTGTGAGTTTATGAACCAACACAAATTTAAAATCTCAAAATAATATTCACGGATAAATTTATCTTATGAAATGTCGGACTGTTACCAAAAACGGTGTATGTAAACGTAAGCACGTAACGTAGAATCCTCCGGTTTAGACGTAGTCGATGCTACTTCAAGACGTAAATCCAAATTTCTTCCCAAAAATAAGTGAGTTCATAATATAACATTAAAATAATGTTTTTAAATAATATCTGAGAATAAAATATCAATCATAAAATGACGGATTGTCACAAACCACACCAATAACATATACAAACTCAAACAAAACCTAACACATACTCAATCATACAAAATCTTGAAACAAACAGCAATCCCAAACAATCCTTTCAAACTTTTGAAGCAAATTTAACAAAGCTAAAAAGTTTTCAGGCTTCACCAAACTTAAACAAACATCATACCAACTCTATCATGAACTTAGAAACACAATTCATGCACAAGAACACCACATACAACAGCAGATACCCAAAATCACTTATCACCAATTTTGACAGATTTTGGACAAAGAAAATGGCAAACCTAAGGACATCCACACTCCTGAATGTAAGATGTTTTGTGGTAGCACAACAACCACAAGCTTCCAATACAACACCCTTCTAAGATCAACAAGGTCAAGCACAAACAGTTATATAAAAACATGAAAATGAAATAGATTTATCCAATCTTTGTACCCCCACTCCTTGAATATTCCCAAGCCACAAGTCTCACCTCACCTTGATAATTATCTTATCAGGGTGATATGATCAGCTTATGACCCAAAAACTGCAGGTGTTTGAACAAGGAAAATGGAAAAATTAGATTTTGAAACTTGTTTTGAAACAAACTTGCATAAAACTTTAACCAAACTTTGAAACCTCAAAGAACAACAAACTTAGAACATAAACAAACAAGTAAATAAATAGATTCGAACTTGGAATTCGTCACAGCTTTCAAACTTTTTCATTCACTTGAACAAAGGTTTACAGAAACTTGACCAAGGAAAACCAAGAACAGAGATAAATGTGAAACCCAAAGGCCTTTATATATGCATACAAATTATCTAGAAAGATGATAAAATACTGAAACCCTAATACTTGAAGTCCTAAATTTGCCCTTGTGATTTGAATTTCTTGACTGAACATGTGATTCTCTCTTATTGTTTTGTGGATGGCCAGCAAGGTAAAAGCAATCTTGGATGTCCATTTGATGCGTAGGAATGAGGCATAAATTTGGCACGTTGATTCTCTGCATGTTTTGCCATCTTCCCAAAAGTGTGTAGCAGGGCAAGTATCATGTAACCAGTGTGATGAGGTGGCATAAAGTTTATGGGTTAGGTTTTGTTTAGTATGACCTTAATCATTAATCTGGAAGAGATTAAGGTGTAATTTACAAAGATTAGGAAAAGCCCAAATCGTGTTCTTGGTGTGAATAGTTGGGTTTGATCTTGTTTAGTGTTAAGATTTGTGTTTAGCGCCAGATTTATATATTAATTAACCGTTTGAAGTTAATTAATATAAATGGGTGAGTGGGATTGTGAGGTGGCACATTGGTGGGCTGTGATTGGTTGCTGGGATTGAGTAGGTGAGGTGTCATAATGGTATTGGTCTAGGTTTCTTTTGTTGTACCAGTTTTAACCCCTCCCTTTCCTTCTTTTTGTCACTTGAAGTTTAAATAGCTTAAATCCGAACACCTTTGTAATTGAAGTTTTAGTTTTTGTATTTTGGCCACAAAAACTTTCCAAAGGGTTTAATAAGGACTTGTTTTATAATTTGATGATACTTGAAGGGTGATTCTTGGCATGTCTTCATTATTCAAGGTCTTCACTTGTATTCTTGTCTTCATGGAGGACTAAAAGTGACAAGTCTTCAATTTTGAGGGACCATTCTTGCCAATTCTTCAAAGTTATGGGTCCTTTTTGTAAATTTGACAAACTTTAGGGACCAAACTTGTAATTATGAATAAAAAGGGTATAAAGTGTCAATTATTCAATAATGAAGGACCCTTCTTGTACAGTCTTCAATTCTTCAAGGACTTTTCTTGGAAAATCAACTCAAGGGTCCGGTTCATTGTGCGGCTTCGTTTCCCATGTTCGTTTTTGATTGATTCTTGTGATCTTTTGTCATTTTCTCGATATCCGTATCTAAAATACACATTGAGCAAACACAAGCGTATATGTGGTACTTTTTATGACATTTTAACCATTTTAAGCCTGTTTTGGATGATGAGACTATGTATAAAAGCAGTCTCATCAGAGGCCAAGGTACTGCTGATATGGATCTACAAAATGGGGAACTCATGGTTGGTTATGACTTAGTATCCGATATGAACTTATCGTAGGTGCTGACATATTAGCTGCTTGACCTGCAACGACAACTAGTGACATATTAAATCCTAGAACAGGAAACCGTTGACCAAGCTGAGAAGCAGCTGCTGCAACAAAATATTGTGGAGCATATAGTTGGACACATGGGAACATCATAGAAAACCATGCCACATCCCATGGACATCATCTGCAATCATCATCATTTATGCCACATCCCATGAACATATCATAGAAACCATGTCATATTCCATGGACATCATCTGCAATCATCATCATTTATGCCACATCCCATGGAACATATTTAGTCAAAGCTAGCATTTTTCGTTAACAAGAAATAAGTTATTTAAAACTAAATAGCTAGATATGTAGTACTATATACTGTACTTAAGAAAATTTAGGAAATAAAAACTACATAGTGCTATAAAGATTTCAATCAAAACGTCGTAATTTACGACGATTCCAAATATAACCTCAGATGCATAACATCATCAGATTAATTTCATTTATGATTGGCTTTAAAAAAATAACAACAGTTGCTCGAGGTGCCACAATTAGTAGGTATACAAGAAGCATTTAGAAACTTAAGGTTTATATACCTGAACTTACATTCAAAGCGACTTCAAGTTCTCAATTGGCTCGTCCAACATTGAAGCTTTGTCAGACTGTAAATGAATATAAAGCAATTGAGAAGACGTATAAGACATAACGAACTCATGATTTAATATATAATTTACTAAGAATTTCTATACTACAAACCTTGTTGTGGCGAGGTATTAATTCTTGCAAAGCCTTCATCTTTTCATTTATCCTATCTCGACATTTGTATAAAAGAATTGAACTACAACATATTAGTGACCAACCACTCAGGCGTTATTATATCTATAAAAAGAAGTAATATACAAACCTCTCAGAGAGATTGTGGACTTCTGTTTCTTCGTAGAAGTTGATCCATGTTACTGTTTCTTGACATCAGGATATAAAAACTCAACGTCCTTCAAATGACAAATTATTTCAAATAAGAATTCAGAACAAACAAGAAAATAGAAACTTAAAAAAGATAACAACAGCACTTAGTTGGGGCCACTAGACATTTTCTGAAACCACAAGTAGCTCAATGTTTTTCATGTCTCGAAACTCATGACCACTACTTTTTTATAACAAATTTTTTTTGTTTAAGACTTCTTATTTATTTCACATGAAGATAAATCTAGTCAACTTGTATTTTTAATATTGTTTAAGCTTCGTGTGTTGTGCATGTAATTACTCATCTACTTACATCAATGGAATACATAATTTCGCTCATACAGGTTGTCCCTATAACGATTGGTATTTGTAGAAATAATCAAAATACAACTAAACATCGAATGTTGCTCTAGATCTCTTCTACTATATTGCTCTAATTATTTTCTTATAGACGTCATTATATTTATAAAAATAAATGAAACCTAAAGACAACATATGTTTAGTACCTTTACAAATCAGAAAATGATTACAATAATCTTAGGAACATTACAAATATTCTTTGTCCTTTCCAAACTATTCTACTGGAAACAACTCAACTTTAACGGTTCCCACATACAATTCAAGGTATAAGGAGATAATGATAGATGTTGATAATATGCTAATGGTTTACATTGTATCAAGTTACACTTCCTAATTTCTACTACACTACAATAAATGACGCGTACCTAATAACAACAAAACAAAATTTTAACGTGCGAAGCAGCTCTAAAAAGCAAACCAGCCTAACAATCGATAAAGATCTCGCGCGTGAAGAAATTACAAAGCGCGAAGCAGCTCTAAAAAGCAAACTAGACTAACAAGCGATAAAGATCTTCGCGCGTGAAGAAATTCCTAAGAACACCTAAATGAAGCGAACCAAATAACAACAAACCAAACTTTCACGCGCGAAGTAGCTCTAAAAAGCAGACTAGGCTACCAATCGATAAAGATCTTAGCGCATGAAGAAATTCCTAAGTACACCTAAATGAAGCGAACCTAATAACAACAAACCAAACTTTCACGCACGAAGCAGCTATAAAAAGCAAACTAGCCTAACAGTAGATAAAGATCTTCGCGCGTGAAGAAATTCCTAAGAACACCTAAATGAAGCGCACCTAATAACAACAAAACCAAACTTTCACGCGCGAAGCAGCTCTAATAAGCAAACTAGCCTAACGATCGATAAAGATCTTCGTGCGTGAAGAAATTCCTAAGAACACCTAAATGAAGCGAGATCTAATAACAACAAACCAAACTTTCACGCGCAAAGAAGCTCTAAAAAGAAAACTAGCCTAACAATCGATAAAGATCTTCGCGCGTGAAGAAATTCCTAGGAACACCTAAATGAAGCGAACATAATAACAAAAAACCAAACATTCACGCGCGAAGAAGCTCTATAAAGCAAACTAGCCTAACGATCGATACAAGTTTTTGCGCGCGAAGAAATTCCTAAAAACACCTAAATGAAGTGCACCTAATAACAACAAAACCAAAATTTCACGCGCGAAGTAGCTCTAAAAAGCAAACTAGCCTAACGATCGATTAAAATATAAAGCAATATGTAATAATAGGCCGCCGCAACCAAAAAAGTTAGACTACTTAAATCCAAACAATCAACAACATGAAACCCTAATAATAAGTAAATATAATCAATAATTAGACAAGAAATTATAGATCCGCTATGCTACGGTGGTTGAAAAATGGTTGAAGACGACTGATGCGAAGAATTAAAGATTGGGGACGATGAACTAAAGATCGGGGACGGTGGATGATGAGACTGCTTTTATACATGGTCTCATCGTCCAAATCGGGCTTAAAATGCATAAAATATTATTAAAACTGCCAAATATATGCTCGTGTTTGTTGCTTGTGTATTTTAGGTACGGATATTGAGGAAAAGACAAAAAGATCACAAGAATCATTCAAAAACGAACACGGGAAACGAAGCCGCACAATGAACCGGACCCGAATCATGATTTTCCAAAATGGTCCTTGAAGTTTGAAGATTATACAAGTTTGGCCCCTGAAGAATTGAAGACTTGTCAAATTATACCCTTGTAAATCACATTTATTGCATTTGGGTCCCTAAATTATCAATTATTTACAAGAGAAGTCCTTGGAGAATGAAGAATTTGCATTTGAAGTCCTTGTTCTAAAGTTTGAAAATAAGTTGTGCCAAAAATGACAAATTGGCAAACTTAAATACAAATGGAAAAGGAATTGTTGCTATTTAAAACTGAATGGACAAAGCAAGAAACCTTGGGGGTTATTCTGCCCAGACAGCCAAACTTACACACCCAACCAGAAGCTTACACGTCACCATAACCCACCCATTTACCCAAACCCGTAACCCACCCAACCAGGTTTATTAATAAACCTGGTCAAATGGTCAAACAAGATTTCCCACTTAACACAAAATTTAAAAACTTAATTAACCAAAACCAATCAAACCCTTACCTGCTATCACCCTTAATCCCATAAACCCTAAATCTTAATATCCACAAAACAAAGAGGTTTTGCCCCTATTTTTCCAGAATGATAATTAACCCCACCCCAAACCATTCCCAACTCCCAAAACCCATCACTCTCACCTTATGGACCCTCCCACATGCTCCCCTGCAACAAGAAAACAAGACTTGCCAGCAAATCAACAGCTCTCATCAATTTCGTGCTCACAAAGGACCATCTAAACGGCCAAGATCATTTTAACACAGCTTGCACATCACCATCATCACATGTTGCCACTTTGACTGTTTTTCAAAATTTCATCCAAGGGCATTATTGAATTTTCATGTTTATTAGGGTTTTGTACCTAGAATCTTCTATTCAGTATTATATAAGGAGGGTGCAACATGTGCACACCCCTTGTTCCAGATTTTCTCCAAGCATTTGTAACTCCTTTTTATAAATTTATAAAGTGGGTATTTTTCAGTTAAATTATAATTCCTTTTATGGTTTTTGAAAGTTAGTGTATGTTTGTGAGATAATCTGAGTTCCATTAATCATTTGTTACACACTTTGTGTGTTTGAGTCTTCAAAAAGGTTTTAAAAAGGTTTTCAATTTTCAGAAATCTAAGGTCCAAGAAAGTGAAAGTGGACTTGGACTATTGGATTTCTGAGTTTGGACTTGTTTTAAAAACATTTTTCTAGGTTCCAAGGTTTGTTGGATTTTAAGGTTTCAAAAAGAAGTTGGAAGAAAAATCAGATTTTTTGGATATTTTGTGCTTGTTCTATTTTGATCTTAGCAGGTTTTAAGCTTGTTTGTTGACCAAGAGTTCTGCACAGGTCCGGACCTGTTTGGAGGTGACAAAGCAGTCACTGAGGGGCCTGGATTGTAGGTCCCTCTAGGTAAAAATCTTGCTCTTATTTTCAGTTTAAAAGTTGTGAAATTTGGATTCATGTGATTTGGTATGCATGTTGTTAAGTGCTGTTTGAGTGTGTGATATATGCTCTCTAGGGCTTGTATGCATGTTAGGAGTACTTAGGAGTGATTTGGTAAGAGTTGTATTTGATTTGGTTTGAAAAATTGGTTTTTTGAAACATTAAGGAGTGTTTGGATTAAGGCTTAAGTAGGGTTTAATAACATTAATCTTGCTTAAAACCTTTTTAGACACACTTCTTAGGTAGTTGTTAGGTGATATAGGTACTTGTTTTTCAGTTTGTTGGAGTTTTAATCAAAGTTGCATGCTAAAAAAAGTGAAAACATAGCAAAAATCAGAAAGTGTATTTTTTGCCAGTTTTTGCGTAATTTTGTGCCTCAAATCTTGGTGAATGCTAGATACTAGGTTTACTTAGGAATTGTGATTGATTGTGTGCCGTTAGCTTAGCTTGTGTGTAAGTTTTTGTGCATTGAATCTCACTTTTGTGCCATTTGAACCAGCATCCTATTCATCAGATACTTTGTGGCTTAATCAGAAACTTTGGTTGCTATTTGTGCTTGATCTTTGCTAGTACTTGTGTTTTTTTGTTATTTTTGACTCCCTATACTCAACTGAGTATAGGGGTTCCCCCATTTGTCCATCAAACATCCACAAAAACCTAGATCAAGCTCCTCTTGATCAGTCTTCACAAGTGAAGATTCACTTTTGTTTTGTGTTCATAAAAATCATACCTGGGCACTTGTTTTGATTTCAGTATCTTTAATTCTTGTTTGTTTGTTATAAAAGTGTGTTTTTAAAGCAAAGTTAAGTTACTGTTTTTGGGTTTTAAAGTTTAAAAAAAAATATAAAAGGCAAAAAGGACGTATCCAGGACTCGAACCTGCGCCACTCCTCCCACACACAAACGCGTTTACCAAATTCCCTAGGTTCTTTGACTGGTAACACTTTGCAACATTTGATATATAAGGAGTCTTTGTTTTCTAGCTTATTTAACTAGCAACTTATTTATAAGCTGTTTCCAGCTTATTTTCTTAGGATTTTTGCAAGTTTGTATTTTTCTTTTGTTTTTATTCAGTTTTAGGACTTTTTGGTGCAAAAAGTTTATTTTTCCCATAAGTAATTAATTTTTTAGGATTATTTTTAGTTTAAATTTTAGAAGGTGAATAAAAAATAGGAAAAAGTATTTTAAAAATCTGAAAAAATAGTTTTTAGGTTTTAATTTATTTTTGAGGTTTACATCACAAAAAGTTTTCAAAAAGTATTATTTTTGATTTTATACGATTTTAGGGTTTTTAACCAACTTTAAAATTTAATATAAAATTATTAAATAGGTTTTAGAAACTTTTAATTGCATTTCTATCTTAGTTACATTATTCAAGATTTTTGGTAATTTTTTAGAATTTTTTAGTAAACTTTGAATTTTTTTGATTATTTTGTTATTATTTTATTATTAAAAATTGAAAGTTTGTTTTTTCTACTTTTTTCATTTTTCCTAGATTGTAGACACTAAATTAGGAATTTTTTAACTTTCCATATATTTTTAGGGCTTTTCAATTATTTTCAAGAATTAATTTTAGTTTTAATTGATTTTAATAGTTTTTAAGTGTTTAAAAATAGTTTTATTTGGTTTTAAAATTTTAAAAAATACTTTTTAGCTTAATTAGGTCATTTTTTAGGTTTACAAACTTTAAAATTTTGTTTAGGGCTTTTTAATAATTAATTGTGATTTTTAGGGCTTTAATTAGCATTAAAAAGTCATTATCTAATTAATTAAAAGGTTTTAGCAAGTTTGGATTTTTTTGTAAACTCTTAGAATATTTTTGAGGATTTTTAGTAATTTTTAGGAATTTTTAGGTTAAAATTTTAATTTTTGCACTATTTACGGTTTTACGTGATCGCCTTTTTCGTTTTAGTTTAATCCGTCTTCATAACCGTCATTTCTTTCTTATTTCTATTTCTTTTCTTCTCAATATAATCACAAACATTAATCAATTCATTACACAACACACTTGCCTCCTCGAGAACGATCCCTACTTTGGGTCATAAGTGTTTACGTTTTCCTAAACGTACGCTTAATACTTACCGCTTTTACTTTCCTTTTCCTAAAGGGGTAAAAATAAAACAATCAGTGGATAATTGACAGAGATGATGAATTAAAGATCGGGGACGATGGTGTGTGTTTACTATGTGTTTTTGTGTGCGCTTGTGTGTGAAAAAAGAGGCAGAGAGAAAATTTTGGAATTTTCTTTTTTGGAATGCAAGAATGAGAGCATTGTAAGCAGACCCCTAAATTTTCAAGTTTCAATAATTGCAAAAAGGTCCCTTCATTTTTTAGTGTAAATAAGATCTAATCTCAGCCATTGAATCAAAAAAAGGAGGGGTGGATGGAGGGCTGAGATGACATCTCATCATTTTACAAAAAACACCCTTCTCATATGAACGCCCATATATATATATATATATATATATATATATATATATATATATATATATATATATAGATATATATATTATATAGGTATAAATATGACTTGATACCACACCTCTAATCCATGTCGTATGTGACATGGAACCTATTAGCCAATACTATTTCAGAAATCTCTAAAAGATCTCAATTTTCCACATTTTTTATTGTTTGAAATCGTAGAATTTTGAAAATTGCGTTTTGGAAACGCAGTTTTGAAACTGCGTTTTGAAATCGTGTTTTGGGGGTCTGAATTATGTCTAGACTGGTCCGGTTCAATTCAGGACCGATTCGGGTCTGATCTGAACCGGTCTGGTTCAATTCGAGATCGAACCGATTCTGATCAGAATCGGTCTGGTTTAATTCTGGATAGAACCGAGTCTAATCTGAACCGGTCTGCTTCAATTCTGGATCGAACCAGATCTGGTCTGAACCGGGTCACGGATTGAACTAGGTCAGGACGCATATGAACAGGTCGTGTTTGATCTGAACCGGGTCAGGCTTCCTTTGGACTGGGTCGGATAATAACTGGGTCAAATTAATTAATGGCAAAAAGTGTAAGTTGCTAGATTTGAACCCTGGGCTCCTCCCTCAAAACATAGCACCACTGAGTTTACCAACTCTTCTATGCATAGTTTTAATAATAGTCATGCAAACCTATATATTTAAAGATAGTTTAGTTGGCCTTGTGTTGGGCATATATAATACATAGGCTTATTCGGTATATAAAAGATGCATCGAACGACCCCAATAAAAAATAAAAGTACCTTTGGAATCATAATCTCGTGCTCTTTCCAATGATGTGATCGTGGATAAATTAAAACCCCATTTGCATCTCAAAAAACATGTAAACTTTGACAAAAGGCATCCGAAAATCATTGTTTGTATTCCTTTTATATCATTTGTATCTCCAAGACTCAATAAAGTATAACAAACATATTTTCATTTATATTTAGCATAAGTTGGTTTTATTGGTGTATTTAAAGGGTATTATGATGATATTTTTATGTGCGATTTGACATAAATCGTTAAAAATTCATACACAACTTCAACAAAGAACTATGTATAAATTCAATAAAACATATTCAACCACAAAACAACAAAAAAATCTAAAAGAAGAATTATACATTTTAAACTATAAACCTATTTTAGCATAAACTATAACAAAAACATACTAAATATTAAATACAAACTAAAAAAATAAAAAACCACAAACCCCATATCACCCTTTTTTAGCGTAAACTATAACAAAGATATACTAAATATTAGGCGGGATACAACGCTATTTGAAATTTTTTTCAATATTTCCCGAAAATCATGAAATTTTCATTTTCTAATAATATATAAAAACTAAAAAACCCCATATCATCATTTTCTATTTTTTTCCCCCAAAAAAAATTAAAACATGTTCACATATGTATTTCTAACCCTATTACGTTTTCGTCACTTTTGTAACTTTTTTTTCAAATTTTTTACGTATCGACAGTTTCTCACTTTTTTGTCAGTTTTCTTTACGTTTCTTCATTTTTCACGTTTTCGCCAATTTTTTTACGTTTTTGTCACTTTTTATGTCTTCGTTAGTTGTTTCTACGTTCTGGTTAGTTTTTCTCGTTCTTGTCAGTTGTTTACGTTCTCGCCAATAATTTTACGTTTTCATCAGTATATTTACATTTTCATCAGTATTTTTAAGTTTTTTTATTCGATTTAGTCCGTTTTCGTCAGTTACTTTACGTTTTGGTCAGTTTTTTTACGTGTTCGTCCGATTTTTACGTTGTCGTCCGACTTTAACGTTTTTGTCAGAATATTTACGTTTTCGTCCGAATTTTTCCGCTTTCGTCTTATTTTTTACTTTTTCTTCCAATCAGTATTTTTATGTTATTGTTTGATATTTTCCGTTATCGTCCGATTTTTTACGTTTTAGTCTAATTTTTTACGTTTTCGTCAGCATTTTTACGCTTTTAATCAGTATTTTTACGAGTTCATCAGTAAGTATACATTTTCATCTGTAATTTTTAAATTTTCATTTGTGTTTTTATGTTATCGTCCGAAATGTGCAAAATATTCTGAGCAAAATGTAAATACAGTGATGAAAACGTAAAAAAACGAACTAAACCGTAAAAATACAGACAAAAATACAAAAATACAGACAAAAACTAAACAAAATTCACGTCTTTGCTACTATTAAACTTGCGTCATTCCAGTATGGGAAAATAACATAAAGTTGTTTTTGTGAAATTTGGTATTGTTTTTAAGGTTTATCCAAGTGTAAAGGTTTTTGTTTTCATTAATGCGTGTTTGTGAGGTTTAGATATGGATTTTATTTATTAATTTTTAGAATATATATTCCTTTTAATTCGGATAGAATTTTAAATCTTGTTAAAATATCTATTTTTAACATAAATTTGAGAATCATATTATAGCAATATATTTAGTTAGGCTTTCACAATCGGGTCAACCCGGTCAAGTTAACGGGAAACAAGATCGATCATTGGGTCAACCGGTTCGAGTCACCAGGTCACGGGTTAATCGTCAATGGTTCTTTCATATTAAGAAAAAAAACAATCCCGTCCGTTGACCACAAATAAACGTTACTTAAGCGTAAATTATAACTGAAATATATTAAAGGTAAAATTACAAATTCAAGAAACTAAAAACGCACAACAATAAACCCTCCGGAACAAGAAAAAAAAACAATCCCGCCGTTGGGCGGGTTACGACGCTAGTATATATATATATATATATATATATATATATATATATATATATATATATATATATATATATATATATATATATATATATATATATATATATATAGTGTAACTTTATTTACAGAACTTATCTTAGTGACAGAACTTGCAGAACTCTTGTTTTTTAAGGCAAACATAAATGTCTGAAGGAGTACATGTATGTTTTTAGAGAATATTTGTGTTCACGAAGCATATTTGAAGTTATTTTTGTCAGATTAAATAAAATTAAAAAAAGATATCGAAACACATACATGTTTGAGGGCGTGCATGCATGTATGTGCACGCATTAGAAAACATATATTTTTGAAAGCGCGTATGCATGTATATGCACCGATCGAAAAACATACATGTTCGCTTTCAAAAACATACATGTTCTCCTTAAGACATACATGTTTGCCTTCAAAAATAAGAGTTCTGCAAGTTCTGTCATTAAGATGGTTTCTGTAAATAAAGTACCCCTATATATATATATATATATATATATATATATATATATATATATATATATATATATATATATATATATATATATATATATATATATATATATATATATATATATATATATATATATATATATATATATATATATATATATATATATATATATATATATATATATATATATATATATATATATATATATATATATATATATATATATATATATATATATATATATATATATATATATATATATATATATATATATATATATATATATATATATATACAGAGTTAGGATCCAATAAGAAGATTATCTCAAATAAGAAGGATGAGAAGAAACCACAACCACATATTTCAGATGCACCTATAAAGTCAGATGCATCTCCCCTTAAATTTCTCATCCTTATCTGAAATATGTAGTTAGAAATAACTTCTTATTCTTCTCATTTTAATTTCACTTCTTACTAGATCTCTACCCTATATATATACATATATATATATATATATATATATATATATATATATATATATATATATATATATATATATATATATATATATATATATATATATATATATATATATATATATATATATATATATATATATATATATATATATATATATATATATATATATATATATATATATATATATATATATATATATATATATATATATATATATATATATATATATATATATATATATATATATATATATGTATGTATATATATATATATATATATATATATATATATCTTTACATTATATATAACAGGAGGAAAATGCCACATAAGCAGTCATTAAATCCATGTCATCACTTTCTTTTTTTACAATTTTTGGATTTTTTAATTCAATATATTTTAACAATATCTGAATTTCAGATTTTTAAAAAATTGGATACATACAAGATTCGAACATGGATTCTTATTTGTATTTCGAAAAATCCTTACCAGTAGACCAATCGATGTTTTTGAAATATATCTTGCAAGTCAAAGTATATAACCACATGCAAATAACTATTACTCATAACAATCTTTTTAGATAACTATATAATTAGTTTAAAAAGATACGATAACTCTTCAAAGAAAAGACGCACGTATTGGGCTTAGGGTTTACAAAGCTTCTGAATATATTAAAAGCATCTTAGAATTACCAGGGAGATTCGTTTCAAACCCATCGTCATGATATATTTTATAGTTTATACGCATGTTTCATAACCATGATCATCGACCTAAACAAAACTCCATCTAAACACAAACGCACACAAATATCACTCAAAATAAATCTAAAAGAAAGTGTCATTAATAAAACATCACGTATACACAAATAAATTTGAGGATCTTCATCTGCTTCCTACCATGATTAAATGTATATTTATAATTAAAAATTTATGAGGTAATCTTTAATTTTTGTTTTTATTCAATCTGATTATGTTCACCAGTCAGTTTTAAGGTATGACGAATTACAAATTAGTTTAATATGCTTTTATTGTTTTGATTTATGTTTTATTACAAATTAGTTCAATGTGATTTGTGATTTATGATTTGTTTTGTGATTTCGGTAATCACCATGTTTCTTTTTCCAATGGAGATAGGGAGGATGGAAAACATCAACGTCAACAGTATGAATGTCCCAGTAGGACCAGTAGATGGTAAAAAAATCTTACCATACCTTTTTTTCTGGATACAGTTTTGTAGAGTATGCTATTCTTGCACATGTACACCAAATTAATGTATTGGCTTTGGTTATATACTTTTTCTTCATTCGGACGTCTCTTTTTTCTCAAAATCCAGAGGTAAGCAGCCTTTTCAATTCACTCAAACGTGTTCATTAATGTTATTCATAAACCCTAATATCATCATTCATTCGTATATTCAAAACCCTAATATCATTATTGCTAAAAGGTATGGATCTTGATCTCAGAACCCTAATGATAGAAATCGTGTTTGTTTTGCTTTTTTTCTCGAAACTCTAATATCATTCGCGCGCGTCTTAGCCTAAACATGGTCGCGCAACTGCAGTGCTTAACTACTGTCTATAGGGTTTGTTACATCCTACAAGGAAGGTTCGGGAAGTTTACTGGAAAATATACAATTTGCTATATATCGATGCTCAGAATGCTCTTGTGGCGGCTTATCCTGTGTTGGAAGATGCAGGAGATAATGCTTACAGTCGCCCTGAGTTAACTATGTTTGTTTGAGGTTTCTTATGATTTTGGTATGAACTTTTGGATCTATTATGTGTTTTCATAACTTATTTGGATGTAGTATTGAGTTTGCTAATTTTGCTACATATACTGGAGCCTCCCAATTCTATGGGTTACGATAATATTATTAGTCAATTATATGTAATGGCATTGTAATATGCAATTGGCTTTTTGTTTACTTTTTATTGTATTCAACTGATATCGAGATGGTTTGAACACGCAGCCTAATAATGAAAGAGCACACTATGTTAGCGAGCATGGAGACTGGAAGCTGATAAAAAGTGAAAGCATAAGTTTTTGAAGTTGAAGTATTGTGTTATATAAAATAGACAAGGTCTCCATAGAAATCGAGATCCATGACGGGCCTTATAAGTTATAATATGGTTTCTTTGCAGATCTGAGCCTAAATTAAGTATTGTAGCGATGTCAAGTTATCAATCATGGTATTCCTTTTCAACAAGTTTTGAAGGTATTATTTTTTAGTAACCATTGATATAAGAAGTGTGTTTAAAGTCAACTTTATAATTCACTTCAGTTATTTTTGAACTGTGTTTTATTATTGGGGATTTATGTTCTGTGAAGATACAGTTTTAGAAGTACAGGTACGTAATCCTAATATCATGGCTAATAGATGTTGTTGATCTTCTTATGGTGTTGTTCTTATCTTTGCTGTTTTTATCTTTGCTTTGATCTTGAAGTGGTCAGTTATTTAATCACACATACTCCGTATGATATATCAAAACCCTAATATCATGGCTAATCGACTTTTTGTAGTTAAAGAGCTCAAGAAATTGTTAAAAGATTTGGATGGACTTGTGGTAACCGGTGGCAAAGACCCCTCAAAGGTAATATAATCTACAATGTTAATCCAAGTTTTTTTATCTGGTATAGTAGAAAACTAAATGTGTCTTTATTTTGTGTGAACTTACGAATTTCAGGTAATTGTTGTGCTTAGAGCAGCAACAAAACAACTACACCAGAAAAGCCGAGTCATCCTCTGATGAAAGCTCAGATGACGATTCTTTTGATGAAGATCCCAGAAAATGGGAGAACTCTCGAAAGAATTCGACAATGATTATTCAAATCTTGCGTTGGATGATCCATTGCCGGTTAATAAACATCAGGGAACCAATTGATGAAAACTCGATTGCAAGCTCAATTGATTAGTTCAAAATAAAATTTAGTTTACAAAGGCGTTGAGTGACCATTGCTCTCGGTCTCACTTTCCCTTTGGAATGTCTTTAATTCCTCAAAGGATGGCATGTAATCTCGCTTTCTTTGCTTTTTGGGTCAATCCAACCAGACTTATTTTACAGTTGCCTCTTCTTTTTTTCAAGCAGATATCATCTATGACACGAAGACTGCACGTGTGGGATCAATCAGTAAAACTCAAGGTGAAAAGCAATTTTTTTATTACATTATATTGCTGTTATCGGGTTTCTATTTCACCACCTTTATCTTATCTTGGGTAAATATTAACATTGGTTTCTTTTTTCTTTTATATTTTCAAGGTTTACGGGGTGTTATTTGAAACTGATTTTGGCCAGTAAATGGTTAAAGAGGATCATTATACGAAGCATAATTGGGTCAAGCAAAGTAATGTAGCATTGGTTTATGGTCAACACAGTGAAATTTCAAAAGGTATGACACAACTACGATATTGTAGTAATTTTACATTAGTTGATTTGCTCAACACGCTGCCAAAGTCAACCATCAGAAAATGGGAGAACTCTCGAAAGAATTTGACACAATGATGAAACCCCATGACAATGCCACCAGTGATCTTTGTATTCCTACTAAGTTGGGTCCTCTTATGACTAATCCTTACATATATACAGCCGCAGGTACTTATTAGGTAACCAAATAATGCAACTTAGGAAGTAATTAGATATTTAGATTATTTATTAGTTGTTATAAAAAAGCACATGGGTTTCAAGATTACTTTTAGACCATATTCATCTAGCTCTATGAACTTTCCTGTATCATTAGTGTTTCAGCAATATATACCTCCCCTAGCATTTGAGCTAGCAGATTAGTAGAAACTGATTAACATAGTCGACAACAATTTACGTGTATTTAGAAATAAACAGATAGTTTGTTAAAGAGCCATATCATTTCCTCTTTGTCACAATAGTAAACATAGCTCGAGTCTACATCCTCGGTGGTGTGACGGTGGAGGTGGTAAAGTAGGATGTTCTACAAGATCCTAACCATGATTCAGCTATACCAAGTAAATCATCCTAAGATTATAGGCTGATATTTTGTGAAAAACACAAAACGTGGCTGCTTTTAAAATGTTTCTTTTATGTTTAAATAGTTCTTTTTAATATACCATATGACCCGTTAAAGAATAGATAAACTGAATCAACCTATTATAACAATCCTGACATCCCGAGTTACAATTTTGTGTATTAATGACGTGGCTGAATCTCCAATTTACGATTCTGAATCGGATGAATAGTGAGTGTAATATGATGACTTGGTATATTGGTATATTTACTAGCTACAGTTTTATGTTTAAATAGTCGCTTTAAGATCGAGTTGCCACTTGAACAACTCGGGTAACATGTTAAAATGAATATGAGTTTACTTTCTTCAAGTCTATTTCTCAAGAATTTGGAGCCAGAGGTAGGTGCACAGGACTCTTTCTGATTCTTTTGTGAGTTTAGGCCTAACTGTGAGTACTAATGAATCCGGGATTGCTTTAGACATGAAGTGCTTAGGGTGGCAGTTCTTCATGAATTTCTTGCGATCAAGAATTTCCATCGCTGAGCTTATTGCTTTTGTCCTTATGTTAATAGGTATCTAATGTACCATGGATTGAGGATGGAGCAATGCTTCATACAAGTATCTTATATCACGAAACAAATGGGTTTCAGACGTGCGATGATTGATTGGGCGTGTATCTGTAGAAATTCTTGAATTTGAACCACTACCGGCTTCAAGCCTACATCAATCCATCAGATGATTCACAGTTAGATTCAACAAAAACCCACAAAAGGGCCAAAAAAGGTTTGTTCAAGGCAGGGATGTTTTGGCAAGATGTTACTAGGAAAGTTTTGCCTATTTTTCATACATATTTGAAATGTGTTCTGTCTCTTCTTTTCATTAAACATAGGTTTATAAGCCTAGGAAATGTATACTTACAGAAATTTCGTAATGATCATCTCTTACTCTTATGCAGATTATACATGCATCAGCACAACTAAAAATGCAATGAAGGCTCTCATTGTATCAAAATACACTGGTGTAAAAGTCGAGTTAGTCAAGGACTTTCCGATGGGTGTATAAGTGTATCAAATAGAACACCGGATTTCCTCAATATGAATCCTATTGCGAAGGTATCATATAGAATACAGGACCGAATACTGATTTTTTTATTGGTTTCTTATAAATGTTTTGAAACTTTTAGGTTCCGGTGCTTGAAAGCAATGCTACAGTCGGAATAAGGATTTTGAAATGGCTTATAGACCCTCTGATTAAAGAATCGAGACTTCATCTAAACATGATGCCGAATTTGAGTCTGTGAATTCATTGGACACGTGAAAATGAGGATACTAAAACTTTTGCTGCTGTATCACCTGATACAAAAGAAGGATTTATGATGTATTTTGTGATGAAATGGGAGTTTATTCAGTCGAAACAAGGAGTCGGAATAAGGTTTTTGAACTGGCTGATAGATACTTCATCTAGACATGATGCCAAATTTGATTCTAAGAACACTCCAAAACAAGCCTTTGACGAGAAATGAAGATGGGTAAATGAGTTCTAAGATGGTCTTTTTTAACAATGAATGTTTCATTGCAATGATGTGTTTTTATTAAATGAATCATGGGCATATATTAATTTGCACTGTTAAGTGCCACATCTAATTTTTTGACTAGATGTGCGATGGTATTCTACGATTGTGGTAATTTATAACAGGGGGACCCCTGAAAGAAACCAAAGGACTTAATGATCTAAAGAATACGTTTTCATCTACGCGACGTCATAAGTTTCTTTTTTAACAATGAATGAGAAAGCCAAAATAACACTACCTACGTCTAAGCTAACTAAAAGCAAACCTCTAAAATTCATTCACAGTTTTGATCCATCCTTTATATCATCCAATTAGTCTAGCACTAAACTTATTTCCAAAAAATATAAACCTTGAATGGATTTGATGATGTTGAGTAGAGGTGGTAAATCTTGCCCATTTTGATAAATATAATTATTTTTTGATATTTTTCAAAAAAGAATGGGGTATGTTTGCCCATTTTTTATTATTCACGGGTTAAATGGGCGCATATGTAAGAAATTAAATAGGCTCGATGGGCGCACATGTAAAATATTAATTAGGCTACTCGGCGGATATTTTATATTTATTTTTTTATCTTCAGCTTTCAAACAAGTATTTTATTTTTTATTTCTATGTTTTTATATGTTTCTACAGTTTTAACTTGCGTCCGGTTAGCCCGCCCGTTTCGCTCGTGCCCGTTTCAGCCGTGCCCATTTAGTCAACGCCGTTTAGCCCGCCGCACGTGCCCGCCTGCCCGAACATTTTGCCACCTCTAATGTTGAGTAGTGTTTTTTTTACATAGTAATAAAAATAGGACATGTTCTTTGGAATATATCTTTTTTTAGTTTTTGCTATGTATTTTATTATAAATATCTCATAAAATCAAAAGAATTCAACAAACCATTTTACATGTGAAGTTATTGAACATATTTTCTTAATAGTTATGTATGTGTACAATACCATTATAATCTCATTCACAAATAAAAGATGAGATAGGTAGACTAATTTTATTAATTCTTTTTATGATTTTTCACCCTATAATATACAAGATTTTTAAAAAAAAAATACCTTCTTTTTTAAAAAGATGTAATAGTTAACAAGGTTAAAAACTGTCAACCACTAATTTTTTAACTACTTAATATGTAAGTATGTTTATTTGTTGTTGTGTACAATTTTCATTCAGTTAATATGAGTCTATATAGTTAATACAAAAGCCAAAAAATATAGTTAATAATATTACAAATACCAAGTATTTTGATGTGTTATCGTGTACGACTTTTATTAAATTCAAAAAGAATTCTGTAATGTTACTTCTAAAATAAAAAAATAAACAAATAAATATTTACAAATAAATCCTGAAAAAAGTAATGGTTCGTTCAAATCACAAAGTTGCTCGGGATGGAATGATCTTACATATATAAGAATTGTGGCTTGATGAACCAATGCAAACCAAGCAAGTTGTTGTCAACAAGGCTGCGGATGCCAAGCGGCTACAAATACTCGAACAAAGTGACAAGTTAACATAAGAATCTGTTGGTCAAAATATAGTAAAACAATCTGTTATTTTAAATGATCGCCCCCATTCAGCCGTTACTATTTCTTTTGTTAAAAATTTCCTGTTTTAACAACTGTAGATACTGATATGGCGTTAATTGTTGTCATCTCAGGTACATTTAACCGGGTGAACACGTTTCAAAACCGTATATCATAACTCCTCTTGACATCAACCATGAATACTTTTAATGCCCGATCTGTGCTTAGCCAATATGTGCCTTGGTATTTCATTAGTGGGTTAGAATGGACTTGTGTGAAACTACAAATAAATGGCAGATGGCTTAGAATGTGTGTGCATCTTTTTTAAAATACATGGGATCAAATCGGGCTGAAGTAACTGGTGCAAAGGTTTTATTACATTGAATAATATATTTACACGGTAAATTTCCTGAAAAAACTTTTGAATTTTTTATTACAATACTTAATAAACAGGCATTTTGATGTTTTGTCATGTACACTTTTTAATAAAGATAATATAAATTGTATACGGTTACTTTAAAATCCATAAGATATACTTTATAAACGACAATTACAAGTCATACCCGCTCATCAAGAAAACACAACCACAAAATCGTCTCCCAATATATTAAAAAACCAATGCATAACTCATATCATATCTTAAAAACTACGAACAAATATTTACCTAAATAAACAGATAAACGACAACCACAAGTCATACCCACCCATCGGGCGGGTTTTGCAACTAGTATATATATATATATATATATATATATATATATATATATATATATATATATATATATATATATATATATATATATATATATATATATATATATATATATATATATATATATATATATATATATATATATATATATATATATATATATATATATATATATATATATATATATATATATATATATATATATATATATATATATATATATATATATATATATATATATATATATATATATATGTATGTATGTATATATATATATATATATATATATATATATATATATATATATATATATATATATATATATATATATATATATATATATGTATGTATGTATATATATATATATGTATGTATATATATATATATGTATGTATATATATATATATATGTGTATGTATATATATATATATATATATATATATATATATATATATATATATATATATATATATATATATATATATATATATATATATATATATATATATATATATATATATATGTATGTATATATATATATATATATATATATATATATATATATATATATATATATATATATATATATATATATATATATATATATATATATATATATATATATATATATATGGGGCTTTTGCCTGTCTTGTGCTTGAAGGTCAAGGAAGTTGATAACCTGATGACAGGTTCAAAATTAACTGGATCTACCACTTTTGTAGATATCACTTTTTCTAATAATGAAGGATATGAAAGATTTTCGGAATCAATGGGAGAATGGAAAATTTCTCTAGTGGACTGGGGGCCTCTAGGGGCAGAAGAAGGGGCACCTGTGGGAACATCTCTGCTGACGAACCATTTCAATAGTACGGGTGCTTCCGTGCGACCAAATAGAGGCGGAAAGCCGGTTGGGTGCTAGCGCTTTATATTATACTAATATAATGTAATATGATATCATATATATATATATATATATATATATATATATATATATATATATATATATATATATATATATATATATATATATATATATATATATATATATATATATATATATATATATATATATATATATATATATATATATATATATATATATATATATATATATATATATATATCTACTACTTATAAAGGCTGTATAATTTTTTTCAAAAATCTCTTCATTTCTAATAATAGTAATTTCTCTCAACATTTCCATACTTACATTAATTATTCATCCACAAAAAGAAAGCACCAAATAAAAGGTAACTATGTCATAATTTAAATATCAAACACAGGAAAGGATCTGACTTTTTAATACCAATATATGGAAACACCATAATTCTCACGTATAGAAGGAAACCATTTAATCAGCAGTTTCAGTGTCATCAAAACTTCTTCTATACGCTTGATGAGAACCAAATGTAGTTATAATCAACCATTAATCTTCCACAAACCCTAGCGATTCAAATAAACAAAATCTCCTACACAACTCTCATTATTGCCGCCACCATAACACGATCGCCGCCTTCTGCCTTTCCACCATGTGTTGGTGGTTTCGGTTTGTTGAGTCGGTTTTGGTTGTTTTCTGGTTTTTGGTGTGCTTGGTGGTTTCGAGTGTCTTTGGTATGCTTTGTTTCATTCATCACAGTCCCCTCATTCCTCTACACCATGTTAACACCCAGTGACAAAAAACACCAACGATGATTTGGAGGTTAAATTTTTTTTTTCTGTAACGTTATAATAACGAATTCTATATGTTATTGGTTTTGTGTTTCAATGCAGCTTTTCCCACCTCCTCCTCGTATCCTTGCTCCACATCCTAGCCCGTTTCAAACGAGCAGCTATAAAACACACATAAAATACTCTCTCTAAACCTAATCTCTCTAAACCTAATACACACAAAATACACTGCCGCCAGCATATTTTGCAGCCACAATAATTTTATCATCACCAAATCTGCCGAATCCGCCCCATCTCTTAGTGATTTTGGTGGTTTCAAGGTGGTTTTGATTGGTGATATTGGTTGGTGGTACTGTTGGTTGGTTTATGTGGTTTTGTTGATTTGGGTGGTTTCGAGTGGCCGGACCATCTACATCTTCCTCTGATCTATATATACTTGTATTATCGCTATTATCTTTTGCCATAGCTCCTGAATTGAACTTTTTGTTTTATGTTGATCTTGCAGGCTCACAAATTGGTATCACACAAACCAAACTTTTTGAAAAACAAATTTTGCATCTTCATCGGCTCTACAATCTGCAAGGTAAATTATCCGTCTTCTTTATTTGCTTTGATTCTGAATTGATTTAGAATCATATGTAGGTGAGAAATAGTCTTTTTTTGTTACAAAGGAAAGCAACTACGTCCCTCAATCAAGTTCATTATGGATGTTATTTGAATTCTATTAATAAGGTGTTCTTTGATTGTGATTTTTGTAAGAATTAAGTTTTTGGAAATAGTTACGAGGATTCTATTATTCGGTTAATTTTGTAATGGATTTTGTTGATTCATTAAAAAATCCGATTTTCTCTTTGAAAACATAAAATGTTATTGTATCTTTATGTAGGTGGCTAATTTGTTGACGAACAAATGATTTTAGGTACCTTATGAATTTTTTCTAGGCTATTTTATACTGATTTTTTGGATTGGGTTTCTTTTATATTAGCTTTTGAATTTTTTGTTTAATTATTGAATTTCCATATAGGTTGCTTATAATCTCGGATAAGTGTATGTAGCTGAATGTTGGAACTTAAAAAAAGGCATGTTGCAAAGTTAAGATTAAGCATCATAAACAGGAGCGTAAATGAGCACGCCAACGGGTACACCTTCATATCTCAGTTGCTTATACAAATGACCTAATTGCTTAAAGATTAGAAACTAAGCCTGAAAATGTGGTAAAAGTCATACTGATTGACGGTTAGGATATATGCTTTTAAATGTTAGTGTCAGTATATTTCAAAACCTGTTTTTGTAGTAATTGATGGTGCAAATAGTACCATAAACAGACCAAGCGTAAGTAATTGTTTGCAACATTATAAATCCAAAAAAACTATATAATGGAATATGGTATCCATATATTGAGGTCGACCTTCCCTATTAGTTTTTATATTTTGGATTTGTATCCTTAAACAAACCCTTGCCAAAAAACCATATAGAATACAAGTGTTGAGCAGCCGATCTTATTCATTTTTGGTTTCTTATTCCAAGGCTATACTAGAGGATACCAAATCACTTCTTAGGAGAACTTGTAGAAAGCAAAAGCAGAAACTTTTATTTGAAAACATGAGGTTCGATTTTAGCTTGCTCGAAGTGAAATTTTAGTACGTTAGTTTCCATCCTTTTGACTTTTATCTTCCCTTGCTTATGCTTTTGTAACCTTTTTATTTCATTCTACAGGTCCAGGTATGGAGGTTAGATAATCTCGGTCGAAATCACAATGCATAAATTCTGATAATCAGGTTTAATATTTGCTTAATTTGATTCATAGTACAACTATTTGGATGCATACTTTTTTAATTACACCTTTCATCTAATGTGAATTATACGTTTGCTATGTTTTATTTTCGGCTGGTGTGATAGCGAAGCTACACTTATGTGTTTTCTTAGTGTGTAGGAGCATGTAATCTTATGTGCGATTAGGAGTCATGCATCATCATCCATTTTCTGATCGAGGTAAAACAAACCTCATATTTTTTTATTGATGTTGTGCAGGCTTATATGTTTTTATGCAGAAATTATAAGTTGTTTAATACAGTCCAAATGGCGCAGTTTAAGCACTTCAAGGATCAACTTGCAGAGGGTTCTACCGAAAGACTACAGGAATACAACCTTGGTGAGATTCAACTCGAGTATACGATTAAGAATTAGTTAAGGATTAATTCATAGTTTTGAATTTAGACCTTTCAAAACAATAACTGATCTCCAAGCCCACTAAGATGGACAATTTGGTAAGCATCTACATGATCTGTTATAACAATATCTGAACATGTTATCATCATTTCTTTATTATTTATTCAGATGTGATTGGACAAGTTCTGGCTTGTGATGAGGTAGGATACTTTGATAAGAATTAAAAGGCCGGCAAAAAAAAACCTCTTACACTCATTGATGTGGAGTAAGTTTAGCATTTCATGATTGTCCTGTCACTCTTGAATTTTATTATATGCACCATCTTAATATATTTTTGTTAAAATTGGTAGGGGAAACAAAATCAATGACACATTATGGGGAAAGGATGGAGTTTAGTTCATTTGTAAATTTGTGTATCGATCATGGCAAAAAATTATCCTTGTGCTACAACATTCCATGATGGAGATATACGATGGTAAAGGCTATGCATTTTTAAGTTAATATTCATTTATCAACCTATCTGTTTATGTGCTAAGTAATATGTTATAACTGTACTTTAGGGAAAATGTTCATTCAAAAATGCTTATTGGTGCACAAAAATGTTCTTCATAAGAGTAAAGAAGTTTGTCAAAGGATGATCTGTTAGATATAGAGGAATTTACAAAAAGGTATTCCACACCCACAATTTTCCGAATTTTCATATATGTTTTTTCAATACATATATGCATACCATGATTTGTTCGTGCTTTGAATAAACATGATGTTTTACTCGATTATCTGTAGGGTATTGCAATAGATCCCAAAAGTATGATTCAAGGAGCTGGCAATAATAGCATTATCCAAACCCTCTATCCTGTATTTGTTTAGGGATTTTTTCGGCTCACTGGCTTGATGATTAAAGTTGACACTAGCGTATTAATAGGATTTGGTATGGTGGCCCACCAAATTTAGAAGATTGTATTAATGTCTTTTAGTGTTCATTTGCGTAAGATGAGATGCACTTCATATGTATACATTAGGAGTTGGAAAATCTTTCTAAAGGGTGCGCAAGGGCTCATATTTCTCTTATTCGTCAAGAAGCGACTTTGGCCGATTTTCAGGTTTTTATAATAACATTCGTAAATCTATGAGCATACGTCATTTTCATGACTTATAAGTGTGTCAATTATAATGGAATGTACAGGGACTGACATTTCACTTATCCACCGCGAAACACAGCTTTGGCAGCATATCCAGGTTTAAGATGCCAGAAGAACCAAACATGTTAGAGTTAATAGTTTTGTGAGTAGCTTGGTTCGGAGACATCATGTGTATATACGTCTTTATTTCTCTTTTCACGGCACATATATATCTTATATGTATTTTTGTCTATGGTTGTATGTTACATCATGGCAATTCTAATTAATTATACCTCATGGCGTCATTGTATGATGCTTTTGTTATTCTGGGCTAATTCTTCTTTTAGCAAAATATTAGGTTTATTTACAAACTATGGCTGTCAAAGAAGTTAAAGGCAACCATAATCTCTCATTATCTCTATTCACCACATGTTGTTGATCATATTATTTATAATACCTTACAATATTTCAACCTCTATATAGAAACTCTCTAATTTGGTATAAGGTGATTTAAGTAGAGGAATAATGTTAAAAAATCATACTTTTACACCATTATTGTTTTTGCAATTCATAAAATCACTTATGATGTATTTATTTTATTTTCTGCACCAGATTGGTTTAGTGGAAGATGGAGTAAAAGTGAGTCTACTTGAAGTGTGGGTGTCATTCTTCACGATATTTGCAGCAAGGTAATCATAAATTGTGGAACGATTTTTATAAATGTAAAAATTAGGCGTTCACTTTCATTTTACATGCATAGTCTAAATACAAACTGATAGATTCTGAAGTTGTGTTTTTGTCTAAAGTTTCATATAAAATTTTTCTAATTCTGATCATTGTACCGATTGATCATGGCAAGCTTTTTACAGTTATGATTTTCTGTAAGGCTTGAAGCCTTGTAAACATACACACTGGGCTAAAGCATGAAGCAGATGGTATGTGATTTTTAGTTTTTGTATTTCCTTTGGTCTTCTTTGTTTGTTGATTTATAATCAAGTTATATGGAATATAGATCAAACACATTTTTCTCAGTTCTTTCTTAAATTTTAAATATATTTTATGTTGTTGCAGGAACACTGCAGCTTGCACATCTTAATACTACATGAATCGTAACATCCGGAAAGTGGTATTAGTTATAATTGATGCATATATTATTTGTATGTACTTAACTTATATTTGTTTTATTGATCTTGTGAAGGCAAACTAACTTCAAAGGAGGTTTCTTTTCAAGCATATGTATCATTGTTTACATTAATACTCTTCAGTGGCGACAATTGACGAATTCAGAGTAAAAATAGGGAGCTAATAGGTAATTTTAACTACGCTATAGCCAAGTGACAAGTATGCCCTCAGCTTGTTGCGGATTCCTACTTTACACGAGATGTGTTCGTCATATATTTATACTTTGCAAATGTTTTTAAATGTTCCTTGATACATGTTAAATAATAATTTTGCTCGAGTTACAATTGTTTACAATTACATTTTGATCTTTCACGTTATATTTTGAACGTTACACGAAAAGCTTGCCAAAACATCACACATCTTGATGTAATGTTTTACTTTCATGTTACTATATGTTCTTTTATTTGAATAAGATTTTATTTAGAGTTGAATGATCGTATGTTACGATAGTTTCTAACTAGAATTTCATCTAACTTTTATAAAGCTTATCGTTTCATAATTGCCGCTATGCGGTTCCGCAGCTATGCGCGTTTTAAGAAGAAGTGTCATTACGGGAAGTGTTTTGTCATAGCGTATGTCAAACCTTTTCGTATGAGCTAATTATGTTCGGTTACTTTCTGTCTACCTATTCTTACATTGTATATGCTCCTTTTGTTTGTTTTTCATTTATTTTGTTTTACTTATTTTTCATTTCTCTTTTGAATCATCTTTTTATTTACAAACGTACCTAAGGAATGCTATGTTGGTGACACTTTAGCTAATTCTTTTTAATGACTCATTCCATGTCAGTAATAATTAGTTGATGTAGTTAGAATGATAATATTCCATTCATGACGCCTTTTTTGTACACAATTACCTGATATATGTTCCATTTTACAATAAAATAAACAAACATACACGACTAAACTTCTATAACATACAATACAACACACAAAACATGTATCCTCTTGAATTCTTAAACTCCCTTAATGGCACGAGGTTGATATGCAAACACTTCGATCCTAATATCATCAATGCTGCAATTGCTGTCGGGCAACACGCTGGGGTAAGAGTGCTATTACCAAGAATCCCTCTGATCCATCTGAAGAAGACATGTTCCCTTTCAAGCTAAAGAGAACACAATTCCCTATCCGCCTTTGTTTACGCGACGATTAACATCTGTTCTTTTATTTTATCTCATACTTGATGTAATGTTTCACTTTCATTTTTACTAGATGTACTTTTATTTGAATAAAATTTTATTTATATCTGAATGATCGTATGTTACGACAGTCTCCAACTACAATTTCATCTAACTATTATAAAGCTTATCGTTTCATAATTGCCGCTATGCGATTCCGCAGCTATGCGTGGGTATTCACCTAGTATATATATATATATATATATATATATATATATATATATATATATATATATATATATATATATATATATATATATATATATATATATATATATATATATATATATATATATATATATATATATATATATATATATATAATAACCCTTATATAGGAAGGATGGTGAAACAATGCCTTAAATACAAAATTCTATGAAAATGACACATGTAATTCATTAAAGGGTTTCCATAAAATGCTTCAAAAAGAAAATAAGCATTACAAATGATGCCGTAAACACAAAACTCTATAAAAAATATATGGAAGGATGGTGAAACAATGCTTAAATACAAAATTCTATAATTCATTAAAGGGTTTCCATAAAATATTTCAAAAAGGAAATAGGAATTACAAATGATGCCTTAAATACAAAATTCTATAAAAAAAATATAAGAAATGATGGTGAAACAATGCCTTAAATACAAAATTCTATAAAAACGACACATGTACTTAAATACAAAATTCTAAAAATGACACGTGTAATTCATTAAAAAGTTTCAATAAAATGCTTTAAAAAGAAAATAGGAATAATAAATGATGCATTAAATATAAAATTGTATAAAAATATATAAGGAAGGATGGTGAAACAATTCCTTAAATACAAAATTTATAAAAATGACACATGTAATTCATTAAAAGGTTTCCATAAAATGCTTCAAAAAGAAAATAGAAATTACAAATGATGCCTTAAATAAAAAAATCCTGTAAAAATGACATATGTAATTTATTAAAGAGTTCCAAAAAATGCTTCAAAAAGAAAATAGGAATTATAAATGATTTACAATAGTTTGACTTACTAAAATGAAAATATTTTTATATATTCGGACTGTCAAGTTTTGGACTGGGCTATATATTGTTGCTATATTAAACACGTGACAAAAAATAATACTAGGAATGAGTTTTTTGTGCTTACTTTTGCTAGAATACACTTTAACACAAAATTTACAAAACAAAATAATTTCTAATAAATATTTAACTATAATGGTTTTGTTAACAAAAATAACTTGTCAATAATAATAATTTCAAGAAAAAATTAATGTAAAAAGTTATTCATAACATTAACATATACAAGATTTATTACCTAATAAAATTAAAAAATACATAAAATATTTATACAATATTATAAAAA